>JAWZYU010000002.1:87203300-88411633 GCA_038380435.1 Ryuthela nishihirai
AAATATTTTTCTCTAAAAAGGAAAATATAGATGGAAAAAAAAGTAAAAAATGTGACAATTTCTGTATAAGGAATAAAAAAGAAATAGAATTTCCAACGTAATTCCTTTTCTTCAAGGCTTCGATTATAGCTGATAAGAACAGTAAAAGCTGAAAGAAATTGAAAGGTGCAAGTTAATGGGGAAAACAAACATTAATTGCATTTTATTCTACAAAACACTATACTTTGCATTTCTTCGTTCTTTACACCTAAGTTTTTCACCTATACCCACAGGAAAATATGGTGTAGATAAGAAACAATTGAAATAATTAGCTGAAAAAATTCACTTTGCCAAAAAATTCTTTTTTACTCCGCTCAGTTCAAAAACGAAAATTTTTCAGCTAATTGTGTAAGCATTTTAATACAAATTTTGTTTATGCCCATTTGAAATAGCGGGGTTGGCCCAGTTGGTAACGCACCAGGCTCGTAATTGCAGTTCATAGGTTCATGTTCTGCTAAGCCAGTATTGAGATATATCTCCTCAAAGTTAATTGTCCTGTCCTTGGTTAATAGGAGACACCAGCAGACTTCAAAAGGCAGCCATTCGTTGGATGGGATGTTAAGCCGCAACCCTATATATATATATAAAAAAAAAGGACAGCAATATCCTGTGCACGTTAAAGAACATGCTGA
This sequence comes from Ryuthela nishihirai, assembly GCA_038380435.1. Classification (NCBI taxonomy): domain Eukaryota; kingdom Metazoa; phylum Arthropoda; class Arachnida; order Araneae; family Heptathelidae; genus Ryuthela; species Ryuthela nishihirai. The sequence continues at coordinate 87,203,972 of JAWZYU010000002.1, forward strand.
AAGGCCTTGACAGGAGACTACCATCTGTCTCCTAACAGTTGTCCAATGGGTCCCCTTCCCCAACCATCTCTGATCCCTTGGAGTTCTTTTACCTGGCTATTTAAACGCATGTGTGCAAACAAAAATGCCGCACAGAGGTAAAACAACAACATCCTACTTTGGTATTACACCAATTTCTGTTTCTTTTATCCTCAGAAGATTCATCTCTTTTATTTGACATTCATACTTTTTAATTAACTGACAATGAACACAGTGCTCCTGACGTTATATAAGGACATTTTTCATTGCTAAATGAATAATTTCAGGAATTAAATGTTACCAGTTACAGATGGATAACTAACCAGTTACAAAAAAAAATATACAACTAGAGTAAATTAGAAGGATGAATATCGACTGTGATGAAGATGAGAAGCTGATTTTCACAGAAAATAAATTTGTCATTTCTCTATATCGTCTAATGGTGAAAATTCAGAGAAATGGATGATTTAGAAACCCCAATCCTATTATTTCATTAGTATTTATCTAACCTAAAAAAAAATTTTTTTTTCTCTGAAGACTCCCTTTCTGATCGAGTGCAGGGCAGGGGATTAGCAGAGATGAATTTCAAAGCTCGCACATTTCAGACTCGAACTTGGGAACTGCAGATTATGAACCTAGCTCACTACCGACTGAGTTAACCTCTTCCTCAATTTCAAGAAGGGAGGAACAAAAAATCTAACACATGGTAAAGCTTTCATACATAAATGCATACCGCTAAACTATTTTATAATTCGTCCTTATTACCTATTGCAACATTTCAAAAGTTGTAATTGTTTTAAACTCAATTTAAATCTCAGTGTGAATTGGAACGAAAGGACTAGAAATAATTCTTAGAAACAAGAATTTTTTTGATTTTTAAAAAAAGGCAGAGGGAACTGATTGTTAGTTGCTAAAGATTAATAAAGGGTCGTCAAAAGTAATTAAATCACAGTTTAAATTTTTAATTTTTCTCGTAATTATGAATAAAAAAATTTAAGATAAATTGGTCCTTTGATTATAACTTCAAATAATGGGAAATTATTTAAATATAATTTTTACATATTTTTATTCACAATTACGACAAAAAAATTTCATATAAACTATGACTCTGCCACTGCCTGAATTCATCTCTAGTGATGGTGATAAAGCTGACATGTATAGTCGTGGCATATTATGGAAAGGAAGCATTATTCAGTAATCAAAACACGAATCACCTGTAGACATAGAAGAAATAATTTGGCAGAAAAAATGACGCAAACATGTTTGCATGAAAAAAATATTGGCTATAAGAATGTGGTTAGTAAATTGTGATGCAATAGTAAAAGATTTCAAACAGAGAAACATTTGCCGAATGGCAAATGAAAGTGAAAAGAAAATTTCCTTCCTAGCCTATTTAAATGAATAAGTCTACGATATTTTCTAAAAAATCTGAAGTTTTTCTACATTTTTACAGATGGTGGATTAACCTGAATTTTAATTATCTGGAATTATTGTTTTCCATTCATTCTGGATAATTGCAAGTCAGCTCTAGTTAAAATGGGAAAAAACTTGTATGGTTTTGAAAAATACTCCAGTTAAAATTTTAAACACAACTGCTTTCTCTCTTCTCCAAAAGTTCTGATGAAAGGTTGATTATAGCTTATACGAATAGTGAATTCTGAAAGGAAACATATGGCCCATAGATTGTCCTGAAAACAAGCTGTGATTGCATTTTACTCTATGCAAACTCTCTTCCCTTCTATTGTCATCTTTCAGACCCTCTTATCTCCCCCCTCCCAGCACTCCCACTCTGCACGGATTTCCCAGTGGCAGGCCATAAAACCATTAAGACTGCTCTTCTCATGGCTGGCCTATGGGAAGCCCATGGTCAGACACCACGTGTCTGAGCCTTCCACCTTTAAAACTGTGACACAGTCAGTTCAAACATTCCTTTGACATATTGAACACTCAGATTCTGGATTGTTTAGGAGCACTCAAACTACTGATGAATGGCTGTACTTTCAAGATCATATATGAGCATGAGTTTGAAGAGCTGATGTGAAAAAAAATCACCCTCTTGCAATGCTACAAGAAAATAGACCCTATCAGGAGAATAGGTTCAATGGATTATCCATTTGGTGGATGCATCGAGATTTTTCCTATTTATGCCTCAACAGGTAAGGCCCCTAAAATGTTTTAATGTTAATAGTCCCTAGACCTTATCTACAAAAAACGCATCACTAACAATTTCAAACAGGAATTGAATTATTATTTTGGTAAGCACATGTGACTGCTTCCACCAGACAATTTGTTCATTCCTGTGCTATCGTATCTGAGCAATGGCAAGCTGCTTTTCCCTCTCTGCAGGACCTGTGCTGATGGCCATCTACCACCACCATGTCATCACAGTGATAATCAGCAGGGATGTAGTTATGATGGGGATGGGGGAGACTCCCCCAAAGTTAATCGGAGTTGGCAAAAATTGAAGTGACCTAAAAATCCAGGTGAATTCTGAAAATTGGGGGGGGGGGGGGGGGGGTTACAAATTAAGAGGAGTTAGCAAAATCTAGAATAGTTGTCAAAATCGAGGAAACTTTGCAAAATTCAAATCCACTTGGTAAAATGCAAGTGTTGTGGGAATTGGTTTTGTGAGATTAAGGAAAGTTGGCAAATTAGAGGCAACTTTGTAATTTGACATGGCAAAATTGAGTTGACATAATTCAGGTGAGATTAAAATTGGAAATTTTTTCTGTAAAATTATGGCGAGTTGGAGAACCACTTGGTAAAGTAAAATACAGGTGAGTTGGGAAAATTTGGATTGGTTTTATGAAATTAAGGAGAGTTGGCAAAATTCAGGTGAATTTTTTTTTTCTGTAAAATTATGGCGAGTTGGCAAAATCAAGGTAACTTGGCAAAATTCGAATCTACTTGGTAATATACAGGTGAGTTGTGAAAACTGGGATTGGTTCTGTAAAATTAGGAGAGTAGGGAAAAACGGGGCAACTTGGCAAAATCTCAGGAAGTTCGCCAAATTTGAAGTAACTTGGCAAAATTTAGGTGAGATGTAAAATTGATATTTTTTCTGTAAAGTTATAGCAAAATGAAGGTAAGTTGGCACAATTTGAAGCCACTTGGTAAAATACAGGCAAGTTGTGAAAATTAGGATTCTTTTGTGCAATTGAGGAGAGTTGGCAAAATTCGAAGTGAGTAGATAAATTAAAGGTAAATGTAAAAATCGAGACTTTTTTCTGTGAAATATAGGATAGTTGGCAAAATTCGAAACCATTTGGTGGAATGAAAGTGACTTGTGGGAATTGGTACTGGTGTGAAAATAAGGACAGTTGGCTAAATTGAGATAGCTTGCCAGGATTCGAAGTAAATTGGTAAAAGTGAGATTTGAAATTAGGCAATTGTTATATATAAATCAAGGTAATGCTATAAAATGGAGGCACTTAAAAAAGTTAAAAATTTGGTTAGATAAGCTCCCACACACACACCAGAGTGAAATTCCAGGTACGTCCTGACAGAGACATAATTCATGTAAAGTTCCAAATATCTGTTGGCAAAATTTTAATTCAGAGATGGAAAATTTTCGTTGTCTCCCCCCCCCCCCCCCCCCCCCCCCCCCGAAACCATAGTTCTTCGCTATGCCTCTGGGAATCAGTTTGCATTAACAAGCTCCTAGCCTATGTTGAGACTTAACAGCCATGCATGCTGGGTACAAGCTCCTCAAGGTTTGCAAAGTATGGCATTTCATCACCATCTTGCAATATATGAATGTTACCACAAAAGGTGTCTGCACAGATTATATAGACACTTTCCTTATGTTGAAGCACTGCTACACTAATTTCCCTCCCAACATCAAAACAGATGCCGAAAAAGAGGCTTTTTGCGACGCCTTTTTTCCAAGTGGAGGGAATTCGAATCCTACCTTCAGAAATAGAGAAAATCTGAAAAGGTCTCGTTTAATTTTTCCCGGTGAAAAAATGCACACAACATGAAATAAACACAGACAACCATTGTGAACTGTCCATTAAAATATATCAAACTATTGACAGAAGCCTCACTCATCATGTCGGACAATTGGGTCCATCAGTGACACATAAATCTGTGGAAGCTGCTATTCCTGCCAATACAAGAGGAAGTCTGATTTTAGCGCCAATGGTAACTTATGAACAGTTGTATTCAGATACAAACTCTGTCATATTTTCCATGGAGTCAAAATAACACCTATATTCCCATACAGAATATCCATTTCTTGGAGTAATGGTTGGTTGGTTGGTTGTTTGGGGTTTAATGGTGCAAGAGTGCTAGGGCTATATTGCACCAAACAAAAGTATATAAACAGATAAAAGACCTTCAACCCACAACCAAAATTAAGAGAAAAGAAAAACAGGAAAGAATGACACAGAAACAAAACAGTACTACCAACAAGTGTATAAATCAACAACAACAATGGGCAAAGAGGACCCATTTAAAATCAGAAACTAGAATAAAATCTAGAATACATTGTAAAAATATCATAGACAAGTAAAATAACCAGAAAAAGAGAGGAGGCAAAAAAGAGTCATCGGATAAAAGATGTTCGAGTGTAAGTGGCTCGGACGTAAAATTATGAAAGCTAAAATAAAATCGACGTTCAAGGTTAAAAGCTGGAGAAATGATTAAAATATGCTTAACAGTTAAAATGGTGTCATAAAACTCGCACTTAGGTTTGTTGTTTGCCTGAAGAAGAAAAGAATGTTTAATATACGAATGACCTCAGCGGAGCTGAGCAAGTACAACTTCCTCCTTGCGATTCCTGCAAAAACAAAGACTGCAATGGCTTGATACTGGGCTTGATCTCCAAAAGCTTGTTACCAACCTGTTCAGACCAAGATCCCTGCCACTGTGCCCAGAGCTCGATGGGAAAATGCTGCCGGAAGTCCAAGTATGGAACAGGCAGTGGAGAGTCGGAGAGGGGCATGGCTGACCTGGCAGCAACATCTGCTAAGTCCTTGCCCCTGATCCCAACATGCCCGGGAACCCAACAGAAGAAAATGATGGTGGTGGCTGCCAGATGGTGGAGCTGCTGGCGGATCTTGGAGAGAACAGGATGAGGCCAATGCTTCACTGATATCAAAGCCTGTAGCAAGCTAAGCAAGTCAGTGTAAAGCACACACCGACGATGACCCTTAGCTGCTATGTGGTCCAACGCAATGCTGATAGCATGCAACTCTGATCTGGAGATCTGGGGATCTGTGGGATCTGGTCTGCACAGATTGCATCACAGCAGAACATGACTGATCCCCCATATGTACCGGACTTAGAACCATTTGTGAAGAAGTGCAACAAGTCTGGGTGTGCAGCACGGTGGCTGGCAAAGAGTTGCTGATACCGATTAATACGTAATGGGAATGCCTGCTGATTTCCACGATTCTCTGTGTTAGCAAGCATGCATAGGAAGCTTCAGAACTTGCCACATGAGGGCAGCACCGTTCTGCGGTAAGCTAGCCTACGCTAACGATAAGTATATAGCGATCTGGTCAAAGTCATATGGTAAAGAATCACACAGATGGCTAATCAAATACAATAAGCTAGAACCTTTCTATGTAATATGTAATGTATAATGTTTTAAACTCTCCATAATGAAAAATATGTTTACAAATAATCATGTTACAATTGAAATTGTTATCCATTAAAATCCAAAATTTTCAAGTGTTTACCCAATATTATTTAATGGTAATTCTTTAAAGAACAAAATTTTAATTTTTTCCAAAGCAGTTCTTTCTCAAATTTAATAATTTTAATTGTTATTGCAATAGAGCTTATTGTTAAGGGAAATTCACAAGCAATAGATTTAGGCAAGATTATTTTGATACTATTACTCGATTTTAAGTAATTATTTAAAAATTATTTTAAAGAAAAAAAGTAATTATTTTTAAATGCAATAGGCGCAAAGTTTATGTTGCAGTACATAATTGACTGTATATGTTAGTCTTTTTATTTCAATTACTTTTCCCGACCTACAGGGTTTTTTCAGTTTAGAAGAATAAAGGGGGGCTTCGTTTAGAATATAGCTCTAAAGCTCTAATTCAGAACTTTGCTTCAGGGCACCCATTTGGAACTTGGCTCTAGGGCTCCCAATTGCTTAATGCACCCTGGTTCATACACATATTTGTGCAGTTAAGGAAGCTCACAAGGTTGAATTGGGTGCTTTACCTCTGAGCGGCACTTTTTTGCACACCATGGGCTAAATGGCCAGGCCACATGGACCACAAAGGTTCAGAAAAGGTTGGGGGGAGGGGACCCACTGGAACAGCTGTTGGGAGACAGATAGTAGTCTCCCATCAAGACCATCCAGCGAGTTCTTTAACATGCACAGCGTATGGCTCTCCCACACACTGAGCCAGTTCACAAAGTGTTATAAACTTCAACATTCCATTAGTCATATACAAGACTGGTTTCAGAAGAGATGGGGGAGAGGGCGTGACAAGAGTATCTGGGTTGTAGAAAATGAGTGACATTTTTACTACTATACCTAGTGCTATTTTTTTAAAGTAACACAATATTTCAATTAGTGGAAAATTTTAATTGGTTGTAACAATATTTTGCTTAAAGAAAGCTATAGCATTATCTTTCCATGTTATTTCAATGGGAATCTAACTATGAAGCTCTATAACAGGGAGGACCAAACTTTTCAACTCTGCGATTGACTATTAAGGTAGAAAATCTTTCACGATCAACCATAGTATATACATAATAATGATTTAACATTGCTTGACTAGCTAAGAATAAACTAAAAATTTAGCATCAAACATATTAACGTGACATTGTTGCATTAATTAAAATCTTTTCCACCTAAAACTGGCATATACGTCATCGACTATTTGGTTATCTCTGCTCTATAACACCTAAAGTATTCATTTAATAGAGAAATGTGATGAAGATAAAGATTGTAGACTGGTAATTGTAGACCCGTTAGGGCTATATTCTTTTTGAGCCGTTCGTGTGTGCAGAAGGGTACTTGTCAGGATGCTACTGCTATCTAGGTGGCCTAATAAACACAAACTCAGATTTTACATATACAGATTTGATGTATCTAATGAAAAACTGTGACTGAAGTTACAGATAATCTAAATTATTTAAATCTCGATTTATCATCAATGTTCACTCAGTATTTAAAGAGTTATGGAAGCTGGAAATGATTGAAAAAATACTTATTATTTAAGTTTTAATTAATATCCGAAATAAATTCTTATGACCCATTTCTGTTATGAAATATTCTAGTTTCCATAATTCCTTAAATACTAGATGAATGCTGTTGAAAATCGAGATTTAAATAGATAAGATTATGATCTTGAATTCATTTTCAGAACATTTTTTCATTAAATGAATGAAATGAACAGAGCTTCCAAGTAAAATTCTCATTCACATAACAGAAATTCTCTAATATTTTGTTAGGGCAGTGTAACTCAGTTCCATGTATTGTAAATGTTTCTGCAATTCCAAAATATTATTTATTCAAAAGTGATCTCAGAACTTTTTTCTAATTACTCATGTTATCGTTTTGTTGTCGACATACTGAGCCAGCCACCTGTCATGCAGATCCAGTTTGGAAGAGAGAAAATTGAGATTGAAAATGAGTTTCGCTACTGCAAAACATCACACAATACTGCATCATCGTTCAGACTTCTAGTTAAAGACAGCAGAAAACAGACAGAACAGTAAATAATGACATACAAACAAATCCGTATCAGAATTCAATTTTGAAGCAAGCGGTAAACAGCATAATAACCTATACTGCAACAAAGCAAGTAGCAAGCAAAACAACGGACCACCAACGCCAAGCAAACGAATATGTAACTAGTGCTGCTGTCACTTCAGGTCTTGAAATCAGCAGGCATTTCCATTACATAGACACCGCTGATACACATGTTCGGGTGTAAAGGACTTCCACATCCTGCAAAGAGAGAAATCACAGGAAGGAGAAACAGCATGACATGGTAGAAGTAGCTCGGATGTCGACTGTGTGACACTATCGATACTGGTGTTGATGTCTCTGAGGTAGTCTCAGACTCTCAAACCAAAAGGACGAATGGCAGTTGGCCGATTAGTGTAAATCGTTTCCCACTTTGGACTGCAAATGCAGTCCCAAGTTCGATAGCCAGGCATGGATCGCAATTTGGATGCGTAATGTAGGGACAACTGCTGATGGTGAAGAGATAAACGATGGTTTGTCGGTCTCAACGTAAAGACTCTGGATTGGTGAGGTACAGAAGGCTCCTGTGCAAACACAAAGGACCTGATGGTGGTGAGAGCTAAGCACCTTCACCACCAAATCCCGGGCGGAGTCATACACCTAGGATCTGTAGTCCAGTTCCAGATGGAGAAGTGCACAGTAGAGGCGGAGCAAAAAACATCAGTCCACCCCTCAAGAAAGGGAGGAGAGTACCTTGAGGATGTTCAATGCCCACGTGCACTTGGACCCAAGATGTCAAATATTCAGATAAAAAGATTAATTTCTGGTCGAAGATGAGACCAGGAAACTTGGTCTCTGCCACAACTGGAATGATGTTACCCCCCGAGTCGCAGCTCGGAGTCCAGATGAAGATTACGCTTGTGGCAAAAGTGCACACAAGAGGTCTTCTGTGGCGAGAATCGAAACACAATGGCTGTCGCCCAAATCGAGAGATTGTTAAGGGCAGTTTTCAGTTGTCATTCAATGACCCTCATGCTGGACGATGAGCAAAAGATGCTGAAGTCATCAACATAGAGGGCATTGCCTACAATCGGAGGAAGCTGGCATATAATGGAATTTATCTTGACAGTGAAAAGCATAACACTCAGGAAGCAGCCTTGTGGCACCCCCTGTTTTTGGGGGAAAGGCTGTGACACAATGTTGCCGACACGAACCCGAAAATAACAAAATGGTAAAATATTTGCAATGAAGATTGGCAAGTGACCTCGCAAGCCGAAGCTGTGGAGGTCACGAAGAATGCCTATGCCTTCTCGTACACTTTTTCGATGTTGAAAAAAATTCACACCAGGTGATCTCTATATGTAAAAACGAATTCCTGATCGCCAATTCGAGGCGGATCAGGTGGTGTAAAGTAGACTTGTGCCTGCAAAAGCCACACTGGGTGTTGGAAAGAAGGCCATGATGCATGATGTTCCAAATACCAGGCTGGCCTGGTATTTGGAACATCACACATCAATGTTGAAAGAATGGCAAATACCAGGCCAGCTTGGTTCCAACACCTTACAGATGCAACTTGTCAACACAATTGGACGATAATTCAAAGGAATCTTGGGATCCTTGCCTGGCTTGGGGTAGGCCAAGACGATGGCCTCCTGCCGGGTGTCTGGAAACTGCTCCTCGATGAAAATACGGTTGAAGAGTCGGAGCAGGCAATCCTTACTTGATGGTGAGAGATGTTGGAACATAGCATAACGGACATTGTCTGGCCTGACAGCAGATGAACAAGAAGTGTGCAGAGCAAGACAAAGCTCCTCCACTGTGAATGGCCTGCTGTAAGACTCCAGGCCATTCGAATGGAAGGGCAGCGGAGAGCGTTCACCCCTGCTCTTCTGGGCCAAAAACTCGGGTGTGTAGGAGGATAAAGAACAGATGGAGGAGAATGACTCCTCTATCTGTCTCAGCATGATTCGATATACACAGTATATCGAATCATGCTGAGAATGGAGCTGCATAACCGCAGGCCGCTACAAGTGCTTATGCTAACCTTGGTTCACCGTCTAAAGCGCCTAAAAAATCGAAGGTCATCTGGTCCGACGAATCTCATTTCCTGTTGCATCATGTGGACAGCCGGTTACATGTGCGTCATTTACCTGGGGGAGTGTTGGCACCAGGTTGCACCATGGGACAAAAACAAGCTGGTGGAGGAAGTGTAATGCTTTGGGCAATGTTATGCTGGGAAATCCTGAGTCCAGTCATTCATATGCAGGAAACTATGATGTCTACCACCTACCTAAACATCACTGTAGACCAGGTACATCCTTTTATGTCAATGGTATACCCCTCTAGTAGTGCCTTCACATATTTGTGCAGTTAAGGAAGCTCACAAAGTTGAGTTAGGTTGTTTACCTCTGAGCAGCAGGATAATGTGCCATGCTAAGTTCATGGAACAGGAGGAAGACTTCCAGTATTGCCATTTCAGGTATATCTGATTATTGCCCTTCTAGGTATATCCAAATTCCACAGACATCAATCGAATTGAGAGTCAGTGGTGGACTGGCCAGGGTGTCAGCTTGCCTGATGGCAAGTGGGCCCTGTGGGCCCCTGATGAAATGGTATATATCCCTGATGAAGTGGGCCCCCTTAAACATTAGACAATGTTAAAAATGATAGCCTTATAGTTGTAGATGGGACCCCTTTATCTCCTGGCAACCAATATTTTTAGACCCAGTCCGCCACTGTCTGTGGTTTGTGTTGGAACAGCATATCCGATCTGCAGCGGCTCAACCATGTAACTTACAAGAGTTAAAGTATCTCCTGGTAACATGTTGGTACCAGATACCATGAGACACCTTTAGAAATCTTGTAGCATCCATGCCTTGTCAAGTAAGAGCCGTTTTGGCAGCATATAGAGGACCAACGTCATATTAGGCAAGTGGTCATAATGTTTTGGCTCTTTGGTGTATTTCTTTGACGAAGAAAAATGTAAATACATCACTTTCAGCTACTGAAATGTATTGTTCTGGGTCAATCTCCATCATTGGAGAGTTTCAACATACCCTTCCATGTGCTACACAACAAAGTGAATGCCTCTCTTATTAACAAGCCTACAGTAAAAAAAATTAAGATGAAATTATATAAGCATTATTTACCACCAAGTGAAATTATTTCTGTACTATACAGCTACAACAACTGGGTGTTTGATGCTGTTATGGAAATAATGGGTGAATCTGTGTAAAAAAAAGTTTTAATTTTGATAAAATATATCTGTTTCTTTAAAATATATGAATGTTTTAACTTTGATATACACGTTTGTTTAAAATAAGCCTATTTCAAATATATGCGTTTTTCAAAATTGTGATCCTGCACTATGTTGCAAGTTTTTTTAAAACGTGGCTATTTAAAAAATAATTTTACATTTAAGTCCAACTTATAACTACCTGATAACATTTTGTTTTAAAATTATCAAGTACTAGTAGAGTGATATAGATATTTTTATGCCATAACAAATTTTATGTGAACATCAGTAAAAATATATAATATTTAGTTAATACTTCCACTGTTGTATAATACACTTGAAAAACTGGTAAATTTTTAAATTGGAGCCATTGGCACTTGAAACTGAATGTAAATTTGTCATGGCAAAAATGATTTTGCCACCCTATAATTTTTATGTAACTAAATACTTGCAATTTTAAATGTAAATTTTTACCATACTAAAGGTATGTTTTCTGTCTGTGGAATTTGGATATACACAGAAGGGCAATATAATATGTTTTCGGTGTTGTCTTAAGATTAAAAAAAGTTTTTTAAAAAGTTGTCTTTACATTTCTAAACATGTAGGGAACATTAAGTATTAAAATCGCAAATTTTAAAAAAAGTTATGCTAAAGGGATAATAGAAAAAAAATCACACACACACATATTCACGAAGTATAAAAATATTCATTATGTACTAAACTTAAACATGGATTTAATCATACAATTAAAAGCAGGAACTGTAAAAAATGATGATAATTAGCATCAAACTTAAAATCGAATTTATCCATACACTAAGAGTCATGAATTATAAAGGTTAACTATGACAAACTGCACACAAAAAAACATCTTCTGTTGGTTTTGAAACATAAAAATACAAGACATTCTGGTAACAAAGACTACAAAACACACCCTGACCTGTCTAGCTCTTTTAATAATAAACATAGGTATCTGCAGAAGAGAGAGGGGGGGGGGGTTACCTTTATGATCAAAATATAATTTGACTAAAACTGCACAAAATTTAAAAAGAAGAATTTCTGTCGTATTGGTGCAAAGGAAGATTCTCATGCTCTCAAAACTGTTTCTTGCCAGAGGGTAGTAATCAGGTTATCTATAAACAATAACAATTACTTTATTATTACTTGTCCTAATGTCAGGATTCACAATGTGCAACAGTTCACCATGAGTGTCACCTAAAAACTGAGGTGCAATTAGGGCTGAATACAAATATATACCATTCATTCCTCTGTTTATATTGATGGGATGTTCTTCAACTGCCTTACCCAATGGAAAGTTTTTCTGTTTTACACATGGCTTATTTCTCTTTGGTGTGCATTCCAGATTGAATTATGGTATAGTTTTGTTTAGATAGTACCTATCTTACGTATTTTGAAATATTTTGTAAGATTTATTTTGTTTAAATCTAGAATTGGACCCTCATTCCCACGTTTTCATAATTTATCTATTATGCCGAGTAGGCATTTGTATGTCTATGTGATTTAAGAATTTTTTTTTTACCACTACAATCTCTTGTGATGATGCATAGAACCAACCAGGCCTAGCACCTAATATCCGAAACCGCCTTCTTGTGGTGCAGGACGTTAGTACCTTTAAAAAGAGATACTCTATCGTGGAAATGAACGGAAAATGAGGACTGCCAGATTAGTGTGGCCTACTGATCTGGACATCTATGGTTACTTTTTTCTTTTTTTTACCCTGCTGAGGAATGGTCAACTACACAGGGTCCTGGTGCTGACCATATAAACCTACTGGACTGAAATAAGGTTCTGAGCTTGATTACGGATCCTGAATTTGCTGCAATGGTCAGCTTCTGTGGAGGGAAAATCTTCTGCTGTGTTGTCTGTTTGTTTGTAGGTTGACAGCTCCAAGTGAATAGATTCACAGGATATGTTTATCAGCTGGTGGATAATTATGAGCAGAGGTCATCGCAGGTACCTGAACTCTTTGCTTCTACTGGCATCGTCAAATTCTACATTGGAGAAAGTCTTCAAGGGTGTAGATGGCTTCAGCCTTTAGTAATGAGGGAACGGGTGTTTGCCCCATGCCTGCGAATTAGGGGGCTGTTTGATATTGTCAGCATTCCCTCTCTCAATAAACATAGTAGTTTCTTTAAACATCACACTAACCATTTTCTCTCCATAGGTAGTTGGAATGTCAGGACTCTGCACAGAGCTTTTTCTCTTGATGTCCTCACACATTAATTCCACCATTATAATTTACACATTCTTGGCTTGCAAGAGACCAGATGGACAGATAAAGGTCAGATTCATAAAAATAATCTTAAATTTCTCTTTTCAGGGAGGGATGACAATAAGCATCACCAAGGCATGGTCTGCTTCTCAGCAGACATGCTAGTGATGCTCTTCTAGGATATGAGTACATTAATGAAAGGTTTCTTACAGCAAATTTTCAGATAAGTGTTAAAGACTTAAATGTTATCTGCTGTTATGCCCCCAAATGAGTCCCCACTGAGGATGTCGATGAGGATGAGAAGGATAGTTTTTACGGACAACTTCAGGATATTTTGAATTTTGTCAAGAAAGGAGATATTACCCTTGTTCTAGGTGACTTCAATGCCAAAGTTGGTACTGACTCTGACTTTTGGGGAGGGTGATAGGTTCCTTGGGTATTGGTAGCTGCAATGGGCAGTGCCTCTTACAGGTAAGTAAACAATGGTTTTAGAATAACTAACACTGATTACAACCACCATTACATACATGGCCAAACCAACAAAGTCTCTCTCTACATAATATGCTGCTTAAACGAGGTTATCAACTCCTTTGCTTAACCTCATCATTAGTTACAGAGTTGAACCACCTAATGCCCAAGATATATAGTTTGATAATTAGACATGGGCTTCACCTGATGGGCTGCACAAGAATATGATTGATTATATATTAATTAACAGCAAATGGGCTACTTCTGTTAGGAATACCAGGCATATAGGGGAGCTGAAATTGGATCTGACCATATATGGGAGCTGAATTAAAATACAGAGGAGCTGGAATTTGGATCTGACCATATAGGGGAGCCTTGTTAAAAGTGTCTTGCAACTTAAACTTAAAAAGTGCTGTGCTAAGATTAAAAATTTAACTTTAATACTGAAGCTCTGAAAAACCCAGTTATAGCTAAAGCTTACCATGACTTAATACTGTGACAGTCATGGTATGCTTACTACTGAAGAGTGGGACCATTTTAAACAGGTTTTTTTAGGAAACTAACAATACTCTTTTAGGAACAAAGGAGCAGAGGAGGCAGAATTGAGTGATAAGGAGTGCATGATAAGGAGTTGCACATGCACAACTCCGAACTTTCGATTGTCACCCGCTAAAGCTCGCTTGTACACTCTTGCGTCATAGTTTGCACGCTCGTCGATTTATGCAAATGTCTTTACCGGTGCAACAGCCACGTGTTTCCAAGCCTGTACGCCTGTTATAACCGTGACATGTTAGTCACAGCAGTTAGCAGTCAGTAGTCAGTTGTAGTGATAGGAGAGAAGTAGTCAGTTGATAGAGAGTTAGAGTTAGAAGCGGTAGTAAATCACACGAGTTGGTGTTTGTTAGTTGTCAGTTTGTAGTGAGATAGAAATGATGTATCTTCTTCATTAAAGTTGGTGAGTGTTTAAAACAATTTTGGAAATAAACTTGTTTGTTATAGAACTTTTTTGAATCTTTGATATTTTTTTCTCTTGAGCAACAGTAGTTGTTTTGATTAGAATTTAAATTAGAATTTTGACAATCATTTAATTTTTTATTCTTACTCGATAAGTAACGCTCGCTGGTATTTGAACCCTAATTGAACTTTATTTTGGCAATTTGTTAGTTATTGCCTGGCGCCCAACTTTAGCTATCCGGAGCTCGAATAATTATTGGATCAAACAAAGGGTCCAAAACTTTAAAAGTAATTAAATCTTTGGAGCATTATACAGTGGCCAGATGCAGCAGATGTAGCTCAGGACAGACTTGCTTGGAGAACTAAATTGCACGGTCTGGTTGAACCTCCGTAGCCAATGGCTGCATTATTATCATCAGTTGTATTAAACCTGTGTGCTGGTCTACCCATTCACTTTTACTGTATTTATCATTTTGGCAATTATTCTTCTGTTGGATTATCACTTTTCTTTTTTAGACCGCTAAAGGAGTTGCACATGCATAACTCTGAATTTTGATTGACAGCTGCTAATGCGTGTATAATAGTCTAATTATGCAAATTATGTTAATACCCAGTGTACAACACGCAAGTGTAAGTTGCACACCACGTATATAGTAAGAGCCATTAGGTCCCGAAATTAATAGAAGCTTTTGAAGTTAGTCAGCAAAATGTGAGTTAGAAAGAGACGATGTTAGTTTTGGAGAGTTTAGTTTGGAGTTGTGATTTGAGAATGCAGATCGAAATATTGTTTTGAGTGAGCTTTTAGTTGCTCAGAGAATTGATCTAGAAGTTTACTTGGTGAATCTTGATTTTTTTTTGGGAAATAAACTTTGTTTTATAAATAGTTTTGACTTTTCTATTTTTTTTTCTCTTGAGCAGGATAATTGATTTTGATTAGATTTAAACTTTAATAAATTTACAATCTTTTGAATTTTCATATTGACTAAGTAATGCATAATATACCTAGTAAATCCTTATTTAAATTTATTTGGTAAGATTAATTGCCTGGTGCCCAAAGCTATCTGGTAATTTAGTTTCCTTGGATCAATCATAAGGTCCAAAGTAAAGAAGTTAACATACATTTGGAGTGTTACACCTGCTATTATACTCACTTATTATGCTCATTACCATATAAAAACATGAACCTTGTAAAAAGAAAAGTGTTCAATGGGATGAGAAGGAGGATTTGGAGCATTGCATCCGTAATCCAGGGGGAGATGTGACTAAGATAGATTATATTATTTATAGACACCTTACATTCATTACGTTCACCACCCATCAGATATTTCTATGATCTTTGGTATAAATGTTAGTACACATAAGATGTCTAATTGTCCAAAAGATTTTGAGTCAAAAAAAATTCTGTACTCAAAATTACTCTCTCTTTGCAGTGGGCCATGCTAATTTTGAAGCTGGCACAGAGCTAATACGTAAAATACAATCTAATTTTAGTCTTTAGGTGTATATGCCTATTTTTTGACTCTCCATAGATGATGTTAGATAGATTGTTAAATGTCCCAGCAACAATTCCTATTCTTTTGTTTATTTGATGCTGCACATCACCAATATCTATTACATAGCTCCTGAGAAAATTAATCTGAGACACTTGCTCAGAAGTGCAACTGAGGTACCATCTGCTTCACTAGTTTTCTCTATTATCACCAAACCAACTCTATTATTAGTCTCCTTAACAGCCTTATGGAAGAATTCATCTCATCAATATGATTATCGAACAAGGCCAAATTATCCGCATAATCTAAATCCGAAATTTTGAAATCTCTAGACCATTTGAGGCCAAGATCGGAAGATCTTCAAAGAATTCCATGTAGCATAAGTCAATAACCAAATTAAAGAGAAAAGACCTCACAAAATAAAACTTAATGAAGTATTGTTTCAAATCATTTAATAAAATAAATATATTAGAACTCTGCCTAATGAGTATTTCAATATTTAGACAATTATCAATGATTTTTATACATTGAGATAATTTATTGTCAAATATTCCAGCTTTCATAACTCTTTAAATACAGTGTGAATATTGCTTAAAATCGAGATTTATAGAGATTTGACAATTATCTTTAATTTATCTGTAGTCATTTCCATTAAAAACATATTTTAGAAGTTATAGAGCTTCGAAATTGGGTCATTCCACGTTCAAATCAACCAAAATTTTCAAAAGCGTTCAACACCCATCCAGATTTCAATGATCTTTGGCATAAATGTTAGTACACATAAAATGTCTAATCATCCAAAATATTGAGTCAAAAAATTTCTTTAACGAGTTATAATCATTCAACCTACAGAAAAATATACAAATTGCAATTATGACTGAATGTTTTTCTTTTTTTCTTTGCTTCTATGGTAGATGAGAAGACCAAACGTGGTGTACTGATGTAGATTTTACTTATTAATTAAATAAAAAATCGGATTTAAAAAATTTAATACTGTTTTGAAAAAAAAAATTAAAAAATCTGAAAATTTTAAAATGCAAAAAAAAGTGATGTGGCCCTATGTATAAAAAAAATTTAAACTGACATATGTGGTACATTATACTCCAAAGAAACATTGTACAAAATTTGGAGTAAGGTTATTTCTTTGATAATGAGAAAAATAAATATATTGAATTTGCACTAATGTCACTAATGATGCATTTCAGGGGACTGCACTGGTTGGTTGGTTGTTTAGGGTTTTATGGCACATTAGCATCTAAGGCTATAATGCACCAAACAAATGTCCATAAAAAATGATAAAAGTTGTGATACCTTTAACCAAATTTAAAAATAAACTACAAATGTAAAACAATAAAATGGAATATATGGACAACAATGAACAAATGCATAAATGTGTTATAAGTATAAATGAAAGTAACCCAGGTGGAAGCGACCTGGGTTAAACACATAGAATAATAAACAGGGGAGTAAAACTATAGGCGAGTAAAATATTTAGTATATTGCAAAAATTTAAATACACAGGTAAAACAACAATGATCCAAAGAGATGTCCAAAT
The DNA here is from genome assembly GCA_038380435.1 of Ryuthela nishihirai. Taxonomy (NCBI): domain Eukaryota; kingdom Metazoa; phylum Arthropoda; class Arachnida; order Araneae; family Heptathelidae; genus Ryuthela; species Ryuthela nishihirai. Next base: position 87,221,582 of record JAWZYU010000002.1, read on the forward strand.
GTAAGGGGCTCAGATGGACGTAAAATCATGATGGTTAAAAGACACATGCCATTCAAAGGTAAAACATGGACAAGAAATTAAAATATGTTTGACAGGTAAAGTGGTGTCGCAAAACTCGCATTTAGGTTTGTTGTCTGCCCGTAAATGAAATGAATGAGTAATAAATGAATGACCTAAGTGGAGCTGAGCAAGTACAACTTCCTCCTTGCAATTCCTGCGGTAACATGACTGCCATGGTTTGATGGTAGGTTTGATCTCAAAGAGCTTGTTTGTAAGCTGTTCTGACCAAGATCTCTGTCACTGTGCCCAGAGCTTGATGATAACACACTGCCGGAAATCCAGATATGGAAACGGCAATGAACAGCCGGACAGAGGCGCAACCGACTTGGCAGCAGCATCTGCCAAGTCATTGCCCCTGATTCCGACGTGACCGGGCACCCAACTGAAATGGATGGTAGTTGTGGCTACCAGATGATGGAAATACAGGCAGATCTTAGAAAGAACTGGAAAGAGCAGATCTTAGAAAGCCTCCCCGAGATCAAAGCCTATAACAAGTTAAGCGAGTTGGTGTAAAGCACACACCAACTGATAAATGATGTTTAGATGCCAAGTGGTCCAAGGCGAGACTGATAGTGTGAAACTCTGTAGTGAAGATGGAACACTGCAGTAGGATCTGGTCTGCAATGATTACATCACAGCAGACCATGGCTGATACCACTGATGTGCCGAACTTCAAGCCATCTGTGAAGACAGGCAAGAAGTTTGGGTGCTCAGCACGATGGCTGGCAAAGAGTTACTGATACACACAGTCGAGTGTAAAGACCTTTCCTGTCCTGCAGAGAGAGAAAGCATAAAAAGGGGAAAAAGAGAGCCATGGTGGGAGTAGCTTGGCTGCCAACTGTGAGATGCTATCGAGACTGGTGTTGATGTCTCTGAGGTAATCTCGGACTCACAAACAGAAAGGGTAAATGGCAGGGATCACAATTTAGCTGCATATTGCAGGGATAATTGCTGACGGCAAAGAGATTAAAATAGTTCATCAGTCTTAACATAAAGACTCTGGACCGGTGAGGTGCAAAAGGCACTCATGCAAACACAGAGGGCCTGATGATGCAGGGGGTCCAGCACCTTCACCACCAAATCCTGGGCATAGTCATACACCTGGGATCTGTAGTCCAGTTTCGACCAGACAAGTGCACAGTACAGGCAGAGCAGAGAACATCTGTCAGCTCTCCAGGAGAGAGAGGAAAGGACCTTGATGATGTTCAATGCCCGTGTGCACCTGGACCTAAGATTATGCATGTGTGGTAAAAAGGTCAATTTCCAATCGAAGATGAGACCAAAAAACTCTGTCACAACTAGAATGATGTTACCCCAAAGCCATAGCTCGAAATCCAGATGAAGACTATGCTTGTGGCAAAACTGCACACAAGCGGTCTTCTGTGGGGAGATCCGAAACCCGTTTGCCGTTGCCCAAACCAAAAGATTGTTCAGGGCAATTTGCAGTTGTCTTTCAATGACCCTCATACTGGACAAAGAGCAAAAGATTCTAAAATCGTCAACATAGAGGACATTGCCTACACATCAAGTTGTCTAGTAACAGAATTAATCTTGACAGTGAAAAGCATAATACTTAGAACACAGTCTTGTGGCCCTGTCTTGGTGGTATGGCCATGACGAGTGTTGCTGACACGGACACAAAAAGAAAGTAACAATAAGAAGTTGGAGTTGAAGATCAGCATGTGACTTTCTCAAGCCGAAGCTATGGAGGTCATGAAGAATGCCGAATCTCCAAGCAGTGTTGTACGCTTTTTCGATGTCGGAGAAAACTGACTACGTAAAAATGAACTCTCTACGTAAAAATGAATTTCTGATAGCTGATTCAAGGCATATCAAATGGTCAAGAGTTGACTATTGCCTGCGAAAGCCACACTGCGTGTTTGAAAGAAGTTTATGGTTTTCTAAATACCAGATGAATCTGGCATTTACCATTCTTTCCAACACCTTGCACATGCAGCTCATCAATGCAATGGGACAACGCACTTGGAATCCTTTCCTGGCTTCAGGAAGGCCAAGACGATTGCCTCCTGCCAGGAGTCCGGAAACTGCTCCTTGAGAAAAATGTGATTGAAAAGATGAAGCAGCTGATCATTACTTGATGGTGAAAGATGTTGGAGCATGGCATAATGACAACAGATGCATGAGAGGTGTGCAAAGCAAGGCAAAGCACTTCCGCTGTGAATAGCCTGTTGTAAGGCTCCAGGCCATTCAAATAAAAGGACAGCGGAGAGCATTCTGCCTTGCTCTTCTGGGCCAGAAACTCGAGGGAGTAAGTAGACAAAGAAGGGGAGAATGACTCCCTCGGGATGTCGGCAATTGATTTGGGATTAGCAATTGCCTGTCCATTGTGCTCCAGGATCAATAACGAGTGGGACGTGTAGTTCCCACACATCTTCCGGACTTTTTCCTACAAGACCTTACGACTGGTTGTATGGGTGACAGAAGATGTATATTTGATCCAAGATTCATTTCTGGTGCTGGCCAAAACGAACTTTTACCCTGGCACATTTGAACACTTCAAGGTTGGGGATCTCTTCAATTTCTGATATCTCTGAAACACCTACCAAGCCTTGTTCTGAGACTTATGAGCTGCGGTGCAATTTGGATTTCACATTTTGTTTCAGGAAATGACACTGTGTCGAAGTTTGAGGAATTATGGATGCAGATGAAACTATCAACATCAGTACTCGACCTCCCATGTAAAGAGTGGAAAGATAGAGGAGGAGCAGATGGTAAGGTCAATGGCAGTGAAAGTGCGGGTTGGGGAGTGAAAGTAAAGTACTGACACCGGTGTTCAACAGGGAGAGAGAAGAATCCAGGAACCACTGCTCCAGGACCCCGCCCCTCCCATTGGTGTCAGCACTGCCCCAAAGTGGACTGTGTCCATTGATGAGGAAGGAAGACAGCAGCTGTGTCTTCCCCCCCTTGATGAGAAAGGAAGACAGCAGCTGTGAGACCCTCCACGGAGCCCAACAAAGGAACACCTAGTCTGCACCACCACCAAAGTCATTGGAACGATGGGCTTTCCATGGTGACAACGATGGCCATATCCCCAAAAACAGGTGGGCTAAGATTGGCTTGAGTCTGCACCACCACCAAAGTCTTGGAACGATGGGCTTTCCAATGAATGCACTGGCATAGGAAACCTCACCAGGTGGGGCGGGCAGTGCAGCGAGCTTTCTCACCTCAACATACGAGATGATATTCGTGAACTTTAGGCGTTGCACCTCCTTTTCCTCCTTCCACTTGGGATAGTCGCGGGAATATGTCGAATATTCGCCACTATAGTTCACACAGCTTGCCTTTTCTGCTGTGCAGTCAGGATCAAGATGATCTTTGCTACCACATCGAGCACAGGTGGGTTTGCCCTGGCAAGATGTGTGGGTATGACTGTATATCTGGCACTGAAAACAGAGTAGAGGGTTTGGTATATATGGCTGTACCTCACAATACAAATAACCTGCCTTGATGGAAGAAGGCAGGCATGGCGTGTTAAATGTCACAATCAGTACCCAGATGGAAACCAATTTCCCATCATGGCATGTCAAACCCAATGGACTGCTATTACTCTTTGCAGTGCGAGCTCTGAGAGGATTTCCCCCTCAGTGACTTTGAGAAGGCCCCACTCAGTGTTCACACCATGAGAGGAATTCAAAGTTTTGTCTTGAATGACCAATCTCTCTGACTTTCAGGATCAGTTCCGAGTGTTTGGAACAAGCGGTCTGAACCTGCAAAGTCACCAGATTGTAAGCGTTTGATGAATTTAGGCTCTTCCGCAAGACCTTTTAAACCTTTGTTGAGAAAAAATGGGGACATGTCCTCAAGTACCTGATCACCTGTGGAGTGGATGATCAGGAATCTTGGGAATGAAGACACGGACAAAGAAGACAATGGCAGAGATAACAGAGACAACAAAAAAGATGGGGGCTCATGTTGAGTCCTCTTGTTGGCAATGATCGTATCAATTCCTTCATCGACTCTCATGTGTGGTTTTGTGTGGTTCAGTGACTGGTGTTCCCACCCTCCACAGAGCCCACCAAAAGGGACGCCTATTTGGGCGCCAGGGTTACGCAGGCACTATACCCACACAGACAGTGAACCAAGCCCTCACAAATAAATAAAAGGAAAATGAAAAGAGAAGTGTGTGAAAATAAACTCTTCACAAAAGGAACTAAGTGAAAAAATAGCAAAATTGTGAAACCAAACTGGCTTCACAGAGAAAGGATAACTACAAAAGGAAAATAAGATGTGAATAAACTTGCAAACCTGTACCTGGACGTGGGCAAGATTACTCACTGCTCTGCACGTTTGACCCTAAAAAGTTGTGCCCATCAGCTGATTGCTCCTGGGGGCACCACCCCTGGAGTTCCCATTTACCAGAAGCAGAGGCCGAAACAGTGTGTAGCAGAGGCCCTGGAATCCGCTGCCCAGCCCCACGACAAACAGACTTCCCAATGGCAAGGTAGCTGAAGGGGACCCTGCCAGTTATGAGCTGAGGAGAGAAGATGGGGACTCGAGCAACTACCAGGATTCTCCTTTCCCAGGACTCCATGCATGGAAAACACGCAGGGTGAACGTTCAGGACCCTGTAAAAGTACCCAAGCCAGTGGAACCTTCACAGGGCGGTCCCCTCACCGCATAGAGGAATTTGCACCGGGGGAGGGGGGGGGGTGAGCGACCTGGGTTAAACATTGGAATGAAACTATACCCAAGTAAAATATCCTGTAAAATGTAAAAATTCAAAGACAGCATTAAAACAACGTCTGAATGACGTTCTTGATACAAATGATATACAAACATATAATGTCTGAATAACAAATATCTGAATGTAAGCGGCTCAGACATAAAATCATGACAGTTAAAAAACAAACGCCATTCAAAGTTAAAACATGGACAAGAAATAAAATATATTTGATAGTTAAAACGGTGTCACAAAACTCGCACTTAGGTTTGACATCTGCCCGTAAAAGAAACAAATGAGTAATAAATGAATTACCTAAGTGGAGCCGAGCAAGTACAACTTCCTCCTTGCGATTCCTGGTTTGATGATAGGTTTGATCTTAAAGAGCTTGTTCGTAAGCTGTTCTGACCAAGATCTCTGCCACCATTGTGCCTGGAGCTCGGTGGTAAAAGCTACCCTAAATCCAGATAGGGAACTGGCAATGGAGAGCTGGACAGGGGCATGACTGACTTAGCAGCAGCATCTGCCAAGTCATTGCCCTGATACCGATAAGACCGGGCACCCAACAGAAGATAATCGTGGTGGTGGCTGCCAGATGATGGAGCTGCTGGCGAATCTTGGAGAGAACAGGCTGAGGTCGATGCCTCACTGAGATCAAAACCTGTAGTGAGCTAAGCGAGTCAGTGTAAAGCACACACTGACGATTATGCTTAGCAGCTACGTGGTCCAAGGCGAGACTGATAACGTGCAACTCTGCAGTGAAGATGGAACACTGTAATGATTACATCATAGCAGACCATGGCAGATTCCACTGATGTGCCGGACTTCACTTACCCATCTGTAAAGACAGGCAAGAAGTCCGGTGCTCAGCACGATAGCTGGCAAAGAGTTTCCAGTATACACAGTCGGGGGTAAAGGCCTACCCCATCCTGCATACGGAAAAAATCACAGGAAGGAGAAACAGCAAGCCACGGTGGGAGTGGCTCGGCTGTCGACTGTGCGATGCTATCGAGACTGGTGTTGATGTCTCTGAGGTAGCCTCGGACTTGCAAACCAAATAGATGTATAGCAGTCGGCTGATTAGTGTAAAACATTTCCCACTTTGGACTGAAAACGCAGTCCTAAGTGGGATGGCCAGGCAGGGATTACAATATAGATGTGTATTGTAGGAACAACTGCTGACTATGAACAGATAAAGATGGTTCGTCGGTCTCAACATAAAGATCTGGATCAGTGAGGTGCAGAAGGCTCCTGTGCAAACAAGGAGGGCCTGATGATGGGGGTCAAGCCCCTTCACCACCGAATCCCAGGCAGAGTCGTACACCTAGGAAAAGTAGTCCAGTTTCAATTGGACAAGTGCAGAGTACAGTCGGAGCAAAGAACATCGGTCCACTCCCAAGGGAGGAGAGGACCTGGATGACGTTCAATGCCCGCATGCACTTAGATCTGAGATGACTTATATATGTGGTAAAAAGGTCAATTTCCAATCGAAGATGAGACCAAGAAACTTGGTCTCCACCACAACTGGAATGATGTTACCCCTGAGCCATAGCTCGGGATCCAGGTGAAGATTACACTTGTGGCAAAAGTGCACACAAGCGATCTTCTGTGGAGAGAACTGAAACCCGTTTGAAATCGCCGAAACCAGAAGATTTTTCAGGGCAATTTGCAGTTGTCTTTCAATGACCCTCATATTGGACGAAAAGCAAAAGATGCTAAAATCGTCAACATAGAGGACATTGCCTACTGATGGAGGAAGTTGTCTAGTTAAAGAATTAATCTAGACAGTGAAAAGCATAACACTCAGAACACAGCCTTGTGGCACCTCCTGTTCTTGAGGGTACGGCTGCAACAGAGTGTTGCTGACACGGACACAAAAAAAATGTGCCGATAAAAGTTGGAGATGAAGATTGGCATGTAACCTCTCAAGCCAAAGCTATGGAGGTCACGAAGAATGCCGAATCTTCAAACCGTGTCGTACGCTTTTTCGATATCAAAGAAAATTGACACCAGGTGCTCTCTACGTAAAAAAGAATTTCTGATAGCAGATACGAGGCATATCAGATGCTAAATTGTTGACCATTGCCTGAGAAAGCCACACTGGATGTTGTAAAGAAGGTTGTAGTGTTCTAAATACCAGATGAGTCTGGCATTTACCATTCTTTCCAACACCTTGCACACGCAGCTCGTCAACATAATGGGATGATAATTCAAAGGAATATTGGAATACCTTCCTGGCTTCAGGAAGGACAAGATGATGGCCTTCCGCCAGGAGTCCGGAAACTGCTCCTCAAGAAAAATGCAATTGAAAACATAGAGCAGCCGATCCTTACTTGATGGTGAGAGATGTTGGAGCATGGCATAATAAACATTGTGTGGCCTGACAGCAGATGGACAAGAGGAGTGCAGAGCCAGGCGAAGCTCCTGCGCTGTGAATGGCCTGTTGTAAGGCTCCAGGCCATTCGAGTGAAAGGGCAGTGAAGAGTGTTCTGCTTGCCCTTCTGGGTCAGAAACTTGGAGGAGTAAGAAGACAAAGAAGAGATGGAGGAGAATGACTCTCCCAGAGTGTCGGTAATTGCTTTGGGATCAGCAATTGCCTGTCCATTGTGCTCCAGGATCGATAACAGGTTGAAGTGTAGTTTCCACCCATCTTCTGGACTTTATCCCACAGGACCTTAGAACTGGTCGTGCGGGTGATAGAAGACGTATATTTGATCCAAGATTCCTTCTGGCTCTGGCGCCGGATGAAACGAGCTTTCGCCCTGGCACGCTCGAACATTTCAAGGTTGGGGGTTGTTGGATATCTCCGAAACACCCCCAAGCCTTGTTCTGAGCCTTACGAGGTTTCTGAAAACAAGGAAACTGTGTCGAAGTTTGAGGAATTGTGGATGCAGCTGCATCTATGATACAATCCGTAATCTCCGCCACTGCAACACTGATGGGCTGGCTGACAGAGTGGTCCTGGCTGACAGAGTGGTCATCGAGCCCAGAGAGCAGCTCAAAACCACCCGTCAGTCCATCCGATCAAGCCTCCACCGTGAGACATGTGAAAGGCTGCAAGGCCCCCCACGGGAGATGGTGCAAACCACAACAGTGAGGTTATCACTTCCGTAAGGGTTGTCCTCGACCTCCCATGTAAAGAGTGGAAGGATCGAGGAGAAGCAGATGGTAAGGTCAATGGCAGTGGAAGTGCGGGTTGGGGAGTGAAAGTAAGTACTGACACCAGAGTTCAACAGGGAGAGAGAAGGATCCAGGAACTACTGCTCCAGGACCTCACCCCTCCCATTAGTGTCAAGACTGCCCCAAAGTGGACTGTGTCCATTGAGGTCCCCCGTGATGAGATCATCAAGGTCTTCCTGGAAGACAATGCTCCCAGGTGGAAGATATACAGAGCAGACAATCAGCGAGAACCCCACGAAGAGGCAGATGGCTACCGCCTAAGTTGGTGGTCAGGGGTACAAGCTGGAATGGAGAATGGTTGCTCACGAGGATGGCGACACCCCCGTGAGCTGGACCATCTCCATCCCGGTCTCAGCAAACTATTGTAAAGTGCCGACAATTCCATTGTAGGAGTGTGGCCATCTAAGGACTTAGAAGAGTGGGTGAACGACGAATACCTATTCAGCTTACCACCGCAGAGGATGGTCTAGTGAATAGGGGGAGGTCGGTATCCATGTCCTCGGAATCACCCAAGGGACATGGATCGGTGACTGCCCTTTGCGGAGGACTGGTGACTTTCTTTTTTGGCCCAGTGGGGGCCCCTTTGGTTTGGTAGGTCTAGCTGTCTGAGGACAGGGAGGAGGAAGCCTTCCGGTGGAGGTGGAAGGCTGTGTTACAGAATGAATACCAGGGCAGATGCAAAGTCGACACCACCCTTCATTTTGCCTGTGTCAGGAGGTACTTTGCTGTGGGCGAGAAAGACTCAGTAGGTGGTACACTGATGTCAGACTGCACCGCAACTGAAGTCATTGGAACGATGGGCTTTCCAATGACTGCACTGGCATAGGATACCTTGTCATGTGGTGCGGGCGGTGCAGTGAGTTTTCTCACCTCAGCATAAGAGATGTTTACAGCTTTCAATCATTGAACCTCCTTTTTCTCCTTCCATTTCGGACAGTCATGGGAGTATGCCGGATGTTCGCCACTACAGTTCATACAGCTTGCCTTTTCTACTGTGCAGTCAGGATCGAGATGATCCTTACTGCCACAGCAAGCACAAGTGGGTTTGCTCCTGCAAGCTGTGTGGGCATGACCGTATATCTGACACTGAAAACAGCACAGAGGGTTCGGAATATACGGCCGGACCTCACAATGTAAATAACCTGCCTTGATGAAAGAAGGTGGGCGTGGCGTGTTGAATTTCACAAACAGTACCCGGGAGGGTACCAATTTCCCATTATGGCATGTCAAAACCCGGTGGACCACTGTTACTCCTTGAGGTGTGAGCTCTGAGAGGATTTCCTCCTCAGTGACTTTGAGGAGGCCCCACTCAGTGATCACACCCCGAGTGGAATTCAAAGTTTTTTCGGGAGTGACTTCAACAGCCACCCCACCAATTTCTTTGACTTTCAGGAGCAGTTTTGAGTGTTTGAAACAAGCGGTCTCAACCTGCAAGTCACCAGATTGTAAGCGCTTGATGGATTTCAGCTCTCCCACAAGACCTTTTAAACTTTTATTAATGAAAAATGGGGACATGTCCCCAAGTACCTGATCACTCATGGAGTGGATGATCAGGAATCTTGGGAATGAAGACGCAGACAAAGATGATGGCAGAGCTAACGTAGACGAGAAAGATGGGGGCTTATGTCGAGCCCTCTTGTTGACACTGATCACATTAATTTCATCTTCAACTCTCATTGTTGTTTTTTGTGTAGTTCAGTGCCTGCTGTCCCCACCCTACACGTAGCCCAAGAAGGGGACGCCCAGTCGGGCACCAAAGCTACGCGGGCACTAAACCCACATAGATAGTAAGCCAAGCCCTCATAAATAAAAGGAAAATAAAAAGAGAAAGGTGCAGAACAAAAACATTCTAAACAAAAGGAACAAAGTGTAAAATAACAAAATTGTGAAAAACCAAAATGTCCTCACAAAGAAAGTATAACTCTAAAATAAGGCACAGTAGAATCAAACTCTTTAATAAATCACGAATAAATACTGTACAATAAGTCTCGATACCCTATCCTGCTATGACTCTCCAGTGCATCGCATTGAGTATTACATTTATTGTATATATAACTCTGAGTATGACAATATGTCGCTCACCAAGTCTAGGGTGTAGACAATTTATGTATTATCATAAATCCCAGATGTTACTATACTATTCTTATATACTACCTTATACTTAGTACTATCAACTAAAATGCTTTCTTTAAACTATCGTAAAGAGTGCTAGTTGTTAAATACAAAAGGCCATATTACCGCAGACTTGTAAAAGGCTGGAACAACTGCATCATTTGATGTTAATCTGTTAGTCTGAACGAAGCTGTTGATTTCTAACACATGCTACCAGTCCTGTTACATCGGAGAATGATGGATACATATACATCAGTTTTCCACTGTATTTTACTGTTGTTAGTCCCGCCTTCTCAATAACGGTGACACAGCAGATCCCCACCAGTTTTTATTAGGGGATTCCATGGACTTGAGATGTCAATGTCTGTTACAATGAAGTTCCAATCGTATTACTTTACTCTGCTTTTTCCATAGTGGATTACATTTAAACTGCTGCACATGCTGTTTTCTCTGACTTATGGTGCTCAATGCTTTGCACTGGCCGTCGCAGCACTATCACATGCAGACTTATAACCTCCAACAACAGCCATTAAAACCTCATTAAAAACTAACCATCATTTAAAAAACTATCATATTTGGCTCCGTTTGACCTAGGAGTCATACTCACAATCCCCTTCATTCTACAGAGTGATGCGTTTCGTACGCCTTCCGTATGGTGACTTCCTCAGGCTCTGAGCACATACTGTGGTATGTTACCTTATATGCGTGTCTTCATTTGCATCATCATTTACATCGCTATGCACAAGCATTTCTGAACTTTTCTTCTGCTGCAACAGAAGATTCCATGCAGATGGTATTGGGGCGATGTCATTATTACATATTGCGTTACTAAATTTATGAATATATAATTTTTCTGCATACGCTAGTTGAAATTTATTTTGTGGGGCAGCTAATGCTTTGTAATTAATTTTTCCCCATTTTAATGTTATTTTCTATTATCATTTGTGCCAAAGCTGTATTAAGTTGTTCTTTTTTAATATCTGTTTTGTGTTCTTTCATTCTTACTTCATATTGCCTATATGTCTTCGCGATACAGCGGTTCTTTCCGTTTAATTTTCCTTCTGGATCTGGGATGTTAATTTGATATATCCCCCCTGTAGGTACTTTCCTATCTCTGTCATTAATTACTAAATTTTTAATTGTAGTTGTTTTGACCGGTAGTGTAATATCATAATTATTTGAAATGTTTCGCATCACATCTGTTACGTGTTTAGTGTAAGGGAAGCTATGTGCATACTTTGCCATATGTTGTGATTGTGCTCCCCTAACTTGTGTTTCATTAATTACTATGAATTTTGCATTTTTTTGCCATTTATCTAATAATTTCTTAGGGTACCCCGCATCCCCGGCTGTTTGCGTAATATATTCAATTTCTTGCTCAAAGGTTCTTTGCTCCGAGCAATATCTTTGTGCTCTACTATAATGCTGAAGAATTGAAGCTTTCTTATATCTCATCAGAGGTGCTGATTTAAATGGAATATAATTCGGTATGTGTTTTTTTCCTGTACACTGTAGTTTCACAGTACGTTTCCTTTCTTGTTATCATAATGCCCAGAAAAGGTAATTGCTTATTTACTTCTTGTTCATGGGTAAATTTCATTGAGGGCATTATAGAATTAAATATCTCAACTAACTGTTTAAAATTTTCTAGTGGATGAGGCCAAAAAATCAGAATATCGTCAACGTATCGCAAATACAATGATGGCAATAGATCACAACATGCCAATGCAGTTTGTTCTACATGGCGCATGACGACGTCCGCCATTAATCCTGATAGCGGCAATCCCATGGGGACTCCCTCAGTTTGTTTCCATGTTTGATCCATTACATCAAAGTAATTGGAAGAGGTTGCCAGCTCCAGCACCTCATGAACACTGAAGTATTCCGGGGAGCTGGGGCGGGCAACCCGCAGCTATTCAGCTTTTAGCCGCATCCAGCACCGGGGTGCTAGGATACAGCGATATGACATCCAGTGAATGCATAGTAATTGCTTTTGTAATATCAGCATTTTGTATTTGCAATAAAGCATCATGACAATTGGTTAACGTACACTTTTGTTGGAGGAAAATAACTCTTAAAAAATTTATGTAATGCTACTTCCAAATTATATGTAGGGGCTTTTCTTTTGCAAATTAATGGCCGAAATGGATGATCCTGTTTATGCATCTTAATTTTGACAAACAGCTGAGGGACGTCAGGGTATATTGGAGGATTGCAATGTTTAGCTATTTCAGCTGGCAAAAACGGATCGTTTTTAAGCTTCTGTAATTTATTTACTATTGTATTTGTAGGGTTACTTTCTATTGACTGACATTTTAATTGTTTCAGAACTTCCTGTATTTTTTAGATCATATTGATCCTTATCCATTATCACTATTTGATTAATTTTATCGGCTAGCACTATTTTGATCTCTTTTTGATCCCTTAGGTCTCTAAGGATCTTTATATCCTTGTTCGATTGATTTTTATTCTGGTATTGTGCACTTTTAATGGACCTGTATACCCGAAATCTTTCTTTATCTTTGTATTTATATTCTATGTTATTAAGGGACTGTTCAATTTGTAGAATAATCTTAACTGGATCGATGGATTCGTTATTGTATGCAAATTTTGCTCCCTTTTGCAATATGCACTTCTGTTCAGTATTTAGCTGATATTGTGATAAATTTACAAACTGATTATTTTCCTTTTTATCATATTCTATTTTTAATTTCTTACAATTCCCGTTTCTCTTTTTCATTAATTTTTGTAATTTCTTATTGTGCGTTTTCTCTATTTTAATTTTTTCTTTTTCCATTTTAAATGCTATTCTACCTATTATTTGTGTAAGGTTCTCAGTTCTAAGTTCAAGATACTTGTGATATAGTTCTTTTTCTTTCTTATGTATATCATCCCGTAAGATTCTAATTGTTTCATTTAACATTATTTTCTCGGCTTTTTGAAGAATATGTTTCATCTCTAAATTGTATTTACGTTTATTAATTTTTACAAAATTAGGTATTACTGCTTGTCTTTTACATGCAAGTAAAAAATTAAGGGTAAGTATGAGTCGCATTAGCAAGACACGCATTTTGCTATATTTCATCTCACCCCCCTCTCCCCCTCTCTCTGCGCATTTAACTTGTGCGATATTCATTCTAAATATTACAAGGCACAGTAGAATCAAACTCTTTAATAAATCACGAATAAATACTGTACAATAAGTCTCGATGCCCTATCCTGCTATGACTCTCCAGTGCATCGCATTGAGTATTACATTTATTGTATATATAACTCTGAAAAATATGGCCTTTTGTATTTAACAACTAGTAATCTTTAGGATAGTTTAAAGAAAGTATAACTTCAAAAGGAAAGTAAGTTGTGAGGTAACTTGCAAACCTGTACCCGGACCGTGGGCAAGGTTACTCACCACTCTACGTAGTTGACCCTAGGACCTGCCCACCAGCCGATTGTCCCAGGAGCTCCCATTTACCGGAAGCAGAGGCCAAAGCAATGTATAACAGAGGCCAAAGCCCCAATGGCAAAACGGCAAAAGGGGACTCCACCAGTCATGAGTTGGGGAGAGAAGACAGGAACCCTCAAGCAACTACCAGGATTCTCCTTTCCAACGGCAAGGTTCTCCGCACACGGGAAAAACGCAGGTGGGCATTCAGGACCCTGTGAAGGTAACCGAGCCAGCGGAACCTTCACAGGGTGGTCCCCTCACCACAAACAGGCTTCTAATTGTTAAATTAGAAGTTTTTTCATTCAAAATTTTCTTTACACATTTCCATTGTTTCCTTGCATTTTTTTTACACTTTTTAAATTCAGTTTCATAATATTTATTTTTCAAATTTCTTATTTTTGAAACTATGCTATTTCTAATTGTTTTACATTCATCATTATATTGCAATATACTCGAGTATCTTTTTATGCGATAGATATGTTCCACAGAAAAGCGCATATAAAAAAGTCGCACAAAAAAAAGACATAGCTTACTCTGCAAAATTAGGGATACGTTCCATAATTTTCTAAAACCACATAAAACCAAAGCAATGAGTTAAAATAAACCGAAAATTGCATAAAAAAGTTTATGAAAATTCAGGAAAATAAGAATGCCTAAAAAAGTGAGGAAAATTGGTTTGAAAATCTGAAAGAAATTGATATAAAACTTAAAATAGGTTTGTTTTAAAATTGTATCCATTTAATTTTATTGAAAAGTAAGCCGTCCCATGGCCAAGTGGTTAGTGTGCTTGGCTACTGATCTAAGGGACCTGGGTTCGAGCCCCGGGTAAGGCTTGGATGTATGTGTCGTTTTTCTGCTGAGGTCCTGCCAACCTCTCAGATCTTCTACTATGGCAGATAAACTGACAGGCTCCTCCTGTCATTACATTGATTGCCGGACACGGTCGAACACACCTGGAGTTTCTTTGATAGTAGCAGCAGTGCAGACAAGCCTTTCCACGAGATCCATGTCAGACTCCACAGGCGATTCATACACGGTAGCTTTGAGGGCCCCACAGAAGAAATCAACGCTCGTTAAATCAAGTGAGCATGGGGGTCAGGCAACTGGTTCAGCATGCCCAATCCATTGTTTCCCAAAAGACATGTTCAAATGCGCACGAACACACCTTCCATAATGGGGAGGCACCCCGTCATGTTGAAACCACATGTTGCGTCTCACATTTGCTGGAACATTGACAAGTAAGCCTGGTAGAACCTGTTCCAGAAAAATCACACACTTTGCGGAGGTTATGTGGGATGGTAAAAGGTATGGCTCGACTATGCAGTCGCCGACCAAACCTGTCCACACATTTACTGCGAAACGATGTTGTGCCGCATGGGTGCGCACACATTGGGGTTCTCAGGAGCCCACAAATGCGCATTGTGCTGATTGAATACACCACCCGAGTGAAACTGGCCTCATCAGTAAACAAAACATAAGCTGGGAAATTCACATCTTGGGCACTTTCTTGGAGATACCACTGCACAAAATGCACATGTGCAGAATGATCTGTGGGGAGAAGTAGCTGAACCCTTTGGAGATGAAAGGGGTGTAAGGTTGGTTGTTTGGGATTTAATGGCGCATCGGCAACAAGGCCATAATGCGCCAAACAAAAGACAATAAAAAATATAAAAGACATAGAACCCCGTAACCAAAAGTTAAAATACATTTTCAACATTGTAAAGTGGTAAAACAACAGAAATAAAAAAACAACAGATTAAGAAAACAAGTGTATAGGAACAGAGTAAAACAACTGTAGAAATATTAAATAAAATAATCCCAGGTGTAAGAGACCTGGGGTAAATAATGCATAAAGTTAAGGTAAAATCAAATTCGGTTAAAATATCCACAATATTTCAAAAAGGTAAAAACTGGAGATAAAATGCAATGATCAGATAAAAGATGTCCAAGTGTAAGAGGCTCGGACATAAAATTATGAAAGCTAAAATAACATTGACGTTCGAAATTAAAACACGGACATTCGACTAAAATATGTTTAATAGTTAAAATGGTGTCACAAAACTCGCACTTAGGTATGTCGTCCGCACGTAGAAGAAACGAATGAGTAATAAACGAGTGACCTAGGCGGAGCCGAGCAAGTACAACTTCCTCCTTGCGATTCCTGCGGTAACAAGACTGCCATGGTTTGATGATAGGTTTGATCTCAAAGAGCTTGTTCGTAAGCTGTTCCAACCAAGATCTCTGCCACCGTGCCCGGAGCTCGGTGGGAAAACGCTGCCTGAAATCCAGATAGGGAACCGGCAACGGAGAGTCGGACAGGGGCATGGCTGACTTGGCAGCAGCATCTGCCAAGTCATTGCCCCTAATCCCGACGTGACGGGCACCCAACAGAAATGGATTGTGGTTGTGGCTGCCAGACAATGTAGCTGCTGGTGGATCTTAGTAAGAACTGGGTGAGGTCGATGCCTCACCGAGATCAACGCCTGTAGCGAGCTAAGCGAGTCGGTGTAAAGCACACACTGACGATGCTTAGTCGCCACGTGGTCCAAGGTGAGGCTGATAGCGTGCAACTCTGCATTGAAGATGGAACACTGCAGTAGGATCTGGTCTGCAATGATCACATCACAGCAGACCATGGCCAATCCCACTGATGTGCCCGACTTCGAGCCATCTGTGAAGACAGGCAAGAAATCCGGGTGCTCAGCACGATAGCTGGCAAAGAGTTGCCAGTACACACAGTTGGGTGTAAAAGCCTTCCCCGTCCTGCACAGGGAAAAATCACAGGAAGGAGAAACAGCAAGCCAAGGTGGAAGTGGCTCAGCCAAGGTAGAAGTGGCTCAGCTGTCGACTGTGCGATGCTATCGAGACTGATGTTAATGTCTCTGAGGTAGCCTCGGACACGTAAACCAAAAGGACAAATGGCAGTCAGCCGATTTGTGTAAAGCATTTCCCACTTCGGACTGAAAACGCAGTCCCAAGTGGGATGGCCAGGCAGGGATCGCAATTTAGATGCGTATTGTAGGGACAACTGCTGACGGCGGAGAGATAAAGAAGGTTCGTCGGTCTCAACGTAAAGACTCTGGACCGGTGAGGTGCGGAAGGCTCCCGTGCAAACAATGAGGGCCTGGTGATGGATGGGGTCCAGCACCTTCACCACCAAATCCCGGGCCGAGTTGTACACCTGGGATCCGTAGTCCAGTTTCGATCGGACAAGTCTCGGACGGTCTCAACGTAAAGACTCTGGACTGATGAGGTGCGGAAGGCTCCCGTGCAAACATGGAGGGCCTGGTGATGGATGGGGTCCAGCACCTTCACCACCGAATCCTGGGCCGAGTCATACACCTGGGATCCGTAGTCCGTTTCTATCGGACAAGTGCAAGATACAGGCGGAGCAAAGAACATCGGTCCACCCCCCAAGAAAGGGAGGAGAGGACCTTGACGATGTTCAATGCCCGCGTGCACTTGGACCTGAGATGACGTATGTGTGGTAAAAAGGTCAATTTCTGATTAAATATGAGACCGAGAAACTTGGTCTCCAACACAACTGGAATGATGTTACCCCCAAGTCGCAGCTCGGGATCCAGGTGAAGATTACGCTTGTGGCAAAAGTGCACACAAGCGGTCTTCTGTGGGGAGAACCGAAACCCTTTTGCCGTCGCCCAAACCGAAAGATTGTTCAGGACAATTTGCAGTTGTCTTTCAATGACCCTCATGCTGGACGATGAGCAAAAGATGCTAAAGTCATCAACATAGAGGGCATTGCCTACTGATGGAGGAAGTTGTCTAGTTATAGAATTAATCTTGACAGCGAAAAGCGTAACACTCAGAACACAGCCTTGTGGCACCTCCTGTTCTTGAGGGTACGGCTGCAACAGAGTGTTGCTGACACGGACACAAAAAAATGTGCCGATAAAAGTTGGAGATAAAGATTGGCATGTAACCTCTCAAGCCAAAGCTATGGAGGTCACAAAGAATGCCAAATCTTCAAACCGTGTCATACGCTTTTTCGATATCAAAGAAAATTGACACCAGGTGCTCTCTACGTAAAAAAGAATTTCTGATAGCAGATACGAGGCATATCAGATGCTAAATTGTTGACCATTGCCTGAGAAAGCCACACTGGATGTTGTAAAGAAGGTTGTAGTGTTCTAAATACCAGATAAGTCTGGCATTTACTATTCTTTCCAACACCTTGCACACGCAGCTCATCAACGCAATGGGACAATAATTGGAAGGAATCTTGGGATCTTTGCCTGGCTTGGGGAAGGCCTAGACAATGGCCTTCCATCAGGAGTCCGGAAACTGCTCCTCGAGAAAAATGCAATTGAATACATAGAGCAGCTGATCCTTACTTGATGGTGAGAGATGTTGGAGCATGGCATAATAAACATTGTGTGGCCCGACAGCAGATGGACAAGAGGAGTGCAGAGCCAGGCGAAGCTCCTGCGCTGTGAATGGCCTGTTGTAAGGCTCCAGGCCATTCGAGTGAAAGGGCAGTGAAGAGTGTTCTGCTTGCCCTTCTGGGTCAGAAACTTGGAGGAGTAAGAAGACAAAGAAGAGATGGAGGAGAATTACTCTCCCAGAGTGTCGGTAATTGCTTTGGGATCAGCAATTGCCTGTCCATTGTGCTCCAGGATCGATAACGAGTGGGACGTGTAGTTCCCACCCATCTTTCGGACTTTATCCCGCACGACCTTAGAACTAGTCGTGCGGGTGATAGAAGAGGTATACTTGATCCAAGATTCCTTCTGGCTCTGGCGTCGGACGAAATGAGATTTCGCCCTGGCGCTTTTGAACTTTTCGAGGTTGGGGGTCGTCGGATATCTCCGAAACATCCCCCAAGCCTTGTTCTGAGCCTTATGATCTGCGGTGCAATCTGGATTCCACCACGGTTTCGGAAAGCAAGGAAACGTGTAGAAGTTTGAGGAATCGTTGATGCAGCTGCATCTACGATACAGTCCGTTATCTCCACTACTGCCACATTGATTGGCTCCCGGCTGACAGAGTGGTCATCGAGCTCAGAGAGCAGCTCGAAACCACCCTAGTCAGCCCGATTGAGCCTCCACCGTGAGACGCGTGAAGGGCTGCAAGGCCCCCCATGGGAGATGGTGCACACCACGGGGAGGTGATCACTTCCGTAAGGGTTGTCCTCGACCTCCCATGTAAAGAGTGGAAAGATCGAGGAGGAGCAGATGGTAAGGTCAATGGCAGTGAAAGAGCGGGTTGCGGAGTGAAAGTAAGTACTGACACCAGTGTTCAACAGAGAGAGAGAAGGATCGAGGAGCTGGGGTGTAAGGACTCGCCGTGCAAAACACGCTGTACACTGCAATGAGACACTCCTAAGGCAGAGGCAACGGCACGTGTGCTGGTACTAGGATTAGTCTCCACAGCATCCAACACACTTTCTTCCATGGCGGGAGTATGCATCGATCATGGCCTGCCCTCACTTCTTCTACCTCTTAATGACCCATATCGCACAAATTTTGGTGCGCACGTGCAAACAAATGGTGGCCTGGTACATGTCTGTGTGGGAAGCATTCTTGATACATTCGTTGAGCGGCTCGTCCGTTGCCATCAGCTATTCCATACACTAAGTGCATGTCTGCCAGCTCCCTGTTCGAATACCTTTGCATGCTCTTGGTAAGCCTACTACCGCTTGAATGAGGAAATCTGAAATTTCCCATCTAGCGCACTGATGAATTGATTTACGGTGATGTTTCCAGTTATAGGTTCCTATACAATTCTCATTTCTTTAGATGTTATCTACCTCCCCTAAAAGTTTGTACCATATTTTTGAGATACCCTGTATATATCATTTATATTTGAATTTTCAATTTCATCTAATTTCAAATTTAAATATTTTATCTTTGATTCTAACACTTAAAAATTGATTCTAGTTCTTTGAAATATTTCATTTTTCTTTTTTATTTTTATATTAGACTTAAGAATTTTTAAAATCAAAGTGTAGTGATCTGTTATATTATTTAGAAATTGTGCACATTTATAATTATATATCTTATGTTCTCTAATAAAGATATGATCAGTGCAACTTTTAGATTGATTGTATATTATTGTATAATAGTTTATAAAAGATTCGAATCCATTTGTGGATAAGATATTGAAAAAATCATTAGTATTATTGTTATCATTACTTATATCAATACTGATATCACCAATAAGTATAATTTTTATATTTAACCTTTTGCACTCGAGAGGCGACTATCAGTCACCAATTGGTTTAATGCAACAACTCAAATGGTGACTGAGAGGCATCAATAACTGTTTTATAAACAGGCATCTTTCCTCTTTACATTTTAGATGTGTAAATCTATTGTCTATGTGCACTTCATAGTACAGCATTGTGTTAAAATTATTTTTAAACTTAGTATGTTTTTAGTGGTTATAAAAATGGAGCCAAATGATGAAATTAATAGCAGTGAATAAACATTTTACATTGTTTATGCATGAATTATTTTTATGCTAGTTGTAAAAAATTTCGACAACTTTTTAGCAAAAAAAAAAACTTCGAGTTGCTACTTCCCTATAGCAAAAAAACCTTCGAGTGCAAAGGATTAATGGTATTTACAATTGAATTAGTACTTCCACATACTCATGAATTGAATAACTATGATCCCTATATAATGCCATAATATAAAGATCATTTACTTTATCATATACAATTATATTATCAGCAGTATTCATTTCAATGTTAATATTTTGAAAATCAAACAATTCTTTCTTGAAATAAAAGATTATATTATCAGATTTATTGGTCTCTACATTTAAAAATCATTTGAAATCCTATTATATTAAATAAACTGATTTCATCATCTTTCACCCATATTTCACTTAATATTATAACATCTAAGTTGTAATTAACAGTAGACAATAAAATTAATAATTCATCAAAATATGCTCTTAAACTACGAATATTTAGGTGAAGTATATTAAAGTAATTGTATAAATCATGTCTAATGAAATTACCAAAGTCTATTATATTATCAAATTTAGAACACTTATTATTATAGAGAGGGAAAAATGTTAGAATTTATATGTACGAGTTATTCATAATTTAAGGAATATTAATTAAATCATTAACATTTGTGATATGTAACACTTGAGAATTCTCATCTTTTATTACATATACTTTTCCTTCTTTAGTCCATACATATTTGAAATTGTGCTCATATCCAAACTGTTTAACTTCATAGAATAGATTCTTATTTAGCTGAGTTAAATGTTCGTTAATGAAGATTTTTGCTTTCATAAATCTGGAAAAAATCTCATTAGCATTTACGTTTTTTTTTTCTTTTTAGCAGCTTGGAGAAATCTGTTTCTTTGGTCCTTGCACTTAAATTTAACTATAATGGGTTTGATTTTCTTTTCGTTGGAACTCTACACATTCTTTCAACAACAACGTTTTTCCTTAATGTTAAGATGATTTTTTACAGATTTGAAAATATCATTTATATTTCCATTTCTCTCTTCTGGAACACCCAATATTTCAATATTAGAGTTTTTAGAATATTGTTCCAGGTCATTTGAATTTTCATCACATTCATTTCGGCCTTTAATTGCATTTTTCATTTCTCAGGATTACATTTTCTTTCTTCATTTCTTTAATTTCCGATTTTAAATCATTCATAGTTTTGTTTATTCTATTATATAATCAGAATTGAATTCTAAGGATCTTTTAATTTCTTCAAATTCTTCCTTTACATATTGTTACGACAGATGAACGCGCTACAGTGACTTCACGAGTTAACGTGATTGTAGCCCTCGTGTGTGCTTCAGCGTGAGATTCAATTAGCCAACGATTTGGAACTTAGAACAGTTCTGAAGAAGAATGAAATATAGCAGTGCAGTGTGTTAAAGTTCTGAGATCTGAAAGGTTGTTCAGATGGTTTGTGTCTGTGCGCGATAAGTAAAAGACAAGAAGAATCTTTTGTGTTGTGTGCGCGGACGGTCCTCGTATTATTTTACTAATGTGAAAAGTTTAGTGAATTAGCAGAGGACGATAATTTGTTTACGTCTCAAGATGTTCAAATGACATGGTAAACAAGGTTAAAAAGGTAGTATTTAATAGAATAGACAGAGCTGTTGTTGAGTACTCTGTGCAGGAAGATTGATGATTTTTGCATGTTAGTAGTTAATTTGTTTATGAGAAATTACATCCATATTTTCTTTGTAACGATTTGCATTGTATTACAATTGGTTTTAAAATATAGTTATTAAATCTCATGCCCAGTGCTATCCATATTTTGTAATCTGCAACAATATTTATTATTTTTAATAAATTCTTCACATATACAATCAATAATGCCTTTTGTCAGTACAAAACTGTTACCAGAAACAATTGTATGTGGTTTTTAGTCTGTTTTTAATTTCAACTTCATTACTTGTTAGATTGACATTATCATCATTAATTTCTACACATCTTACATCTGTATCAGATTAATGCCAGGGAGAATGTTTGCATGAGTTATGAATTTTATAGATTCTTTTTAAGCAAAGCAGTTATTATAAAAGTTTAAAGTATTATTCAAGTGAAATGTACACATAAAATATTATCAGTGAGGTTTTATATTATCCACAAAGTCAGAATATCATTAGTTCACAACAATCGAACAGATTGACGAAATAATGAGTCTTGATTCTATGTTTAATATAGTGTGTTAAAAAACTCCTTTTAAAATAGCTGTCTCTGATGAGATTATCTTGTTCTGCGTATTTTTTAATAATGTGAATAACTGTGCACTGTTTACAATCATGTTTGTTTTCTCTGATGAGATTATTCAGTTCCAGGGTCTTTTTTATTATTGTGGATTGGTGGTGAATTGTTTACAATTTTGCTTTTTTAGTCTTTGATCAGCAAAAAGGGTGGAGCAGTTGTTTAGCAGTATGTTTAGGTTAAAATGGTTATCTCTGATAATTTTGTATTGGTGTTTTCTTAAATTGCAGAATGGCAATTCGTTGTTTAGTTGTATGCACTTGTTTGAATAGCCATCTCCAATGAAATTATTGAATTTCGCAAATTTAAAAAAAAATACAGAATGAACGTTTGTTTGTTAGTGATAATAGGCTGTTATAACAAGTAGCCTCAGATACTGACCAACATTGCCTGTTGTTTAATGATATGCACAGTTAGGAAAATATGTCTAGATACTATTACTTATAGTGGGAACAAAATTTTATGCTTAGGAATAAATACTTATCATTATATTCTTTACTCAGTGTATTCTGATTATACGGCCTCTTTACTGTTAGTAATACAATTGTTTGGGATATTATTTGTAGAACTTTCCAAGAAGTTGAATATTCAGCAAAATGCCATCCAAAGACCATCGGTTTCAAAAAAATGAAGATGGCAGCCATTGCCGGATCGGCACTTTTGCAGAATATTCTTTCTAATGTGATATCAAAAAGCTTTTGTGATTAGTTTAAATCACATATTTAGCAGGGTGTTTTTTTATGGAAGTAAATTTAAGAAACTTGATATGATTCTGGAAAAATTTAATTTTTTCATTACCACTAGGAGTTTGGAAGCTGAGCATTCCATCAGATGCAATAGATTATTGCATTGTGTTAAAAAATGTTGACTTAGCAACGTAAACTGCACAACTGCACTGCTTCGATTTCCTCCAATTTTTCACTCTCCAAAATCATATTTTTCATCATGTAAGGTTGGCAGCTCTGATTAGCTGTAAGTAGCAGCCAAATGCCAGTTGGAGTTACATAGTCATGCTTGAGTGCAAAGAGCACCTGAAGTGCAGCATTAGAGACAACAATGGTACAAATTCAATATTTTTTTTCTCGTTATCAAAGAAATAACCATACTCCAAATTTCATATGTTTCTATAGAGTATAATGTACAACATATGTCAGTATAAATTTTTTATATATATAGGGTCACATCACTTTTTTTCACATTTTAAAATTTTCAGCTTTTTCAATATTTTTTCAAAATAGTGAAAAAGCTGAAAATGGTAGCTAGGTGTAAACTGGAAGGAGAGCTGTGTACCAATCCCTAGTGATGATGCACAGAACCGGCCAGGTCTAGCACCTAATGTCCGACCCCGCATTCTCGTGGTGCAGGCCGTTAGTACCTTTCAAAAGAAATATTCTCTTTTGGAAGGGAATGGAAGGGGGCTGCCAGTTCAGTATGGCCTACTGATCTGGTCATCCATGGCCACTTTTTTCTTTTTGTTTCAACCCTACTGAGGAGTGGTCAACTTCACAGGGTCCTGGTGCTGACCATTTATACCTACTAGACTGGACTTGTTTATGGATTTGAGCTTGATTATGGATCCTGGACTTGCTGCACTGGTGGGCCTCTGTTGAGGGAGAGTCTGCCACTGTGTTTTCTGTTTGCTTCTGGGTTGCCAGCTCTAACTGAACAGAGGCATGGGATACCTTATATCAGCTGGTGGATAATCCTAATCAGAGGCCATCGCAGGATCATACCTGCGATGGCCTCTGATCAGCAGGCTTGGCTGACAAAGCCATGCCTGCGATCAGGGGGCTGCTTGATATTGTTGGCCCTACCAATCTCAATAAACCTAATTTCTTTAAAAATCCTACTAATCATTTTCTCTCTACAGGAATGTGGAACATGAGGACATTACATAGAGATTATTCTCTTGATATCCTCATGCAGAAATTCCAGCGCTATAACCTAGATATTCTAGGCTTGCAAGAGACCAGATGGACAGGTAAAGGTGAGATACCTAAAAATAACTTTAAATTTCTCTTTACAGGGAGGGATGATGGAAAGCATCACCAAGGCATGGGTCTGCTGCTCAGCAGACATGCTAGTGATGCTCTTATACGATATGAGTGCATTAATGAAAGGTTTCTTACAGCAAAATTTCAGACAAGCATTAAAGACTTGAATGTTATCTGCTGTTATGCCCCCACTGAGGATGCTGATGAGGATGAGAAGGATAGGTTTTACGGACAACTTCAGGATATTTTGAATTCTGTCGAGAAAGGAGATATTACCCTTGTTCTAGGTGACTTCAATGCCAAAGTTGGTACTAACTCTAACCTTTGGGGAGGGGTGATAGGCCCTTTTGGTATTGGTAACTGCAAAGGCAATGGGCAATGTCTCCTACAGGTAAGTAAACTCAATGGTTTCAGAATAACTAACACATATTACAAACACCATGACATACAGAAATACATGTGGGTTTCACCTGATGGGCTCCATAGAAATATGATTGATTATATATTAATTAACAGCAAATGGGCTAGTTCTGTTAGAAATACCAGGGCATATAGGGGAGCTGAAATTGGATCTGACCATTACCTTGTTAAAAGTGTCTTGCAACTTAAACTTAAAAAGTGTTGTGCTAGGGTTAAAAAATTTACCGTTAATCCTGAAGCTCTGAAAGACCCAGTTATAGCTAAAGCTTACCATGATAGGTTACTTAGTCATTATGACAGTCATGGTTTGCTTAATACTGAAGTTCAGGAAGAATGGGATCATTTTAAACAGGCTTTTTTGGAAATTAACAGTACTCTTTTAGGAAAACAGGAGCAGAAGAGACAGAATTATCTGAGTGATAAGGCACTTGAGCTAATTTCGGAAAGAAAGAACTGCAGGAATGTCCTTAATCAATACTCTACTAGTCCTAATAGAAAGCATTACAGAGAACTTAATAAATGTGTAAAGGATCAGTTAGCTGCTGATAAGAATATTTGGCTTGATGGCTTGGCTGACAAAGCCAAGGAAGCAGTTAGACAGCACAACAGCAGAGAGCTATACCAGATAGTTAATGTTTTGTGTGGCAGAAAACAGACAGGCATATAGGGATTGAAGGATAAACAAGGTGGCTAGGTGGGCTGAGCATTTCAGTGATGTTCTAAACAATGTGGTTAGTTCTACTCCCATTGTTTGTAATGATGATAGATGCATTGGCAGCTTTAATGTTGGCCCTATAACACAATCTGAAGTTATTTTGGCTGTTTCTAAACTTAAACTTCATAAATCCCCAGGTGTAGATGAAATTACTACAGAAATGCTCAGAGCTGGGAATGTTTCAGTTACCACTTGGATGACTGAAATTCTGAATATTTTTTATGATAAAGGCATGGTTCCTAAGGATTTTATCAGAGCTATTGTTATCCCTATTTTTAACAAAAGGTGATCGCAGTTCTTGTGATAACTATAGGGGTATCAGCCTACTCTCTGTTCCTGGTAAAGTTCTTTTCATGATTGTGCTTAATAGAATTAAGAATCTGGTTGACAGGCAATTGCGTGATGATCAATGTGGATTCAGAAGTGGTAGGGGATGTGTGGATCAGATATTTTCACTTAGACAAATTCTTGAGAAATGTTTAGAGTTTCAGAAACCTTTGGTTGCTAGCTTTGTTGATTTCAAAAAGGCTTTCGACTCTGTTGATCGTCATAATTTGTGGTTGATTGTGAAATCATATGGTATACCTGACAAGTTAGTTAACATAATGAAAGCTCTCTATAATAACACTGAGTCGTGTGTGAGAGTTGGTAAGGCTTGTAGCAATTGGTTTAGCATTACTTCTGGTGTTCGACAAGGGTGCATTATGTCTCCTTTCCTCTTTAGCTTGGTTATTGATTATGTTATGCGAAATTCACTTCAAGGGAAAGATTTTGGCCTTAAATGGACTGGAGATACGAAAATTTCTGATTTAGATTATGCTGATGATTTAGCCCTTTTGGTAAATGATATTGATGAGATGAACTCTTTCATTCGAGCTGTTGATGAAACTGGTAGTAGAATAGGTTTGGTTATAAACAGAGAAAACTAAAGTGATAAAAATTGGTCAAGCAAGCTGTGATTCAGTTAATCTGAATGGTTGAAGTCTTCAGCAGGTGTCAGTTTAATTATCTTGGGAGCTATGTAACAGATAATGGTGATGTGCGGCATGAGATTAACAGACGAATAGGGATTGCTGCCGGGACTTTTAAGAATCTATGGAGATTGTGGAGAAATAGGCGTATACACCTAAAGACTAAAATTAGACTGTATAATAGTTTGGTTCTTTCTAGGGTTAGTTATGGTAGTGAAACTTGGACGCTTTGTAAACAAAACAACAGGAAACTAGAAGCTTTTGATTCCAGATGCTTACGCAGTATCTTGGGCATTAGGTGGTTCAACTTTGTAACTAATGATGAGGTTAGGCAAAGGAGTTTGCAACCTCCTTTAAGCAGCATATTGTGCAGAGAGAGACTCCGCTGGTTTGGCCATGTTGCCCGTATGGATAATTATAGATTGGCGAATAGGGTTATGAACAGTGTGCCTAGAGGCCTCAGAAGGAGGGGGAGACCTAGGATGCGGTGGGCAGACAATGTCAAACAGGACCTAGTTAGAATTGGAGTGCAGTGGCGGGATGCAGCAGATGTAGCTCAGGACAGATATGCTTGGAGAATTAAACTGCGCAGTCTGGTTGGACCTCCGTAGCCCATGGCTGCTTGAGGAGGAGGAGGAGGATGATTAACTTTTTCAAATTCGATTTTTTATTGAATTAATCAGGGAAATATACATATGTACACCAATTTTTTGGTCTTCTTACCTACTAAAGAAGCAAATAAAAAAAAAACCTTCAGTCACAATCTCAATTTGTATATTTTCCCCTTAGGTTAAACAATTATAACACCTTACAGAAATTTTTTTGACTCAAAATATTTCAGACAATTAGACATTGGCATAAATGTTAATACACATAAAGATCATTGAAATCTGTCATGGGCAGTGATTTGCCTGATTGAATTGACATGGAATGACCCATTTAGATTCTCATTGATATAACATGGAACTTCTCTAATATTTGGTAGGGTAGTGTATATTTACATGAAACATTACTTTCATTTTAATGGTTCTTAAGAACACATCGATAGTCTCCTAAGCCACCTGAGGCACTGTCTCATCAAAAATAATCACAAGAAATAATAAGTGAATTTGAAATTCAGTATTCATTATTTGTCTTATCTAAAAAAAAATCATTTTTATATTAGTTTTTTAATCATTATTTGCTGTGTTGTGAAGACAATTCCAGCATTCCTTTTGTAAAATAGCTCTACATTGTTTGCTTTAGTTTATACAATACTAATTTATCCACTGTGGTCACTGTTGAAATTTTAAGAATCCTACTATAATAATAGATTATTAATTATGTAATACTATTTTGGCTAATTAAAAAGTGAATTTAAAATAATTGCAGCATAAAGTTACCTCATTGGACAAGAGCCTTAGAACCTTTTCATGATGTTTTAATGAGATGCCAGCAATAATTAGATTTCTCAAGTTACGCAGCAGAGCCATATAAGGAAGTTTCGAATTATCTAAAAGTGAGAGAAAAACACAGTATATCCAATACAAAATAGCAATTCATTGATGAGTTACCATTATTATTATTATAGAGTAATAACATACTTATTAAGATAACAAAACAGTGACAGACTTTGTCACAAAACATCCCCAGAAGCAAAAAAACATGATCCCTTTAAAATTTTTATGATTAAAATAAATAAAGATATATTAAGCATAGGCCTAAGAAACATTTTGGCATAAAACTATTTAAAGACCTTTAATAAGTTTATTCTATCAAAAATTTTACATTTCTGTAACACTTCCAATTTCTCTATACCCATGGCTGCCTTTAGGGAAATTGCCACCCAGGGAAAAGAGTAATATTTTTGTGTCAAGGTTCTGTGTTAAGGTTAAAAATTTTTACCTTTAATACTGAAGCTCTGAAAGACCCTGTTATAGCTAAAGCTTACCATGATAGGTTACTTAGTCATTATGACACTCATGGTTTGCTTACTACTGATGTTAAAGAAGAATGCGGCCGTTTTAAACAGGCTTTTTTGGGAACTAACAGTACTCTTTTAGGAAAAAAGGAGCAGAGGAGGCAGAATTATTTGAGTGATAAGGTCCTTGAGCTTATTTCAGAAAGAAGGAACTGCAGGAATGTCCATAATCAATACCCTACTAGTCTTAATAGAAAACATTACAGAGAGCTTAATAAACGTGTAAAGGATCAGTTAGCTATTGATAAGAATCTTTGGCTTGATGGCTTGGCTGACAAAGTCGAGGAAGCAGTTAGACAGCACAACAGCAGAGAGCTATACCAGATAGTTAATGTTTTGTGTGGTAGAAAACGGACAGGTATACAAGGATTGAAGGATAAACAAGGTAAGGTTATAGAAGGTGAGGATTCTGTCATGGCTAGGTGGGCTGAGCATTTCAGTGATGTTCTAAACAATGTGGTTAGTTCTATTCCCATTGTTTGCAATGATGATAGATGCATTGGTGGCTTTAATGTTGGTCCTATAACACAATCTGAAGTTATTTCAGCTGTTTCTAAACTTAAACTTAATAAATCCCCAGGGGTAGATGAAATTACTACAGAAAAGCTTAGAGCTGGGAATGTTTCGGTTACCACTTGGATGACTGAAATTCTGAATATCATTTATGATAAAGGCATGGTTCCTAAGGATTTTACCAGAGCTATTATTATCCCTATTTTCAAAAAAGGTGATCGCAGTTCTTGTGGTAAGGGGTATCAGCCTACTCTATGTTCCAGGTAAAGTTCTTTCCATGATTGTGCTTAATAAAATTAAGAATCTGGTTGACAGTCAATTGCGTGATGAGCAATGTGGATTCAGAAGTGGTAAGGGATGTGTGGATCAGATATTTTCACTTGGGCAGATAGAGTTTCAGAAACCTTTGGTTGCTAGCTTTGTTGATTTCAAAAACGCTTTTTACTCTGTTGATTGTCATAATTTGTGGCTGATTGTGATATCATATGGTATACCAGACAAGTTAGTTAACATAATGAAAGCTCTCTATAACAACACTGAGTCGTGTGTGAGAGTTACAATTTAAGGCATATAGCAATTGGTTTAGCATTACTTCTGGTGTTCGACAAGGGTACATTTTGTCTCTTTTTCTCTTTAGCTTGGTTATTGATTATGTTATGCGAAATTCACTTCAAGGGAAAGATTTTGGCCTTAAATGGACTGGAGATACGAAAATTTCTGATTTAGATTATGCTGATGATTTAGCCCTTTTGGCAAATGATATTGATGAGATGAACTCTTTCATTCGAGCTGTTGATGAAACTGGTAGTAGAGTAGGTTTGGTTATAAACAGAGAGAAAACTAAAGTGATGAAAATTGTTCAGGCAGGCTGTGATTCAGTTATTCTGAATGGTTGCAGTCTTGAGCAGGTGTCACAGTTTAATTATCTTGGGAGCTATGTAACAGATACTGGTGATGTGCGACACGAGATTAGCAGATGAATAGGGATTGCTGCCAGGACTTTTTAGAATCTATGGAGAGTGTGGAGAAATAGGCGTATACATCTAAAGACTAAAATTAGACTGTATAATAGTTTGGTTCTTTCTAGGGTTAGTTATGGTAGTGAAACTTGGATGCTGTGTAAACAAGATAACAGGAATCTAGATGCTTTTGATTCTAAATTCTTATTCAGTATCTTGGCCATTGGGTGGTTCAACTCTGTAACTAATGATGAGGTTAGGCAAAGGAGTTGGCAACACTGGTTTGGTCATGTTGCCCGTATGAATAATTATAGATTGGCAAATAGAGTGCCTAAAGGCCTCAGAAAGTGGGGGAGAACCTTGTTAGAATTAGTGTGCAGTAGACAGATGCGGCAGATGTAGCTCAGGACAGATATGCTTGGAGAACTAAATTGCATGGTCTGGTTGGACCTCCGTAGCCCATGGCTGCTTGAGGATGATAATTATAATGATGGGAATTTAAATATTAAACTAAATATGCTTATGAATAATACATTCACTATCTTCTATTGACAAATGTTAATAGAACAGAACATTCCAATATCCTTAACATGACATTCAAATTAACCAGTCTTAAGAGTCAAACTGTCATAATTGAGTAGCAAGCACTTAATCAAAAAAAATTCTACTTAGCAACAACAGGTTATATAAATCAATTATTACTAAAACCTACTTTACTTTGTTTACAAGAATACCAAGTATTTTCTTTAAATTATATTATAACCTTGTGTTTTATTAATATCACCTCTGCCTTCTGTTATGTAGTAGTACAACTTTGTAAGAACATAAGTTCTGTCTTCTATTCTTGAATACACTCAATTCACTATTTGACATCGACTAGAAACATCTCCTTCAAGATAAACACACAATAGTAATTATAAAACACTCAAGCTAATTAATCGTGCACAATACCAAATCAACTCTTTTCTTCTTTTTAATTCACCTAACTCACAAATGAATATTCTTTTTAGAATAATCAGGGTTCCAAGTCGTTGTTGCTGTAATTCGCACACTGAAGCACACGAGATTCTAAAGGATACATCATATCACGAGTTCATTGCAGCACGTTCATCTGTCGTAACACTGCCCCCTCCTTAAGTCTTGTTTGTCCTGAACATTTCTCAATTCTGAAGCTTCTTCAGTTCTTCGATTGCACTTTGTAGTTGGATGTCGACGAATGCGATACACCACATCGTTAATTCTGTTAACTACTGTATATGGACCTTCCCAAGGTTTCTATAGTTTTGGAGAAAGTCTCTTCTGTCAACATGGATTCCAGCCAAACAAGATCACCTTGATTGAAAACAGTTCTATTTGTTTTACTGTCATATCACGTTTTGGTTCTCTCGTTTGCTAAGTTGATGTTATCTCTGACGGAGTGATGGATTTCTTCCAGTCATTGTTGTAATTCTTGTGCCTATTGTGTAGTGGATACAGGCATTGCTTCGGGCCGACCATATAAAAGGTCACAGGGAAGATGTACCTCTTTTCTAAAGAGCATCATGGAAGGTGTCTGTCCAGTTTTCTCATGCACTGCTGTTCTATATGCAAACGAAAGGAGTGGTATATGGCAATCCCAGTCACATTGATGGTCATTCACAAAAAATGCTAGATGCTGTGCAATTGTTCTATTATATCTTTCAACCATACCATCCGACTGAGGGTACAGGGGAGTTGTTATGGTTTTCTGAATGCCTAATAATTGGCAGATGTCTTTAAACACATTGGATTCAAAATTCCGTCTTTGGTCTAAGTGGAGTTGCAAAGGTACTCCATACATACTAATCGAGTTATTTACTATCATCTCTACAACTGTTCCCTGGACTTGGATGGGACAGACCTCAGGCTACTTCGTGAAATAATCCATTACCACTAATAAATAGCGATTTCCATCATCAATCCTAGGAAACAGACCCATTACATCAATGGCTATTCTTTTAAAAGGGGCACCAACATTATAAGTCTACAGCTTACCCCAACTCCTAGTCTTATGAATTTTCTTTGCTGCACAGGCCTCACATTGCCTACACCATCTTTCAATGTCTGCCCTACTTTTCAGCCAATGAAATCATTCCCTGGCTTTAGCTAATGTTTTATTAACACTGAAATGTCCTCCAGCGGCACTATCATGCACATCTTTCATCACTAGTTCCACTAGGGAGTGAGGAAGGATTAAATGCCAACAGATTAGCCATCCAGTGGGATTCTCCCATCTTCTGTATCATCATCTCTCGCTTCTAAGGAATCCCACTGTGCCCAGTAACTTTTGGTAGTTGGACTGTACCTCGAGATTTGCTCCCAATCAGGTATTTCAATTAGGTTCTATCAGATTTTTCAATCAAATCCATTATTGGTCTTATATCTTCATTGTCTGGTTGAGCTTAATTTCTAATTTCTATTGGACTCCAGATGTCAGGAATATCACTAGTTGCTTGTGTCGATGTTGTTTGTCTTATGGGCATTACTTCTTTAGTACCAAATTTCAACTCTGCATTATAACAATGCTTACAGTTGTCAATACATGGACGTCTGGAAAGGGCATCTGCAATTTTATGCATTTTGCCACTTTGATGCTCGATGGAGAAATTGTACTCTTGTAACTGCTGTATCCACCTAGCAATTTGTCCTTCAGGGTTTTTAAAGTTTAGTAACCACCTGAGTGCAGCATGATTATTGTGTATAAGAAATTTCTGGCCACATAGATAATGATGAAAATACTCTATTGCTTTTACTATTGCTAACAGTTTTTTTCATGTGACAATAAGTTCATTCTGGTTTGGATAGTTTTGCTAAAGCATGCAATAACTTTTTCTTGTCTCTCTTGTTGTTGTGAAAGTACAGCACCAACTCCTGTGTTACTTGCATCAGTATCTATTATGAACTGCATTCCAATTTGTGGATATGCTAACAGTGGTACTGTGGAAAGAGCCTACTTTAACTGTTAGAAGGCTATGTCACATTTGATGGTCCAAATGAACCATTGGCCCTCCTTTGTAAGACGATGTAATGGCTTTGTGATGTTGGAGAAACCTTTGACTAATTCTCTATAGTAGGTGCAAAGTCCAATTAAAATAACAAAGATGTTGCGGTGGAGGCCAGTCTCTTACAGTTCCTATCTTAGTAGGATCAGTCTTAAATCCCTGATGTAGTGATGACATGACCAATGTAATGAACTTCTTGCTGTAACAGTTTCACTTTGTCAGTCCCAATTTTAGCTTGGATGCCCTAAGTATTTCAAACACTTGATGGAGATTTCTCAAATGTTCTTCAAAAGTCTTTCCAAGAATGATGATGTTGTCCAAATAAACCAGGCAGACCTCCCAAGACAAATCTTTGAGCACCAACTCCATAAGTCGTTCAAACATTGCAGGTGCATTGCAAAGTCCAAATGGCATCACTTTAAACTGCCAGAGTCCATTTCCTGTTAGTGAAAGCTGTTTTCTCACAATCTTCAGGATGTATACCAACTTGCCAATAGCCGCCCTTCAAGTCTAATGTCGAGAACCATTCTGACCCATGAGATAGAGTGTCCAGCGTATCATAAATCTTGGTTAAGGGAAACCAGTCTTTCTTTGTTATATCTGTAAATGGTCTGTAAAATGGTAGCTAGGTAGTCACTGGAAGGAGAGCTATGCACCAATCCCCTGTGATGATGCATAGAACCGGCCAGGCCTAGCACCTAATGTCCGACCCCGCCTTCTCGTGGTGCAGACCGTTAGTACCTTTCAAAAGAGATACTCTCTTGTGGAAGTGAACAGAAGAGGAGGGCTGCCAGATTAGTGCGGCCTACTGATCTAGACAACTATGGCTACTTTTCTTTTTTTTTCTACCCTGCTGAGGAGTGGTCAACCACACAGGTTCCTGGTGCTGACCATATAAACCCACTGGACTGGACTGATATATGGCTCTGAGCTTGATTATGGATCCTGATTTTGCTGCACTGGTGGGCTGCTGTGGAGGGAAAAACCTTCCGCTGTGTTTTCTGTTTGTTTGTGGGTTGACAGCCCCAAGTGAATAGATTCACAGGATATGTTTATCAGCTGGTGGATAATCCTGAGCAAAAGTCATCACAGGCACCTGAACTCTTTGCTTTTATTGGCATCGTCAAATTCTACATTGGAGGAAATCTTCCAGTGTAGATGGCTTCAGCCTGTAGTGGTGGGGGAACGGGTCTTTGCCCCATGTCTGCGATTAGGGGCTGTTTGATATTGTCGGCATTCCCTCTCTCAATAAACATAGTTTCTTTAAACATCCCACTAACCATTTTCTCTCCATAGGTAGTTGGAATGTGAGGACTCTGCACAGAGCTTTTTCTCTTGATGTCCTCACACAAGAATTCCACCGTTATATTTTAGATATTCTCGGCTTGCAAGAGATCAGATGGACAGATAAAGGTCAGATTCTTAAAAATAATCTTAAATTTCTCTTTTCAGGGAGGGACGACAATAAGCATCACCAAGGCGTGGGTCTGCTTCTCAGCAGACACGCTAGTGATGCTCTTCTAGAATATGAGTGCATTAATGAAAGGTTTCTTACAGCAAAATTTCAAACAAGCGTTAAAGACCTGAATGTTATCTGCTGTTATCCCCCCACAGAGGATGCCGATGAGGATGAGAAGGATAGGTTTTATGGACAACTTCAGGATATTTTGAATTCTGTCAAGAAAGGAGATATTACCCTTGTTCTAGGTGACTTCACTGCCAAAGTTGGTACTGACTCTGACCTTTGGGGAGGGGTGATAGGCCTTTTGGTAATGGCAGCTGCAATGGGCAACGTCTCCTACAGGTAAGTAAACTCAATGGATTCAGAATAACTAACACTTATTACAAACATCGCGACATACATAAGTACACATGGGTTTCACCTAATGGGCTGCATAAGAATATGATTGATTACATATTAATTAACAGCAAATGGGCTAGTTCTGTTAGGA
Organism: Ryuthela nishihirai; assembly: GCA_038380435.1. Classification (NCBI taxonomy): domain Eukaryota; kingdom Metazoa; phylum Arthropoda; class Arachnida; order Araneae; family Heptathelidae; genus Ryuthela; species Ryuthela nishihirai. Next base: position 87,256,295 of record JAWZYU010000002.1, read on the forward strand.
ATACCAGGGTATATAGGGGAGCTGAAATTGGATCTGACCAATACCTTGTTAAGAGTGTGTTACAACTTAAACTTAAAAGTGTTGTGCTAGGGTTTAAAAATTTGCTTTTAATACTGAAGCTCTGAAAGACCCAGTTATAGCCAAAGCTTACCATGATAGGTTACTTAGTCATTATGACAGTCATGGTATGCTTACTACTGAAGTTGAGGAAGAATGGGATCATTTTAAACAGGCATTTTTGGACACTAAGAGCACTCTTTTAGGAAAAAAGGAGCAGAAGAGACAGAATTATCTGTGATAATTCACTTGAGCTTATTTCGGAAAGAAAGAACTGCAGGAATGTCCTTAATCAATACCCTACTAGTCCTAATAGAAAGCATTACAGAGAACTTAATAAACGTGTAAAAGATCAGTTAGCTGCTGCTAAGAATCTTTGGCTTGATGGTTTGGCTGACAAAGCCGAGGAAGCAGTTAGACAGCATAACAGCAGAGAGCTGTACCAGATAGTTAATGTCTTGTGTGGTAGAAAACGGACAGGTATACAAGGATTGAAGGATAAACAAGGTAAGGTTATATAAGGTGAGGATTCTGTCATGGCTAGGTGGGCTGAGCATTTCAGTGATGTTCTAAACAATGTGGTTAGTTCTATTCCCATTGTTTGCAATGATGATAGATGCATTGGTGGCTTTAATGTTGGCCCTCTAACACAATCTGAAGTTATTTTGGCTGTTTCTAAACTTAAACTTCATAAATCCCCAGGTGTAGATGACATTACTACAGAAATGCTTAGAGCTGGAAATGTTTCGGTTACCACTTGGATGACTGAAATTCTGAATATCTTTTATGATAAAGGCATGGTTCCTAAGGATTTTACCAGAGCTATTGCTATCCCTATTTTCAAAAAAGGTGATCGCAGTTCTTGTGATAACTATAGGGGTATTAGCCTACTCTCTGTTCCAGGTAAAGTTCTTTCCATGATTGTGCTTAATAGAATTAAGAATCTGGTTGACAGTCAATTGCGTGATGAGCAATGTGGATTCAGAAGTGGTAGGGGATGTGTGGATCAGATATTTTCACTTAGACAGATTCTTGAGAAATGTTAAGAGTTTCAGAAACCTTTGGTTACTAGCTCTGTTGATTTCAAAAAGGCTTTCAACTCTGTTGATCATCATAATTTGTGGTTGATTGTGAAATCATATGGTATACCTGACAAGTTAGTTAACATAATGAAAGCTCTCTATAATAACACTGAGTCATGTGTGAGAGTTGGTAACGCTTGTAGCAATTGGTTTAGCATTACTTCTGGTGTTCGACAAGGGTGCATTTTGTCTCCTTTTCACTTTAGCTTGGTTATTGATTATGTTATGCGAAATTCACTTCAAGGGAAAGATTTTGGCCTTAAATGGACTGGAGATACGAAAATTTCTGATTTAGATTATGCTGATGAATTAGCCCTTTTGGCAAATGATGTTGATGAGATGAACTCTTTCATTCGAGCTGTTGATGAGACTGGTAGTAGAGTAGGTTTGGGTATAAACAGAGAGAAAACTAAAATTATGAAAATTGGTCAGGCAGGCTGTGATTCAGTTAATCTGAATGGTTGCAGTCTTGAGCAGGTGTCACAGTTTAATTATCTTGGGTGCTATGTAACAGATAATGGTGATGTGCGGCATGAGATTAACGGACGAATAGGGATTGCTGCCAGGACTTTTAAGAATCTATGGAGAGTGTGGAGAAATAGGCGTATACACCTAAAGACTAAAATTAGACTATAATAGTTTGGTTCTTTCTAGGGTTAGTTATGGTAGTGAAACTTGGACACTTTGTAAACAAGATAACAGGAAACTAGATGCTTTTGATTCCAGATGCTTACACAGTATCTTGGGCATTAAGTGGTTCAACTTTGTAACTAATGATGAGGTTAGACAAAGGAGTTTGCAACCTCCTTTAAGCAGCATATTGTGCAGAGAGAGACTCTGTTGGTTTGGCCATGTTGCCCGTATGAATAATTATAGATTGGCGAATAGGGTTATGAACAGTGTGCCTAAAGGCCTCAGAGAGAACGGGAGACCTAGGATGTGGTGGGCAGACAATGTCACACAGGACCTTGTTAGAATTGGTGTGCAGTGGCCAGATGCAGTAGATGTAGCTCAGGATAGACTTGCTTGGAGAACTAAATTGCACGGTCTGGTTGGACCTCTGTAGCCCATGGCTGCTTGAGGATGATGATGATGGTGATGATGATCATTCAATCTTCAGTAATTCACACAAAATCGTGTAGATCCATCCTTCTTCTAGACAAGAACCACTCGTGATGTTCAGGGACTCTGTGATGGTCCTATCATGTCTCGAGCATCCATGTCCCTTATGAGTGTTCTGTCTCCTCCTGTTTTGCTAACGGAAGCCTTCTTGCTGATAGATGGACTGGAGGAGAATCACCAGTGCTGATCTTATGTTCTGTCAGGCTAGTACGGATATAATCATTTGATGTAGCAGAAAAAATGTCAAAAAAATCTTTCAATAAGTTCTCAGCCTTAGCAACTTGGTTTTCAGCTAATAAACTTCTTGATTAAATTAATTATAAGTTCACAGCAATATAGTTAAAACAATATTTAATACACAATTTATGCTGTTTAAAGGGAGTGAGCCTAGGAGTAATCACATTTACACATTGACTATCTCATGAATAATCATGGTAAGAGTTGTTACAATTGTACAACAGAACTTAAAGCAATCTTTAAAATGATAAAGGTTCAAAATAATAGTCATAACATTACCATTTTTCATGGAAAGTCCTGTTGGCTACAGCTGGATAAGTCACATGATATGATCCCTTTTGGTGCAGTCTTCGTTATAGATATAAGCACACATAGATGTAATCATAGAAGTGATCAAAAAAGTAGCACATATTAACTGTCGATGTATACGAATAATACTCCAGACACCAGTCCAGAACTACATTGATCTAAAGATGACATATTTCAATGGTATTGATGCTTGAAATTTTCAACATACTGGTTGATGTGATATACTTAAGCTCCGGAAGCAACTCCATTTGTCAACATCCAGTATAATCGGGCTTCGAATTTATTTCCAAGTTTGCATCCCACAAACTCTATGAACAAGCATACATCAGTGTGCAAATTAAAAACAAAGTTAAAGCACTAGATTAAAAATGTTAAAAACTTATGGCCCGCCATTCCCGTATACCAACAAATTTACGACATGTTTCATACCCGGACACGTGCGGGACGTCATGAGGCAAAATAGCTAGTAAGGTAGTGGGTATGTATGAGAGCATCCCCTTATCGGTGAGTTATCTGATTTGTTTGATGCTCGCGCAACAGGGGATTCCATGCCGCTGATAGGGGTGGAATGTCCATGTTGCACAAGTGATCCTTATTTAAATTAATGAAAATTTTTTCAGTGTAATGTAATTGATATTTATTTGCCAGTGCTATTAATGGTTTTAAATTTAAGTTAGTAATCTGTAATTGATTTTGTTTTACAGTCTGTGCCAGAGCTGTATTATCATTTCCTTTTTTAATGTCAGATTGATGTTCCAACATACGTTGTTCATGTGACCAGAAAGTTTTACCAATATAGAAATCCCCCCCCCCCCAATACTTTATTCTTCTCAGGTATTTCAATTTCATACACTCCCCCATTGGTTTCCGTTTGTCTCTGTCATTTACAATTAAACTCTTAATAGTATTATTGATCTTGTGTGGCATTTTTAAGTCATATTTAGCTACTACGTTTTTGATAGTCTTAGATATTCTGGGTATAAAAAAGGGAAACTATGAGTATATCTTATTTTTGCAATTTGAGCAGGGTCCAGTTGTGAGGTTTTCTTCATACTATACTTCACTGTTTTTTGTATTTTGTTTATACATTTTTCAGGGTATCCTGCTATCTTTGCAATATTATAAATAATAGTTAGCGCACTTTTAAGGGACCTGGGTACAAGCCCCGGGTAAGGCATGGATGTTCGTGTTTTTTTGCTGAGGTCCTGCCAGCCTCACAGACCTTCTACTATGGCATATAAACTGACGGGCTCCTGTCAGACCTCTGTGGAAAGCAGCTGCTTGTGGGGGTATTTATTTTATTTTATTTTTCTATAGTCAATTCATTATTTAATATGATTTTACTAGAAGAGTACCAATATGCTTGTATAAAATATGTTTTAATGGCAGATTTCTTATATTCCCATGGGTGCGCTGAATCATAGGGGATAAGGTTTGGTATAAAAGTTGGTTTTCTATAAACGGCAGTACTACATTTTAATTGTTCACGTTTAATCAAAATGTCCAGATACGGGAATTCATCGTTCTGTTCAATTTCGTGCATAAATTTAATGGAGGGTAAAACTCCATTAAATGTTTCTAACAATTTTTTAAATTCTATTACCAGATGTTGCCAAAAAAATAAGGTGTTGTCAATATAATGAAGATATAATAATGGTTTTAATTATAGATTTTTAAGAGCCATTACTTCAATGTGTCTCAGGTGCATGTACATGTAGTGTGCATAGTACAATTCATTAAGAATTTTAGTCTTAAGTAATTTCCGATTTAAGGAGACTCCCTTTTGTTTTTAACTTGCATTGATGTATGCTTGTTCATGGAGTTTGTGGGATGCAAACTTGGAAATAAATTTGAAGCCCGATTATACTGGATGTTGACAAATGGAGCTGCTTCCTGAGCTTAAGTATATCACATCAACGAGTATGTTGAAAATTTCAAGCATCAATACCATTGAAATATGTCATCTTTAGATCAATGTAGTTCTGGACTGGTGTCTGGAGTATTATTCGTGTACATCGACAGTTAATATGTGCTACTTTTTATGATCACTTCTATGATTACATCTATGTGTGCTTACATCTATAACGAAGAGACTGCACCAAAAGGGATCATATCATGTGACTTAACCAGCTGTAGCCAACAGGACTTCCCATAAAAAATGGTAATGTTATGACTATTGCTTTGAACCTTTATCGTTTTAAAGATTGCTTTAAGTTCTGTCGTACAATTGTAACAACTCTTACCATGACTATTCATGAGATAGTCAATGTGTAAATGTGATTGCTCCTAGGCTCACTCCCTTTAAACAGCATAAATCGTGCATTAAATATTGTTTCTTCTTGTTTCTCTCCATAAGTCAGTAAGATGAGATGGAATGTGTGTATGGTGTTGGTTAGAGTCAGTAACTTCTATTGTGTTTATACTTGTTACCCAGGTAATAGGTCATTCGTTTATAACTCACCCATTTCTTATTCAAGCTGACGATGAACCTAAGTGTGAGTTTTGTGACACCATTTTAACAATAAAACATATTTTAATCGCTTGTCCTGCTTTTAATCTAGAACGCCATTTATATTTTAGCTTTCACGATTTTACGCCCCTTACACTCAGACATCTTTTATTAGATGAATTGGTTTTACCTCCTGTCTTTGATTTTTTTACGTTTTTGTGGTTATTTTAACCTCTTGTAATCTTTTACATTTGTTATTTTTACAAAAGCCTTCTACACCCATTGTTATTTTTCTTGTTTTACACTTGTCGATCTTTTTACGTTCTCTATTTTTATTGGCTTCTGTGTTGTGTTTTATCACTTTTCCATGTTGCTTTTATCTTTGATTGTGGGTTTACATGATTTTTATTGTTTTTTACCTTTTGTCTTGTTTGGTGCATTATGGTCTTAGTTGCCAATGCACCATTAAACTCCAAAGGACCAACCAACCAAGTAACAAGTTCACATATTGTCAATTCTTTACTCTTTTTCAATAATCTATTGGATTTGTTACAGTTCATCACTTTGATGAGAATGTTCTTTATCTACAGTGACTATAGTTCTTGCAACCAGGATACCATGAGCGAAAGCTCCTTTACCAGGGGCATCAGTGAGTGCCAATCAGAAGGGCTTAGAAGTCTCTGCCCAATGTCCACGGACTATAATTTCACTTTGTGCTGGGATCTCTGTGTCTCAATCACTAATACAGTGGTCACACTTGATGAAGAATCAGATGTTTGGCTAAGCAGAGGGATTTCTTCTGTCTTATAGATGAGTAGGCTGTCACTGGGTCTAATGCTGAATCCATGTTTCTTTAGGAAATCTAGGCCTAATATGTTTCATCGTAGATATCAGCAATCTGAACAGAATGGCGTACCAGACAGGCTACCAACTCTGATGTTGAGTTCTATCTTCCCATGGACTTTAGCACGATCTCCAGTGGCTGTTTGTAAGGTTATATTAGGCTGTCCAGCATTCCAGTTTTGGGCGAGGTATTATCTTCTTTATTATGTCTCTTCTGAGTAAAGTTATATTTGCACCAGTGTCTACTATCATATAGAAAGGCACTCCATTCATGGTTCCCTCAGCTATCAATCCGTTTTCTTCACCATGTAATGCTGAAACGTGGGTGACCAATCAATTCCCTGGGCCAACCAATCAACAGCCAGCCTTTGCCCTTCAGGTTGCTTATGCTGTTCTGTTATCTGTTAGATGTGCTTGAACTTTGTACCCACCACCTTTTGCTTTTTTGCTTTGTACCCACCACCTTTTGCTTTTTTGGTTCAAATATGTCGTCTTGCCACAATTCCAGCACTGTATGTTTGTAGCAGTCCTTGGAGAGGAACCTTTAATCTCTTTCAAAATGGATAATATTGTTTTGGTTAGTTCTTTTATTTCACTATCCTTTTATACAGCTTTTTTCTGCATTCACAAATCTCACTGTGCAATTGTTCGCTTGGGAGGAAAGCCTGGAGCACTCGTACTTCATGGTATGTACCACAACTGACTTTAAGGTTTCACCTTCCAACATTGTCAGAGATTGTTGAGTTTCAGAGTCAGCAACAGCATCAATAAATTGTAATTGAGCTAAGTTATCTTGAATTTCTGGTGAACAGTTACTATAAGCTAATCTAGCTAGATGCTCAATATCATTAGCAAGTTCTTGCAAAGTTTCACCACTCTTCTGGATATGATTTATAAATTGTGTCATATAGATTGTTTTAAATAATTATCATCAAATCTGAGTTTTAATGCAGAAACCAGACTTTGATAATCAAGTCATTTTTCTTCTGGAACAGACAGTAAAACTTCTGCAATAGAATTTCTTAAGGAAGCTGCAAAACTAGCCTTTTGAAATTCATTCCATTCATTAACTCTAGCGATAACTTCAAACTGTGTTTTAAATACTGTCCAAGATTATTGATTATCATATGTAGAAGGTTTAGTTGCATTTCTAGCAACATGTGCAAAAACATTATTGTCACTAAAATTACCATCATCACAAAAGAAGATAACATTTCATTTCTTAAAATCTGAAACTGGTGTTCATAATCTGTTTTTACAGTTTCAATTTGATGTTTATAATCTAACTTAACACTATCAAGTTTTGTATTAAAATGACAAGTGATTTCAGTAACATTACACTTAACCCCATCAATATCATTTCTTACACTGTCAATTTCAATCTTTAAACTATCACACTGTCTGTTAAGTTTGGTTTTAAAGTCTTTATATTGGTCAGTTATTCCACATTTATGAGCTGCCATTTCAGCTCTCAGTTCATTATTTTGTGTAATCATATCGGCTTTCAAGTCATTACTATGTCGAGCAAAGTCACCATTTTCACTGCTTTAGGCAGATATATCACCTTTAATGTTATTATTTTGACTAGCAAGTTCACCAATTTCACCAATTATATCAGTCATCAGTTTTACTAACTCATCCATACTTTTAGTAAAAGGCATTCAAATAAATTATTTACACTCCTGGCACCAATTGATATAAATTTAAACAGATGAGCACTGCTGAGAAGTGCAGATTATGAGCATATAGTAGCATTTAATAATACAAGAAGTATGGGAATTTAAATATTGAACTAAATATGCTTATGACTAATTACTCACTATCTTCTATTGACAAATGTTTATAGAACAGAGCATTCCAATATCCTCAACATGACATTCAAATTAACAAGTCTTAAGAGTCAAACTATCGTAATTGAATAGCAAGCACTTTATCAAACAAATTTCTACTTAGCAACAATAGTTACATAAATCAATTATTAGAAAACCTACTTTGTTACAAGGGTTATTTTACCTCTGATCAGCACTTTTTTTTGCACACCATGGGATAAATTGCCAGGTCACAAGGACCCTGAAGGCTCACAGAAGGTTGGGGGAGGGGACCCACTGGAACAGCTGTTGGGAGACAGATGGTAGCCTCCCATCAAGGCCATCCAGTGTGTTCTTTAACATGTGCAGGGTATGGTTCTTCCACACACAGAGCCATGGCTTAATATCCCATCCAACAGACAGTGGCCTTTCCAAGCCCATCGGTGTCCCCTACTGACCGTGGGCAGGGTGGGGAGTTTTGCAGAGATAAATCTCAACACCGGCCCAGCTGGGACTCGAATCTGGGAACTACAGATTATGAGCCTGGCACGCTACTGACTGAGCCACCCCTGAACCTACTTTGTTTACAAGAATACCAAGTATTTTCTTTAAATCATATTATGACCTTATGTCTTATTCATATCACCTCTGCCTTCTATTATGTAGTAGTACAACTTTGTAAGAACATAATTTCTGTCTTCTATTCTTGAATATACTCAATTCACTATTTGACACTGACTAGAAATATCTCCTTCAAGATAAACACACAATAGTAATTATAAAACAACACTCAAGCCGACTAATCAAGCACAATACCAAATCAACTCTTTTCTTATTTTTAATTCACCAAACTCACAACTGAATATCCTTTTTAGTCAAATCAGGGTTCCAAGTCGTTGTTGCTGTAATTCTCACACTGAAGCACACACAATATTCAAAACAATAAATCATATCATGAGTTCACTGCAGCACGTTCATCTGTCATAATACTATTGTAATCTTCATGTAGAAAAATTAGCCTCTTCAATAATTTCAATATATTTTATTGCATTGTACAATGTAGATTCATAATTATCATTACAATAAAACACACATAAATAAAGAAATTAAATAAAATTTACTTTGTACACTTTAACTTTTGCAAATTCTGTAATGATTTGAGGGTAATTTTGTTTTTAATTACTAAACATTTTTCTGGAAAAAGTTAAGGAAAAATATTTATATGAAAAATATAAGGTGTACCAAATATCAATGTTTCTTTTTTTCTTAACAAAATGTAATTTTGTCTTGCTCTTTTTTTACATTTTCTTTTGCTTTTAGAAGTATATTTTTTATATTTATTTACATGGCAAAATATTTTTACATGCATTTTTTTATTAAAAAGTTTCCTTTTTTTTCCGTTTTGTTCTGGGGCATCCTTAGTCGCATTATATAATGATTGCTGTAATTAGCAACTGCTCTTATTAATGAAAAACTCAACCTCAAAGTAAGGATTGAATATTGATTTTTTTTTTGCCCAATTTCAGTGAATTAAAAAGAAATCCCCCAAAAAGAATTTTGTGTAATATTGCCTCAGTTGTTGAAAGGCTATTTCACACTTTTTAGTCCACATGAACCACAGGCACTCCCTCTGTTAGTTGATTTAATGGCTTTACAATGTTGGACAAGCTCTTGACAAATCTTCTGCAAAGCATGCACAGTCCAATAAAGCTTCAAAGCTTATGAACATCTTGGAGTGGAGGCCAGTCTCTCACACCTTCAATTTTACCAGGTTCAGTCTTGACCCCTGATGTAGTGATGACATGATCAAGTTAGTGGACTTCTTGTTGGAACGATTTAAACTTAGTCGGTTCCAATTTTAGCTCGGCAGCCCTGAGTTTCTCAAACATTTGATGAAGATTCTTCAATTGTCCCCTCAAAAGTCTTTCCAAGGACAATGATGCCATCCAAGTACCCCAGGCAGACCTTCCAAGACATATCCTTACACACAGACCCATCAGTTGTTCGATCATTGCAGGTGCATTACAGAGTGCAAATGGTATCACCTTAAACTGCCAAAGTCAATTTCCTGTAATAAAAGCCGTCTTTTCTCAGTCTTCAGGATGTATACCAACTTGCCAATAACCTCTCTTCACGTCTAAAGTCAAGAACCATTCTGACCCAAATAGAGTGTCAAGTGTGTCACCAAGTCTGGGTAAGGGAAAGCAGTCCTTCTTCATTACATCATTTAACCTTCGATATGCCACACAAAATCTAGTCAAGCCAACCCCTTTTCATTCCAGTTGTCCTGTCTCCTCCCATTTTGCTCATGGAAGTCTTCTTGCTGATAGGTGGATGAGAGTAGTTGGGTTGTTTTACATCTGAGCTGCACTTTTTGCACTCAATGGACTAAATGGCCAGATCACAAGCATCCCAAGGGCTCAGAGAAAGTTGGGGGAGAGGCCCCACTGGATAGCTGTTAGACAAATAATAGCTTCCAAGGCCATCCAGCATGTTCTTTAACGTGCACAGGGTATGGCTATCCCACACATAGAGCAATGGCTTAATGTCCCATCCAATGGATGGCAGCCATTCCAAGCCCATTGGTGTCCCTACTGACCAAGGACAGGGTGGGGAGTTTTAATGAAATAAATCATATGGAGGGGAGGGGCAATTCGAACCTAAGAAGTGCAGATTATGAGCATTATGTGCTACTGCCTGAGCCACCCCTACCCCTGGATGAGAGCAGTATCACCAATGTTGATGTTATGTTCTGTCAAGTTAGTCCAGCCATAATTCTCTGATGTAGATAAGAAAATGTTGGAATATTCTCTAAGTATGTCCTCAGCTTTAGGAGCTTGGTCTTGGGTTAACAACTTTCTTGTCCCTTTCCACAGTCAATCGGAGAAATGTTCCATCCCTCAGATACGGTGGAACATTTCTCTGATTTTGATCTAAGCCAGCAATTTCTATAGTACTTGTATGAGTTATCCATGTAACAGGTTCACATATTGCTACTTCTTCACCACTTTTCAATAATCTACTGGTTTTGATGCAGTTCATTACTCTAACAGGAATCTTCTCGATCTATTTTGACTAGAGTCCTTGCAACTAGGATGACATGAGCCAAAGCTCTTTTTCCAGTGGTATTTCAGAAAAACTAACACATATTACAAACACCACGGCATACATAAATACACAAGGGTTTCACCTGATGGGTTGCATAAGAATATGATTGATTACATATTAATTAACAGCAAATGGCCTAGTTCTGTTAGGAATACCAGGTCATATACGGAAGCTGAAATTGGATCCAACAATTACCTTGTTAAAAGTGTCTTGCAACTTAAAAAGTGTTCTGCTAAAGTTAAAAAATTTACCTTTAATACTGAAGCTCTGAAAGACCCTGTTATAGCTAAAGCTTACCATGATAGGTTACTTAGTCATTATGACAGTCATGGTTTGCTTACTACTGAGGATGAGGAAGAATGGGATCATTCTAAACAGGCTTTTTTGGACACTAACAGTACTCTTTTAGGAAAAAAGGAGCAGAAGAGACAGAATTATCTGAGTGATAAGGCACTTGAGCTTATTTCAGAAAGAAAGACCTGCAGGAATGTCTTTAATCAGTATCCTACTAGTCCTAATAAAAAGGATTACAGGGAACTTAATAAACGTGTAAAGGATCAGTTAGCTGCTGATAAGAATCTTTGGCTTGATGGTTTGGCTGACAAAGCCAAGGAAGCAGTTAGACAGCATAACAGCTGTACCAGATAGTTAATGTTTTGTGTGGTAGAAAACGGACAGGTATACAGGGATTGAAGGATAAACAAGGTAAGGTTATAGAAGGTGAGGATTCTGTCATGGTTAGGTGGGCTGAGCATTTCAGTGATATTCTAAACAATGTGGTTAGTTCTACTCCCATTGTTTGCAATGATGATAGATGCATTGGCAGCTTTAATGTTGGCCCTATAACACAATCTGAAGTTATTTTGGCTATTTCTAAACTTAAACTTCATAAATCCCCAGGGATAATGATATTACTACAGAATGATATTATTACAGAAATGATGAATTTACTACAGAAATGAAAGTAATGATATTACTACAGAAATGCTTAGAGCTGGAAATGTTTCGGTTACCACTTGGATGACTGAAATTCTGAATATCTATTATGATAAAGGCATGGTTCCGAAGGATTTTACCAGAGCTATTGTTATCCCTATTTTCAAAAAAGGTAATCGCAGTTCTTGTGATAACTATAGGGGTATTAGCCTACTCTCTGTTCCAGGTAAAGTTCTTTCCATGATTGTGCTTAATAGAATTAAGAATCTGGTTGACAGTCAATTGCGTGATGAGCAATGTGGATTCAGAAGTGGTAGAGGATGTGTGGATCAGATATTTTCATTTAGGCAGATTCTTGAGAAATGTTTAGAGTTTCAGAAACCTTTGGTTGCTAGCTTCATTGATTTCAAAAAGGCTTTCAACTCGGTTGATTGTCATAATTGTGGTTGATTGTGAGATCGTATGGCATACCAGACAAGTTAGTTAACGTAATGAAAGCTCTCTATAATAACACTGAGTCATGTGTGAGAGTTGGTAATGCTTATAGCAATTGCTTCTAGTGTTCAACAAGGATGCATTTTGTCCCCTTTTCTCTTCAGTTTGGCTATTGATTATGTTATGCGAAATTCACTGCAAGGGAAAGATTTTGGCCTTCAATGATCTGGAGATATTAAAATTTCTGATTTAGATTATGCAGATGATTTGGCTTTGTTGGCTAATGATGTTGATAAGATGAATTCTTTCATTAGGGCTGTTGATGACACTGGTAGTAGAGTTGGTTTGGTGATAAACAGAGATAAAACTAAAGTGATGAAAACTGGTCAGGCAGTTGGTGCTTTAGTTGCTCTGAATGGTTGCACCCTAGAGCAAGTGTCTCAGTTAAATTGCCTTGGGAGTTATGTAATAGATAATGGTGATGTGCAGCATGAGATTAACAGGCAAATAGGGATTACCTCTGGGACTTTTAGGAATCTATGGAGAGTGTGGAGAAATAGGCGTATACACTTAAAAAATAAGGGTTAGTTATGGTAGTGAAACTTGGAAGCTTTGTAAACAAGATAACAGGAAACTAGATGCTTTTGATTGTAGATGTTTATGCAGTATCTTGGGTATTAGATGGTTCAATAATTCTATAAATTTCTACATTCTATAAATTACAAGTCACAGCTATGTAGATAGAAATTTAATTCATCATGATTACTAACTGTACAATAAGAGTTAAATTAAGATCGAGAGGAGTACGTTACATATCCTTTGAGCTATGTAACCTCTATGATTATTATATTATTCATATAAAGTATATATATATATAGTCATATATAGATTCATATATATGTTAAAAATAGCAGTGACTTGTAATTTATAGAGATAAGTGCGCGATTTAATATCATTGAACTGCCTAATATTAAAACCTAATTTCCTAATTAAATGTAAGAAATTGAAAGTAGACTAAAATCTTTACGAATTCCTAAATTATGATAAAAACTTAATATTTATATTATATAAAGCAGAACGTAAATTATTAAACAAAGTAATTAGAACACTATATCAAATAAGGATATCAAATAAGATATCAAATAAGGCAACATGAAAAATCTACATATACTAAATATTTAAAATTAAAACAAATAAACTTGACACAAGTAATGGGAGGTTAGCATATGGAATAGAAAAAGAAACAATAAAAATTCAAACAAAACATGTGATTAAATTAGATAACTTAGTTAAAATACAAAGGACGAGCAATACATTTAAAGGAAAATAAAAAGTACACCATCCGACAAAAAATATTTAAACTGGTCAAAATACAACATAAATAGAGAAGATAGAATATTGCAACAAGGGGCTAAATTGGCATATTCTGACAATAGAATAAATCTCAATAATATTATTCCACAAATAGAACATTCATTATTTAGAATACCCCAAGTTCATAAGGATAAAGAAAGACATCATCAAACAAATAAAAACTACAATAGTGATAAAGATAGTAAAATATTACAAAATCAAAAATGGAACCCAGATGTAAAAATTATATTAGCTGATAAAACAGATCAAATTGTTATAGTAGATAAAGATGATTATGATCAAAAGATAATAAAAACATTGCAGGAATTAAAATGTAAACTATTAAAGACTGATCCCCTCCTAAAAACTTTAAGAAAATTATCAGAACTCAAGAATGAACTCAAGAATGATCCATTTCTTCCACAGCAAATAGCAGTAAAATGCATTCCACCAATGTACCCTGACATACTGCAATTGTTTGTCAAAATCAAACTTCACAAACAGGATAAACCCTTTCAACCTCTAATTTCAAAACGAAAATCCCCTACATATAACCTTAAACAAGCATTATTTGAATTTTTCTCCCCATTCTTTCCACCCATGCAATATACATTAATTTCATTGTTATCAAGCATTAAAAATTATTCAAAATGCACCAATTTCAGAAACAACAACTATTCATTCACTGGATGTTGTGTCACTGTATCCAAACACACCTCATTTGGATGCAGTGATGCGCTTTAAGGCCGAGTGGTTGTGGGTTGCCAGGCCCCACGGCCCTTGAATATTTTACTGTTCATGCGGCCCTGGAGCTGGCAACTGCCTCCAATTGGTTTTCTGTTAACCAACAGTCATGGGTCCAGACAGAGGGTGTCCCAATGGATTCACCACTGTCTGGGCTCATGATAGATGCGGTTATGCGACATGTTGAAACAACAGCGTTAGCTAAAGTTAAAAATAAACCTACTATTTACATGAGGTATATTGATGACATTTTAATTTATTAGAATCCTAATATGGAGCAATTACAGGATTTAATAGACATTTTAATAGTATATTACCCGCTATAAAATTCACACATGAAGTCGAAGAGGAAAATCAACTACCATATCTAGACATCTTAATAACGAAGGAAAACAAAAAATGTACAACTGTGGTATACCGAAAACTGACATATATATCAAATATAATCCCTTTCAATTCAGCCCATCCTTTAAAATATAAAAATCCACAATCACCCCATATTTCATATAAGCTTTGCAGTACTGTACAAACATACTAGCATTAACAAAAGAGTTAAATTTTATAAAGGGAACAGCATATGATGTAGGATATCCAAACCATATTGCAAAACAGTTGGAAAAAACTGCTAAGTACCATATTAAAAAAGATTCACAACCAACACCTAATCAGGTAAAGAAATCTCAAAAATATGTACATAGCTTTCCATATATGGAAAACATATCAAACACTTTAACCAATACCTTGAAAAAATATGATATGACCTACAACAATGAATAAAACTATAAAAAACATGTAATTAATGAGAGAGACCAAACAAAACCAACTGGGGGGAGGGTATGAAATCGAAATTCCCAACCTCACAAATAAATTAAATGGGAAAAATAAGTACATAGGGAAACATATCGAACATTCGAACAAAGAATGTTAGAATATCAAACAGATATTAATAATAAGCAACCTACTACGGCATTAACTCAAACAATTCTAAATAATGACATAAAAATAGAGCACATTACATATAAACCATTAGCAACAACACAAACAAAATACCAACTTACCTATGCAGAAAATATGTTAATTCACACTAATCAACATATACTCTGCAACACAGAGATTCCACCCCTGCTGTCAGCATGGAATCTCCTGTTGCGTGAACAGATGTATACAAACAATGAGCAATAACCCATGACGTTAATGAGGCACATATTTAAACTCACACAACATTGGAATACGGGAGCCTGAGAATGCCAATATGTGAAAGTTGGTGAAAAGCATAGCTGATGAAAGGGGGGCTTAAGGTTTTAAACTTGTTTTAAGTCTTGGGGATATGCAAAAAACTATCTACTTAACCAGTAATAACAGTGAAAATCTCTATTGAGAGTCATAACATCAAGTTATTAACCAAAGGACTGGTATACAGCAGCTGAAGTAATGGTACAATTGTATCAAGTGCCAACAGCATCGATTTATAACAGGCAAGATTGGTCAGTCCAGCATCAAAATGCAACAGTAGTGGTGACGATAACCCCCTACCAAGTAATGGCCAAAATCCTCTTCCAACAACAGAAGAAAATATAAAGCTACTTGTACCTTACCAGCAAACAACCAGCAAGTTCTTCACTTAAAAACTGGTAACTATAATTTCCTATATTCTATAGCCCCTTTGTAGGAAAAGGAGCTTTTAGATTGTACCAACAAAGGAAATTACATTAAGAGCATGATAATTGTAATATAGAAGTTACATAGCTCAAAGGATATGTAATGCATTCCTCTTGATCTTAATTTAACTTTTATTGTACAGTTAGTAATCGTGATGAATTAAATTTCAACTTTGTAAGAAATGAATAGGTTAGGCAAAGGAGTCAGCAACCTCCTCTGAGTAGTATATTACAGAAGAGAGACTCCATTGTTTTGGTCATGTTGTCCATGTGGATAATTACAGATTGGCGAATAGGGTTATGAAAGTGTGCCTAAAGACCTCATAAAGAGGGGGAGACCTAGGATGCGGTGCAGACAATGTCAAACCAGACCTTGTTAGAATTGGTATGCAATGGCAAGATGCATCAGATATAGCTCAGGACAGATATGTTTGGAGAACTAAATTGCGTGGTCTGGTTGGACCTCTGTAGAGCATGGCTGCTTGAGGATGATGTAACAGATATTGGTGATGTGCAGCATGAGATAAATCGAAGAATAGGAATTTCCACTGGGACTTTTAAGAATCTATAGAAAATGTGGAAAAATAGGGGTGTACACCTAAAAACAGGCTGTATAATAGTTTGGTTCTTTTTTAAAGTTAGTTATGGTAGTGAAACATGGACTCTTTGTAAGCAGGATAACAAGTAACTTGATGACTTTAATTCTAGATGCTGTGCTGTATCTTGGGCATTATGTGGCTTGACTTTGTAAGTAATTATGAGGTTAGAAGGAGTCATCAGCCTCCTTTGAGCAACATTTTGTGCAGAGAGAGAGAGACTGTATTGGTTTGGCCATATTGCCTGTATGCACAGCTGCAGATTGGCAAACAAAATTATGAACGGTGTGCCTAAAGGTTTCAAGAAAAGGGAAAGACCTAGGATGCGATGGGCAAACAATGTCAAACAGGACCTTGCTAGAATTGGCATACAATGGCTCAATGCAGTAGTTGTAGCCAGACATGTCTGGAGAGAAAAATTACACAGTGGTAGGACCCCATAGTCCATTGGTGTATGAGGAGTAGGTGAGTGGCAAGTCTGTCCATCCATCTGTAAGTATGTATGACATATAATCATTCAACCATGTCAGAAATTAGCATATTGGGTACTATATATTATGCTATGTATATTATTATTATTTAAATTTGCAGCATTTGGTAACAAAAATGCTACAAAATATCTCAAATTATCTATTTTTATTGATATAAATGAAAAAAAAAAGAATGAAGAAAATCAAAAGCATTGCACATATAGATGTGCACTACCACTCTTTGTGCCCAGTGTCACTTGAAGCGGTAACGAATTGTGTTTTGCCCAGTACCACAATGGAAAAGTGTCATTTAAAAACAAACAAAAAGTTACAACTTTTTTAGTTTATATTTACGCCCCCCCCCCCTCCCATTCAGTAACTCAGCTGTGCCATTCTTATGATATGTTTTTCTTTTGGAGGGGGGGGGGGCTTTGGTGCACTAACTTTTTTGCACTTGGCCAATACCCCCAAAATTCATATCCAAAGAAAAAAAAAAAGAAATGTTTAGTAAGAAACGCCTAAGAAAGTGTTCCCCCATTTCATGAACAGGACATTAATCTAAGCAATCCAAGTTACCTTGTATAATGCTGGCCAGTGCTTTAAAATATACCACATGAAAAAAATCATTAAAAGAAATAAAAACACTGTTTCAGATAAATATATTATTCGGGAAGAATTTTACTTTTGATTAATATATAACAGTTTTTATTCAACATGTTTTCCAACATTAAGCCTTAAATTTATAGTCCGATCTATTTTTTCACAATACCACTGTGAAAATGCTTATTAGAATTAATGTGCTATTAAATTTAATTTTTTTATTTTCATATGATTTGGTGTTAAATTCTGTTTAATTTGGTATGTAACATGACCTATTTCTGTTAATTGGTTATTTTCTTTATTCTGAAGTTCACTTATTTATCTGACTCAGCACAATTGGCTAAAATCCAGGACTTTTCTCAAAGTATGGTACTACCAAAAAAATTACAAAATAGGAGAAATATTTATTGAAAGAACAAAATTTTTTTTGTTATTCAGAAATAAATAGCCTTTCTATTCATGTGCATTATAATCGTTTCTGTCTGTTTTTTTTTTAATAAATTGTTGTGTTGCCAGATTCAATTTTTTATTGCATGCCTCTATTAAATTCCCTATTAAAATAAAATTAGTCATATTTTTCTGAAAATATTGTATTTTCAGAAAATCCAGAATTAAATGCTGATTAATTTGGCTATAACATGCCATAATTCTTTTCATTAGTTATTTGGCGAAAAAATTCCAAGGTTAATTTTTTTGGTTGGTCATAGTGAAAAAATAGCTGGACCTCTGGATGTAAATCAGTTTTTCAGACAGGACCCTGGAAGGGTTAAATAAGGAATTAAATTACATTTATCAACTAGGCTTTGATGCAAAATACCCACTCCACCTAATAAAGAAACAACATTCTAAAATTAATGTCAACTAAATATTAATTCCCCCATACTAATAGCAAGTACTTAAAACTGAACCTAAATGTACCATTTCATTCCCATACATCAATATGACACCCACAATAAATAATATAATGTCCTCATACAAATGTACAGTTCCTACTAGCATGCAACACACCATTTAAATATCATCCATAAAGACTACAATCTTTTCTACCATCACGAGATCTCTACTATATTAAGATACAAGACCAACAAAAAATCTCTCCACATGAAGGATTTGTAAGAAAAACTTAGTGACTTTCCTCCTTTAGATTAAATGAACAGGCAGCTAATTTGAAAACAAACCAACCTGCAATAATTACTGACAAAAAATAATTATGGGAAATCTCATTATTAGCATATACCACAACACATTGTGCACTACTGACAGTCACCCACTCCAATCATCATGAAAACTCTTACTTCATGACTATCAGCCCTACCCTAGAGAATACTTCCTTTATGCCATCCTTATAAAAGTACATAGTAACAACTTTCACTTTCCTACCAGAGGAAGCACTTAAACTTCAATACTGTGAGACAAGTAGTAGGATCCACAGCAGAGCAAATAGGTTTAGTATCAAACTAGTAATATATAAATTTTATTTTATTTCAACTTATTAGTTGAATTTTATTTGAACTAACAACTCAAAATAACTTAAAATAATCCAAAATATATCTAAATGAATATAGTATATTCAGTGCTATTGGTATAATACATAATATCTGCCCTAGCTTTAATTAACTACTTATTGATCAAATTCTTCTGTAATTGGTAGCACAAGTTCAGAATTGTGAAAGGTAAGTAAAAAAGGTCACATAAGCAAGCCTAGACTAAGATAACATGGTCAGATAAAAAGCTATACCACTACACCTAAACTTTCCTTTGTGCACAGATTTAACATCAATGTTACTAACCATTTGAGTTTACAAAAATACTTCAGCATAAAATATCCAATACTGTTATCTTCTAGCTATTGTAGAATCTTTCTATAGCAATATAGAAAATGTTATTCTGTACAGGCCTGGATTTCCCATTTGGATGGTCTAGAGATCAGAAAATTTCTGATTTAGATTATGCTGATGATTTGGCTCTTTTGGCAAATGATATTGATGAGACTGGTAGTAGAGTAAGTTTGGTGATAGAGAGAGAGAAAACTAAAGTGATGGAAATTGGTCAGGCAGGTTGTGGTTCAGTTAATCTGAATGGCTGCACCCTTGAGCAAGTGTCTCAGTTTAATTGTCTTGGGAGCTATGTTTACAGATTCTGATGATGTGCAGCATGAGATAAACAGAACAGGTATTGCCACTTGGAATTTTTAAAATCTATGGAGAGTGTGAAAAAATAGGCGTATATATTAAAGACTAAAATTAGGTTGTCCCCTTGAAGTGAATTCCATATAACATAATCAATAACCAAGCCAAAGAGAAAAGGAAGCAAAATCACCCTTGTCGAAATACCAGAAGCAATGCCAAATCAATTGCTATAAGTTTGCCATCCATGCACATGACTCAGAGTTATTATAGAGAGCTTTCATTATGTTAACTAACTTCCATATGATTATGACAACCACAAATCATGATGATCAACAGAGTCAAAAACCTGTTAAACCCCTAAGGGTGCCAACATAATAGGGGCATCACTATTTAAATGTTAAAAAAAAATAAATACCACTTCAAACAGCTGCTTGCTACAGAGGTCTGACATGAGCCTGTCAGTTTATATGCCATAGTAGCAAGTCTGCGAGGATGGCATAACCTTAGCAGAAAAACAACAGAAACATCCATGCCTTACCTGGGGCTCGGTACCAGGTCCCTTAGATCAGTAGCCAAGCATGCTAACCACTCAACCATGGGACGGCTCATTTAAATGCTACAATTTAAGTAACAAAATTATGTTGCTTTTTTTTAATTAGCTGCAAGTATCCATGGAAAATTTTAAAACGATAAATATTTGATTAACATTTAAAGAGTTATTGAAGCTGAAAAGAAATGGGAACATGCAATGGGAGATGTTACTGCCCCTACTGCTTGTTCCCATTTATTTCAGTAAATGAACTGTTATAATTCGCCGTCCCGTGGCCGAGTGGTTAGCGCACTTGGCTACTGATCTACAGGACCTGGGTTCGAGCCCCAGGTAAGGCATGGATGTTTGTATCTTTTTTCTGCTGAGGTCCTGCCATCCTCACAGACCTTCTACTATGGCATATAAACTGACAGGCTCCTGTCAGACCTCTGTGGCAAGCAGCTGCTTGAGGGGGTATTTATTTTTATTTTTATTTATAATTTTAAGGAAATTCTTAGAGTAACAACACTCTTATTAAATGTTTCTGCATCCAGAAATCTTTAAATAGCAAACAAATATTGCTGAAAATCTTGATTTAAATTTTTAGATTAGCCAGTTTTTTGGTAATATTTTGCTACAAAATGCTTAATTTTAAGTTAGAGAGCTTTGAAAACAGTGTTCCACACAACATGGAAATGCCCCAGTACCTTTGTAACTTTAGTATAATTCGCCCATTCCCAGAGCAAAAAAAGAAGGAAGAATAGTGTTTAAACTTTAAATCACTAATTTGATTTTTTAAATATTATTGCCTACTGAATACTACAAGTTACATGATATCTATAATATTAATTTATCACATTTAGCTGTTTATTAACAGAACAGCATTATTTATCACTAAAATTCCTACATCCATTTCAACTACATTATTTCCTTCCTTCATGATTTCGAAAAAAAAAAAAATTATGTGAAACACTACTGTACATAAGAGTGCACTACCCTTTGATGTGCCTAGGAGTGCATGACATGGAAATTCGGTCTTGATTCTGTATCTACCATTTTTCATCATCATTATCCTCCTCAGGCAGCATGGACCATGAAGGTCTAACTAGATTGTGCAATTTAGTTCTCTAAACACATCTGTCATGAGCTACATCTGACCACTGTTTACCAATTTTAAAGAGGTCTTGTTTGATTTTGTCTGCCACAGCATACTAGGTTTCCCTTTCTTTCTGAGACTGTACACACATTGTTAATCTATTCACTAATCTATAGTTATGCATATGAGCAACATGGCAAAATCAACAGTCTCTCTCTGTGTACAACATGCTGCTCAAATGAACAAGATAATGCATAAACGTCTAGAATTAAAGGCATCACGTTTCTTGTTTTCTTGTTCATAAAGGGCCCAGGTTTCACTAGCCTAACTAACCTACATAGAAAGAACCAAACTATTATACAGCCTAATTTTAGACTTTAGGTGTATACACCTATTTTTCCACACTCTCCATAGATTCTTAAAAATCCAAGCAGCAATTCTTCTCTATCTCATGCCACACATCACCAGAATTTGTAAACAGAGCTCCCACGAAAATTAAACTGAGACTTGCTCAAGGGTGCAACCATTCAGATTAACTGAACCACAACTTGCCTGACCAATTTTCACTACTTTAGTTTTCTTCTATCACCAAACTAACTTATACTATGAGTCTCATCAACAGCTCTAACGAAAAAATTCATCTCATCGACATCATTTCCCAAAAAAGCCAAATCATCAACATAATCTAAATTAGAAATTTTCAGATCTCTACACCATTTAAGCCCATAATCTTCCCCTTGCAGTGAATTCTGCATAAGATAATCAATAACCAAGCAAAAGAGAAAAAGAGGCAAACGCACCCTTATCGAACTACCAGAAACAATGCTAAACCAATTGCTACGAGTTTTGCCAACCCTCACACATGACTCAGTGTTATCATAGAGAGCTTTCATTTTGTTAATTAATTTCTCTGGTATATCATACAATCTCATGATCAACCACAAATTATGATAGTCAAGAGATTAAAAAGCCCTTTTCAAATCTACAATGCAGTAACCAAAGATTTCTGAAACTTTAAACGTTTTTCAAGAATCTGCTTAAGTGAAAAAATCTGGTCAGTGCATCCTGTACCACTTCTGAATCCACACTGCTCATCACAAGAATCTGTTTAATAGACAATTCCAATTCTATTAGCAAAATCGTGCGAAGAACTTTACCTAGAACAGAAATTAAGCTGATACCCCAACAGATATCAAACAACTGTGATCACCTTTTTTAAAAACTGGGATAATAATTAAAAAAAGATTCCCTCAAGCTGCTGCTTGCCACAGAAGTCTGGTAGGAGCCTGTCAGTTTATACACCATAGCAGAAGGTATGTGAGGATGGCAGAATTTCACTAGAAAGACAACACAAAATCCATGCCTTGCCCGGGGCTCAAACCCAGGTCCCTTTGATGAGCAGTCATGCGTGCTGATCCAAAGCTGATTCCTCTCTGGTATAGCAATCTATAATGGCGGCAATCCAAATCCTTAGGGACAATGCCGTTATCATAAAAAATATTCCAAATTTCAGTTCACCATCAGATAATAGGAACATTTCCAACTCTAAGCATTTCCATAGTAATTTCATCTACCCCTAGGGATTTATGTAGTTTAAGTTTAGGAACAGCAAAACTAACTTCAGACTGTGCCAAAATTAAAGCCAGTACTGCATATATCATCATTACAAACAATGGGGTAGAACTAACTACATTGTTCAAAACATCACTGAAAATTTTAGCCCACCTAGCCATGATAGAATCCTCACCTTCTATAACCTTACTTTGTTTATCCTTCAATCCCTTTATACCTGTCCATTTTCTACCAAACAAAACATTAACTATCTGGTACAGCTCTCTGCTGTTATGCTGTCTAACTGCTTCCTCAACTTTGTCAGCCAAACTATCAAGATAAAGGTTCTTATTATCTATTACCTGCTCCTTTAGATATTTATTCAGCTCTTTCTCATATTTATTCAACACTTTCTGTTAGGATTTCTCAGAAATAAGCTCCAATGCTTTATCACTCATATAATTTTGCCTTCTCTGCTTTTGGCAAATGATGTTGATGAGATGAACTCTTTCATTCGAGCTGTTGATGAGACTGGTAGTAGAGTAGGTTTGGTTATAAACAGAGAGAAAACTAAAGTGATGAAAATGGTCAGGCAGGCTGTGATTCAGTTAATCTGAATGGTTGCAGTCTTGAGCAGGTGTCACAGTTTAATTACTTGGGAGCTACGTAACAGATACTGGTGATATGCGACATGAGATTAACAGACGAATAGGTATTGCTGCCGGGACTTTTAAGAATCAATGGAGATTGTGGAGAAATAGGCGTATACACCTAAAGACTAAAATTAGACTGTATAACAGTTTGGTTCTTTCTAGGGTTAGTTATGAAACTTGGACGCTGTGTAAGCAAGATAACAGGAAACTAGATGCTTTTGATTCTAGATGCTTACGCAGTATCTTGGGTATTAGGTGGTTTAACTTTGTAACTAATGATGAGGTTAGGCAAAGGAGTCTGCAACCTCCTTTAAGCAGCATATTGTGCAGAGAGAGACTCCGCTGGTTTGGCCATGTTGCCCGTATGGATAATTATAGATTGGCGAATAGGGTTATGAACAGTGTGCCTAGAGGCCTCAGAAGGAGGGGGAGACCTAGGATGCAGTGGGCAGACAATGTCAAACAGGACCTAGTTAGAATTGGTGTACAGTGGCCGGATGCAGCAGATGTAGCTCAGGACAGATATGCTTGGAAAACTAAATTGCATGGTCTGGTTGGACCTCCGTAGCCCATGGCTGCTTGAGGATGATGAGGATGAGGATGATGCTCCTTTTTAACCAAAAAAGTGTAACTTTAAAGAAAAGCCTGTTTAAAACAGTCCCATTCTTCCTCAACTTCAGTAGTAAACCATGACTGTCAAGTGACTAAGTAACTATGGTAAGCTATGATTGTACTGGGTCTTTCAGAGCTTCAGTGTTAATTAACCCTTCCAGTGTCTACGTCATCTGTATACATTTGAAGGATCGGAAATGATGGGTCAAGCACATATGTATCCATTTTCAGTACAACAAAAATTTGTAGTACAAAAAAAATCAATTAAAAAAAAAAATTGCCATTGTAATTATATATATTTAGTAGAAATTTCGTATAAGCACTAAATGATATTGCCAATTTGCTTGTTAACGTTCCCATTTGCTGAAGCAACCTTCTGATTTAAACTCACAAGTTTGATTTAAACTATTATTAACAATTTTTTTTTTTAATTTTTGAAAAATCTCCTAAAAATTAACATAAAAACTGCTATTTTCAAAACTGGTAGATTTTGGAAGTAATTACAAAATACCTACCACCATTTTTTTTAATATTGAATAAACTTGACATTCTTGGTATATACAAATATTAACCACTCTGGAAGTCGATTTAATTTTTAGAGGAAAAATTGTCTTGAGCCGGGTGGGATATGAACCCACGACCTCCTGAGTAACATGTCAGGTGCTCTAAACCACTGAGCTACTGGCCGCTGATCAAGATTTCCTCTAATTGTTGATATGAACATTCTCAGCCTATAGTACATATTCCATTAAGTCTTATATAGGTGCTGTTCGGGCGATCTTAGGCACAATATGGCAAATAAATGCCTTAAAGATGGAAAGTATATCTTATGAGTACACAATTAATTAAATATTGAATAAACTCTACATTCTAGGTATATACAAATATTAACCACTCTGGAAGTCAATTTAATATTTAGAGGAAAAATTGTCTTGAGCCAGGTGGGATATGAAGACAATTTTTCCTCTAAAAATTAAATCGACTTCCAGAGTGGTTAATATTTGTATATACCAAGAATGTCGAGTTTATTCAATATTTAATTAATTGTATACTCGTAAGATATACATTCCATCTTTAAGGCATTTATTTGCCGTATTGTGTCTAAGATCACCTGAACAGCGCCTATATGAGACATAATAGGCTAAGAATGTTCATATCAACAATTAGAGGAAATCTTGATTGGCGGCCGGTAGCTCAGTGGTTTAGAGCACCTGACATGTTATCAGGAGGTCGTGGGTTCATATCCCACCCGGCTCAAGACAATTTTTCCTCTAAAAATTAAATCGACTTCCAGAGTGGTTAATATTTGTATATGCCATTTTTTTTTACATTTCACACTCTTTTCTGTCATAAACCCATTTCAGTATTCCCAAAATTATTTTTATCATTTTTCCCTGCACTCTATTAATCTTTCTTGCTCTTAAAATCAAAACTGGAAGTAAACATATCCTCCTTTGTAATTCTAGGTGCAGCTGCATTTAATTATGTATGGTTCACTGAGACAAACAAGAAGCAGATGGTTGACACACACAATCTCCGTTCTGTGTGCTATATGTTTTTTTACAGTTTTGGTCCAGCATATTGATACTCTTTGTAAAGTCAGTATTTACTTTTTTATATTTAAACCTTAGTTTTCATTTCAGTAGATTTATTTTCAGAAATTAGTGATCTTTTGGCTGCTCGATAAGCATTGATTTTTCATAGTTATGCTACATCATATCGGCCTACAACGTGTCGCTTTGAATATTTTAACATCGCATTACGCCATATGTTTTATTTTATTATTTATTACTTTTCCAGTAAAACTTTGATCTGGTATCATTTTATGAAAATAAATGAGGTCTTTTAAATGATTTCCCTAAGTTAGCAATCTTTTGGTCAGCTGATTTATTGATCTTTCTGAGTCATGCTAGATTGGAAGCTGGCTTAACAGTTGTTGCAGATATTTTATTTAACATCCCATTAGGTTATATGTAATTTTTTTAAAAATTATTTCTTGTTTTTTTAGTAAAAAAATTCTGAGTTTGTATCATTTTCTGAAAATGAATGTCTTGGATACGGAAGCAAAATAGAATTCCTTGCTACGGAAATCAGCCGTCATGTGAGAGGGCAATTTCAGGAAGTTTTCCCCTCTCTTAAACTCACTGTGAACATTTCATCCCCTCCTCCCTCTAGAAAAATATAATTTTTTTAAAATTACGAGATTTTATATTTATATTCAATGATTTTAAAGCAACCCACCCCCCTCAGAACCTTGGCTCTGCCACACAGACGATATAACACTGTCTTTTTTTTTTGCTTTGGTGCACAAATTTTTCTGCACTTAGCCATTTTCAGCACTTAATGTTTAGTAAAAAAAGCAGCCAAGATTTGTTGTTTTTTTTTATTTCATAAGCAGTTCAGAAAATCCCGTGAATGTGAGAAGTCCAAGTCACCTTATATAACACTAGCCGTATTTAAAATATACAACACTGAAAAGAATCATTAAAAGAAATAAAAATCACATTTCAGGTTGAATATTATATTATTTGGGAGGAAATTTCCTTTTGATAAATATATAATTTAATTATTTTTATTCATCAGGTTTTCAAAATGAAGCTTTAATTGTATAGTGTGATCTTTTTTTCACCATATTACATTGAAAAAGCTTATTAAAATCAATATGGTTATAAATTTGTTTACATTATTTATTTTCATAAAATTCGTAATTAAATTCTGTTTAATTTGATATATAACATGAACTATTTCTGTTGATTGTTTTTTTCATTCTAAAGTTGACGTGTTTATTTGACTCAGCACAATTAGCTAACCAACAAATTAGCTAAAATTAGCAACAATTAGCTAAAAAGCCTGTAATTTTCTCAAAGTATGGTACTGGAAAAAAAATTACAAAACAAGAGACATAAAAAAAAATTAAAACCAAAAAAAAATTTCTTTTGTTATTCAGTAATATATAGCCATTCTGTTCTATTATGTGCATTGTAATCATTTCTGTCTATTAGTTTGTTTGTTTTTTAAATAAATTTTTATTTGCATTGCCAGATGCATTTTTTAATACATGACTCTAAAAAAAGTCCTATTAAAATAAAACTTATCTTTTTTGTTAAATACTTTACTTTCAGAAAATCCAGAATTAAATGCTGTTTAATTTGCCATATAACATGTCATAATTCCTTTCATCAGTTATTTGGCAAAAAAATTGAAAGTTAACTTTTTTTGGCTGAGCATAGGGAGAAAATATCTTTGCCTCTGGATGGAAACCAGTTTTTCAGGCTGGACAATGGAAGGGTTAAAGATAACTTTTTTTAACATTAATACAACACTTCTTAGGTTTAAGTTGCAAGACACTTTTAACAAGGTAATGGTCAGATCCATTTTCAGCTCACCTATATGACCTGGTATTTCTAACAGAACTAGCCCATTTGCTTTTACTTAATATAAAATTAATCATATTCTTATGTAGCCCATCTGGTGAAACTCACGTATACTTATATATGTCACAATGTTTGTAACAAGTATTAGTTATTCTCAAGCCATTAAATTTACTTACCTGCAGAAAATTTTAGAAAATAGCAGAAGATGCTGCCCATTGCTATTACAGCTACCAATACCAAAAGGGCCTATCACTCTCCCCAAACGTCAGAGTCAGTACCAACTTTGGCATTGAAATCACCTAGAACAAGGGTAATATCTCCTTTCTTGACAGAATTCAAAATATCCTGAAGTTGTCGTAAAACTTATCCTTCTCATTCTCATCGCCATCCTCAGTGGGGGCATAACAGCAGATAATATTCAAGACTTTAATGCTTGTCTGAAATTTAGCTGTAAGAAACCTTTCATTAATGCACTCAAATCCTATAAGAGCATCACTAGTGTGTCTGTAGAGAAGCAAAAAAAAGCCTTGAAGATACTTTCCATCTTCCCTCCCTGAAAAGAGAAATTTAAGATTATTCTTAAGTATCTGACCTTTATCTGGCCATCTGGTCTCTTGCAAGCCGAGAATATATAGGTTATAACGATGGAATTCTTTTGTGAGAATATCAAGAAAATAATGTCTTTGCAGAGTCCTCACATTCCAAGAATTTCTTGGAAGAAAATGATTCGTGTGATGTTTAAAGAAACTATATTTATTGAGAGAGGAGGTGCTGAGAACAGCAATCAGCTCTCTAATCAGTGGCATGGGGCAAAGACCTGTTCTCCCACTACTGAAGGCTGAGCCATCTACACTGGTAGGATTTCCTCCATTGTAGGCTTGACAATGCTAGTAGAAGCAAGGGTTCAAGAAATCTGAAATGGCCTCTAATCAGGATTATCCATTAGCTGACAAAACGTATCTTCTCAATCTATTCAGTTCGGGTTGTCAACCCACAAATGGAAACCACAGCGGAAGATTTCCCTTCAACAGAAGCCCACCAGTGCAGCAAATTCAGGATCCATAATCAAGCACAGAGCCATTATTCCATTTAGGTTGATATGCACAGTCGTATCAGAATAATATAACCACCCACAGAATCAAAGTGTACCAGCCCAGGTGCGTCACACAATGCACATGACAATGGTTGGTTGGTTGGTTGTTTTGGGTTTAATGGCGCATTAGCAACTCAGGCTATAATGCGCCAAACGAATGTCTAAATAAAAGCTAAAAGTCATCACACCCACAACCAAAGTTAAAAATTTACTATATATAGAGAGAGAAAACAATGTAAAACAATAAAAGGAAACATTGTTAACAAGAAACAAAGGTAGAAATGTATAATAAATATAAAAAGCACCCAGGTGTATGCGACCTGGGTTATACATTCAAATAAAACTATAGACGAGTAAAATATCCAGTATATTTTAAAAATTGGAAAACAGCGTTAAAACAACAATGCTCTGATAAAAGATGTCTGAGTGTAAGGGGCTCGGACGTAAAATCGTGAAAGTTAAAATAGAGTCGACGTTCAAAGTTAAAAGCAGGACATGAAAGTAAAATATGTTTGATCGTTAAAATGGTGTCACAAAACTCGCACTTAGGTACTGCGTCCGCCTTAAGAAGAAAAGAGTGGGTTAAAAACGAGTGACCTAAGCGGAGCCGAGCAAGGACAACTTCCTCCTTACGATTCCTGCGAAAACAAGACTGCCACGGTTTGACAATGGGCTTGATCTCGAAGAGCTTGTTAGCAACCGGTTCAGACCAAGATCTCTGCCACTGTGCCCGGAGCTCGATGGTGAAACGCTGCCGGAAATTCACATATGGAACCGGCAACGGAGAGTCGGACAGGGGCGTGGCTGACCTGGCAGCAGAATCTGCCAAATCATTGCCCCTGATGCCGACATGACCGGGCACCCAACAGAAGAGAATCGTGGTGGTGGCTGCCAGACAATGGAGCTGCTGGCGGATCTTGGAGAGAACAGGGTGAGGCCGATGCCTCACCGAGATCAAAGCCTGTAGCGAGCTAAGCGAGTCGGTGTAAAGCACACACCGACGATGATGCTTAGCTGCTATATGGTCCAAGGCAATGCTGATAGCATGCAACTCAGCAGTGAAGATGGAACACTGCTGTGGGATCTGGTCTGCAATGATTACATCACAGCAGACCATGGCTGATCCCACAGAAGTGCCGGACTTCGAGCCATCTGTGAAGACAGGCAAGAAGTCCGGGTGCGCAGCAAGATGGCTGGCAAAGAGTTGCCAGTACACACAGTCAGGTGTAAAGGCCTTCCCCGTCCTGCACAGGGAAAAATCGCAGGAAGGGGAAACAGCGAGCCAAGGTGGAAGTGGCTCAGCTGTCAACTGTGCGATGCTATCGAGACTGGTGTTGATGTCTCGCAGGTAACCTCGGACACGCAAACCGAAAGGACAAATGGCAGTCGGCCGATTCTGGTATAACATTTCCCACCTGGGCCTGAAAACGCAGTCCCAAGTGGGATGGCCTGGCAGGGATCGCAATTTTGATGCATACTGTAGGGACAACTGCTGACGGCGAATAGATAAAGATGGTTCATCGGTCTCAACGTAGAGACTCTGGACCGGTGAAGTGCGGAAGGCCCCCGTGCACACACGGAGGGCCTGATGATGGAGCGGGTCCAGCACCTTCACCACCGAATCCCGGGCGGAGTCATACACCTGGGATCCGTAGTCCAGTTTCAACCGGACAAGTGCACGGTAAAGACGGAGCAAAGAACATCGGTCCGCCCCCCAAGAGAGGGAGGAGAGGACCTTGATGATGTTCAATGCCCGCATGCACTTGGACCTGAGATGTCGAATATGAGGTAAAAAGGTCAATTTCCGGTCGAAGATGAGACCGAGAAACTTGGTCTCCGCCACAACTGGAATGATGTTACCCCCGAGCTGCAGCTCAGGGTCCAGATGAAGATTACGCTTGCGGCAAAAGTGCACGCAAGCGGTCTTCTGTGGGGAGAACCGAAACCCATTGGCCGTCGCCCAAACCGAGAGATTGTTCAGGGCAGTTTGCAGTTGTCGTTCAATCACCCTCATGCTGGACGATGAGCAAAAGATGCTAAAGTCATCAACATAGAGGGCATTGCCTACAGTCGGAGGAAGTTGCCGTGTAATGGAATTTATCTTGACAGCAAAAAGCGTAACACTCAGGACGCAGCCTTGAGGCACCCCCTGTTCTTGGGGGAAAGGCCGCGACAGAGTGTTGCCGACACGAACTCGAAAAACACGACAAGATAAAAAGTTTGCAATGAAGATCGGCATGTGACCTCGCAAGCCGAAGCTGTGAAGGTCACGAAGAATGCCGAATCTCCATGCCGTGTCGTATGCTTTTTCGATGTCGAAGAAAATGGACACCAGGTGCTCTCGACGTAAAAAAGAATTCCTGATCGCCGATTCGAGGCGGATCAGGTGGTCTACAGTAGACCGATGCCTGCGAAAGCCACACTGGGTGTTGGAAAGAAGGCCGTGATGTTCCAAATACCAGGCCAGCCTGGTATTTACCATCCTTTCCAACACCTTGCAGACGCAGCTCGTCAATGCAATTGGATGATAATTCGAAGGAATCTTGGGATCTTTGCCTGGCTTAGGGAAGGCCAAGACGATGGCCTCCCGCCAGGAGTCCGGAAACTGCTCCTCGATGAAAATACGGTTGAAGATTCGGAGCAGTCGATCCTTACCTGATGGTGAGAGATGTTGGAGCATGGCATAATGGACATTGTCTGGCCCCACAGCAGATGCACGAGAAGTGTGCAGAGCAAGGCGAAGCTCCTCCGCTGTGAACGGCCTGTTGTAAGACTCCAGGCCATTCGAATGGAAGGACAGCGGAGAGCGTTCGGCCCTGCTCTTCTGGACCAGAAACTCGGGGGAGTACGAGGAAGATGAGGAGATGGAGGAGAATGACTCCCCCAGAGTGTCAGCAATTGCACAAGGATCAGCAATTGCCTGTCCATTGTGCTCCAGGATCGATAATGAGTGGGACATGTACTTCCCACCCATCTTCCGGACCTTATCCCACACAACCTTAGAACTGGTCTTGCGGGTGATAGAAGATGTATATTTCATCCAAGATTCCTTCTGGCTCTGGCGCCGGACGAAACGGGCTTTCGCCCTGGCGCGTTTGAATGCTTCGAGGTTGGGGGACGTCGGATATCTCCGAAACACCCCCCAAGCCTTGTTCTGAGCCTTACGAGCTGCGGTGCAGTCGGGATTCCACCACGGTTTTGGGAACCGTGGAAACCGAGTCGAGGTCTGAGGAATAGTAGAGGCAGCTGCATGGACGATACAGTCCGTCAATTCCGCCACTGCAACATTGATGGGCTCCTGGCTGACAGAGTGGTCATCAAGCTCAGACAAGAGCGCGAAGCCACTCCAGTCAGCCCGATCAAGCCTCCACCAGGAGACACGCGAAGGGCTGCAAGGCTCCCCACGAGAGATGGTGCACACCACGGGGAGGTGATCGCTTCCATATGGATTGTCTTCGACCTCCCATGTAAAGAGTGGAAGGATCGAGGAGGAGCAGATGGTGAGGTCAATGGCAGTGAAAGAGCGGGTTGGGGAATGAAAGTAAGTACTGACACCGGTGTTCAACAGGGAGAGAGACGGATCCAGGAGCCACTGCTCCAGGACCCAGCCCCTCCCGTTGGTGTCAGCACTGCCCCAAAGTGGACTGTGTCCGTTGAAGTCCCCCATGATGAGGAAGGGGGACGGCAGCTGCGAGACGAGGTCATCAAGGTCGTCCCGGAAAACGATGCTTCCGGGTGGGAGATAGACAGTACAGACAGTCAACGAAAATCCCACAAAGAGGCGGATGGCTACCGCCTCTAAGTTCGTGGTAAGGGGAATGACCTGGAATGGAGAATGGTTGCTCACGAGGATGGCAACACCTCCGTGGGCTGGACCATCTCCATCCCGGTCCCGGCAAACGAGAGAAAAGTGCCGGATAGTGGGATTGTTGGCTGTCTGTAAGAATGTCTCCTGAAGGCACACGCAGAGGGGTTCGTGTGCCCTCAGGAGGACCTTGATGTCGTCAATATTCCTCTGGAATCCACGACAGTTCCATTGAAGGAGTGTGGCCATCTCAGGTCTTTGAAGAATTGGCGGACGACTTTCGATTTATTTTAACCGTCGCCAGCGATGGTTTTGGAAAATTGGGGCGGTCGGTGTCCATGTCCTCGGAGTCGTCCGAGCAACATGGATCAGAGACCGCCGAACGAGGAGGTAAAATTTTCTTTTTGGGCCCCGGCGGGGGCCCCTTGGGTTTTGTAGGTCTTGCTGTCTGTGGGCAGGGTGGAGGGGTCCTTCCGGAGGTGGAAGTGGAAGGCACAGACACAGGAATAGAAACCGGTGTCGATGTCGAGATTGACACCGACGTCGGCTTCGCCTGCGTCAAGAGGTAGTTAGCAGCAGGCGAGAAAGATTCAGCTGGTGGAACGCTGATGTCGGTCTGCACCGCCACGGAAGCCATCTTAACGACGGGCTTTCCGACCACCGCACCGGCATAGGAGACCTTGCCAGGCGGGGCAGGTGGTGCAGCGAGCTTTCTCGCCTCGGGATAGCTGATGTTGTGGAGGGTCTTCAGGCGCTGTACCTCTTTCTCCTCCAGCCATTTCGGACAGTCGCGGGAGTACGCCGGATGTTCACCACGGCAGTTTACACAGCATGCCTTTTCTGCTGTGCAGTCAGGTTCAAGGTGATCCTGACTGCCACAACGAGCACAGGTGGGCTTGCCCCGGCATGTGGTGCGGGCATGGCCAAACCTCTGGCATTGAAAGCAACGCAGAGGATTGGGGATAAATGGGCGCACTTCGCAGTGTAAGTATCCTGCCTTGATGGAAGTAGGCAGGCGTGGTGTGTTGAAAGTTAGAATAAGTACCCGGCTGGGTTCTAACTTTCCATTACGGCGTGACGAAACCCAGTGGACTGCGATCACTCCCTGGGCCGAAAGCTCCGACAGGATTTCCTCCTCAGAAACCTTGAGGAGGCCCCACTCGGAGATCACACCCCGGGAAGAATTGAGCGTCTTGTGCGGAGTGACTTCGACAGCCACTCCACCAATCGCTGTAACCTTTAATAGAAGCTCCGAATGCTTGGAGCACGCAGTCTCCACCTGCAAGTCACCAGATCTTAGGCGCTTGACAGATTTCGGCTCTCCCGCAAGACCTAGAATACCCTTATTTATAAAAAAAGGGGACATGTCTCCAAGAACCTGATCACCCGTAGAGTGGATGATCAGGAACTTCGGAGACGGAGACACACACGAAGACGAAGGCAAAGACAGAGAAGTTGGGGGTTCATGGCGAGCCCTCTTCGCGGCATTGTTCGAAGAATTATGAGTAGTTGTACTCATGGTTGTTTTTAAAAAATTCAGTGCCGTTGTCCCCACCCACCATGGAGTCCAACAAGGGGACGCAGAGTTGGGCGCCAGGGCTGCCCGGGCACCATACCCACACAGCCAGTGAGCCAAGCCCTCACTACAAAACAAAAAGGAAAAGGAAAAGAGAAATGGTGGGAAACTCGTCGGAGTTCCCACAAAAGAAAAGAAGCAACAAAGCAATAAAGTGTGAGGCAAGAGCTGGCCTCACAAAAGAAAGAAAACTACAAAATTAGTAAATGTGTGGGGAAACTCGCAAACCGTTGTCCGGACGGTGGACAAGGTTACTCACTGAGCAGCATAGTTGACCCTAGCAGGACCAGCCCACCAGCCGATTGATCCTGAGGGGGCCGCCCCAGGACCTCCCGTTTACCTGAAGCAGAGGCCAAAGCAGTGTATAGCAGCGGCCCTGGAAGTCGCTGCCCAGCCCCGCGACAGACAGGCTCCCCAATGGCAAAACGGCCAAAGGGGACCCCACCAGTCATGAGCTGGGGAGAGAAGACGGGGACCCCTGAGCAACTGCCAGGATCCTCCTTTCCAGGGACACGGGTCTCTGCGCACGGCAAACACGCGGGCAAGCGTTTAGGACCTCTGTGAAGGTAACCGAGCCAGCGGAACCTTCACAGGGTGGTCCCCTCACCACGGACAGGCTCTCGCATCGAGGGGTGCACATGACAAGGTCGACCACACAGAGATATAAGCGGCTGGCCAGGACAGATGAGCATAATGCGTAACGTGAGCACAATGGGCAGAGGTATTGATTTGATGGATATTCAAAAAGGAATGATCATCGGCTATCGTGCCAATGGTGGAAGCATCTTGGAAGCATCAGACTTTGTGGGCTGTTCGCGAGGTGCTGTAGTAAGGGTGTACCAAGAATGGACTGCTGGCACACCGAGTACCTCCAGACGTCATAACTGTGGAGCCAAAAGGCCACTGAACCCAGAGGAGAATGTCGCCTCTGTCGACTGGTAAAGGGCAATTGATGCACAACAGTGCAGCAATTAACCACTCAAATGAACACTGGGGCACACAGGTATGTGTCCCCGATAGCAGTAGAATGAACCGTGTTATACATGGGTATCCGAAGTCGACACTACATAAAGGCACCCATGTTAACCAAGGTCCATCGGCAACAACGCTTGCAGTTCACACAGGAGTACCGTCATTGGACAGTGGAAGAGTGGAAAAAGGTTGCCTTCTCCAATGAAATAAGGCTTCTACTCCACAGAAGTCATGGGCAGTGGCGGATATGGCATCAGACACACAAGAACCAACACCCGTTCACACTGCCAACGTGTGCTTGTTGGTCAAGTACAGGCCAGCGTTGGCAGTGTGTATGTCTAGGGGATGTTTTCCTGGTATGATCTGGGATCTCTGGTATCACTGGATGGATCCCTGAATGCCGATGGCTATCTGTCCATCCTCACTGACCACATGCATCCCTTCACGTTGGATGGTGGTGGTGATGGTATCTACCAACAGGACAATGCGCCCTGCCTTGTCGCTAAGATTGTGCATGACTGGTTCCAGGAATACGATGGTGATATCTTAGTTCTCTCTTGGCCAGCGAAATCGCCCGACCTCAATCCCATAGAGCACTTGTGGAACCATTTGGATCGACAGGTTTGGCATGCGGACCCACATACACATCATCTCCGGAACTTTCATGCTCTGCTGGAGTCCGAATGGGCACATGTGTGCCTCTGGCAACCTTCCAGGGCCTCATTGTGTCCATGCCACACCCTCTTGATGCTGTCATCCAGGCCAAGGGTGGTTATTCCCATTATTAGGTAGGTGGTCATATTATTCTGATATGACTGTGTATATATATATGGTCAGCACCAGGACCCTGTGTGGTTGACCACTCCTCAGTAGGGCAGAAAAAAGAAGAGTAGTGATAGTAGTCCAGATCAGTATGGCACACTGATCTTTATTCCCTTCCACAAGAGGCTCTTTCGAAACATACTAATGGTCTGCCAAACTTGTGACTGACCCTGACCTTTCAGGAGGGGTGATATGTTTGGCATTGGAAGTTGCAATGACAATGGGGATCATCTCCTACAGCTAAGCAAACTTATGGCTTGAGAATAATTAGCAATTACTACAAATATTGGTACATTTATAAATGTATTTGGTTTTATTTGATGGATTGCATAGAAATATGATCGATTATATATTATTTAACAACAAATGGCCTATTCGGAATACTAGATTTTATAAGGGAGCTGAAATTGCACCTGACCATTAACTTCTCAAAAATGCCTTGCAACTGAAACTTAAGAGATATTGTGTCAAAAATTAAGGTTAAAGGAATTACCTTATTTTCATCCTGAAGTAACTAATAAAGGGAAGATGTTATGATATATACCAAAAGAAAAGTGCATTTAATTCTGATTAATAAAATGAAACATTTTTGAAGGAAATAAAAAATAAGTTAATTTTTAAGCATTTTTTTTAATGTTGTAAATATTTTACAATATTTTTCCATTTTAAATTCAGTAAAACTGATTCCAATTATACAATCTATATAGTTCATAATATATCTTTGATACTTAAATATTCCATTTATTTAGTTTTCTTCAAAAATTTTTAGTCATTTATGCAAATAATGCATATGCTTAAATTTTTGGCAATTGAGAAACTAAACCTAAAGAAAACAGTGTCATAAAAATTCATTTTTGCTTTGAAATCTAGATAATTTTGAATAAAAACTACTGAAAAATATACATAAAAAAAAACTACGCTAACTGAATAAAAATATTTCAAAGTGTTTAAAGTTTAACTAAAACAATGATATTGAGAATGAATCATTTTAGAATGCAGCTGCATAACTGTTATGGAAAAGTTTAATTAAAACTTTTGGCCAAAAATCGCAATTTTCAAATGCTAAGTAACATATTTGATTAAAATGTAATGAAAAATTTTGCTAAAAAAGTCCCATTTTTTAAGCTAATTGTTTAATCATTAAACTGATACCCGCTATTCTGATACCCACTATTTGAGATCACTAGTGGTTTCATTTTCGATCATTACAAATGAATTATTCTTTATAATTACTAAACATTTAAGAAAAAATAATTGCAAAAATATCAGAATAAAAAAAGAAAGTCTTTAGAATCCAAAGTTTGCTAAAATATTGACTGAAAGTGATGTGCATAATTCCCAGTTGACACAACTTTTGGTAGTAATAAATCAACATTTTACACTAAAAGTTCAGAAAGCATTGCAACTCTGCTAAAGAAAGCATTAAGTAGGTCAGAATATTGGAAATTGCAACTGATTGATAAATTAGGTACGGCAGAGCAAAGCATAAAAATAAATTATTGCTACTTAATGCTAAAAACACGATCACCACAGGCTCAAACAGATTTATTTCTGAGCTTTCAATTTTTTCAAGCAGTATCAACAGGCAAAAAAATATATATCATAGATTGAAATGTTATTTTCAACACTTAATGACAAAAGTTAAAAAAAAATGCTACTTTCTTTTCAAAAAAAATTCTTGAATTATATGTCAACATAATTCTGTCAATTTATTATTAATTCATCAATAATAATTTAAATCAATTTATTAATATTATTAGGTAATCTGAAAATTTATTAATTCTTGCATTAATAACACTTTAGCATTAGTGACGTCCTTATTAAATTTTCTACACAAAATTATTTCTTGAATTATATGTCAACAAGCAATCTGTGAATTTACTATTGATTAATAAAATTTACAATCTTGTATTACAGAACAGCTCTCAACTCTGGGCCAATAGAACTGGAAAAATGAAAATGTATGCCCTGCTTGGACATGCAAATTGTTAATACTGAAGCGTTGGCGAAGTGTTCTTGGAAGCAATAACTCCCTTAAAATTCTGATGAAAAATTATAAACATATAGAAAATATATGCATAAAATATAAAAGTTTTCATATAAAAGTATTTTCTTAAGTTTAATTTGTTCATTATAACATGAAATTAACATTTTTTAACAATATTCTTTAAATTTCCCTGTAATATGGTTCTGTATAACAAATAGAAGTGCCAATCTGCCAGACTAATACCAATCTTTTTTTAGCTTTAACACTCTGCATTCTGCTACAGACACAGCACATGCTCCAAGCCTAGTTTTAAACAACAAATCAACATTCTGTTGCAAACTTATTTGGACTTCACTGTCGCCATTAGTTTTACAATGCTGTGAAGAAGACATCAGCAAAGGCAAATTGGTGTTTGATATATTTTATATAATGCGTATTTTATTTGAGTAACTAAGTAAGGACAGAGATTATTGTTATCAAAAAACACTGGTATATCATGTTTAAAAAATAATAAGCATCCTTGGAAGTTATTAAATTTTTCTGAGTCAGTTCCTGTAACACGTTTACCAAGGAAGGCGAGCAGGCTGATATTGTACGAAATTTTGTGTAGCTTTCTAGACAGCCGATAAAAGGCCAAGTTATATTTTTGCCTATACCATTCTATATCTGACTTAAACTGTCTGATTTTCACTCCCTCTAAATTAAGCAAAAATTAATTTTGATATACTGCTCCAACAGCAAACGTATTCAATACAGTTCCCCTTCACATGACATCATCTGAAAGATGGCATTCTCTGAAGTGATTAAGAATATGCTAACTAATTATTATTGCCATAATAACTAGTGAGCATATTCTAATATTTCTATATGCAAAATAGAGTACATAAAACAAATTAAAACAATTATCAGTGGAAAAAATCTAGAAACTTACTAATTGGATAATCTGTCGACTATACCTGTAACTCAGTAAAATATGTAAGTTCTTATGATCAATTCATTCATTTCTTGCAAGCGAAACTAATTAAAGAGATAATTAAAATACAACAAGATTAGTACTAATGTATTTGTGAATATTTTTCTTATTACTTATGATAATGTGGCAGGTACAGGTTTGAGTCCCAGCTAGGCGAGGAGATTTATCTCTGCAGAACTCATTGCCCTGCCCATGTCAGAATGGGACACCAATGGGTTTGAAAAGGCTGCCATCCATTGGATGAGATGTTAAGCAGTGGTTTTGTGTGTAGGAAAGCTGTACCCTGTGCATGATGGGAGGCTACCATCTGTGTATCCCAATAAATAGCTGTTCCAGTGGGACCCCTCCTCCAAACTTCTCTGAGTGTTCAGGGTTCTTGTGACATTTATCCCATTATATAGAAAAAAAGTGCACTCAGAGTAAAACAATCCAACCCAACTGATTACTTATGATCATAAAGTAATTCTGACATAATAAAATTTATGAGGTATAGTGTTGTACCCTCACACTTCCAATGGTTCAGTCACATGTTCAGTCTTATTGATGTGGAGAGGAGGGGGGTAAGCATTAAAATATTTGTAAAAGGACAGAGGTAGTGTTTCCATTTTAATTTGTTAACAACTGGATCTCTTCAATTATATCACCATTGAATTACTGTGAGTTCTCGTAATATATATACAAAAAGTGTCACATGCTAGCAAAATCACTACGCAAAGCTAAAATATGTTCCTGCATGAGGAGGTTTCCACATTACTGCTGCAGTTGAGAAAGAATGGGATCAGTTTAAACAGGCCTTTCTTGAAACCAACAGTGCTCTTTTGGGTAAAAGGGAACAGAGGAAACAAAATTATTTCAGTGATAAGGCTATGAAATTTATTTCTGTAGGAAGGAAGTGCAGGATTAATATGAATCAACACTCTACTAGTCCTAACAGAAGGCATTACAATGAGCTTAATAAAACATGTAAGGGATTAGTTAACAGCTGATAAGAATCTTTGGCTTGATAGATTGGCTGACAAAGCTGAGGAAGCAGTTAGACAGCACAACAGCAAGGGATTGTACCAGATTATTAATGTTTATGTGGGAAGAAACCGACAGGTACACAGAGATTAAGGGATAAACATGTCAAGGTGATTGAAGGTTCTGTGATGTCTAGGTCAACTGAGCATTTCAGAGAAATTCTAAATAATGAGATTATTTCTACTCCCATTGTTTGTAATAAGGATTCGTGCATTACTGGCTTTAATGATGGCCCTATATCACATTCTGAAGTCACTTTGTCTATTTCTAAATTAAAACTACATAAATCCCCAGGGGTTGATAAAATCACCACTGAAATGCTTATACCAAGAATATTTGTGTTATCACATTGCTGACTGAAATTTTGAGTATTTTTTTTTTATAATAAAGGTGTTGTTACTAAGGATTTCACTAGAGCTATTACTGTCCCAATTTTTCAAAAAAGGTGATTGCAATTATTGTGATAATTATAGGGGAATTAGTTTACTTACTGTTCCAGGTAAAGTTCTTTGTATGATTATAGTTAATAGAATTAAGAATTTGGTGGATGGACAACTGTGTGATGAACAGTGTGGATTCAGAAGTGGTAGGAGATGTATTGATCAAGCTTTTGACTCTGCTGATCAACATAAGTTGTGGTTGATTGTTAGATCATATGGAATATCTGATAAGTTAGTTAGTGTAATTAAAGCTCGTTATAATAACATTGAGGTCATGTGTGAGAGTTGGTACGTGTTTCAGCAATTGGTTTAGCATTGCTAGTGGAGTTAGACAAGGGTGCATTTTGCCTCCTTTTCTGTTTGGTCATTGATTATGTCATGCAAAATTCTTTGCAAGGGAAAGTTTTTGGTCTTAAATGGTCTAGAGATTTCAAAATCTCTGATTTAGATTATGCAGATGATTTGGCCCTGTTGGCTAATGATGATGAGATGAATTCTTTCATTAGGGCTATTCATGAGAATGGTAATAGAATAGATTTGGTGATAAACAGAACTTCGTTTTAGATAAAAAAAAAAACTAAAGTGATGAAAATTAGTCAGGCAGATAGTGCTTCAGTTGCTTTTAATGGCTACACTCTTGAGCAAGTGTCTCAGTTTAATTATCTTAGGAGCTATGTAACAGTTACTGGTGATGTATGGCATGAGATAAATAGAAGAATTAGGGATTGCCACTAGGACTTTTAAGAATCTATGGAGATTGTGGAAGGCTGTATAATAGGTTGGTTCTTTCTAAGATTAGTTATGGTAGCGAAACATGGACCCTTTGTAAGCAGAATAACAAGAAACTTGATGACTTTGATTCTAGATGCTTACGCAGTATCTTAGGCATTAGGTGGTTTGACTTTGTAAGCAATGATGAGATTAGAAGAACGAGTCATCAACCTCTTTTGAGCAGCATATTGTGCAGAGAGACTGCATTGGTTTGGCCATGTTGCTCGTAAGCTTAGCTGCAGATTGGCAAAGAGGATTATGAACAATGTACCTAAGGATATCAGAAAAAGGGGGAGACCTAGGTTGCAATGGGCAGACAGTGTCAAACAGGACTCCAATTGGTCTAGAGTGGTCAAATGCAGCAGCTGTAGCTCAAAAGAAATACATCTGGAGAGGAAAATTACAGCCTGGTTGCTGGCCCGCCCACCTGCCTGTGTGATTTATTGCATATTTCTCTTTATTAATACATATACAATAGGATCTAGAGTTCAAACCTCTTTTCAACTAAAACAAGCCTCCCCATATGCCAGTGTTTTCCAAGACTATGTCGCTCAGAATAAACTACCTCATATTGTATTGAAAAATTCAACTCTGTAACTACAACAGAACTCGGGTTCAGACTTGAACCAGTGGCTTATGTCAGACCTCTGTTGGAAACAGCTGCTTTAGGAGGTAATTTATTTTTTATTTTGATAGGTGTTATGCAGGAAATCTATGCAGCACAGTCACCCAGTCAGGGGCATAGTTATGAGGGGATGGGGGGATGCTCCCCCCAAAGTAAATCAGAGTTGGCAAAATTTGAAGCGACTTTGTAAAATCCAAGTGAGTTGTGAAAATTTAGATTTTTTTTTTTTTGTAAAATTAAGGGGAGCTAGCAAAATCTAGACAACTTGGCAAAATTCAGGTGGCAAAATCTAGAGCAGATGGCAAAATTTGAAGCCACTTACTTAAATAGGATGAATTGGCAAAATTGGGACAACTTGGTAAAATTCAGAGTGACGGCAAAATTTGGAATGACCGCAAAATTCAGGTGAGATGTAAAAATTGGCATTTTTTTCTGCAAAATTATGTCAAGTTGGCAAAATACAGGTGAGTTGTGAAAATTGGGATTGGTTTTGTAAAATTAAGGAGAG
Source organism: Ryuthela nishihirai (assembly GCA_038380435.1). NCBI lineage: Eukaryota > Metazoa > Arthropoda > Arachnida > Araneae > Heptathelidae > Ryuthela > Ryuthela nishihirai. Next base: position 87,298,638 of record JAWZYU010000002.1, read on the forward strand.
GTGGCAAAATTCAAAGTAACTTGGCAAATTCTGGGAAGATGTAAAATTTGCGATTTTTTCTGTAAAATTATGGTGAGTTGGCAAAATCGAGGCAACTTGCCAAAATTTGAATTCACTTGGTAAAATTCAGGTGAGATGTAAAAAATGGGAATTTTTCTCTAAAATTATGGCCAGTTGGCAACATTTGCAACTATTTGGTAAAATGCAGGTTAGTTGTGATAATTTGGATTTTTTTGTGTACAATTAAAAATAGTTAGCACAATTTGAGGTGACTTGGCAAATTCAGTGGAGATGCAAAAATTGTTTTTTTTTTCTGTCAAATTATAGTTAATTGCCATAATATATATGGTACCTGACAAAATTCGAAAAAATTACTACACAGTTGGAGCCATCACAATTAGGTTGCTTTTGAGGCATATATATAAATTCGAAATGCTCACTTACGAGTTCTTGGAGTCTTTCATAATGCTCATTAGTGAAGACGTCATAGATTTTTCAACTAATCAAAATTTACCATGCCATATAAGGCCTGAGGGAGGGAGGCCAAAAATCAGTTTCCAGGGAGCATTCAGGCAAATGTGATATATACTAATTTGCAGCTAACTGCAATTTGATTTTCATATTTGATTGAATAAAAATAAAATAAATATGCTGCATTAAGAGGAATTTAGTGATAGTGAAAGTGAATATATTCCTGATTAAAGTGATATGAATTGGAGTGGTACAGATTTTTCTGACCTGATAATGAATTTGAGGATGAAGAGCGAGAATCACAGGAAATGGGATGCTGGTAGTATATTCCTGAAGTATTTGATGATGTCAGTCCTGAACAAGAACCACAATTATCAGATTTGCTATTTATTAAAAGTCCAATAAAATTCATATTGCGAGGCATGGTGCTAATATCAGGAATTATAAGGGGTTAAAATATGTGGCTTTTACTGCAATGTAATTCCACTTTTAGGGGTAATATTAGCTTTTATTAAAAGCATTTTGTAATGTGACACTGCAAAATTGTGTTCACAACATATAGGGGATATCATGAATGGCAACAAAGACTGCAATAATGTGTCAGAAGTCAAATAAATGTTTTATACAGGTTGCTAAACACTGAAAAAAATCACACAACAGGTCAATCAGGTAATAATGTAATTTTGTAACAATGAATGATGATAAAACTCCAGGTGACCATAGTACATGCAATAAACAATGCATGACATAATGCAATTAATATCAAATATTAAAGAATACTGTGCAAATAATGCATTATATGCATTTTGTAATCATTAGAAGGAAAATAATTTGTAATGCTTATCAAAATGATGTCTTTAATAAATAATTTTCCAATAACATAAAAATATTCATAATTACCTATAAGGCTTTCCCACACAAATGCTTTATTCCCTTTAGAAGCCACCATAGTTTCCCATGTTTCAGGTACAGGCAATTTCATTCGTTTCCCAGCTTTTTCAGAATCCCAAATTCCAGGCAGACCACACTGCTGAAAAGTTTCGACGCTTCCTGGATATCTGTTTAGCCACACACATAAAAAAAGAAATATTTTTTCCTTTCTATAACAGATACTAGAATTAAATCTGTATCTAAAAACAGACACTATGAATGGAAAAGTACAAGGAGATTTTAACCCTTTTAGTAATAAATTTATTTGATTTATCTGACAATATTTGGAACACCATGTTATTCTTATTTCGTTTCAAACATGGGTCAACACACACAAAAAAAATGCCAAAAAATATAAAATGAAAACGAAAAAAAATCCTTTATTCATAATATCAAATTTATATTATTAATATAATAATCCTATATTAATTTCAAATATATATTCTTATATGAGAAAAACATTTGAAAATGTACTTTTATTTAGGCCTGTAAATGGTAGCTAGGTAGTAACTGGAAGGAGAGCTATCCACCAATCCCCGTGATGATGCGTAGAACTGGCCAGCCCTAACACCTAATCTGACCCCGCCTTCTCATGGTGCAGAACATTAGTACCTTTCAAAAGAGATACTCTCTTGTGGAAGTGAACGGAAGGGGAGGGCTGCCAGATTAGTGTGGCCTACTGAACTGGACAACTATGGCTACTTTTCATTTTTTTTTCCTACCCTACTGAGGAATGGTCAACCATACAGGGCCCTGGTGCTGACTATATAAACCTACTGGACTGAAATAAGGCTGAGCTTGATTATGGATCCTGATTTTGCTGCACTGGTGGGGTTCTGTGGAGGGAAAATCTTCCGCTTTGTTTCCTGTTTGTTTGTGGGTTGACAGCCCCAAGTGAATAGATTCACAGGATATGTTTATCAGCTGGTGGATAATCACGAGAAGAGGTCATCGCAGGCACCTGAACTCTTTGTTTAACGGGCCAATGAAAATACTTTTAAGTTTGGACCCTTTTTCTGATCCAATTAGGTTTATGCTCTAGATAGCTGAGATGGGTGCCAAGCAATAATTAACAAATTGCCAAAAAAATAAATAAAGTTAAATTAGGGTTCAAATACCAGCGAGTGTTAATGATTAAGAATTCAAAAATGATTGTCAAAACGTAAAGATAGATGCTAATCAAACAATTAACGTTACTCAAGAGAAAAAAATTAGTAAAGATTCAAAAGGTTTAAATAACAAACAAATTTATTTCCAAAAATCACTCACCAAACTTCAATGAAGAAGATACATCAATTCTGATTACACATTGCACTAACTGTGCTCCTCCATGCTTACTACTCTCTGTGCTACAGTGCACTTAACTAACTTCCTTCAACTATTTTCTAACTACTTTCATCGGTTATAACAAGAGGTACAAAGCCGCATGTGTCATGTTGCACGCCGGGAAAGACATTTACATAAATTGATGAGCGGTGCAAGCTATGACGCAAGAGGGGGCATGCCCTTGTGCACACACTATAGCGGGTGACAGTTGGAAGATCGGAGTTGCGCATGCACAACTCCTAACTCTTGGAAACGCGCGCTGTGATGTCAAAAAGTAAATAAAAATTCCCAAAATGATAAACATAACGTAAATTAAGCAAAACTGGTTAAGGTAAAGTAAAAGTGAATGATGGGGCATGACATTTGCTTTTACTGGCATCATCAAATTCTACATTGAAGGAAGTCTTCCAGTGTAGATGGCTTCAGCCTTTAGTGGTGGGGGAATGGGTCTTTGCCCCATTTCTGCGATTAGGGGTCTGTTTGATATTTTCGCCATTTCTTCTCTCAATAAACATAGTTTTTTTAAACATCCCACTAACCATTTTCTCTCCATAGGTAGTTGGAATTTGAGGACTCTGCACAGAACATTTTCTCTTGATGTCCTCACATAAGAATTCCAGTTATAATTTAGATATTCTCGGCTTGCAAGAGACCAGATGGATAAAGGTCAGATTCTTAAAAATAATCTTAAATTTCTCTTTTCACGGAGGGAAGATAATAAGCATCACCAAGGCGTGGGTCTGCTTCTCAGCAGATACACTAGTGATGCTCTTCTGGGATATGATGCATTAATGAAAGGTTTCTTACAGCAAAATTTCAGATAAGCATTAAAGACTTGAATGTTATCTGCTTGTTATGCCCCCACTCAGGATGAGAAGGATAGGAAGGAGATATTACCCTTGTTCTTGGTGATTTCAATGCCAAAGTTGGTACTGACTCTGACCTTTGGGGGAAGGGTGATAGGCCCTTTTGGTATTGGTAGCTGCAATGAGCAATGTCTCCTACAGGTAAGTAAACTCAAGGTTTCAGAATAACTAACACTTATTACAAACACCCTGACATACATAAGTACACATGGGTTTCACCTGATGGGCTGCATAAGAATATGATTGACTATATATTAATTAACAACAAATGGGCTAGTTCTGTTAGGAATACCAGGGCAAATAGGGGAGCTGAAATTGGATCTGACCATTACCTAGTTAAAAGTGTCTTGCAACTTAAACTTAAAAAGTGTTGTGCTAGGGGTAAAAAATTTACCTTTAATACTGAAGCTCTGAAAGACCCAGTTATAGCTAAAGCTTACCATGATAGGTTACTTAGTCATTATGACAGTCATAGTTTGCTTACTACTGAAGTTGAGGAAGAATGGGACCATTTTAAACAAGCTTTTTTAGACACTACAAGTATTCTTTTAGGAAAAGAGGAGCAGAGGAGGCAGAATTATTTGAGTGATAAGGCACTTGAGCTTATTTCAGAAAGAAAGAACTACAGGAATTAAACTTAATCAATAACCTATTAGTCCTAAGAGAAAGCATTACATAGAGCTTAATAAACATGTAAAGGATCAGTTAGCTGCTGATAAGAATGTTTCGCTTGATGGCTTGGCTGACAAAGCCAAGGAAGCAGTTAGACAGCAAAACAGCAGAGAGCTGTACCAGATAGTTAATGTTTTGTGTGGTAGAAAACAAATTGGAATACAGGGACTGAAGGATAAACAAGGTAATGTTATAGAAAGTGAGGATTCTGTCATGGCTAGGGTGGGCTGAGCATTTCAGTGATGTTCTACACAATGTGGTTAGTTCTACTCCCATTGTTTGCAATGATGATAAATGCATTGGTGGCTTTAATGTTGGCCCTATAACACAATCTGAAGTTATTTTGGCTGTTTCTAAACTTAAACTTCATAAATCCCCAGGGGTAGATGAAATTACTACCGAAATGCTTAGAGCTGGGAATGTTTCTGTTACCACCTGGATGACTGAAATTTTGAATATCTTTTATGAGAAAGGCATGGTTTCTAAGGATTTTACCAGAGCTATTATTATCCCTATTTTCAAAAAAGTGATCGCAGTTCTTGTGATAACTATAGGGGTATCAGCCTACTCTGTGTTCCAGGTAAAGTTCTTTGCATGATTGTGCTTAATAGAATTAAGAATCTGGTTGATGGGCAATTGCATGATGAGCAATGTGGATTCAGAAGTGGTAGGGGATGTGTAGATCAAATATTTTCACTTAGGCAGATTCTTGAGAAATGTTTAGAGTTTTAGAAACCTCTGTTTGCTAGCTTTGTTGATTTAAAAAAGGGTTTCAAATCTGTTGATCATCATAATTTGTAGTTGATTGTGATATCGTATGGCATACCAGACAAGTTAGTTAACATAATGAAAGCTCTCTATCATATTACTGAGTTCTGTGTGAGAGTTGGTAAGGCTTGTAGTAATTGGTTTAGCATTATTTCTGATGTTCAACAAGGGTGCATTTTTTTCCTTTTCTCTTTAGTTTGGTTATTGATTATGTTATATAAAATTCACTGCAAGAGAAAGATTTTGGCCATAAATGGTCTGGAGATACGAAAATTTCTGATTTAGATTATGCTAATGATTTTATGCTTTTGGTTTATGCTTTCGGCAAATGATGCTGATGAGATGAACTCTTTCATTCGGGCTGTTGATGAGACTGGTAGTAGAGTAGGTTCAGTTGTAAACAGAGAGAAAACTAGAAGGATGAAAATTGGTCAGGCAGGCTGTGGTTCTGTTAATCTGAATGGTTGCAGTCTTGAGCAAGTGTCACAATTTAATTATCTTGGGAGCTGTGTAACAGATACTGGTGATGTGCAGCATGTGCTTAATAGACGAATATGGATTGCTGCCAGGTCTTTTAAGAATCTATGGAGAGTGTGGAGAAATAGGCGTATACACCTAAAGACTAAAATTAGACTATATAATATTTTGGCTCTTTCTAGGGTTAGTTATGGTAGTGAAACTTGGACACTTTGTAAACATGATAACAGGAAACTAGATGTTTTTGATTCTAGATGCTTACATAGTATCTTCGGCATTAGGTGGTTCAGCTTTGTTACTAATGATGAGGTTAGGCAAAGGAGTCAGCAATCTCCTTTAAGCAGCATATTGTGCAGAGAGAGACTCCGTTGGTTTGACCATGCTGTTGTTGGATAATTATAGATTGATGAATAGGGTTATGAACAGTGTGCCTCATGGCCTCAAAAAGAGGGTGAGACCTAGGATGCAGTGGACAGGCAATATCAAACAGGACCTTGTTAGAATTAGTGTGCAGTGGTGAGATGCAGCAGAAGTAGCTCAGGATAGATATGCTTGGAGAAGTAAATTGCACAGTCTAGTTGGACCTGCATAGCCCATGGCTGCTTGAGGATGATGATGATGACTTTTGTTTAACAACTTTATATTCAATAAACTAGTTTTTTTAGTTAATGTTCCTGTATGGGTACATAGTGACTGAAAGTGTTAATATGTAACTTTTAAAATATGGAGGAAGGAAATTAATTCAGTTGGTGATGCACTTTGTTAATAAATACCTAATCAATTAAGAACTCCAATATACATGAAGTTCATGTATTATCAGTTTTTCAAAAACAAAAAATGTGTTGCTTATACAGGAATCCCATCTACCAGCCCACCTGTCTACTTACCCAACTATTCATTCACATACACATAATTCTCAAGCAGCCATGAGCTGTGGAGCTCTAACAAAACTGTGTAATTTACTTCTTCAAAGACATTTATTTTGAGCTACAGCTGCTGTATTTGGCAAATGTATGCAAATTCCAACAAGGTCCAGTTTGGCACTGTCTGCCCACCACATCATAGATCTTGCTTTTTTTCTAAGGTCTTTAGGCACACTGTTGATACCCTATTCACTGGGGGCAGGGGTGGCTCAGTCGGTAGCGCGCCAGGCTCGTAATCTGTAGTTCCCAGGTTCGAGTCCCAGCTGGGTCAGTGTTGAGATTTATCTCTGCAAAATTCCCCGCCCTGCCCACGGTCAGTAGGGGACACCGATGGGCTTGGAAAGGCCGCCGTCCGTTGGATGGGACGTTAAGCAGTGGCCCCGTGTGCGGGAGAGCCATACCCTGTGCACGTTAAAGAACACGTTGGATGGCCTTGACGGGAGGCTACCATTTGTCTCCCAACAGCTGTTCCAGTGGGTCCCCTCCCCCAACCTTCTCTGAGCCTTCAGGGTCCATGTGACCTGGCCATTTAGCCCATGGTGTGCAAAAAAGTGCCGCTCAGAGGTAAAACAACCCAACCCAACCCTATTCACTAATCTAAGTTATGCAAAGAGGCAACTCATCAAATGGTGCAGGTGGTGCAGCTGAACCACAATCATTTGATTTTTGGAAATACACTTTGTTTCTTAACCCCTTATTTTAACTTTATTTGGCAAGTTAATATTGCCTGGTGCCTGTGCTATCCAGAAGTTTATTTGGATCAGTCAAAAGGTCCAAGGAGAAGAAGTTTAACCTACTTTTGGTGTGTTACAATATCAGTCATAAAAATTCACCTCAGAAGTAGAGTAAAACTTTAAAAAAACCATTACTTCAAGCTATTTAATAAAATAACTATGTTTCAGATTTTGTACAAATAGTTCTTTCAATAATGTGAGTTTTACACAAGTTTCTTAGTTGACTTTGCTGCTAACTTTTTTTTTCACTTACATGAATATACACTGAAGTACCATTGAATAAGGGATAGAAGACACCCAAATTCAGTACCACAAGTCCTGCATTTGCGTGCATGTGTGGCTGAAACTCTGGTCATATAAAGCAGTCAGCTTTAGCTTCCACAAGCATTCGTCATGAGAAGCATAATGGGAAAGGTGCGGGATTTAGATGCATTTAACAGGGCAGATCGTACGTGCACTACGTGATCATACGTGTAGTATTGTCAACGAACTTGGATTTTCTCATAGGACAGTTTCAAGAGTGTTGCGGGAATATGAAAATTCCGGCAAAAAAACAAGCACCCAGACAAACTGCAAAGGACAACAAGCCTTGAATGATCACGGGTTTCACGTCTGACCTGCATCATACAGACAGAGAGGGGCCAGATATTATCTAAAAACACCTACCATCTGAATGCGGGTTCCAGCTGGGAAGTCGGTGCACGGACCGTGCAATGCTCACTTCATCGTTTCGGCTTCGGGAGCTGCCGACCTATGAGAATCCCACTTCTAATGGCACAACACCAGGCTCAATGCCTTGCCTGGTCTAAAGAACATCAAAACTGGACCATCGAAAATTAGCAACGGATAGCCTGGAGTGATGAATCTTGATTTAAACTTCATCACTCCAATGGGAGACTGAGGGTATGGTGCCAACCCCATAAAGCCATATATCCTGCATGTCAGGTATGTGTACTGACGATTCTCAATGCAACCTGGTACATAGAACTCATGGTTGACCATTTACACCCATTTATGGCCATCATTCATCCCTATGGAGATGGCATCTACCAGCAGGACAACTGTTCATCTCATGTCCAGGTTGGCTACTGCATGGTTGCAGGAGCATTCTGCTGACTTTGAAGTAATGAATTGGCCACCTAGAAGCCCAGATTTAAATCCCATCGAAAATCCTTGGAATAGTGTCAAACAGAGTGTTTGGGTCCATGTCCCATGAGACCTTGAGAGAATTGTGGACAGCTCTGGAGAATGCATGGATCACCATAACTGTGGAACGTTTACACAAGCTTGTGGAGTCCTTGCCTCATCATGTGGAGGCCGTTATCAGGGTCAGAGGGGGGTTAAATATGTTACTACGTAGCTATCCCTAATCCAATGGCACTTCAGTGTAGTATTCGATCTTCCATAGCTCTTTAAATACCCAAGACAAATTGTTGAAAATTTAGATTTAGATAAATTTGAATGGGATTTAAATTCATCTAGTCCTATTTTCCTATAAACCTATAAAATGCTTATTGTAGAAATTATGGATCTTCGAATTTGCCTCTCCGTTGACTTAACATGGGAAAGTTTCTATTTTTGTGTTCAGTATTTGTATGTAAATACCAGAGGCTCAAGAATGAACAAAATGGCTCCAAAAACGATATATTCAATGATATTTTCAGCAGTGCATTATGGTAATAAAAAAGTGTTTTATGAGTTCAAATGAGATCACTGGCAAATTCATTGCTCAGCATCACAAACCTTTAAAAGCAGTAACTGATAGGGAATAAACAAAACTGCAGAGGTACCCAGCAGCATATATTAATCTAACAAACTTTTCATTTGGTGTTCAGTATCTATCATTTAAGGCAAGATTAAAGTGGAAATAGCAAAAATTTTTACCATAATGGAAGTGCCCAATTTATTCTTTATCCAAACTCTCTCTTTTCAGATTTTCCATGTGTATTCTCTGTCTTTTCCCTGTGTATTCTCTTTTTAACTGTACTGGCAACTGTAACAGCAGCAGAATGCTCAATTTCGAAATTGAAATTGATAAAAAATGATAGAAGAAAGGATATAACATGCCTATAGGAAATGAATGAGCATGAAAATTAAATATTACGACAATTGTTGAAACATTCGTAGAAATGAAAATAAGGAAAGCCAGAATTTGGGCTGTGTTCAAGATGGCAGGAGGACCAGGTGATCATGGGATTCCCTGGAAATCTGGTTGGCTTTCTACCTGCTTTGAAATCCCAAAATGCTGTCTTTTTATAAATTTATTTTCCCATACTTTTGGTCTGATATTAACAATGGATTTAAAAAAAATGAATTCTTTCCTTATAGAATATTATTTTAAGTTTCTCCTGTCCAGTAAAATATTTCAGTAATTGGGAAACCCTACCCCAGGTATTTCTATTTATTTACATTCTTATGTAATGGTCACCTCCTTACTCGATGGTGAGAGATGTTGGAGCATGGCATAATGGATATTGTCCAGCATGACAGCAGATGTACAAGAGGTGTACAGAGCAAGAGGAAGCTCCTCCACTGCAAATGGCCTGTTGTAAGGCTCCAGGCCATTTGAGTGGAAGGACAGCAGAGAGCATTCAGCCCTGCTCATCTGGGCCAGAAACTCGGGGGAATAAGAATGGAGAAGAATGACTCCCCAGAGTGTTGGCAATTGCTTTGGGATCAACAACTGTCTCTCCATTGTGCTCCAGGATCGATAATGAGTGGGATGTGTAGTTCCTCCCCATCTTCTGGACTTTATCCCACAACCTTAGAACTGGTTGTGCAGGTGATAGAAGATGTATATTTGATCCAAGATTCCTTCTGGCTCTAGCACAGGACAAAACGAGCTTTCGCCCTGGCGCATTTGAATGTTTCAAGGTTGAGATACATCAGATTTCTCTGAAACACCCCCCAAGCCTTGTTCTGAGCCTTACGAGATATGGTGCAATCTGGATTCCACTACAGCTTCGGAAAACGAGGAAATTGTGTTGAAGTTTGAGGAATTCTTGATGCAGCTCTGTCAATGATACACTCCATTAACTCTGCTACTGCCACATAGATGGGCTCCTGGCTAAAAGAGTGGTCATTGAGCTCAGAGAGCAGTTCGAAGCCACTCCATTCAGCCCAATCAAGCCTCCACCATGAGACGTGTGAAGGGCTGCAAGGCTTCCCATGGGAGATGGTGCACACCACGGGGAGGTGATCACTTCCATAAGGGTTGTCCTCAACCTCCCATGTAAAGAGTGAAAGGATCAAGGAGGAGCAGATGGTGAAGTGAATGGCAGTGAATGTGCAGGTTGGGGAATGAAAGTACTGACACCGGTGTTCAACAGGGAGAGAGTAGAATCTATGAGCCACTGCTCTAGAACCTCACCCCACCCGTTCATGTCAGAACTGCCCCAAAGTGGATTGTGCCCATTGAGCTCCCCCATGATGAGTAAGGGGGACTGCAGATGCAAGATGAGATCATCAAGGTCTTCCTGGAAGACAATGCTTCCAGCTGGAAGATATACCGAGCAGACAGTCAGGGAGAACCCCACAAAGAGGCAGATGGCTACCGCCTCTAAGTTGGTGGTCAGGGGTACAACCTGGAATGGAGAATGGTTGCTCACAAGGATGGTGACACCCCTGTGAGCTGGACCATCTCCATCCTGGTTCTGGCGAACTAGTGAAAAGTACCAGATTGTGAGATCTGTGACTGGCTGCAAGCATGTCTCCTGCAGGCACACATAGATGGTCTGATGTGCCTGAAGGAGGTCCTTGATGTCATCAATACTCCTCTGGAATCCACGACAATTCCATTGTAGGAGTGTGGCCATCGCAGAAATTAGAAGAGTGGACGGACTAATTCCTATTGAACTTAACCACCTCAGAAGATGGTTTAGTGAATAGGGGGCGGGCGGTATCCATATCCTCGGAATCGTCTGAAGGACACATATCGGTGACCACTCTTTGAGGAAGAGTAATATTTTTCTTTTTTGGCCCTGGTGGAGGCCTTCCATTGGAGGTGGAAGGCTGAGTTGCAAGAATGGAAACTGGGATTGATGTCGAAGTCGACACCACCCTTTGTTTCGCCTGCGTCAGGAGGTATCTTGCTGCAGGTGAGAGAGATTAAGTAGATGCTACACTGATGTCAGTCTGCACTGCCACCAAAGTCATTGAAACAATGGAGTTTCTGATGACTGCACTGGAGTAGAATACCTTGCCAGGTGGGGTGGGCGGTGCAGCGAGTTTTCCTGCCTCAACATATGAGATGCTATTTGTGATCTTTAGGTGTTGCATCTCCTTTTCCACCTTCCACTTGGGACAATTGTGGGAATACGCCAGATGCTCGCCATTACAGTTCACACAGCTTGCCTTTTCTGCTGTGCAGTCAGGATCAAGATGATCCTTACTGCCACAACGAGTACAGTTGGATTTGCCCCAGTAAGCTGTAAGAGCATTACCGTATGGCACTGAAAACAATGCAGAGGGTTTGATATATACGGCCATACCTCTCAATGTAAATAACCTGCCTTGATGGATGAAGGCAGGCATGGTATTGTTGAAGGTTATATAATCAGTACCCGGGTGGGTACCAATTTACCATCATGGCATGTTGAAACCTGGCAGACCACTGTTACTCTTTGGGGAGTGAGCTCTGGGAGGATTTCCTCCTCAGTGACTTTGAGAAGGCCCTAGTAAATTATCACACCCTGAGACAAATTCAAAGTTTCGTAGGGAGTGACTTCGACAGCCACCCCACCAATCTCTCCGACTTTCAGGAGCAGTTCCGAGTGTTTGGAACAAGCAGTCTCAACCTGCAAGTCACCAAATTGTAAGCACTTGATGAATTTCAGCTCTCCCGTAAGACCTTTCAAACCTTTGTTGACAAAAAATGGGGACATGTCCCCAAATACCTGATTACCCATGGAGTGGACGATCAGGAATCTTGGGAACAAAGACACAGACAAAGACAACAGCAGAAATAACAGAGATGAGGAAGATGGGGGCTCATGTTGAGCCCTCTTGTTGGCATTAATCATATTTCATCATTAACTATCATGTTTGTTTTTGAGCGTTTCAGTGCCCGCTGTCCCCACCCTCCACGGAGTCCAACAAGGGGACATCCAGTCGTGTGCCAGGGTTACGAGGGCACTATACACACACAGACAGTGAGCCAAGCCCTCACAAATAAATAAAAGGAAAATAAAAAGAGAAATGCGTACAAATAAACTTTCTACACAAAAGGAACTAAGCAAAAAATAATCAAATTGCATGGACAACTTTAGGATATTTTGATTCTCTCAAGAAAGGAGATATTACCCTTGTTCTAGGTGACTTCAATGCAAAGTTAGTACTAATTCTGACCTTTGAGGAGAGGTGATAGGCAATTTTCGTATTGGTAACTGCAATGGCAATGGCAACGTCTCCTACAGGTAAGTAAACTCAATGGTTTCAGAATAACTAACACATATTACAAACACCACAACATACATAAATACACATGGGTTTCACCTGATGGGCTGCATAGGAATATGATTGATTATATATTAATTAACAGCAAATGGGCTAGTTCTGTTAGAAATATCAGGGCATATAGGGGAGCTGAAATTGGACCTGACCATTACCTTGTTAAGTGTTTTGCAACTTAAAAAGTGTTGTGCAAAGGTTAAAAAATTTACTTTTAATGCTGAAGCTTTGAAAGGCCCATTATAGCTAAAGCTTACCATGACAGGTTACTTAGTCATTATGACAGTCATGGTATGCTTACTACTGAAATTGAGGAAGAATGGGACCATTTTAAACAGGCTTCTTTGGAAACTAACAGTACCCTTTTAGGAAAAAAGAGCAGAGGAGGAGAATTATTTGGTGATAAGGCACTTGAGCTTATTTTAGAAAGAAATAAAAGAACTGCAGTCGCCAGATCGTAAGCGCCCTTCGTCTGATGTCCTTAAACAATACCCTACTAGTCCTAGGAGAAAGCATTACAAAGAGCTTAAAAAACGTGTAAATAATCTATTAGCTGCTGATAAGAATCTTTGGCTTGATGACTTGGCTAACAAAGCCAAGGACGCAGTAAGACAGCACAACAGCAGAGAGCCGTACCCGAAAATTAATGTTTCATATGGTAGAAAACGGGTAGGTATACAGGGATTGAAGGATACAAGGTAAGGTTATAGAAGGTGAAGATTCTGTCATGGCTAGGGTGGGCTCAGCATTTCAGTGTTGTTATAAACAATGTGGTCAGTTCTACTCCCATTGTTTGCAATGATGATAGATGCATTGGTGGCTTTAATGTTGGCCCTATAACAAAATCTGAAGTTATTTTAGCTATTTCTAAACTTAAACTTCATAAATCCCCAAAGGTAGATGAAATTACTACAGAAATGCTTAGAGCTGAGAATGTTTCGGTTACCACTTGGATGACTGAAATTTTGAATATCTTTTATGATAAAGACTTGATTAATAAGGATTTTACCAGAGCTATTGTTATCCCTATTTTCAAAAAAGGTGATCGCAGTTCTTGTGATAACTATAGGGGTATGAGCCTACTCTCTGTTCCAGGGAAAGTTCTTTGCATGATTGTGCTTAATAGAATTATGAATATGGTTGACAGGCAATTGTGTGATGAGCAATGTGGATTCAGAAGTGGTAGGGGATGTGTAGTTCAGATATTTCCACTTAGGCATATTCTTGAGAAATATTTAGAGTTTCAGAAACCTTTGGTTGTTAGCTTTGTTGATTTCAAAAAGACTTTCGACTCTGTTGATCATCATAATTTGTTGTTGATTGTGAAATCATATGGTATACCTGACAAGTTAGTTAATATAATGAAAGCTCTCTAAAATAACACTGAGTCATGTTTGAGAGTTGGCAAGGCTTGTAGCAATTGGGTTAACATTACTTCTGGTGTTTGACAAGGGTGCATTTTGTCTCCTTTTCTCTTTAGTTTGGTTATTGATATGTCATGCGAAATTAACTGCAAGGGAAAGATTTTGGTCTTAAATGGTCTGAAAAATTCTGATTTAGATTACGCTGATGATTTAGCCTTTTTTGGCAAATTATGATGATGAGACGAATTCTTTCATTTTTCCTGTTGATGAGACTGGTAACGGAATAGGTTTGGTTATAAACAGAGAGAAAACTAAAATGATGAAAATTAGTGAGGCAGGCTGCGATCCAGTTAATCTGATTGGTTGCAGTCTTGAGCAGGTGTAACAGTTTAATTATCTTGGGAACTATGTAACCAATACTGGTGATGTGCGGCATGAGATTAACAGACGAATAGGGATTGCTGCCGGACTTTTAAGAATCTATGGAGAGATAGGCATATTCACTTAAAGTCTAAAATTAGACTATAATAGTTTGGTTCTTTCTAGGGTTAGTTATGTAGTGAAACTTGGACACTTTATATACTTTGATATCATAGACAAGATAACAGGAAACTAGATGCATTTGATTCTGGATGCTTATGCAGTATCTTGGGCATTAGGTGGTTCAGCTTTGTAACTAATGATGAGGCTAGGCAAAGGTGTCTGCAACCTCCTCTAAGCAGCATATGGTGCAGAGAGAGACTCCACTGGTTTTGCCATGTTGCCCGTATGAATAATTATAGATTGATGAATAGGGTTATGAAGAGTGTGCCTAAAGGCCTCGGAGGTTCAAACAGATTCCTCGGAGGTTCAAAAAGAGGAGGAGACCTAAGATGCGGTGGGCAGACAATGTCAAACAGGACCTTGTTAGAATTGGTGTGCAGTGGCCAGAGTAGCAGATGTAGCTCAGGACAGATATGCTTGGAGAACTAAATTGCACAATCTGTTTGAACCTCCGAAGCCCATGGCTGCTTGAGGATGATGATGAGTTAAATATGCCTATTTCCCTACACTCTCCATAGATTCTTAAAAGTCCAAGCAGCAATCCCTATTCTTCTGTTAAAGCAACTGAAGCACAAAATGCCTGACCAATTTTGATCACTTTAGTTTTCTCCTTTTTCATACAAAACCTAGTCTACTACCAATCTCATCAACAGCTCGAATGAGAGTTCATTTCATCAACATCATTTGTCAAAAGGGCTAAATGATCAGCATAATCTAAATCAGAAATTTCTTATCTCCACATCATTTAAGTCCAAAATCTTTTCCTGTGCAGTGAATTTCGCATAACATAATCAATAATCAAACTATACAGAAAAAGATACAAAATGTACCCTTGTCAAACAAACACCAGAAGCAATGCTAAACTAATTGCTACAAGTCTTACCCAAATTCAGCCTTACAAATCTTTCACACACCACTCAGTGTCATTATAGAGAGTTAACTAGCTTGTCTGGTGTGCCATATGATCCCACAATCAACCATAAATTTATGACGATCCACAGAGGCAAAAAGCGATTTTTCAAGAATCTGCCAAGTTAAAAAACATATTTTTTTAACTTTGGGAGATATTTATAAGTGCATTACTGACTTAATGTTGGCCCTATAAAACAGTATGAAGTAATTTTGTCTGTTTCTAAACTTAAACTACATAAATCCCCAGGGATAGATGAAAATACTACTACGAAAATGCTTAGAGCTGGAAATGTTTCAGTTACTACTTGGATGATTGAAATTTTGAATGCCTTTTATGAAAAGGCATTATTCTAAGGATTCTACCAGAGCTATTATTATCCGTATTTTTAAAAAAGGTGATTGCAGTTCTTGTGATAACTATAGCGGTATCAGCCTACTGTGTTCCAGGGAAAGTTCTTTGCATGATTATGCTTAACTGAATTAAGAATCTGGTTGACAGGCAATTGCATGATGAGCAACGTGGATTCAGAAGTGCTAGGGGATGTGTAGATCAGAATCATGTAAAGAACTTTACCCGGAACAAAAAGCAGTCTGATACCCCTATAGTTATCACAAGAACTGCAATCACCATTTTTAAAAATATGGATAATAATACCTCTGGTAAAATCCTTAGAACAATGCCTTTATCACAAAAGACATTCAAAATTTCAGTCATCCAAGTAATAATTAAAACATTCCCAGCTCTAAGCATTTCCATAGTAATTTCATCTATCCCTGGGGATTTATGAAGTTTAAGTTTAGAAACAGCCAAAATTACTTCACACTGTGTTATAGGGCCAACATTAAGTCAGTATGCACTTATCATCATTACAACCAATGGGAATAGATTGGGTTGTTTTATCTCTGAGCGGCACTTTTTTGCACACCATGGGCTAAATGGCCAGGTCACAAGGACCCTGAAGGCTCAGAGAAGGTTGGGGGAGGAGACCCACTGGAACAGCTGTTGAGAGACAGATGGTAGCCTCCAGTCAAGGCCATCCATCGTGTCCTTTAACGTGCACAGGGTATGGCTCTCCCGAACACAGGGTCACGGCTTAACGTCCCATCCGATGGACATCGACCTTTCCAAGCCCATCGGTGTCCCTTACTGACCGTAGGCAGGGCGGGGAATTTTGCGGAGATAAATCTCAACACTGACCCAGCTGGGACTCAAACCTGGGAACTACAGATTACGAGCCTGGCGCACTACCGACTAAGCCACCCCCGCCACAACAAATGGGAGTAGAACTAACTACATTGTTTAGAACATCACTGAAATGATCAGCCCACCTAGCCATGACAGAATCCTCCCCTTCTATAACCTTACCTTGTTTATCCTTCAATCCTTGTATGCCTGTCCGTTTTCTACCACACAAAATTTTAACTATCTGGTACAGCTCTCTGCTGTTGTGCTGTCTAACCGCTTCCTCGGCTTTGTCAGCCAAACCATCAAGCCAAAGATTCTTATCAGCAGCTAACTGATCCTTTACAAGTTTATTAAGGTCTCTGTAATGCTTTCTATTAGGACTAGTAGGGTATTGATTAAGGGCATTCCTGCAGTTCTTTCTTTCAGAAATAAGCTCAAGTGCCTTATCACTCAGATAATTTTGCCTCTTCTGCTCCTTTTTTCCTAAAAGAGTATTGTTAGTGTCCAAAAAAGCCTGTTTAAAATGATCCCATTCTTCCTCAACTTCAGTAGTAAGCAAACCATGACTGTCATAATGACTAAGTAACCTATCATGGTAAGCTTTGGCTATAACTGGATCTTTCAGAGCTTCAGTATTAAAAGTAAATTTTTTAACCCTAGCACAACACCTTTTAAGTTTAAGTTGCAAGACACTTTTAACAAGGTAATGTTCAATTCCAATTTCAGCTCCCCTATATTACCTGGTATTCCTAACAGAACTAGCCCATTTGCTGTTAATTAATATATAATCAATCATATTCCTATGCAGCCCATCAGGTGAAACCCATGTGTATTTATGTATGTCGCGGTGTTTGTAATATGTGTTAGTTATTCTGAAACCATTGAGTTTACTTACCTGTAGGAGACGTTGCCCATTGCCATTGCAGCTACCAATACCAATTTCATTGTTGGCACTCCGTGGGGATAAATCATCCAGTCGGGTTCCGATGACATCTTTCCGTCGTCGTTGGCTTGATTCACGTAAAATCGTTGCTGAAGATCTCGCTTGTGACACCATCTTTGCTATGTTGACTGCTCGCTGCCGGTTGTCGCTCTGCAGGATCTGGTTGTTGTGTCGGTATCTCGTCGCTACGTGCGGATTTTTGAAGAACCTGGTCTTGTACTTTCTAGGCTTATTGGTGTCAGCCTCCAAATGACGCTTCAACAGTTGAGGACTTCTAAACTTGCCAGACTCGTCAGGAATACTTGCGGTCGGCACAATTTCTTGGTTGCTTTTTTCTTCATTAAAATTAGTTTTCCTTAAATAAGACTCAAAAATATTTTCCTCATTATTAATTTCCATTAAAACTTCTACTTCAGAAACCTTTTCATCAACTAAAACGGCTTTCTCATAAGGTTGTTCTACTTCACAAACTTCGTTATCTAAAATTGCATTATTTGCACTAATGGGACATTTTGTAGGTGCTTCTTGAATATTCTGCTTTGGACTACTAGATAATTCAAAAAGTCCACAGGAACCGCGGCTGCACTGTCAATTGACAATTGTCATAATTATCATCTAAAACTTGTTCCTTTGAAAACGGAAGATCGGCTTCTGTATCGTTACGATCTATTAGTTTTGTTTCTTCGTGACAATCCTTAACAAAAGGTAAAGCCATAGAGGCAAGACGTAACTCATGAGAGGGCTTTTCGTGAGGAACTTCGGCCTCTCACTTCAAAGATCCTAATTCAAGTTTACCAAATTTTCATTCCTTCGATAACAATATTGTTCTGTGTGTCCTAGTCGGCCACAAAAATTTCATCTCAAAGTTTCTCTATTGTTCTTAAAAAACGTTTTAGGTCTAGTATCATTGTTCGAAGCTTGACATGGAACAAATTCTCTGCTTCGTTCATTTTCCATAGTTCTAGGCGCGTTCAGCGCAAATTGTTTGGACCGTGTAACTTCCGGTCGTGCGGGAATCATTTTAAGAGACAAAACCTGATAGTGGTGCTTTGGCGGGGATTGCATCCATTGTTGGTTAAATGCAGTTGCTGCAGATTCTCTTCTTGCAGTATATTGCCGAGCCAATTTGACTAAATCTGCAATTGAATTCACGTTTCGTACTTCTAGGAATTCTCTAATGGGCAAAAGCAATTGAGACAATATGCAATTTACAATATCAATTTCAGTGGCATCAGCATTGTACAGCTGGTATAACTCTACTGTACCCTAGATAATTTTTTCTATGTCATCTCTTTCCCTTTGTCTTCGTGAAAACAACACTGTAGCTAGTTCTGTAAAATCATTATAAGCCGGATATATGTCCATGATTTCGCTTTTAAATTCTTCCTAAAATTCAATGCCATGACGACATCCTACATTATTCCACCATTGCTTAGCACATCTAATTAGACAAGATACTGCTAGAACAACTTTTTTGTTGCTTGGCACTTCATGTAAACGGAAGTGCTCCTCCATGGACTTGACAAATGTCCACGATGACAGACGTTTCGAACTGTCGAACCTTATCTCAGGTAAAGACCTATTAACATGAGGACTATAGTTAATAGATGAGTTGGCATATTGTCGTTGTGGCGGTTGATAATACTCTGTTCTATCACTTGCTTCTGACGGAACAGAAAATGGAACCTTACGTTCAAAGTTTCTATGTTGGTGAACTGACGTAGCATTGTCAGTAAATTTAGGGGTTGTTGTCGTTCCCCTTTTCTCCCGATGATCATCAAGTAGATTCATTAGCACTTCTGCTTCCTTCATTATATCCTGCAACCTACCCTTTACTCTAAGTCGGGAGTCATTATGGCAGAATCGGCCATATTGCTAGCAGACATGTTTAGTGGTCTGCCAAAATTTTGAATTTTGGAAATTTTGAAAACCTTTTTTAATCTTGAGCAGCACTCAAAGGTACTGCTATACAACAATACTAAAGCTACAACTAAGCTTGCAAAAATATAAATTTGCCTATTAAAAAAGTTTTTCTATCGTGCCTATGTACGTGTGTGCCCGGACACTTCTAATCTTTACATAAAATAAATATCTTAATTATCAGCAATAACTGCGCTGAAACTTCAGTACCTTTGACTAATACACAAAAAAGTTAAGCTTCTTGTTCAAGAAAAATTTCGGCTTAAGCTGCCTTTAAATCTATAAATAGTACATACAACTAATGAGCTCAAAAATTACTATCTTTGACAATCTCGTTAAATAACATACAAAATTTATACACAAAGATACTTGGACCACTATCTTTTACTATTGGCGAGTCCCTGTTCGCTGCACCACTTCTTTTATTGGACTCTGTAACGGGCCAAAGAAATTCAAAATACTTTTAAGTTTGGACCCTTTTTCTGATCCAATTTGGTTTATGCTCCGGATAGTTCAGTCAGGAACCAGGCAATAATTAACAAATTGCCAAATAATGAATAAAGTTAAATCAGGGTTCAAAATACCAGTGAGCATTAATGAGTAAGAATTCAAAAAAAATGATTGTCAAGTTAAATATCTAAATATAATCAAAACTTAATTCATGTTGCTCAAGAGAAAAAATTAGTAATGACTCAAAAGGTTTAAATAACAAATTTATTTCCAAAAATCACTCACCAAAACTTCAATGAAGAAGATACATCAACTGAGCACTCTTCCATGCTACATTCTTATGCTCTCTGCGCTACAGTGCACTGACAACTCACTGTTCTACTTGTGCTGCTACGCACTGTGTGCTACTGTGACTAGCATGTCACCGGTTTTAACAAGAGCCGAACATGTCACGTTTGCACGGGCGCAAGAGTTAGGAGAGAGTTCCAAGAATTAGGAGTTGCGCATGCGCAACTCCTAACTCTTAGAAACGAGTGCTGTGATGCCAAAAGGGAAATAAAAATCCCCAAAATGATAAATATAATGTAAATTAAGCAAAACTGGTTAAGGTAAAGAAAAAGTCAATGATGGGGCATCACAACTATTTCAAGAGTTAAACAGGTTGTGCTTAATGAGACAAATTGCAAGTGGGACAGAAAAAAATTATGTCACCCATGGCTGTCTGGCCTTATGTTAATGAAGTTCACGGCCAAGCTCAAGCTTTAAGGAGAGGAATATCTAGTATGAAAAATGAAGCTGATTGTTAAAGATCTGTTATTATTCGTTGAAAGTTACAGAAAAACTTGTGGGCTGTTCCTTTGAATAGTTAAATATCAAGTTTTCTCATAAATTCTGTTTTCATTTTTGCAGTGCCTATCAGTACACCTCTGACTAGAGAGAAAAACACTTTATTCAAGGCTCTGAAACAATTTTTTTCACAACTTTTCTTTATATCACTTACTGCTTTTTAATTTTCACTCATATTAAATTGATCAAATGGGCAAAGTTAGGATCAAATAGTCCAATTGCTTTGTAACATTTTACAAACAGTAAATTTGATTTGAATTTATAAACATGTTTTGATTCACAGCAAACATAATCCACACAATCACATATCGAAAAGGTCAACTGTTGTTGCTGCTTCAAGTTCACTATATTTTTTACCTACTTTCTGGTTATTAATTCTTTCAGGTGGAGAGCATTGTCCCTTTGTCTCCTCTAAGATCCAGAATTGTGTTCATTCATCTCCATGGTTATGTGCTCAACTGCATTGCATGACATGAATCAGGCCATGTAAATGGGAAAAATCATGTTTCACACTTAAAAGATTTTGACACCACATAACTTACCATATATTCAGTTA
Source organism: Ryuthela nishihirai (assembly GCA_038380435.1). NCBI lineage: Eukaryota > Metazoa > Arthropoda > Arachnida > Araneae > Heptathelidae > Ryuthela > Ryuthela nishihirai. The sequence continues at coordinate 87,319,973 of JAWZYU010000002.1, forward strand.
GCTGGCCCAAATTTTATGTACAGGTAAGCCCCTAAGCCATCACGCATTGCATAAATTAAGTGTCCACCTATAATAGAACTGGAGTCTTGAGTTTAAAACCACAAGGCTATTTCTTCCTATTAGATTCAATTTAGAGAAGAACCTTTTTTTAAACCACTGGTTTTCAAAGCTTCATGTTTCAGTACGATACTCTTTTTTCTTAGTTTGTCTTTCATGGCTTCAAAAATGCAGTTTTTCCATTGTTAAAAATTATACCTTACAATGCTTAAACAGACCAATTACATAGGGCTGGTGATATTAGGATGAAAAGTTTTGAATGCAATAAAAGCCTTAGAAGAACAAAAAAATGGATGGAAAATGCAGTGAACAACACCCAATTATGCACTGAAGAATACAATTTACTTTTCACCCATGTTTTTATTTATGACCTTTAGTCCAATTGCTTTGGAACATAAGGTATAAACAGTAAATTTGATTTGAATTCTTCTGTGAGTGGATTGTCTATTCTTACATAAAAATGTTCATTTTATTTTAAAAGTATTTCATAAAATTATCAAAATGTGAAATCCAAAGTGAATGCACAGTATTCCCTGTTAAGAAACAATAATTAATAGATTCTGAAAAAAATTCATCGCCGCCACGGCGAGAATCGAACCCGCATCTCTCCAGATTCATGCCAGAGCGCGCTACCATTGCACCACGCGTCGGACAACGAATATTTTCAGAATATGACCTTTTAAGTTTTTCTTCTTGAGACGTGACTGAGACAGCGCCATCTATACTCAAGGAGATGCAACGTTTTACAGTCGTTGCATTTGATTATCAGATGTTAATGAGAAGGTTGCTAACGCTACCCGCGTTAAATATATAATTGAAATCCAAAGTGAATGCACAGTATTCCCTGTTAAGAAATCTATTAATTATTGTTTCTTAACAGGGAATACTGTGCATTCACTTTGGATTTCAATTATATATTTAACGCGGTAGCGTTAGCGACCTTCTCATTAACATCTGATAATCAAATGCAACGACTGTAAAACGTTGCATCTCCTTGAGTATAGATGGCGCTGTCTCAGTCACGTCTCAAGAAGAAAAACTTAAAAGGTCATATTCTGAAAATATTCGTTGTCCGACGCGTGGTGCAATGGTAGCGCGCTCTGGCATGAATCTGGAGAGATGCGGGTTCGATTCCCGCCGTGGCGGCGATGAATTTTTTTCAGAATCTATTAATTATCAAAATGTGTAATAATTATTCCGTCAGCTAAAACTTTTTTAAAAATAAATAAATGTATAAATAGGGTTCACTGTTTTTGCATTTAAATTTCAATAATTAAAAGAATAAATTTCAGTATCTTACTTTTTCCCAAGCAAACTCATGACATTTTCTATAGGTGATGTAATGTGCAAGAGACGTATTAGATGCTTTAAAGTAAACAATTTCTGCTTCAAAGTTTTTTGTTCTTCATTGTCTGCCTCTGTTTTCAATCCAATTTGCTGAAAGTAAGGAGAGAAATCATCAGAAAATCCAACCCTTAAAATGTGAGGTTTTTGAGATTGGTCTCACTCTGATGACCAAATCTGATGTTCAAAATCAATGATGTTCAAAATGACCAAGTTCATTTTGAAGTGTTTTCAGAAAATAAAATACACAATTTTAGAACCTCATCCTGAAGAAAGAATCCAAAAGAAAGAGCATTTAATTGTAACTAATAAAAGGGCAAAAATTTTACGAAAAATAAAAAGTTCATTTTTTAAGAATTTTTTAAAGTATTGCCAAATTTTGCTATAGTTTTTCCATTTTAACTTCAGTGAAATTTACACAAATGTTTTTTTTTTCCATTTTTTTCTAAATTATTTTATTACTCTAATATAAATAGAGTTCAAAATATTTCCATTAATGTCTAAATCTTTCATTTATTCATCATCATCCTCAAGCAGGCATGGGTTACGGTGGTCTAACTAGACTGTGCAATTTAGTTCTCCAAGCGTATCTGTTCTGAGATATATCATCTGCATCTAACCACTGCACACCAATTTAAGCAAGGTTCTGTTTGCCATTGCCTTCCCACCACATCCTAGGTCTCCCCCTCTGAGGTATTTAGGCACACATTTCATAACCCTATTCGCTAATATATAATTATACATAAGGGAAACATGGCCAAACCAACGGAGTCTCTCTCTCCACAATATACTACTCAATGGAGGTTGCAGAAGCCTTTGCTAACCTCATCATTACTTACAAAATTCAACCACCTAATGCCTAAGGTACTGTGTAAGCATATAGAATCAAAAGCATCTAGTTTCCTGTTATCTTGTTTGCAAAGTGTCGAAGTTTCACTACCATAACAGACCCTAAAAAGAACCAAACTATTATACAATCTCATTTTAGTCTTTCAGTGTATATGCCTATTTCAGTACACTCTCCATACAGTCTTAAAAGTCCCAGCAGCAGTCTCTGTTCCTCCGTTAATCTTAAGCAGAACATCACCAGTATCTGTTACATAGTCACCACTTTTAGTCACCATTTGACCATACAGGAACATTAAATAAAACACTAGTTTATTCAATTAAAGCTGTTAAATAAAAGTCATTCATCATCATCCTGAAGCAGCCATGGGCTATGGAGGTTCAACCAGACCGTGCAGTTTAATTCCCAAAGCATATCTGTTCTAAGCTACATCTGCTGCATCTGGCCACTACACAACAATTCTAACAATGTCCAGTTTGACATTGTCTGCCCACCACATCCTAGGTCTCCCCCACATTCTGAGACCTTTAGGCTCACTGTTCATAAACCTATTCGCCAATCTATAATTATCCATATGGGCAACATGGTCAAACCAACGGAGACTCTGCACAATGTTGTTTAAAGGAGGTTTCTGATTCCTTTGCCTAACCTCATCATTAGTTACAAAGTTAAACCACCTAATACCCAAGATACTGCGTAAGCATCTAGAATCAAAAACATCTAGTTTCCTGTTAACTTGTTTACAAAGTGTCCAGGTTTCACTACCATAACTAACCCTAGAAAGAACAAAACTACTATACAGTTTAATTTTAGACTTTAGGTGTATACACCTATCTCTCCACAGATTCTTAAAAGTCCTGGCAGCAATCCCTATTCGTCTGTTAATCTCATGCCACACATCACCAGTGTCTGTTACATACCTCCCAAGATAATTAAACTGTGACACCTACTCAGGTGTATACGCCTATCTCTCCACAGATTCTTAAAAGTCCTGGCAGCAATCCCTATTCGTCTGCTAATCTCATGCCACACATCACCAGAGTCTGTTACATACCTCCCAAGATAATTAAACTGTGACACCTGCTCAAGACTGCATCCATTCAAATTAACTGAATCACATTTGGTCCAACCAATTTTCATCACTTTAGTTTTCTCTCTGTTTATAACCAAATCTACTCTACTACCAATCTCATCAACAACTCGAATGAAAGAGTCAACATTATTTGCATTATCTCTGTGTGATCTCATCAACATTATTTGCCAAAAGGGCTATCATCAGCATAATCTAAATCAAAAATTTTATTATCTCCAGACCATTTAAGGCCAAAATCTATCCCTTGCAGCGAATTTTGCATAACATAATCAATAACTAAACTAGAGAAAAGGAGACAAAATGCACCCTTGTAGAACACCAGAGGCAATGCTAAACCAATTGCTACAAGCCTTACCAACTTTCACACACGACTCAGTGTTATTATAGAGAGCTTTCATTATGTTAACTAACTTGTCTGTGATACCATATGATCTCACAATCAACCACAAATTATGACAATCAACAGAGTCAAAAGCCTTTATGAGATCAACAAAGCTAGCAACCAAAGGTTTCTGAAACTCTAAATATTTCTCAAGAATCTGCCTAGAGAGAAGGTAAGGTTATAGAAGGTGAGAGAATCCTCACCTTCTATAACCTTACCTTGTTTATCCTTCAATCCCTGTATGCCTGTCCGTTTTCTACCACATAAAACATTAACTATCTGGTACAGCTCTCTGCTGTTGTGCTGCCTAACTGCTTCCTCAGCTTTGTCAGCCAAGCTATCAAGCCAAAGATTTTTATCAGTAGCTAACTGATCCTTTACACGTTTATTAAGCTCTCTGTAATCTTTTCTATTAGGACTAGTAGGGTACTGATTAAGGACATTCCTGCAGTTCCTTCTTTCTGAAATAAGCTCAAGTGCCTTATCACTTAAATAATTCTGCCTCCTCTGCTCCTTTTTTCCTAAAAGAGTACTGTTAGTTTCCAAAAAAGCCTGTTTAAAATGGCCCCATTCTTCCTCAACTTCAGTATTAAGCAAACCATGACCGTCATAATGACTAAGTAACCTATCATGGTAAGCTTTAGCTATAACTGGGTCATTCAGAGCTTCAGTATCAAAGGTAAATTTTTTAACTCTAGCACAACACTTTTTAAGTTTAAGTTGCAAAACACTTTTAACAAGGTAATGGTCAGATCCAATTTCAGCTCCCCTATATGCCCTGGTATTTCTAACAGAACTAGCCCATTTGCTGTTAATTAATATATAATCAATCATATTCCTATGCAGCCCATCAGGTGAAACTCATGTGTATTTATGTATGTCGCGGTGTTTGTAATATGTGTTAGTTATTCTGAAACCATTGAGTTTACTTACCTGTAGGAGACGTTGCCCATTGCCATTGCAGCTACCAATACCAAAAGGGCCTATTACTCCTCCCCAAAGGTCAGAGTCGGTACCAACTTTGGCATTGAAGTCACCAAGAACAAGGGTAATATCTCCTTTCTTGACAGAATTCAAAATGTCCTGAAGTTGTCCGTAAAACCTATCCTTCTCATCCTCATCAGCATCCTCAGTGGGGACATAACAGCAGATAACATTTAAGTTTTTAATGCTTGTCTGAAATTTTGCTGTAAGAAACCTTTCATTAATGCACTCATATCCTAGAAGAGCATCACTTGCATGTCTGCTGAGCAGCAGACCCACGCCTTGGTGATGCTTTCCATCCTCCCTCCCTGTAAAGAGAAATTTAAAGTTATTTTTAAGTATCTCACCTTTACCTGTCCATCTGGTCTCTTGCAAGCCTAGAATATCTAGGTTATAGCACTGGAATTCCTGCATGAGGACATCAAGAGAATAATCTCTATGTAATGTCCTCACATTCCATGTTCCTGCAGAAAGAAAATGATTAGTAGGATTTTTAAAGAAATTAGGTTTATTGAGATTCGTAGGGCCAACAATATCAAACAGCCCCCTGATCGCAGGCATGGGGCAAAGACCCGTTCCTCCTCCGCTAAAGGCTGAAGTCACCGATGCTGGTAGGAACTTCAGGCACCACCTTTTCAAGTGGACTTTTTCAAGAGCCACATGGCCTGCCTGAGACGCATTACTCCAGTTTAGGCTTGACGATGCCCAACTAGCTAAGTAAGGTTCAGGTACCTGCGATGGCCTCTGATTAGGATTATCCACCAGCTGATATAAGGTATCCCATGCCTCTGTTCCCTTAGAGCTGGCAACCCAGAAGCAAACAGAAAACACAGCGGCAGACTCTCCCTCAACAGAGGCCCACCAGTGCAGCAAGTCCAGGATCCATAATCAAGCTCAAATCCATAAACAAGTCCAGTCTAGTAGGTATAAATGGTCAGCACCAGGACCCTGTGAAGTTGACCACTCCTCAGCAGGATTGAAAAAAAAGAAAAAAGTGGCCGTAGATGACCAGATCAGCAGGCCATACTGAACTGGCAGCCCTCCCCTTCCGTTCCCTTCCAAAAGAGAATATCTCTTTTGGGAGATTGGGAGATTTTTCTTTTGGGATCTTTTTGGGAGATTGAAATTTTCTTTGCAGAAAATTTCAATCTCCCAAAAAATATCAATAATGATTTCAAATTTCTTTACCCACATTTTTCTCTAAAACAGCAATAATTTTAAATTGTTTACTTATTTTTTTTTCCTTTCACTCACCATATTTATTTTTGCAGACATACACTGATTCACAGTGTATGTCTGCAAAATTCACTCTTTTCTCTCAGATACACCAACGGTTTCAAAATCTTTCTCAGACACACACCAATATATTTTCTCTCTATCACACAACTGCCAATTTTATTACAATTTTAACTACATAATTAAATACAATTACAGTCATTTGATTAAATTATTTATATCACAATTCACGCTGTATTCATGGCAAAGGTATCAGGTTTTCCTTGTAGTTACTTTTAAGACTACTATGCTCAGGGGTGTAGCGAAGGACTATATGGTTGGGGGGGGGGGAGGGAGAAGTTCAAAATTTTACAATTCGAGCAAAATTTGACAACTGAGCAAACTTGCTTAGGCTTAGGTTTACGCTCCGTGTGTGTGTGTGTGTGGGGGGGGGGGGGTAAGACATTTTTCCCGTCTCTCTACATTATTTTGCCATTTGACTTCCAATTTTGCCAACTAGCCATTTCAGAAATACTTCCCATATTTGCATCTCGTCTGAATTCTAGCAAATCAGTAGGAATTTTTGCTTTGATTTGGTCAGATCTCCATAATTTCATGAAACTAATTCCAATCTTTACATCTCACCTAAATTTGCCAAATCACTTCAAATTTTCAAAATCAACAAATTTTTTTGAGGGGAGGGGAGAAATTAAGGGGATTTGTCAAAATCAAGGCAATTTGGCAAATCTAAGACAGTTTGGAAAATGGAGAAACAGCAAAATTTAGAGCAGTTGGAAAAATTCAAAGACACTTAGTGAAAACAGGTGAGTTGGAAAAATCTTAGGGAGTTAGCAAAATTCAGAGTGACTTGACAAAATCTTGGGGAGTTGGCAAAATTTGGAGTGACTTGACAAAATCTTGGGGAGTTGACAAAATTCAGAGTGATAGCAAAATTGTGGGGAGTTGGAAAAATTCAGGTAAGATGTAAAAATTAGGTTTTTTTTTCTGTAAAATTATGGCCAGTTGGCAAAATCTAGGGACAGTTGGCAAAATTCAGAGTGACTTGGCAAAATTCAGGTGAGATGGGAAAATTTGGATTTTTTTCTGTAAAATTATGGCGAGTTGGCAAAAACTAGGGTCAGTTAACAAAATTCGGAGTGACTTGGCAAATTCATGGAGAGTTGACAAAATTCAGGTGAGATGTAAAAATTGAATCTTTTTTCTGTAAAATTATGGCGTGTTGGAAAAAATCGAGGCAGCTTCGCAATATCTAGGAGAGTTCGAAAATCTTGGGGAAGTTGGTAAAATTCAGAATGGCTTTACAAAAATTGGGTGTGATGTAAAATTGGGATTTTTTTCTGTAAAATTGAGGCGAGATGGCAAAATCTAGGGCAGTTGGCAAAATACGAATCCACTTGGCAAAATACGGGCGATTTGTGAAAATTGGGATTATTTTTGTAAAATTAAGGAAAGTTTATGAAATCGAGAAAACTTTGCAAAATCTAGTGAAGTTGACAAAACTGGAAACCACTTGGCAAAGTATAGGTGAATTGCAAAAATTGGGATTGGTTTTGTGAAATTAAGGAGAGTTGGAAAAACCAAGAAATCTTGGCAAAATCTTGGGAGTTGATAAAATTGGAAGCCACTTGGTAAAATACAGGGGAGTTGTGAAAATTGTGCTTTTCTTGTGCAATTAAGGAGAGTTCATAAAATTCGAAGTGGCTTGGGAAATTCAGGGAAGATGTAAAAAGTGCGATTTTTTCTGTAAAATTACGACGAGTTGGTAAAATTTGAATGCACTTGGTAAAATATAGGCGAGTTGTGAAAATTGAGATTTGATTTGTGACATGAAGGAGTGTTGGATAAATTGAGGAAACTTAACCCTTTTGGCCCTGCCGGTAGCATTTGCCACCTTAATATATACAGAGTTCTAGCTACTGGCTGAGTATCTAGTTTCACCATAAAGCACTAGATGTCACCTCTACAAAGTATGTGAATCACATTTCATGACATGGTTCAACAAGAAGTGAATGTTTACATATCTGATGACTCATATTGTTCCATTATTCAAGATGAATGCTAACAAGCTGAACACCATGTTTGGTAAGTACTGATCTAAAATCTAAATCTAAAAATTGTTTCAAAATTTTTCACACGAAATAATTTGATAAGATCTTTGTAAAAAAATATTGTTTAAAATGAATAAAAAATATGCTTTCATTTTTATCTCTAAGACCTGATGGTAGCATTTGCCACGATTTCGTAGTTTCTAAACCTATGGCAGAAACCCGCCCAAACTTAGTAGGGGAGATCTTTTATTATTATCTTAACATAATGTAGGGCAGTTGGCAAAATTCAAATCCACTTGGAAAATACTGACAAGTTGTAATAATTGGGATTGGGTTTGTGAAATTCAGGATAGTTGACTAAAATCACTTCAAACTTTCAATCTCCCCAAGATTTTGCCAAGTTTACTCGATTTTAGTCAACTATCCTGAATTTCACAAACCCAATTCCAATTATCACAACTCGCCCGTATTTTCCAAGTGGATTTTAATTTTGCCAACTGCCCTACATTCTGTTAAGTTTCCTCAATTTATCCAACACTCCTTCATTTCGCAACACAAATCTCAATTTTCACAACTCGCCTATATTTTACCAAGTGCAATCGAATTTTGACAACTATTCTAGATTTTGCCAACTCGCCGTAATTTTACAGAAAAAAACGCACTTTTTACATCTTCCCTGAATTTGCCAAGCCAGTTCGAATTTTATCAACTCTCCTTAATTGCACAAGAAAGGCACAATTTTCACAACTCCCCTGTATTTTACCAAGTGGCTTTCAATTTTGCCAACTCCCCTAGATTTTGCCAAGAGTTCTTGGCTTTTCCAACTCTCCTTAATTTTACAACTCACCTGTACTTTACCAAATGGTTTCCAGTTTTGTCAACTTCCCTAGATTTTGCAAAGTTTTCTCAAATTTATAAACTCTTCTTAATTTCACAAAAACAATCCCAATTTTCACAAATCACCCGTATTTTGCCAAGTGGATTCGAATTTTGCCAAGTGCTCTAGATTTTGCCATCTCGCCACAATTTTACAGAAAAAAATCCCATTTTACATCACACCTGATTTTTGTAAAGCCACTCTGAATTTTACCAACTCCCCCAAGACTTTCCAACTTTCCTAGATATTGCAAAGCTGCCTCGATTTTGCCAACATGCCATAACTTTACAGAAAAAAGATTGCTATTTTTACATCTCACCTGAAGTTTGTCAACTCTCCACGATTTTGCCAAGTCACTCCGAATTTTGCCAACTTACCCTAGTTTTTGCCAACTCCCTAAGTTTTGCCAATCTCCATAATTTTACAGAAAAAAAATCCAAATTTTCACATCTCACCTGAATTTTGCCAACTCCCTACGATTTTGCCAACTGTCCCTAGATTTTTCCAACTCACCATAACTTTACAGAAAAAAATCCTAATTTTTACATCTCACCCGAATTTTGCCAACTCCCCACGATTTTGCCAAGTCACTCTGAATTTTGTCAACTCCCCACGATTTTGTCAAGTCACTCCGAATTTTGCCAACTCCCCAAGATTTTGACAAGTCATTCCAAATTTTGCCAACTCCCCAAGATTTTGCGAACTCTCCAAGATTTTACCAAGTCACTCCGAATTTTGCCAACTTACCTGTTTTTACTAAGTGGCTTTGAATTTTGCCAACTGCTCTAAATTTGCTGTCCCTCCATTTTCCAAACTGCCTTAGATTTGCCAAGTTGCGCCGATTTTGACAACTCCCATAATTTTCCAAAAAAAAAAAATACAAATTTTCACAACTCACCTAGATTTTATGAAGTCGCTTCAAATTTTGCCAACTCCAAGTTACTTTGGGGGGGGAGCCTCCCCCCAATGGCTAAGCCCCTGACTATGCTCATACATACTCATTACATATCTTGTAATGCTTACAACTAGTTATTCAGCTACAATGCAAAAAGAGTTCCTAACTACTTAAGGATGTTGAAAATAGGTGTTGAAAAAAGTGCATATTATCCTTGTTTCCAATGAGTAAGACTGGCTCTACTAATTCACTTGGTTGTCGGCTGTTGTTCTGTATGCTGAAGTTCTCCATTAAGGAGGTTGCTGTTCATGATTACTGTATACCAGTTCAACTTCCTTTTAACTGTCTACTCTTTTCAGCACTCAGGAAAGAACCACTTAGCCATTAGATGGTATATGAGATTCTCCCATAGAAGATATGTTGCTATTTTGGTTTTTCGTGCAGGAGATTCCAAGCTAATGGTAGGGGTAATATCTCCATATTGCATATGATATCTTTAGTAAATGGTAGCTAGGTAGTCACGGGAAGGAGAGCTATGCACCAATCCCCTGTGATGATGCATAGAACTGGCCAGGCCTAGTACTTAATGTCCAACCCTGCCTTCTCATGGTGCAGGCAATTAGTACCTTTCATAAGAGATACTCTCTTGTGGAAGCGAATGGAAAGTCTACCAGATTAGTGGCCTACTGATCTGGACAACTATGGCTAAATGAAAAAAAATACCTCCTGAAGTAGCTGCTTGCCACAGAGGTCTGACAGGAGCCTGTCAGTTTAATACACTATAGTAGAGGGATCTGTGAGGATGGCGGGTCCTGAGCAGTTTTTTTTTTTTTTGCCAACAGCACGTGGTGATTCCCAGGTGGTCACCCTCCCAGGTACTGACCACGCCCAAAGCTGCTTAACTTCAGTAATCGAACGAGAACCAGTGTTTTCAGCTTGGTACTGCCATTGGCTAACTATGGCTACTTTTCCTTTTTTTTTTTCCTACCCTAATGAGGAGTGGTCAATCACACAGGGTTCTGGGGCTGACCATATAAACCTGCTAGACTAGACTGAAATAAGACTCCAAGCTTGATTATGGATCCTGAATTTGCTGCACTGATGGGATTCTATGGAGAGAAAATCTTCCGTAGTGCCTTCTGTTTGCTTGTGGGTTGACAGCCCCAAGCGACTATATTCACAGGATGTTTTATCAGCTGGTGGTTTTATCTCTGAACAGAGGTCATCAGAGGCACCTGAACACACATCACAGGCACAGCCATACTGTGCTTAGATTATAGATCATGCTTAGATTATAGATTGGTTGCATTTCCTACTATTTTCTGATATTTATACCTCTACTAGAGTTGTGATGCTTTCTACAATTTTAATGTAAGGATACCAATTTTTTTTACTACCTGAAATTGCGTTATCCAGGAACAACGCACATCGTCCTTCGATCAATATTTTAGCAGACTTTAGATTTTAAAGACTTTATTTACTTTAATGCTTCTAAAATTATTTTTATTGCTTCTCAATGGATACTGTGATTATAAACAATAATTAATTAGAAATGATCAAAAGTGAAACTACTAGCGTCTATAATGGCAGCAATTAGAATAAGCATTAGGATTACACAGAGTGATTTTTAAACAGTAGGACTTCATCTACTAGCATCTATAATGGCGGCAATTAGAATAAGCATTAGGATTACACAGAGAGTGATTTTTAAACAGTAGGACTTCATTTATCAATATTTTCAATTACATTTAAAGTATATACTGGAAGGAGAGCTATGCACCACTCCCCTGTGATGATGCATAGAACCGGCCAGGCCTAGCACCTAATGTCCAACCCCGCCTTCTCGTGGTGCAGACCGTTAGTACCTTTCAAAAGAGATACTCTCTTGTAGAAGTGAACGGAAGGGGAGGGCTGCCAGATTAGTGTGGCCTACTGATCTGGACAACTATGGCTACTTTTCTTTTTTTTTTCTACCCTGCTGAGGAGTGGTCAACCACACAGGGTCCTGGCGCTGACCATATAAACCCACTGGACTGGACAGATATATGGCTCTGAGCTTGGTTATGGATCCTGATTTTGCTGCACTGGTGGGCTTCTGTGGAGGGAAAATCTTCCGCTGTGTTTTCTGTTTGTTTGTGGGTTGACAGCCCCAAGTGAATATATTCACAGGATATGTTTATCAGCTGGTGGATAATCCTGAGCAGAGGTCATCGCAGGCACCTGAACTCTTTGCTTCTATTGGCATCGTCAAATTCTACATTGGAGGAAGTCTTCCAGTGTAGATGGCTTCAGCCTTTAGTGGTGGGGGAACGGGTCTTTGCCCCATGTCTGCGATTAGGGGGCTGTTTGATATTGTCGGCATTCCCTCTCTCAAAAAACATAGTTTCTTTAAACATCCTACTAACCATTTTCTCTCCATAGGTAGTTGGAATGTGAGGACTCTGCACAGAGCTTTTTCTCTTGATGTCCTCACACAAGAATTCCACCATTATAATTTAGATATTCTTGGCTTGCAAGAGACCAGATGGACAGATAAAGGTCAGATTCTTAAAAATAATCTTAAATTTCTCTTTTCAGGGAGGGACGACAACAAGCATCAACAAGGCGTGGGTCTACTTCTCAGCAGACACGCTAGTGATGCTCTTCTAGGATATGACTGCATTAATGAAAGGTTTCTTACAGCAAAATTTCAGACAAGCATTAAAGACCTGAATGTTATCTGCTGTTATGCCCCCACTGAGGATGCCGATGAGGATGAGAAGGATAGGTTTTATGAACAACTTCAGGATATTTTGAATTCTGTCAAGAAAGGAGATATTACCTTTGTTCTTGGTGACTTCAATGCCAAAGTTGGTACTGACTCTGACCTTTGGGGAGGGGTGATTGGCCCTTTTGGTATTGGTAGCTGCAATGGCAATGGGCAACGTCTCCTACAGGTAAGTAAACTCAATGGTTTCAGAATAACTAACACATATTACAAACACCGCAACATACATAAGTACACATGGGTTTCACCTGATGGGCTGCATAGGAATATGATTGATTATATATTAATTAACAGCAAATGGGCTAGTTCTGTTAGAAATACCAGGGCATATAGGGGAGCTGAAATTAGATCTGACCATTACCTAGTTAAAAGTGTCTTGCAACTTAAACTTAAAAAGTGTTGTGCTAGGGTTAAAAAATTTGCTTTTAATACTGAAGCTCTGAAAGACCCAGTTATAGCCAAAGCTTACCATGATAAGTTACTTAGTCATTATGACAGTCATGGTATGCTTAATACTGAAGTTGAGGAAGAATGGGATCATTTTAAACAGGCTTTTTTGGACACTAACAGTACTCTTTTAGGAAAAAAGGAGCAGAAGAGGCAGAATTATCTGAGTGATAAGGCACTTGAGCTTATTTCAGAAAGAAAGAACTGCAGGAATGTCCTTAATCAATACCCTACTAGTCCTAATAGAAAGCATTACAGAGAACTTAATAAACGTGTAAAAGATCAGTTAGCTGCTGATAAGAACTTTTGGCTTGATGGTTTGGCTGACAAAGCCAAGGAAGCAGTTAGACAGCACAACAGCAGAGAGCTATACCAGATAGTTAATGTTTTGTGTGGTAGAAAACAGACAGGTATACAGGGATTGAAGGATAAACAAGGTAAGGTTATAGAAGGTGAGGATTCTGTCATGGCTAGGTGGGCTGAGCATTTCAGTGATGTACTAAACAATGTGGTTAGTTCTATTCCCATTGTTTGCAATGATGATAGATGCATTGGTGGCTTTAATGTTGGCCCTATAACACAATCTGAAGTTATTTTGGCTGTTTCTAAACTTAAGCTTCATAAATCCCCAGGGGTAGATGAAATTACTACAGAAATGCTTAGAGCTGGAAATGTTTCGGTTACCACTTTGATGACTGAAATTCTGAATATCTTTTATGATAAAGGCATGGTTCCTAAGGATTTTTCCAGAGCTATTGTTATCCCTATTTTCAAAAAAGGTGATCGCAGTTCTTGTGATAACTATAGGGGTATTAGCCTACTCTCTGTTCCAGGTAAAGTTCTTTCCATGATTGTGCTTAATAGAATTAAGAATCTGGTTGACAGTCAATTGCGTGATGAGCAATGTGGATTCAGAAGTGGTAGGGGATGTGTGGATCAGATATTTTCACTTAGGCAGATTCTTGAGAAATGTTTAGAGTTTCAGAAACCTTTGGTTGCTAGCTTTGTTGATTTCAAAAAGGCTTTCGACTCTGTTGATCGTCATAATTTGTGGTTGATTGTGAAATCATATGGTATACCAGACAAGTTAGTTAACATAATGAAAGCTCTCTATAATAACACTGAGTCGTGTGTGAGAGTTGGTAAGGCTTGTAGCAATTGGTTTAGCATTACTTCTGGTGTTCGACAAGGGTGCATTTTGTTTCCTTTTCTCTTTAGTTTGGTTATTGATTATGTTATATAAAATTCACTGCAAGAGAAAGATTTTGGCCATAAATGGTCTGGAGATACGAAAATTTCTGATTTAGATTATGCTAATGATTTTATGCTTTTGGTTTATGCTTTCGGCAAATGATGCTGATGAGATGAACTCTTTCATTCGAGCTGTTGATGAGACGGTAGTAGAGTAGGTTTGGTTATAAACAGAGAGAAAACTAAAGTGATGAAAATTGGTCAGGCAGGCTGTGATTCAGTTAATCTGAATGGTTGCCGTCTTGAGCAGGTGTCACAGTTTAATTATCTTGGGAGCTAGGTAACAGATAATGGTGATGTGCAGCATGAGATTAACAGACGAATAGGGATTGCTGCCGGGACTTTTAAGAATCTATGGAGAGTGTGGAGAAATAGGCGCATACACCTAAAGACTAAAATTAGACTGTATAATAGTTTGGTTCTTTCTAGGGTTAGTTATGGTAGTGAAACTTGGACACTTTGTAAACAAGATAACAGGAAACTAGATGCTTTTGATTCCAGATGCTTACGCAGTATCTTGGGCATTAGGTGGTTCAACTTTGTAACTAATGATGAGGTTAGGCAAAGGAGTTTGCAACCTCCTTTAAGCAGCATATTGTGCAGAGAGAGACTCCGTTGGTTTGGCCATGTTGCCCTTATGAATAATTATAGATTGGCGAATAGGGTTATGAACAGTGTGCCTAAAGGCCTCAGAAAGAAGGGGAGACCTAGGATGCGGTGGGCAGACAATGTCAAACAAGACCTTGTTAAAATTGGTGTGCAGTGGCCAGATGCAGTAGATGTAGTTCAGGATAGACTTGCTTGGAGAACTAAATTGCACGGTCTGGTTGGACCTCCGTAGCCCATGGCTGCTTGATGATGATGATGATGATGATGATGATGATGATGAAACAAATTAAGGTCAGGAAATTGTGATTTTTAACCAAAAGTTCTGCTGGAATTTTAGAATTAAACTTTTCTGTAGCAGTTATGCAGCTTCATAATAGAGTGACTTGTTCTCAAATTCAGTGCATCAATTAAACTTGAAATGCTTTGAAACATCTTAATTTTTTTTTTCATAGTTCTTTATCACTTTTCTGATATATTTTTCATTTCTTATATAAATTATGTAGTTTTTAAAGTAAACTTATTTTTCATGGCATTGCTTTACTTAGACTTAGTTTGCCGATTGTCAAAAGTCTAAGAATATGCACTTATATGCATAAATGACTAAATGATTTGGAAAAAACAAAATAAAAAAAAAAACGAAAAAAAAAAGCTTTAAGCAATAATCCAAATATTATGAACTATTTACATTAGAATAATAAAATAATATAGAAAAAAATGGGAAAAATACAGTAAAATTTAGCAATATTTTTTAAAAATGCTTAAAAAAATTTAACTTAATCATTTTTTTCTTCAAATATTTGCCATTTTATTAAGCATAATTAAATGCTCTTTATTTTGATATATAACATAACATATTTCTGTTCATTAGTTACTTCAGGATGAGGTTCTGAAGTTATCTTATTTTCTGAAAACACTTTAAAATAAATCGGGCCACCACAGTGAGTACAGTTTCAGAAACCCAACACTGTAAGGGTAACTCGACACTTCTCACTCATGACCACTCGCGAAAGACGAATTTTTGAAGACTGCGCATCTTCTGGAGTCTGTATTAAGGCATCACTTCCTCTCCGCTTGCCACCACACAATCACAGCTGGAGTCGGTTCTATTTCTATTCTCGCTATGCAGTACACAAGCGACCGCTAGGAAGAGCCAATCAAATAGCCACTGACAAATGATGCTGCTAGAACAGCCAGACGAAAGTTGATAGTGAGCATTTGGAGATATTTCACTAATGGAATATCTGCATGTATAAATCTTTAACATTAAGAGTTTTTCTTTTGTAACCACACATATAGTTTTGGAAATATGTTTGGGAGTAGGATTTTTTCTAGAAGCAGCTAAAAAATGGCAAAAATAAAAAAATGCGCATAAAATTTAAAATGTATACATTTTGGGCGATTCTCTCCCCTCCCCGCTGCCAAACATAAATCAAAATTTTTAACTTTAGCTGTTCCACTTGATGATAAGGAGATGGATTATTTACACAAAGGAATGAAACGGAAGACAATGCATTCCATAATATGTATGATGATTTTAATGTATTATCATGCATTATTAAATTACTGCTTACTCTAATGTAAGCAGTATGTTTCTCTGATTACCTATGCTTAATATCTGAAACTTGAAATAAATTTGTAAATATTTATGGAATTGGAAAGTTGAGATGGTCCAAATAATGCCGTACTGTATTACATGTATATGCCTATGATTCCCATCCTGTCAAGACATTAATTTTTAGTGTAACAAATAATATGCAACACATAGGACCTGGATTGGTGTGGACCTTTAGAAAACTTTTAAAAGAAAATAATTTACCTATATTATATTACGGTAATCCTGTTTAAAATCCATTAAAAATAATATAGAGGAGAAAGTACTAGATAATAATTATATGAAAATAGAACAGTGTTCTTGATTGATCTTTACTCTTCAATTATTTTTTCCAAACAATCTGATGGATTGTTTACTTCAAAAGAATTTGTCAGTTGTTGCTGTTAGTGCAATATCTCTTGATACTCTACAGCCGAAATTCTTGCAATATTCATTTAAAGTTTTGCATTTTGAACACAGCGGAAGATTTTCCCTCCACAGAAGCCCACCAGTGCAGCAAAATCAGGATCCATAATCAAGCTCAGAGCCATATATCTGTCCAGTCCTTATATGGTCAGCACCAGAACCCTGTCTGGTTGACCACTCCTCAGCAGGGTAGAAAAAAAAGAAAAGTAGTCATAGTTGTCCAGATCAGTAGGCCACACTAATCTGGCAGCCCTCCCCTTCCGTTCACTTCCACAAGAGAGTATCTCTCTTGAAAGGTACTAACGGCCTGCACCACAAGAAGGCAGGGTCGGACATTAGGTGCTAGGCCTGGCCGGTTCTATGCATCATCACAGGGGATTGGTGCATAGCTCTCCTTCCAGTGACTACCTAGCTACCATTTACAGACCCCCCTATAAATCTCATGTTTTCTGCAGACCCACTACAAATTATCATTCATACTACATGTTCCCTCTATGAAATCTAATTGTTTCCACAGATTCTCTTTTAATTATTATGTGATACACTTTACAAAAATATAGATCTTCACAATGAGGACTCCCTAAAAGTCACAAAAATCGATTGCATCTCTAGTTCTTTATCTGCTATCCATTCACTGACTATTTTGCAATTTGATTCTAAACATTCTTGCAAAAAGATGTTTCAACATTTTCGAAACAAATTAGTGTATTTAAAAAGCTCTAACATGTAATATATTTGTAAGCAATAGAGAAAATTTTAATATGCCGACCACTGACAATGTATGCATATATAAATTCAGTACTAATTAAAGGTCTGTAAATGGTAGCTAGGTAGTCACTAGAAGGAGAGCTATGCACCAATCCCCTGTGATGATGCAGAGAACCGGACAGGCCTAGCACCTAATGTCTGACCCCCCATTCTCATGGTGCAGACCGTTAGTACCTTTCAAAAGAGATACTCTCTTGTGGAAGTGAACGGAAGAGGAGGGCTGCCAGATTAGTGTGGCCTACTGATCTGGACAACTATGGCTACTGTTCTTTTTTTTCTACCCTGCTGAGGAGTGGTCAACCACACAGGGTCCTGGTGCTGACCATATAAACCCACTGGACTGACATATGGCTCTGAGCTTGGTTATGGATCCTGATTTTGCTGCACTGGTGGGCTTCTGTGGAGGGATGGTCTTCCACTGTGTTTTCTGTTTGTTTGTGGGTTGACAGCCCCAAGTGAATAGATTCACAGGATATGTTTATCAGCTGGTGGATAATCCTGAGCAGAGGTCATCACAGGCACCTGAACTCTTTGCTCCTATTGGCATCGTCAAATTCCACATTGGAGGAAGTCTTCCAGTATAGATGGCTTCAGCCTTTAGGGTGAGGAAACGGGTCTTTGCCCCATGTCTGCGATTAGGGGGCTGTTTGATATTGTTGGCATTCCCTCTCTCAACAAATATAGTTTCTTTAAACATCCCACTAACCATTTTCTCTCCATAGGTAGTTGAAATGTGAGGACTCTGCACAGAGCTTTTTCTCTTGATGTCCTCACACAAGAATTCCACCGTTATAATTTATATATTATCGACTTGCAAGAGATCAGATGGACAAAGGTCAGATTCATAAAAATAATCTCAAATTTCTCTTTTCAGGGAGGGACGACAATAAGCATCACCAAGGCGTGGGTCTACTTCTCAGCAGACACGCTAGTGATGCTCTTCTAGGATATGACTGCATTAATGAAAGGTTTCTTACAGCAAAATTTCAGACAAGCATTAAAGACCTGAATGTTATCTGCTGTTATGCCCCCACTGAGGATGCCGATGAGGATGAGAAGGATGGGTTTTATAAACAACTTCAGGATATTTTGAATTCTGTCAAGAAAGGAGATATTACCCTTGTTCTTGGTGACTTCAATGCCAAAGTTGGTACTAACTCTGACCTTTGGGAAGGAGTACTAGGCCCTTTTGGTATTGGTAGCTGCAATGGCAATGGGCAGCGTCTCCTGCAGGTAAGTAAACTCAATGGATTCAGATAACTAACACTTATTACAAACACAGTGACATACATAAGTACACATGGGTTTCACCCGATGGGCTGTATAAGAATATGATTGATTATATATTAATTAACAGCAAATGGGCTAGTTCTGTTAGGAATACCAGGTAATATAGGGGAGCTGAAATTGGATCTGACCATTATCTTGTTAAAAGTGTCTTGCAACTTAAACTTAAAAAGTGTTGTGCTAGGGTTAAAAAATTTGCTTTTAATACTGAAGCTCTGAAAGACCCAGTTATAGCCAAAGCTTACCATGATAGGTTACTTAGTCATTATGACAGTCATGGTTTGCTTAATACTGAAGTTGAGGCAGAATGGGACCATTTTAAAAGGTTTTTTTTGGGAACTAACAGTACTCTTTTAGGAAAAAAGGAGCAGAAGAGACAGAATTATCTGAGTGATAAGGCACTTGAGCTTATTTCGGAAAGGAAGAACTGCAGGAATGTCCTTAATCAATACCCTACTAGTCCTAATAGAAAGCATTACAGAGAACTTAATAAACGTGTAAAAGATCAGTTAGCTGCTGAAAAGAATCTTTGGCTTGATGGTTTGGCTGACAAAGCCGAAGAAGCAGTTAGACAGCACAACAGCAGAGAGCTGTACCAGATAGTTAATGTTTTGTGTGGTAGAAAACGGACAGGTATACAGGGATTGAAGGATAAACAAGGTAAGGTTATAGAAGGTGAGGATTCTGTCATGGCTAGGTGGGCTGAGCATTTCAGTGATGTTCTAAACAATGCGGTTAGTTCTACTCCCATTGTTTGTAATGATGATAGATCCATTGGTGGCTTTAATGTTGGCCCTATAACACAATCTGAAGTTAGTTTGGCTGTTTCTAAACTTAAACTTCATAAATCCCCAGGGGTGGATGAAATTACTACAGAAATGCTTAGAGCTGGGAATGTTTCGGTTACCACTTGGATGACTGAAATTCTGAATATCTTTTATGATAAAGGCATGGTTCCAAAGGATTTTACCAGAGCTATTGTTATCCCTATTTTCAAAAAAGGTGATCGCAGTTCTTGTGATAACTATAGGGGTATCAGCCTACTCTCTGTTCCAGGTAAACTTCTTTCCATGGTTGTGCTTAATAGAATTAAGAATCTGGTTGACAGTCAATTGCGTGATGAGCAATGTGGATTCAGAAGTGGTAAGGGATGTGTGGATCAGATATTTTCACTTAGGCTGATTCTTGAGAAATGTTTAGAGTTTCAGAAACCTTTGTTTGCTAGCTTTGTTGATTTCAAATAGGCTTTCGACTCTGTTGATCGTCATAATTTGTGGTTGATTGCGAGATCATATGGTATACCTGACAAGTTAGTTAACATAATGAAAGTTCTCTATAATAACACTGAGTCGTGTGTGAGAGTTGGTAAGGCTTGTAGCAATTGGTTTAGCATTACTTCTGGTGGTCGACAAGGGTGCATTTTGTCTCCTTTTCTCTTTAGTTTGGTTGTTGATTATGTTATGCGAAATTCACTTCAAGGGAAAGCTTTTGGCCTTAAATGGACTGGAGATACGAAAATTTCTGATTTAGATTATGCTGACGATTTAGCCCTTTTGGCAAATGATGTTGATGAGATGAACCTTTCATTCGAGCTGTTGATGAGACTGGTAGTAGAGTAGGTTTGGTTATAAACAGAGAGAAAACTAAAGTGATGAAAATTGGTCAGGCAGGTTGTGATTCAGTTAATCTGAATGGTTGCAGTCTTGAGCAGGTGTCACAGTTTAATTATCTTGGGAGTTATGTAACAGATAATGGTGATGTGTGGAATGAGATTAACAGACGAATAGGGATTGCTGCCGGGTCTTTTAAGAATCTATGGAGTGTGTGGAGAAATAGGCGTATACACCTAAAGACAAATTAGACTGTATAATAGTTTGGTTCTTTCTAGGGTTAGTTATGGTAGTGAAACTTGGACACTTTGTAAACAAGATAACAGGAAACTAGATGCTTTTGATTCCAGATGTTTACACAATATCTTGGGCATTAGGTGGTTCAACTTTGTAACTAATGATGAGGTTAGGCAAAGGAGTTTGCAACCTCCTTTAAGCAGCATATTGTGCAGAGAGAGACTCCGTTGGTTTGGCAATGTTGCCCATATGAATAATTATAGATTGGCGAATAGGGTTATGAACAGTGTTCCTAAAGGCCTCAGAAAGAGGGGGAGACCTAGGATGCGGTGGGCAGACAATGTCAAACAGGACCTTGTTAGAATTGGTGTGCAGTGGCCAGATGCAGTAGATGTAGCTCAGGATAGACTTGCTTGGAGAACTAAATTGCACGGTCTGGTTGGACCTCCGTAGCCCATGGCTGCTTGAAGGATGATGAAGCCAACGACAACGAAAAGATGTCATCGGAACCAGACTGCTGCTGCTGCTGGTGGCGGCGGCGGTGGTGGTGGTGGTGGGGGGGGGGGGGGGCTTGAGAATGCTAGTAAGGATAATGGAGACAAAAATTATTTAACTTGTGCATATTTCACATATTTTTCATCAATTTTTTTCTAAACCTTTAAAGCAAGAGGAAAAATGTTACACTGCAGTAAAAATCCATTCTCTCCCCACCCCCCCACATTGTTTTTCTAAATCTGGGTCTGCTGTCATAATCAAGAGGCCAATAGTATTTTACTTCACTTCTACCAAAAACCTCATTTTCACTTGCTTCATATATGCATATTTACAAAATAACATTCTTATCTCCACAAAGTAAAACATTTTAAAGGAAAAAATTACTTACTTTTTGTTTCGTTGGCCTTTTTCGCTTGTCCCGATTATATTTAGCTGTAAAAATCAAGTGAAAAGGAAAATTTCACATATTCAATTTAATTTCCTGTTTTTATTTTAACAATAAAAATAGAACATAATAAATAAAAGTATGGATATACAGAGAGAAGAACAACCTTTCAACAATGAATAATTAGTCAGAGCTTTAAGTTTTATATATGTCAAGTTCAGCACCTCTTTACCCCTTTCTATCATGTATATAGATATTTTTATATTTCAATATGTATTAACAAAGTAAATGTGACCTCTCTCCAAATTCTTGACTAGACACACAGGCACCAATCTTGGCAGCACTGATAATCGGCTTCCTCTCATCGACATGGATTAATGCCACTAAATGTCAAGTGGGAGAAGGTCAGCAAAATGAGTAGAGCTTTCTGAGGCAATTAGAAAGATTAAACCATAGGCCATTGAAACATTAAATCAATAGGAAACAAGGGGCCTGTTAGAGGCTGGAGTAAAAAGAAGAGAGGAGACGTGAGGAGAACTGTCAGGGTTTCGCAGCAGCTATATACCCATACAGCCAGGACACCTTACACAGCATCAAGAAATTCGCCAAATACAGTTTCAAAAGATTCCTCTACTTTTAGAGCAAGTTATGAAAGATATGTAAGGAAGTGTTATGATTGTGGATCAATTTAACATTTACGTAAGGAATGTCCAAAAAGACGTAATCAGCTTCAAACACAGGAGATGAGTAAGAAAAGCTGAAATGAATCAACCAACAGCTACAGTAGCAAGAGTTTCCGGATTGCATATTAAAACTGTACAAATACAGAATAATTTAGATTCCTCTTTCAAAATTAATAACAAGTTTCAAGAAATCATCATTAATAAATTATAAGTTAGGAAAGTTAGGAAATGATAAGGTTACAGATATTCTTGATACTGGTCCTCAAATTTGTGTAATTAATTCGAATTTAGTTCCCTTGCAATACCTAAAACCCAGTGGAAAAATTAATCTTGAACGTGCTTTTGTAATATAGTAGCAGAGTTAAATTAAAATTTAAAGTGTTAGAAACTGATAGAAAAGAAGTGAATGCTGATAATGTAATTGAAACTTGGTGTGCTGTTACTCTACATTTGAGTAGCTCTCTACTCTTAAATAAACAAACGTATGATTTGTTGTGTGCAGATAGGAAAAGAACAGATAATTCTAATATGTCTTCTAATGATGATAGTAGTTTGGTTGTAATTGAATATTATTGAGTTATAATATAATTGAGTTGAATAATTTTAATAGTACTAGAGGTAACCTAGATACTGAAATAAATTTTGAAGGAGCAAAAGATTCATTTGATAAGAAGTGTGATCAGTTATCAAGAATAAATAATCGTAAATTAAATAAACAATGTCAATTACTTAATGAAATGCTTTGTGTAAAAGAGTTCCATCATCAAGTTATATTGAAAAGGCTGCAATTGCTAATGATAACAATATCAGTCTTAGGGTTAAGGAAATTAGTAAAGATAAGTGTAACTGTGAATATGATTATAATAAAAATGTTTGTCTTGTTAGTAATAGAGTAACAGCTATGGTCAAGAATAATACTGATGAAATGACTAATTATAAGAGTTTAATGAATAACAAAGAATTAAAGAAAATGGCTGATGATAAGTTTTAGAAGCATATTAAATATTCAGACACCAAGGAGATTGCTGATAAAAGCATTCTCGTTGGCATTATCCAGAAAAACTCTGATAGAGTTCGCCTAATTATGTTTTTGAGAGTAATGACCCAGTGGAATTTTAGAAGAAATTCGTTAAAAATTTGCCCAGTGTATAGTTATCAACAGAAAACACAGAGTAAAGAATATGTGAGGAAAGCAGCCCACTAAAATGAGTATACTTTCTGTACCTCATCAAACAAGGACATTTGGCCCATGTTGCAGTCACCATTTTAATTCAGCTCATTCAGACAGCATGTGAAAAAGGAAAAGACTTTTAAAGAACTGCATAGGACTAACAAGACTCTGATAAAAGCTGCTGAATATCCACCTGTTTTAGCCATTTCCAAGCGTAAGGGCAAAATAAAATCTAATGGGAATATTCAAAATTTTAATTGTATGAATGGTCGTAATGTATAAAAATGTGAAAATTGTAATTCGAATCCAACTATCAGAGTTAATAATAAATGTATTACCTGGTGTCCCAATAGAAATGTAAATGTAATCAAGAATCATAATCAAAGAAGACTGAAAAGGTATTCATCTTGAGATATGAAGGTGAAAGGTTTAGAGAGAAATTTTAACATGTCTTGGTCTAGATTGGGGTTTGATGTCAAGTATATAACAAAGTGTAATGATGTTTGGAGAGGGAGAGAAGTTCTTGTGACTCTCTGTCAAGACTACAGCATCCAGGGGAGGGATAGGATATACAATAGGATTAAAATGTTAAATTTAATGGGAAACACAAGTTTTTTTATTAAAAGTATATTACTAGTAAAGGTATTGCTGGGTGATTAAGTTGTTTGACATGGAATTTCCTATTGCCTTACTTCCTGTGATGTAGTTATGATTGTTTCTCATTGTTATTGTGTGTACTTTATTTAATATTACTATACTAAAAACGTTTGGTGTTGCATAATTGCTGTGAAGCACAGTGGACTTGAACTGGTTTCAAGTTTTTTTTTTTTTGAGTTCCCAAATTCGGACCTAGTGCAAGAACTTTCTGCTTGCAAAAGTAACATTTTTTTTTTACTTTTATTAAGGAATCTCTTAAGAGTTGTCAGACAAGGTTCAGTATAATCAACTCTTGATAAGTGGGGAGTTGTCAAGTTCGGCACCTCCTTACTCTGTTCTACTCATGTATATAGATATTTTTATATTTTGATACATATTAACAAAGTAAATGTGACCTCCCTGCAAATCCTTGACTAGACACACAGCTGCCGATCTTGACAACACTGATAATCGTCTTCCTGTCATCAGCATGGATCAATGCCGCTATATATGAAGGTGGGGGAGGGTCATCATGATGATTGGGGCTGTCTGAGGAAATCAAAGAGGATTAAACCACAGGCCACTGAACATTAAACTAATGGATTTGAGTCCAGGGGCCCTGTGAGAGGCTGGAGTAAAAAGAATAAAGGAGACAAGAGAACTGTCAGGACCCCCCTCCCTCCCGATAAGGGACCACCTTGACGTGGGGGGGGGGGCTGAATGGTGGTGGGAGGCCCTCTGTGAAGTAGGGTCATGGCCCGTTATTTCCTCATTTGCACAATGGGATGTGGCCTTTGGTGGCAGAGATTGTGAGGGCCCGCAAACTGGTTTTTGGGAGGGGCCGGTCCAGTGGGCTTATTTGCTTGCTCAGGGAAATTGAAGGTTCACAGCCATGATGGAGGGGCTGTGGCTGAGAGTACTGTGGACCGGGCTGGGAGGAACCCGGTTCATCAGTCAAAGTGGGCTCATCAGTGCAGCCTCAGTGATGATGGGGTACAGACTGCTTCTGGGGGACCGCTGGTGCATGGCACTATGGAGAGGACGAAGTTGAAGGCTCGTGACTGGGATTGAGATTCCCGATTGACGGGCTTATTGATGATAAAGCCAGACTAAGAGTCTCCACCCTGGGAGCCAAGTCAATTTGGTTCTATATACCATCTTTGTGGCTAACCGGGGAACAGATTAAATTTAGGTTTTGACCGATGGATGAGCCTTCCTTCTATAGGATTGCTCGCTATAGTAGCCGTGGATGAGCTGTGTCCATGTGGCACTGTCTTTCCTCGGCGTAGTTAGTGGGGATTATGGCAAACTCCCCATAGCTGGATATGTCCCAATAGTCGATGTATTGCGGTACAACTGGGACTTGCCTTTAACTAATGTATAATGTCAGGGTTTTACAGCAGAGAGTGGTGATGGTCCACCCATTCACTTTTACTTAACCAGTTTTACTTTATTTATATTTATCATTTTGGGGATTATTTTTAGTTGGCCATCATTTTTCCTCATTCTGAGCCACTAACAGAGTTCTGCATGAGCAACTCTGACTTTTGATTGACAGCCACTAATACCCATTGCCTAATAATGCTATGATGCAAGAGGGTGTGTAAGGATACACACCCTGTTGCATCATAGCTAGTGTGCGATCGTTGGATTATACAAATGTTTTCCCCAATGTGCAACACACGTTAGTTGTAAGCCACGTATACTAAGTGATGTTAGATCATAGAGAGTGTAGGCTGAGTCAGTAATGATAGTGGAGATAGTCAAAATGAGATAGGAGTAGAGAAAATGTTAGTGAGAGAGAATGATGTTAGCTGAGATGTTTAAATGAATTTTTATTTGCTCAGACTACTTTTGTATTAATCAGTTTATATAGTGAGTCGTGAATTTTTTTGGAAATAAACTTTGTTTGTTATATGAATATTTTGACTTTGCTATTTTTCCTTTTGAGCAACGATAATTGATTTTGATTAAGATTTAAATTTTAAAAATTTGACAATCTTTTGATTTCTTACTCAAAAAATAATGCCCATATACTTACGGTGACCATACGTCCTTTACTTAAGAGGACAGTCCTTTATTTCACTTTGTCCTTTAGATTTATTTTTTCTAAATTGGCCATTTTGTCCTTTTTTGTGAATTAGCATAGTAAACTGAATATTGGCGTGCAGTAGATGGGTTGAAATTTTTAAATATTTCAGAGATAAACACGTATCTTTTAAAAACATTTTAAAAACCGTTAATTTTGCTTATGTCTCCCTGGATCTAATGCCCACATTGAATGAGTATTTTGATTAGGGAACAATATGTGGACCAGTGAAAAAACCAAATTAAAAATTGAAACATTGAAAGCATGCATTTATACCAAATGCAACTTTGACATGAACTGTATACAGTTTTATGAATTTTTAAAACACATACCTGATTTATTAAAAAAAGTTCATTCTTGTGAAAAGTATCAAAATTAAATTTTTTAAGTAATAATATGATTGTTTAAAATGTCATGTACATGTCCATATTTTATAATAAACATAAAGCTGTTTAATTTTAGTGAAACAAATAAATGCAACCTGCTTTTTTTTATTATGAAACAATTTCTGATTTGTCCTTTATTTTCTCCAAAAAATATGGTCACCGTACATATACTTAACGAACCCTCATTTAACTTTATTTTGCAAGTTAATATTGCCTGGTGCCCAATATGTTATCTGGAGTTTTAATTTAATTTGAATCAGTCAAAAGGTCCAAAGAAAAAAAGTTCAACATTCTTTTCGAGTGTACAGAGCAAGAGTGGCGCACTGAACACAGAGACTGCATATATATGTATAAATCATATGTTATTTAATGTGATTGTCAAAGTTACCAAATTTTTGAGCTCATCAGTTATATATACTAATAATAGATTTAATGGCAGCTTAGTCGAAATTTTTGTTGAGTAAGAAGCTTAACTTTTGTATTAGTCAAAGTTACTGAAGTTTCAGTACAGTTATTGCTGATAGTTAAGATCTTTATTGAATGTATGTTGTAATGGTCTACCCATTAATTTTTACTCTTCCTTAACCAGTTTTACTTTATTTATGTTATATTTATCATTTTGGAGATTATTATTTCATTT
The DNA here is from genome assembly GCA_038380435.1 of Ryuthela nishihirai. Classification (NCBI taxonomy): domain Eukaryota; kingdom Metazoa; phylum Arthropoda; class Arachnida; order Araneae; family Heptathelidae; genus Ryuthela; species Ryuthela nishihirai. The sequence continues at coordinate 87,347,214 of JAWZYU010000002.1, forward strand.
TTTGCACTGATCACATTTCTCATTTCTGAGCAGTAGGAGTTGCGCATATGCAACTCCTACTTTTGATTCTGCTCCGATTTTGATTGTCAGCCATTAAATGGGTGCGTGTAAGGCATGACCCCTCTTGTATCATAGCTAGTGCGATCATCAGATTATTCAAATGCTTTCTCAGAGTGCAACAGACACATGCTGGATTTGTACACAGTATGTTATAACTAAGTGACTTTAGATCATTGAGTTAGTTAGTGGAGAGAGGAAGTTAATTCTGTCTTGCCAGTCCAGTTGGCAATGTCTTGTCAGTGTTGGTACACAAATGTTTTAGAATTTCCTTTTGTGAAGCCTTGTCACGAAAAAACCGAATTAATAGATTGCAATGATACAGAAGCTGATCTTTCATGTCCACATGAGAAATATTTGATGAAATTAACCACAATTGTGAATTGAAATTTTTGCTGTGGTCCAGTATACTTTCAAATTTATCTTGTAGTCCAAAATAGAATGTTCAGGAAGAAACCATAAAATGTCCTATCAGTTTAATAATTGCAAATTCAGAGAAACAATTTGATGATGCAAAGCATGTTGATAGTGAGAAAAGGTTAAAACAAGTTTTAGGGGAATATAGCGCTGAATTAGTTGAAAAAGGTTTTGAAATAGAGTTTTTAAAGGAAAATAATGCAGAACTATTAAATAATGTTAATGAAGAATTATTAGAAGAAAATAAGCCAAGCATCCCAGAAATTGTTTTGAGTGTAAATAATCATGATGAATCTAACAAGTTTAAAAATTTTCAACTCTTGAAGCGTCATTTAGAAGCAAGCAGTGATAAACCTGGAAAGCACAAAGCCAGGCTCTTTAAAGACAAGAACATAGTGATGAGATGTTAATGAGACAACAATAGCCTACAGAGTGACAACCGGCAACGTTCTCAACATGCAATAGATAATGTCATCAACGAGATCTTCAGAAGTGCCTTCACCTAACTTATTGATCAATTCAAGAAATGAAGTCTCCAGAAAATGTCTCCAGAAGTCCCTAGATGATGATTTATTGCAACAGAGTGCCAATAATGAGAATTATATTATTATTATTCCAGTGTGGCACTAATTACACTGGTTTACAAGGTTTTTATAACATGAACAATTGTAGCTGCCTTTAACTATTTTTCAGGTATTGATTTCAGATCTGGCCTTAAAAAATGGCTAGCATGTCACGTTTTTATGCTATTGATCATTTTGACTACTATTAAGATCTTCCTATACCAACACCTCCAGGCAACTGGGAGGATACTAGATATTTTACTTTTTGTGGCTGGCAACAATGATTGCCAAGTGCGAGAAAACATGTAACAGTAACCTAACTTCGACTGCCATTCTTGTCGTTTTCAATGTAGGAGGAACACATGCTGTACGTTGAAGAGTGAATTTTGGCGTTTAAATGGCACAAAGGAAGTGGCAAATTTGTGTTAATGTGCCAGATAAGTTTTGTTATGTGTGTGGAAATTATATTTTAAAATCCCAAGGTCATTCTTTGACAAAGATTGTGAAGAAAGGCTATAACTTGTGTTTTGGATGTATTGTTGAAGATCAGGACAAAACATGGGCTCTACATGCATGATGCATTTCATGCTTTGTTGGCCTGAGTGAATGGTTGAAAAGTAAGATAAAATCCATGCCCTTTGCAGTTCCAATGGTTTGGCGTGAGCCAACTAGTCACTTGCATCATTGCTATTTTTGCTTAACTAGAGTGTTGGACTTTTCAATAAAGGACAAAAGCAAAATACAATATCCAAATGTGCCTTCAGCCTATCAGAAGCCTTCAGCCTATCAGATGGCTGAAGGCACATACATAAGATGGCAGAAGTTAGGTTACTGTTACCTCAAATGTGCCTCAGGCTAGTTCCTCGTGGAGAAAATTGTCCTATATCAACACCTCCAACCAACTGCGAGGAGAAGGATCCATATTCATCAGAGGAAGACTTTGAGGCACATACAGATCCTGATCCTACATACACGTTTAAAAAGTTAAACGAGCCTCATCTGATTCAGCAAAATGAACTAAATGATCTTGTTAGAGATCTAGGACTTTCCAAACAACAAGCTGAGGTTTTAGGTTCAAGACTGGAATCTTCTGGCCAAGGGTACCAGAGTTTCTCTGTTCAGAAAGAAATTTGGCTCTATCTGCTTATTACAAGATGCAAGATGGTTTGTGTTTCTGCACAGATATTTCAGGGCTGATGGAAGAAATTGGAACAACTCACTACCCTTAGGAATGGCATCTATTTATAGATTCATCAAAATTCAGCTTAAAAACTGTCCTTTTGCATTAAGGAAATGAAAACCCTTCCATTCCAGTGACATGCACTGTGGGAATGAAGGAAACTTATGAAAGCATGAAAAAAATACTCGCTGCTATAAAATATGACCAGTTTAAGTGGACAATATGTGGTGACCTAAAAGTCACATCTCTCTTGCTCATGGGCTTCAAGGAGGATTAACAAAATTTTGCTGTTTTCTGTGTTTGTAGGATAATAGGGCCAGATAGGAACACTATATAGTGTTCCTTCTTCTCAACGTGGGGGTACACTGTAAAATTTTTTGGTGTACACTGTGATAGCTCAAAAGTCACTAGATATATATTATACATATATATGTGACATTAATAGTAAATGTTCATAGCGTTAATTAGAGGAGATCTTTATCAGCGGCTGTTAGCTCAGTGGTCCAGAGCACCTGACATGTTATCAGGAGGTCGTGGGTTCGTATCCCAACCGGCTCAAGACAATTTTTCCTCTAAAATGTGATTTGACATTAAAGTGCTGATTTATTAGTAGATACATATATATCTTTTATTTTATTCCTATTGTTATAACTATAGTTTTATCTATCAATACAAGGGGTACACATTTCCAGGGGGTCCATGAAGCATAAAAGGTTGAGAACCACTGTTCTAGATGATTGAAGATTATTTATTGTTGTTCATACTTAGAGATTTTGCAATGTTTAATTACATGTTGAAACATTGGAGTTTCGATATTTTCATATAAAACAAATGACTGGCCCAAAAGACATGTTTTTATTCCTAGAAAGAGTAATCTGAGGTATAAGCCTCTAGTTGACCCCTCTGATGTTCTGTTCCCATTACTACTCATCAAAATGGGGATTATGAAAATCTTTCTAAAGGCTATGGACAACTTAAAGAAAAAATTTCCAAAACTAACTGATGCCAAACTCAAAGAAAGGATCTTTGTTGATCCTCAGATCAGGAAGCTACTGAATGATACCGTTTTCGACGAAATACTGAACATGAAGGAGCGCTTAATGGAAAAACTTCACGTCTGTGGTCCAGGGTTTTCTGGGAAATCACAAAGAGGAAAACTACCATCAGCTCATTCAAGATCTTCTCAAAACTATGAAAACCTTGGTTGCCGAATGTCTTTAAAGATTCATTTCTTGCACTCGCATCTCAATTTCTTTCCCAAGAACTTAGGAGCTGTCAGTGATGAGCAAGGGGAAAGATTTCCCCAGGATATCCAAACCATGGAGGAGAGATTTTGTTGTTTTACCTCTAAGTGGCACTTTTTTGCACACCATGGGCTAAATGGCCAGGTCACATGGACCCCGAAAGCTCAGAGAAGGTTGGGGGAGGGGACCCACTAGAATAGCTGTTAGGAGACAGATGGTAGCCTCCCGTCAAGGCCATCCAGTGTGTTCTTTAATGTGCATAGGGCATGGGCTCTCCCACACACGGAGCCACGGCTTAACATCCCATCCGACAGATGGCGGCCTTTCCAACCCATCGGTGTCCCCTACTGACCGTGGGCAGGGCAGGGAATTTTGCGGAGATATGGAGGAGAGATACCAAGGTAGGTGGGACCCAGCAATGATGGGTGACTACTGCTGGTTCTTGTAGAAAGAAGATACCTCAACACATAAAAGACAAAAATGAACTTCTCTGTAAGTATAAAAGATCCTTACCCATGTTTTCTTATTTTGCATTTCAATATTATTTCATTTGTCACTTTATATTCAACGGTCTATAACTATGATATTTCTATTTTTTTTTCACTGTAATCATGTAACACTGGACAACACACAAAAATGATTTGAAATGAAAATAGCCAATCTTTAATAATTTCAAGGTGCTGAACACAAAAAAGACAATAAAATTTGTCAATTGGCTCTTGTTTAGGAGAGAGAGACGGTCATGTATAAATGATAGTCCGCATTAAGTACATAGGTAACCATTTAACAATGCTGTATTTTAAACTCCAGATTGCAACATATTGCGTTGCATTACATCAGCCAGCCATATACACAATTTCCGAAGGTATTGCATCATTGTCTGATGCAAAATAGTTGAGTCATGATATTATGGCTTTACGATCGCAGACAAAAGATGATGCAATCATTAGTTGTAAGCGATGTCTCGTAGGGTGAGCAACTCTTTTGAACAACTCCCATTTACCCCTGAGTCATAAGTACAACACAAGTGATCCTTTCAGTTTTAATCCAGCAGTAGTGATGCTTCGTAACTATGTTAATAGTGAAGGTACATTTTGTTACATTTGCAGGGAAGTGATGTTTGCAAAAGAAAAGAAAAGGGCCATCACTCCAATAGTGAAAGCAGTGTACGAGTTTTATTTTGGATGCAAAATCGGGGGCCAGGACAAGGCCTGGGCCCCAGACAAATGCTGCAGTACATGTGAAAGAAATCTTCCAAAGCAGCTGAAAGGTGAAAAAGTGGTGATGCCATTTGCTGTTCCTATGGTTTGGAGAGAGCCCAGCAATCACACAAATGACAGCTACTTCTGCATGGTTCCACCTGTTTCTGGAGGCATCACAAGGAAAAAGAAGTTCACAATAGTGTACCCAAATATACAATCTGCTCTCCGACCAGTTCTGCACAGCGCAGGCCTTCCCGTTCCCAAACCTTCAAAAGAATTTTGCCTCGATTCAGAGGGTTAGGAGGGAGGTGAACCGATGTCGGGTTCTTCGCAGCCTTCGGTGTCTAGTGATGATCCATACATCTGCCATGGTGCGTCATCTGCGCCACACATTCTCACCGAAGAAGAAATGAACGATCTAGTTCATGATCCGCAGCAGTACAAAGCCAAAGCAGAGTTACTTGGATCAAAACTTAAACAATGGAATCTTCTAAAGGAAAATGTCCAAGTGACTTCGTTTCCAACTCATCATGAGCAGTTTGCACCTTACTTCAGAAAGGAAGATGACCTTATGTTCTGCTCCGATGCAGATGGCCTGATGAATGCCATGGAATCAAATATGACTCAAGAATGGCAACTATTCATAGACTCCTCGAAATTGAGTCTCTCGGTGTTGCTGTATAATGGAAATCGACTTTCATCTATTCCAGTTGAACATGCTGTCTACATGAAAGAAACCTACAACAACCTAAAACAGCTGTTGAACTGTCTTCAATACAGCAAGTATGGCTAGCATCTCTGTTGTGGCTTGAAGGTAGTGGCTCCGTTGATGGGTCTGCAGCTGGGATATGTGAAGTACTGCTGTTTCTTATGTGAATGGGAAGCCAAGCAAAGACTTTGCACTATGTAAAGAGAAATTGGCCTCAGAGGAAATCTCTGAAGACTGGAGAGAAGAATGTGCGACATCCAGCATTGGCAGAAATGCACAAAATCCTGCTACCATCCCTACACATCAAACTCAGTGTGATGAAAAACTTTGTAAAAGTCATGGACTGAACTGCATCAGCTTTCATGTACTTGGCTGCAAATTCCTTCGACTCAGTGAAGTGAAAACTAAAGAGGCAATTTTTGTGGGTCCTCAGATCCGTGAGCTGTTCAGAGACAAGATGCTCAACAACCTGCTTCAGGGTGACGAGAAAAAGGCTTGGGACGCGTTTCGTCTGGTGTCAACTAAATTCCTTGGGAATGTCAGGGCAGACAACTACAAGAAACTGGTTAAGGACATGTTGTCTCTGTAACTTGGCTGCAATATGTACTTAAAGATCCACTTTTTCCATTCCCACTTAGATTTCCCTGACAACTGCAGCATGGTTAGTGATGAGCACAGTGAACGTTTTCACCAGGACACTGGTCCAATTCAGTGTTGGCAGACTACTGCTGGACGCTCGCCAGAGATGATCCTGAGCAGCTGTACAAGCGATGGGCAAAGTGACATCAGAAGTAGAAGGGAGTTTTACCGATATGTCATATGTACATTTTACTCTATTATATAAGAAACTATTGCAAATTTCTCAGAAATCATACCCAATTTTGCATTTTCATTGTCATTGTCATATTCATGTAATATGAAAATGAAAAATTTAATTTTTTTTTTTCCCACTCATGCACACACCTCATACGTATCACTGGTACTTTGAACACCAGCGTTACATCATTGAGGTGTTGAAGCCTGTGATCGTACCTTATATTCATATTACATATGAATATACATATAATAATATATATATATAATATATATACATATAATATTACATATAATATATTATATGATTATACCTCATATTCATATTCATGTTCAGCACCTTGAAATCTTTAGGAAATGGCTACTTTTATATCACAGGCATAACTTTTATGAAAATTTATTCCCCAGTGTAATTAATTCATGAATTTTAAGTTGCAATTTAATAAAATAGTCACATTTATTTCCATTTCCCAAATATGCATATTCATTGAAATTTGAAATACAGCAATCCGTAATTTAAAAAAAAAACTACATGCTGCAGAGTTTTCACAGCCATATTTGAATTTAGTACCTGAAAATTAATTAAAAACATCCTATTTGACCAATGTTATAAAAAAAAGTTTCAATTTCTTGTTATAGTGTTATTTATAATGTTTCATTTCTTTTCTCTGGAATAGATGAAGACAGAGACGATTGAAAATAATTTATTGTTATTCACACTTGGGGATTTTGCAATGTTTAATTACATATTGAAATATTGGAGTTCCGATATTTTTGAAAAGTGAATTTATTGTTCAAAGTTTATATAGTTTGAGTATAAAATGTGAAGTAATTAGAATTTTTCTATTTATTCTGGTTCATTTGAAGTTCTACTTGAACCATAAAGAGTTATACATATATTGTACACTGCTGGCCATTAAAAGTGGAACACCAGGAGGAACTCATCTGATTATCCTGAAATTTCTCCAAAAAAAAAAAATTGCACAAAAGTTCCCATGGGAGAACATGTAAATGATTCAAAGCATATATGCAATTCATTATGCAGCATATATGCACATCATGTGTGACAGTAATGCGCCCTGGAAGTGTTATAAGAGGAGATTACAAAGAGCCAGTGTAAAGCACTGGAATTGTGTTTGCTCGCAGTTCTTGCACACTGAAAAATCAAGTATGCCCCCTCAAAGAACATGGCATCGACATGAACAGATTTCCAACTTTGATCAAGGGAGAACTGTGGGATTATGAGAAGGCAGAATATCATACCGAGACATCAGTGCTCGGGTTGGATGGAATGCTGCCACAGTGATGAGAATATGGTGTCGGTAGGTATAGGAGAATCAAACTCACCGATGTGAGGGATCTCAACAGCCCTGTCACACAAATGAATGAGAGGACAGACATCTTGTGCGCATGGCTTTGAATGATCTTACAGCCACACCAAACACCTTAGCTCAACAGTTAGAGTCACATCAACCAGTGTCCACACATATGGTTCGACGTTGTCTGCAGCATCAGGGTTGGGTTGGGTTGTTTTACCCCTGAGCGGCACTTTTTTGCACACCATGGGCTAAATGGCCAGGTCACATGGACCCCGAAGGCTCAGAGAAGGTTGGGGAAGGGGACCCACTGGAACAGCTGTTGGGAGACAGATGGTAGCCTCCCGTCAAGGCCATCCAGCGTATTCTTTAACGTGCACAGGGTATGGCTCTCCCACACACGGGGCCACGGCTTAACGTCCCATCCGACGGACGGCGGCCTTTCCAAGCCCATCGGTGTCCCCTACTGACCGTGGGCAGGACGGGGAATTTTGCGGAGATAAATCTCAACGCTGACCCAGCTGGGACTCGAACCTGGGAACTACAGATTACGAGTCTGGCACGCTACCGACTGAGCCACCCCCCGCCCCGCAGCATCAGGGCATCTATGCTAGGTGGTCATTGCTTCGGCTACCATTGACTCTACAACACAGGCATATGCGACTGCAATGGTGCTAAGAGCATCACGCATGGATGTGCGAATGGCATCACATCGTCTTTTCAGATGAATCCCGCATAAGTGTGCAGCACCATGATGGATGAATTTGTATCTGACAGTACTACGGCGACAGGCTCAGTGAGACATGCTTCATGCAGTACCATACAGGTCTGGCCCCTGGTATTATGGTATGGGGTGCGATTGGACTCCACTCATGCACACACCTCATACGTATCACTGGTACTTTGAACACCAGCGTTACATCATTGAGGTGTTGAAGCCTGTGATCGTACCTTATCTTCAGGGGCTCTCTGGTACCATTTACCAACAGGACAATTCCCAACCACATGTGGCATGCATCGTACAACAATTCCTGGATAGCCACCATGTGACACTTCTGCCCTTGCCTTCGCATTCACTGGATCTGTCCCCCAATTGAACATGCCTGGGCATGATCTCGTGACGACTAGCACACCAGATACCAGCAGCTGCTACAACAGTTGAACTTTGATAACATAACAAAACTGCATGTACTGACATTCCCCATTGTATTCCACAAGTCTAAGTTGTATTTGTAACCATTTGATCCTTGTAACATAAGCTATGCCTTCACTAAATATGGCTTTGATATCTCTCGTCTTTCCTGGTGTTGCACTTTTAATGGTCAGCAATGTATTAACGTGATTTCTGGTGTATTCATGAATTGTAGATTTTTTTCATTTCAGCTGACTGAAAGGTGAATTCAGTGTTGCAAGTTTAGAAATTTATGAATTATAAAATGTTTATTGTTTTGAATTATGAGAATTAAAGAGAATTTAATATACAGTGATTATATAAGTAGTATTTTGAAGTGAATTTTTTGTATGTAAAGTGTGTTTTCATGTAAAAATGTAGATGGAATTGTATTGGATGAAAATGTTAGCATCGTATATGATAAATTATTGATACAGCTTTTCTTTACTCTTAGACATGATATCAAAGTCATATTTAGTGAATACTTTACTCTTAGATATGTGTTTAAATCTGTTCAGTGTCATCAATGATGTGAAATTATTGGGATGACATCGGTAGCATTTATTTGCATATATATTAGCTGGCCATGATGTCTTGAAGTTTTTTCCCTTCTTTGAGCTGTCCCCAATGGCAAAGACTAATTTGACTGAGATGGTCACTAGCAAAACTCCTTTGATATGGGTTACATAAAGCTCGATGAGGGGAGGAAATTAATGCCATTTTTATTTCAGCTAGCTCATCATTTATTGTGTTTAAGTGAAGTTTTAGTGGATGATTACACTCCCACTAATTTGCAAAATTAAATTATTAGCTTTGGGTATTTGCTTGTAATTAGGAGGTTTTAACGGAATACCAATACCCGTTTTTTTTTTTGTGTGGCAGGCACGAATGAAGATTAGATTTCGCATATTCGATTGTTATTAGGGGAATAAGCGGAAGTTATGTACCCTGCTTGATGCATCTGTATTTGTATTCTGTGAAAGAGCAGAATTTGATATAATTTAATTTTTCTTTAATCTTTTTAGAAGTAGATTAGGAGTGATATTAACAAGCTTTTTTTGTAAAGGTTATAGTATGCAACTTTTGGAATTGTATCAGAATGTGATGCCAGTTAGACTGATCTATATATATATGGATATATATATATATGATAGTATGGAGTTAACTGCCACAGCCATTGGTACGCAATTACACTACATAGATTTACACTTTTTTTTAGGAGGAATGGAGGAGGTACCTTTGGTTGTGATGGAAAATTGTGTCGAAATAGAGTAAATAATCTTATTAAAATTTGCGTATGCATATTTACTACTTTATGTTCAGCAATATCTAAATGACACAGTAAGTGTCCTATTATTCAAAATTCCTCATCAAAAACTGTTAGGTCATTTTTTGATTCACTTTGGAAGGGGAGTTGTGATAGTCCACCCATTCAGTTTTACTTTTCCTTAACAAGTTTTACTTTATTTACATTATATTTATCATTTTGAAGATTTTTAGTTGCCATCATTTTACCTTATTCTAGGCCGCTAAAGGAGTTGCACATGTGCAACTCTAATTTTTCATTGACAGCCACTAATGCCCACATCAGGACACGCCCCCCTCTTGCCTCATAGCTAGCACGCGATCATCAGATTATGCAAATGTATTTTCCAGCATGCAACACACTGTCAGTTGTACTCTGCATGTATACAGTGATGGTCCACCCATTCACTTTTGCTTTTTCTTAACCAGTTTTACTTTATTTACATTATATTTATCACTTTGGGGATTATTATTTTACTTTCGGACATCTCAATTCTCGTTCTCAATTCTCAACTCCGACCTTTTGATTGTCAGCCGCTAATGTGCGCATGTAGGACACAACCCCTCGTGTCATAGCTAGCGCGATCGTCAGATTATTCAAAGTTTTCCTGGCATGCAACGGACACATGCCAGATTTGTATGCAGCATGTTATAACTAAGTGACATTAGGTCACATAGTGGAGAGAATGCTGTCAATGAGTTGAGAATGAGTATTATCAGTGGAGATGTAGTATTTTAGTGGAGAGAAATGTAGTCGAGATTTAGATAGATCCGAGTTGCTAGTACTTCAACTTTTGTATTCATCAATGGGGTTTGACTAGTTTTTGAATTTTTTGGAAATAAACTTTGTTTAGAAACTTTTGAATTTTTGCTATTTTGCTCTTGAGGAATGTAAATTGATTTTTTGATTAGATTTAAACTTTAGTTAAACTTGACAATCCTTTTTGAATTCTTACTCAATAAGTAATGCTTGACAAATACCTAATGAACCCTATTTCAACTTTATTTGGCAAGTTCAAATTGTCTGGAACCCGACAAAGCTATCCGGAATTTTGAATAAATTTGGATCAGACAAAAGGTCCAACTTGAAAAGTTAACAAATCTTTGGAGCATTACAATACTAAGTGATGATTGGTCATGGAGAGAGTTGGCTATGAGTCAGTAATGATAGTGGAGATAGTCAGAATGAGATATGTGTGAGAAGTTTGTCAGTTTTGGAGATGTTTAAATGAGTTTTTATTTGCTCAGGCTATTTAGTATTTATCAGCTATTATGATGAGCTGTGAATTTTTTTGGAAATAAACTTTGTTATACGAATATATTTAACTTTGCTATTTTTTTCTCTTGAGCAACGATAATTGATTTTGATTAAGATATAACTTTAAAAATTTGACAATCTTTTGAATTACTTGTGATTAGTAATGCCAATACACCAAAAGAACACTCATTTAACTTTATTTGGAAGTTCATATTGACTGGTGCCCAATATGCTATCCAAAGTTTTAATTTAATTTGGAACAGTCAAAAGGTCCAAACAGAAAAAGTTTTAGCAATCGTTAGGAAGGAACATTGTGAGTGAAGTTGTCTGTATTCGAGTGTGGCGATGAGGTTTTTGAGTTCAATATTGAGGGACTCCATTGGATTTCTCCCTTGGAAACCAAAGGGGGAATCCGTGCATAATCGTATGGTTTATGTGTCCTCTTCGGCTAGTAGAATATAAGTAAATAGTCGTCCAGCTTTCCAGACAGCCTGGAATTCAATATTGCCGATATTAAATAAATTTTAAGTTTTATTACACCTCTGCTCGATTATTGATAGCCACAAGATCGTAGAGTGACCTGGCCATAAAGAACATTACAACTGTCACAGCCCAACAGGATGTATTCCGCCTCAACTGTCTATAAGTACATTACACCGAAGAGCCAAAACACTATGACTAGCGCATCTTTATGCAAATCAAAGCAACTGCAGGCAAATGACAGTGCGTGTGAAGGTCATGAAACAGTATAAATAACACCCAATACTGAGCTATGTTAATCAGTGTCATTCTTGTTCTTCGGATGGGAAAGGCAGTAAGTGAGTTTGACAAACACCAAATTGTAATGGCCAGACAACTGGGTTCAGAGCATTTCCAAGATGTCAAGGCTTAAGGGGTCAGTCAAGCCATGGTTAGTATCTTCAAAAAGTGGTCTGAGGCAGAAAAAACCATGAAGTGCCCCCAACAACGTGGGGGCCGACCATAGCTCATCGATGCTAGAGTTGAGTGAAGGCTATCCCATATGGGTACAAGCCAACAGAAGGGATACTGTGGCACAACTCACAGTACATCAAACCCTGCTGAAAATGGGGCTGCGTAGCCATAGGCCACTCCGAGTGCCCATGCTAACCTCGGTTCATCATGGAAAGCGCCTACAATGGGCACGCGAGCATCAAAACTAGATCTCGAATGATTGGAAGAAGGTCATCTGGTCTAATGAATATTGCTTCCTGTTGCGCCATGTGGATGGCTGGGTACATGTGCATTGTTTATCTGGCGAAGTGTTGGCACCATAATGAACCATGAGACAAAAACAAGCAGGTGGAGGAAGTGTAATGCTTTGGGCAATTTTCTGCTGGGAAACCCTGGGTCCAGTCATTCATGTGCAGGAAACTATGATGTCTACCACCACCCTAAATATCATTGCAGACCAGGTACATCCTTTCGTGGCAATGGTAAACCCTTCTAATAGTGCCTTCTTTCAACAGGATAATGTGCCATGTCACACTACCTGGATTGTTTGAGAATGGTTTGCGGAACATGAGGAAGACTTCCAGGTATTGCCCTGGTCTCCAAATTCCCCAAACATCAATCCAATCGAGTATCTGTGGTTTGCATTGGAACAGCATTAACTGATATGTGGTGACTCAACCATGCAACTTACAAGAGTTAAAGGATCTGCTGGTAGTGTATTAGTACGAGATACCACAAGATACCTTTATAAATGCCTCACTGGTGAGAGCTTTTTGGCAGTACATGGAGGACCAACATCATATTAGGCTGGGGTCATAATGTTTTGGTTCTTCGGTGTATAAAAGCTCAGGATAGCAGTTTATGTAATGCAAATTGTGATAGAAGAAGTCAGAGAAAATTCAGTCTCCAGAAATATGTCAAAACCAACTTTCAAAGGAAAAAAAAAAAAGAGCAAGCATCATCACCTCCTTCACTAAGTTAGTTCAGCATGCTTTTACACTGATAATAAAAGAAAATCAATCATATCATCTGTTTTGTAAACTGTAGTTAGGCATACACCGAAAGGAGAGCTGTGCATGATTTCATAATGAGGTGCAGAACCAGTCATGACACTGCTTAACCCTTTGAAGCATAGTGGTTCCACACAGAAACCACTTACTTAAATTTTTATTTCTACACGCAGACTGGTTTTACAGTGAAACCACACTTCCTACATGGGTATTAGTATGCCATCTATTGATCTCCATCGCAAATGATGGAGTATTGATACTCCATCATTTTTCTACACATAAAGATGGCCCATACCAAATGTCATTACAATCGGAAATAAAATCGAAATTCGTGCTTCAAAGGGTTAAAGTCTTACCCTGTCTTCTTGTGGAGCAGTCCATTAAGCCTTTCAATGATATTTTCTCCTCTGAAAGAAAATGAGGGCTATCAGATGAACTTGATTTATTAATGTTAATGGCTATGTATATTTCTACTTTTACACCCTATCAGGAAGTAGCCAATTTCAGAGCCTCAATGCCCACCATTTACACTCACTGGATCACGTCATGCTATGATTTTGAATTCTGGATCGTGAACTAGCTTAACTACTGGGATTCTACTGAAGAAGTTCCCACTATTTTCTTTCTGTGAGCTGTTTAACGTTCCTATCAATATGGTGGCTTAAACCTTATGGTGCATGGCCGTGAAATTCTGGTTCACAAAACCTGCATATATGGCCATGAATGGTAAATTACATAATTAGTAATGCAAAAAATTATTTTTATTTTCAAATATTAAATTTCGAGCTAACTTTTACATTTATATATATTTTTAAACAGATATTTCAAAGCTCCTAAATAATGCCAATTTTTTCAATTTATTCCTCAACTTCATATATCAGAAAACAAGCCTTTTCTCTTACTCAAACTGCAATTAGCACAGTGCAGATGGGATTATGAAAACTAAGTTTACTCATCAATCCAAAGTGAATGCACAGTATTCCCTGTTAAGATAGACATCAAACATTAATTAATAGATTCTGAAAAAAATTTCATTGCCACCACAGCGGGAATCGAACCCACATCTCTCCAGATTCATGCCAGAGCGCGCTACCATTGCACCATGTGTCGGACATCGAACTCTTAAAGAACCTTTTAAATCTTCTTCCTGAGACATGACTGAGACAGCGCCATCTATACTCAAGGAGATGCAACCATTTTTTCAGTTGTTGCTATTTGATAATCAGATGTTAATGAGAAGGTCGCTAATGCTAAGAGGCTAATATATAATTAAAAATCAATCCAAAGTGAATGCACAGTATTCCCTGTTAAGATAGACATCAAACATTGATTAATGTTTGATGTTGAATGTCTCAATCATTAATTACCAGTCTCTATCGTTATTTACCATCAAAAATCTGGTAATTAATGATAGAGATTGAACTAAACCGACTGGGGGGTTTATGAAATTGAAATTCCCGACCCTATTAATAAATTAAATGGGAAAAACAATTACAAAGGGAAAACATATCGAACATTTGAACAAAGAATGTTAGAACATCAAACAGACATCAAAAATAAATAACCTACTATGGCATTAACACAAACCATATTAAACAATGACATAAAAATTGGGCAAATTACATATAGACCATTAGCAACACCACAAACAAAATATCAACTCACTTACGTTGAAAATATGTTAATTCACATTAATCAACATAAACTATGCAACACAGAGATTCCACCCCTGCCATTGCCATGAAATCTCCTGCTGCATGAACAGATGTGCACAAATGAAGTGCCATAAACTCTGACGTTAATGACACAGGTATTTAAACTCGCACAATATCGAGGAAGGGAAGCCTGATGATGCCAATAAGTGAAAGTTGGTGAAATGTGTAGCTGATGGAGGGGGGGGGGGGGGGGGCTTGTAATTTTAAACTAATTTTAAAGAATTTTAAATGAGTTTTAAGTTGTGTATTAAGTCTTGGGGGTGTGCAAGAAAACTATCTGTTTAACCAGAAATAATAGTGAGAACCTCTACCGTGAGGTATAACAACAAGTGAGTAACCAAAGAACTGGTATACAGTAGCTGAAATAATGGCACAACTGTACCAAGTGCCAACAACATCGATTAACAACAGGAGAGATTGGTCAGCCCAAGCATTCAAAAGCAGCAATGGTGGAGAAGATAAACACCTACCAAATGCGGCCAAAACTTCTACCAACAACAGAAGAAAATGAAAAGCTATCTGTACCTGTACCAGGGAATTTTCCATCAAGACCTTCACTGAAAGAACTGGTAACTATAATTCCTATATTCTGCAGCAGAAAGGAGAGCTTTTAGACTGTATCAAAGAAGAAAATTACGTTAAGAGCATGAGAATAGTAACATGGAGATTACTTAGCTCGAAGTAATGCAATGCACTCCTCTCGATCTTATTTTAACTTTTATTATACAGTAATTAATTGTGAAGAATGAAATTATATATATAGCTGTGACTTGTAATTTATATGCATTTAAAGTTTTACTGTTCCACATTAAAGTATTTTTTAATATTTAAATTAATCTATTGTGCAAACCCTGTTTATCTTAGCTACAGATATATTTGTATAAAGTTTTTACCCAATGATTTACATGTTTGTTTTTTAGTCTTCCCATCAATCAGAATAGAATATATATATTTCGACTTTCCAATTTTTGGTGCCTCATAAACTTGCCAGAGCTTAGGGTCTCAGAACATTGAAGTCCAGTTCTGAACGCATAATATATAGTGAACCCTTACATAACTTTATTTGGCAAGAATAATTGCCTGGAGCCCAATGCTATCTGGATAATTTGTATAATTTGGATTAGTCAAAAGGTCTAAAGTAAAGGTCATACACAATTAAAAAGACTTTCTTGCTCAGAAATTAATTAAAAATAATCTAAAATTCTCTGTCACTGAGCAATAAGATTTTTTAAGTTTATCCTTCGAACTATTTGCATGTTAGAAATTTTTAGGAGAAAACTAGGAAACTTTTTGGAGCAAGGACAGTGCTCCATCTTCAGTGAAGTGACACAATATGGTGACATTAGGTCTGTTTAGATTCTTTCCACATGTTATGAAGGGCGATTCCAGTATCACGGTTGCAGGTGGGGACAGGTGAGGTCATTATTTCAATAGCCTCACAGACTATGGCTCCACAGACTATGGCTCCGTGGAAAGTGAATACACATGCAGTCATTGTTGCCGCTTGTTGTACTGCTAGCTTGGCAACGGCCATCATTAGCTTGTTTTGGCTTACATCTGTTTGATGCTCTGTGAATCTGTCTTGTAGAGAACATATGCTGATATAACGACACGGTAAAATTGCTATGTCGATATACTTTTAATTTGGAATAGCAGGAATGAGCAATTAAACTGCCTGATTCATTCTGCCAACAATATCTGTTCTACAAAACGTTTATGAAGGAGGGGGAAATAGCAGTGTCATCCCCTATTTAGATGTTTTCATCCAAAAAGATGACGCAGGAGCCTTGATGGCATCAATATACCAAAAGCTCGCCTATGTCCCCTCCATCATACGCATGGACTCGTGCACCCCATGGGCATAAAATATTGCAGCCTTCCATTCCCTGAATTCAGAGTGCCTTCACCATATCTTCAAACAAGCAGATGCTTAAAAAAGAAATTCAAATCATCCATTCCTGCGTCCCATTCGCTTCCAGCCAACAACAATAGAAAAGCTAATCAATAAATATAGAAAAAACAGAACAAATTCGGTTCTCCTCTCAATCACTGACTCAGAGCATGCAAATTTTGCCGGACTTATATCTGATATTCCTTGGCTAGTGATCTAAGACATAGCTTCTTAAACTATGGGTCGCGATCCCATATGGGGTCGCATAACTGAATGTGGGAGTCGTGAAAAATTTGGCTACAGTAAAAGGTTTATGAATGCGCAATGACCAAAAATTAATTCAAAATAAAACACATAATGAATCCGAGGTGTTTCTGACAGCGCGACGTCACTGCAGCCTAGTTCTTAACACACAACATGCGCACTTTGAACTGCGCATGCTGTCACGACACACAACATCAACGACGCTGCCAGAAACACCTCAGCTCGGATTCGAGACTATTGTATTTCATGATTAGCATTGTTTTGTCTGTACATATGAAGTTTTCTGCTCTTATAAAAATGTAATAGTTTAATTACAGAAAATAAAGACTTTTAATATTTTCCTACCTTCATTCCTCAGCATGTAATTATCAAATAGTATATCTTTGGATTGTATTGGATTATGGATAAGTGGCTAAATTTAGACAAAAGAGGTAAAAATACTGATGACAATGTGGCAGAGTCTTCGCAACCAGGTTGTAGTACACCTAAGTTGACAAGAAAATATGTCGAATCATTTTTGCAATATGGATTTACTTCTAATAATCATGATGGTGTGGAAAAACCTCTTTGCTTAATTTGTAATGAAGTTTTGGCTGCGGAGAGCATGAAACCAGCCAAACCAAAATGACATCTTAATACCAAGCATGCAGCATACTGCAATAAACCAAAGGAATATTTGAACGACTTGTAAAATCTTCAAATAAAGAAAAACAATGTTTTGAGAAATTTGTTCCTGTCAACGAAAAGTATTTACTTGCATTGTATGAAACTTCTTATTTAATTGCAAAAACTAAAAAGCCCTACGCGAGAGGAGAAAATCTCGTGTTACCTGCTGATGTTAAAATGTCAGAATAGTTCATGGGAAAAAGTATGGGAATGAAATTTGTAAAATTCTTTATCGAACGATGTTGTTTCCAAAAGAATTTCTGAAATTAGTAAAGACCAATTCCAGCAGCTTATTACCAGGCCTAAGGGCAGCCCAAAGTTTGCAATTCAGTTAGATGAAACAACAGTTGTTACTTTATGTAAGATATGTTTTATGTACATATGGAAAAAGTATACATGAGGAATTATTGTTTTGTCGCCCTTTGGAAGGACACACGAGAGGGGAAGATATGCATCTTAAAGTTGATAAATTTTTCACAAATGAAGGTTTACTGTGGAAAAATTGCATTGGAGTCTGTACAGACGGTGCTGGAGCAATGATGGGCGAGAATGTTGGATTTGTAGCAAAAGTTAAAGCTGATGGCAATGAACATATCACTTTTACTCACTGCATGATCGATCGAGAGGCACTCGTAGCCAATAAAATATCACCGGAGTATGTTGTGCTTTGCAATACTATCAAAATCATTAACTTCACTAAACCTTAACAGTGTTTGTTTTAAAACCTTTGCAAAGATATGGACTCCAATTACAAAAGCTTATTACTACATGCAGAGGTAAGGTGGCTCTCAAGAGGGTGAAGTTTAAACAGATTATTGAAATTAAAAGATCAAGTTGTTATATTTTTGACTGAGCAGAAATCCGATTTTGTTAATTTTTTTATTAATGCAAACTGCAAAACTTTCAAAACTGCATTATTTGTCAGATATTTTCGAAAACCTCAATAATTTAAACATGTCGCTTCAAGGAAAAAAATTGTATATAATACTTTATTAAGTTAAAAGTTTTTTTTTATTTTTATACATATTTTTATTATTATAATACATATTTATTATATACATATTTAAGTTAAAAGTTTTTTTTTTTTACTAAAAAAGTTAACATATGGAAGAATAGGGTGGAAAATGGTACTTTAAAAATGTTTACAGCCACAGATGATTTTATAATTGAAAATAGCCTTCCCAAAGATTTAATAATAAGAGTTATAATTGATCATCTGAAGTGCCTGGAGACACAGTTTCAGAAATACTTCCCTTCAAATTTGGATTCTAAAAAACTAAGTTGGGTTCATGAACCATACTCAACTGAAATCAAAAACGTCTGATATCTACCATTAAAAGTTGAAGAAGACTTTGCCGAGTATTCAAGTGACACAGGTTTAGAACATGAGTTTCCTAAAAAATGGTTAAATGAATTTTGGCTTGTGATTAGGACAGAATTTCTAACAATTTCTGAAATGGTCCTAAACATACTTCTCCCATTTTTACTACATATTTATGTGAAGTGGCATTCACAGCATTGACAATTATAAAATCAAAATATCGATCAACTCTGAAAAACATTGAAGATGTCTACATCCTGCAATGTCAAATATTCAGCCAAGATTTAATTCTTTATGTAAAAATAACCAAGCACATCCATCTCATTAGTATACCAATTTGATTTCTTCTTTAATAAATGCTAAAATAATATATATACCAAATAATTCTTTTAAAATAAATTTCTTTATGTTTTATTATCAGTAAATGTTTGATTTGTATACCTGTTTTATATACCCGGGTCGCGTAAAAATTTCTCCGACGAAAAGGGGTCGCATGTGGAAAAAGTTGAAGAAGCCCTGATCTAAGGGACCTGAGTTTGAGCTCCGAGTAAGGCATGGATGTGTGTGTGTGTGTGTTGTTTTTCTGCTGAGGTCCCTGCCATCCTCACAGACCTTCTACTATGGCATATAAACTGACAGGCTCCTGTCAGATCTCTGTGGCAAGCAGCTGCTTGAGGGTTTTTTTTTTGTCCTATGTGAATCTGTCAGCAAATTACTCAGAGCCCAATATATCAAAATTGTTTTCGCCCCAGCTCCAAATCTCAAGAAAATTATAAAAAGGGACAGAAATAAATTTTGCGTACTTCAGAAATGAGCATATACCGATTTCCCCTATATTTGCTGGATAATTCCATTGTGTACTATGTCGGAAAAACCATACATTCTCTACAAGAGAGGTTTGCAGGATCATCAAACAAATGCAAGCCAAAACAAGTTAATGATAGCTGTTGCTGAGCTAGCAGTACAACATGGGACAACAATACACTGGGAACATGCCACACTGCTTGCACATGCATCCAATTTCTACTGAACCACAGTCAGCAAAGCTATTGAAATAATGACCACAACATGTAGAAAGAAGCTCTAAATAGCCCTAACATCACCATATGGTGTCACTTCACAATGTCCTTGCTCAAAAAAAGATCCCGAGTTTTCTACTAAAACCTTTTAACATGTAAATAGTTAGAAGGATAAACTTTATATATTTTATTGCTCAACGATAGAGAATTTTTGGTTATTTTTTAAAGTTTAACGTACGTTTAGAGCATTACACAAAGCTATTATTATCCCTATTTTTTTAAAAAAAACGGTGATTGTAGTTCTTGTGATAATTATAGGGGTATCACCCTAATGTTTGCTCCAGGTAAAGTTCTTTGCATGATTGTGCTTAATAGAATTAAGAACCTGGTTGATGGGCAATTGCATGATGACCAATTTGGATTTAGAAGTGGTAGGGGATGTGTAGATATTTTCACTCAGGTAGATTCTTAAGAAATGTTTAGAGTTTCAGAAACCTTTGTTGATTTTAAAAAAGCTTTCGATTCAGTTGATCGCCATAACATATGGTTGATTGTGAGATCACATGGCATACCAGTGTAATCCTCCAAAGTATGTTATAATCTTCTTACCTTGGATCTTTTGACTGATCCAAATTATACTAAATTTCTGGATAGCATTGGGTGCCAGGCAATTAATCTTTCCAAATAAAGTAAAATAAAGGTACATTAACTATATTAGGTGTTACTTAGTTAATATGAAAAGAATTCAAAAGATTGTCAAATTATTAAAGTGTAAATCTAATCAAAATCAATTATCCTGCTCAAGAGAAAGAAATAGAAAAAGTCAAAATATTTCATAAAACAGTTTATTTCCAAAAAATCGTGACTCACCAATGCATTCCTGTTACTTCAAAAATCTGAGAAACTAAAAGCTCAAATCAAAACATCTAAACTGGCATTCTCCCTTCTTCCTCCAAACTCTTCTACTAATTAACTCACATTCTCTCAATTACTAGCTCTCTCCTCGCTCCGTGACTTAATGTTATTTACAATACATGCAGTGTGCAACTGACACGTGTGTGTTGCATGCTGGAAAGTACATTTATAATTTTACGATCATGTGCTATCTATGACACAAGATGAGATGTGTTATTATGAGCACATTGCACCTGTCAATCAAAAGTCAGAGTTGCGCATGCGCAACTCCTTTAACAGATTTGGGAAAGGAAAAGTGATAATCCAACTGAAAATTAAAAGCCCCAAAACGATAAATAAATATTAATAACGTAAATAAAGTAAAAACTGGTTAAGGAAAAGTAAATGGGTGGACCATCACAACTCCCCCTCCCAAAGGGAGTTGAAATTTGACATAACAGATTTTGATGATTTAATAATACGATCTACTCATTTTCCATCACAACCAAAGGTACCTTCTCCCACTCCTCCTAACAATGTGTAAATTCAGCCTAATGTATATGCATACTAATGGCTGTGGCAGTTAACTGCATACTAGCATTAATCGGTCTAACTAGTATCACATTCTGATACAATTACAAAAGTTGCATACTGTGCACAAAGCCTGTTAATATCACTCCTGTGTTGCTTAACTTCAAAAAAGGTTAAAGAAAAATATAACAGTTCTGCTCCTTCACAGAATATAAATAAAGGTGCATCAAGTGGGGTACATAACATCCACTTATTCCCCTAACAATCAAATATGCGAAATCTAATCTTCTTCCGTGTATGCCATTCATATAAAAATGGGATTTGGAACTCTGTTAAATCCTGCTAACTGTAATTAAATATGCAAAGCTAATAATTTCATTTTACACAAGCAGAAGTGTAATCATCCACTAAAATTTCACCTAAACACAATAAATCACAATCTAGCTGAAATAAAAATAACATTAATTACCTCCTCTCATTGAACTTTACGAATCACTCCCAAAGGAGTTTTGCTAGTGACCATTTCAGTCAAAAGTTTTTATTGTTGGGGATGGCTCTAAAACGATACAAAACTTCAAGACATCATCATGGTCAGCTCATATATATGCAAACAAATGCTGCCAATGTCATCCCGATAATTACACACCATTGACACATCAATATCACTGATTACACTGAACAGATTTAAACACATATACATCGTATCTAAAGAAAAGCTGTATCAAAAATTTATCATACACAATGCTACATTTCCATCTACATTTTACATGAAAACACACTTTGCATACAAAAAAATTTCACTTCAAAATACAATTTATCATAAAGAGTTATATATATTGTATTAATGTGATATAACTTCAAAATACGATTTATATAATCATTATATACTAAATTCCCTTTCCTTCTCATCATTTGCATCCATAAATGTCTTTTATAATTTCCTAAATTCCTTAAATTTAGGAATCAGCTGAAACAAAAAACGACAGCAATTTCATAATTATGCTTGAAATCACATTAATACAATACATATAATATATATAACTCTTTATGATTCAACTAGAACTTGAGATGAAACAGAATACATAAAAAAATTCTAATCACTTCACATTGTGAACTCAAACTATGAACATTGAATAATAAATTCACTTTTACAAAAATATCTGAAGCTCTAAAGTAACAATATGAAATTAAACATTTCCAAATCTCTAAGTATGATTGAAACTTGATTTAGGATCTTTGAAGCGAGAGGCCAAAGTTCCTCATGTAAAGCCCTCTCATGAGTTATTCCTTGCCACTATGGCTTTACCTTTCGTTAATGATTGTCACGAAGAAACTAAACTAATAGATCGAAACGATACAGAAGCCGATCTTCCATTTTCAAAGGAACAAGTTTTGGATGATAATTATGACAATTGTCAATTGACAGTGCAACCGCGGTCCCATAGACTTTTTGAATTACCTTGTAGTCCAAAGCAGAATATTCAAGAAGCACCTACAAAATGTCCCATTAATGCAAATAATGCAATTTTAGATAATGAAGTTTGTGAAGTAGAACAAATTTATGAGAAAGCCGTCTTAGTTGATGAAAAGGTTTTTGAAGTAGAAGTTTTAACGGAAATTAATAATGATAAAAATATTTTTGAGTCTGCTTTAAGGAAAACTAATTTTAATGAAGAAAAAAGCAACCAAGAAATTGTGCTGACCGCAAGTATTCCTGATGAGTCTGGCAAGTTTGGAAGTCCTCAACTGTTGAAACGTAATTTGGAGGCTGACACCAATAAGCCTAGAAAGTACAAGATAAGGTTCTTCAAAAATCCGCACGTAGCGACGAGATACCGACACAACAACTAGATCCTGCAGAGCGACAACCGACAGCGAGGCAGTCAACATAGCAAAGAAGCCGTCATGAGTGAGATCTTCAGCAACGATTTTACTTGAAGCAAGCCAATGACTGTAAATGATAGCTAGGTAGTCACTGGAAGGAGAGCTATGCACCAATCCCCTGCGATGACGCATAGAACCGGCCAGGCCTAGCACCTAATGTTCACCCCGCCTTCTCGTGGTGCAGACCGTTAGTACCATTCAAAAGAGATACTCTCTTGTGGAAGTGAACGGAAGGGGAGGGCTGTCAGATTAGTGTGGCCTACTGATCTGGACAACTATGGCTACTTTTCTTTTTTTTTCTACCCTGCTGAGGAGTGGTCAACCACACAGGGTCTTGGTGCTGACCATATAAACCCACTGGACTGCACAGATATATGGCTCTGAGCTTGATTATAGATCCTGATTTTGCTGCACTGGTGGGCTTCTGTGGAGGGAAAATCTTCCGCTGTGTTTTCTGTTTGTTTGTGGGTTGACAGCCCCAAGTGAATAGATTCACAGGATATGTTTATCAGCTGGTGGATAATCCTGAGCAGAGGTCATCGCAGGCACCTGAACTCTTGGCATCATCAAATTCTACATTGGAGGAAGTCTTCCAGTGTAGATGGCTTCAGCCTTTAGTGATGGGGGAACGGGTCTTTGCCCCATGTCTGCGATTAGGGGGCTGTTTGATATTGTCGGCATTCCCTCTCTCAATAAACATAGTTTCTTTAAACATCCTACTAATCATTTTCTCTCTGCAGGAACGTGGAATGTGAGGACATTACATAGAGATTATTCTATTGATGTCCTCATGCAGGAATTCCAGTGCTATAACCTAGATACTCTAGGCTTGCAAGAGACCAGATGGACAGGTAAAGGTGAGATACTTAAAAATAACTTTAAATTTCTCTTTACAGGGAGGGTGGATGGAAAGCATCACTAAGGCGTGGGTCTGCTGCTCAGCAGACATGCTAGTGATGCTCTTCTAGGATATGAGTGCATTAATGAAAGGTTTCTTAAAGCAAAATTTCAGACAAGCATTAAAGACAAGCAGCAAAGACATTTCAGACAAGACATTAAAGAAGTTGACTTGAATGTTATCTGCTGTTATGTGCCCCCACTGAGGATGCTGATGAGGATGAGAAGGTTTTACAGACAACTTCAGGATATTTTGAATTCTGTCAAGAAAGGAGATATTACCCTTGTTCTTGGTGATTTCAATGCCAAAGTTGGTACTGACTCTGACCTTTGGGGGAAGGGTGATAGGCCCTTTTGGTATTAGTAGCTGCAATGGGCACTGTCTCCTACAGGTGTGTAAACTCAGGGTTTCAGAATAACTAACACTTATTACAAACACCCTGACATACATAAGTACACATGGGTTTCACCTGATGGGCTGCATAAGAATATGATTGACTATATATTAATTAACAACAAATGGGCTAATTTTGTTAGGAATACCAGGGCATATAGGGGAGCTGAAATTGGATCTGACCATTACCTAGTTAAAAGTGTCTTGCAACTTAAACTTAAAAAGTGTTGTGCTAGGGGTAAAAAATTTACCTTTAATGCTGAAGCTCTGAAAGACCCTGTTATAGCTAAAGCTTACCATGATAGGTTACTTAGTCATTATGACAGTCATGGTTTGCTTACTACTGAAGTTGAGGATGAATGGGGCCATTTTAAACAGGCTTTTTTGGAAACTAACAGTACTCTTTTAGGAAAAAAGGAGCAGAGGAGGCAAAATTATTTAAGTGATAAGGCACTTGAGTTTATTTCGGAAAGAAAAAACTGCAGGAATGTCCTTAATCAGTACCCTACTAGTCCTAATAGAAAGGATTACAGAGAGCTTAATAAACATGTAAAGGATCAGTTAGCTACTGATAAGAATCTTAGGCTTGATGGTTTGGCTGACAAAGCTGAGGATGCAGTTCGGCAGCACAACAGCAGAGAGCTGTACCAGATAGTTAATGTTTTATGTGGTAGAAAACGGACAGGCATACAAGGATTGCAGGATAAACAAGGTAAGGTTATAGATGGTGAGGATTCTGTCATGGCTAGGTGGGCTGAGCATTTCAGTGATGTTCTAAACAATGTGGTTAGTTCTACTCCCATTGTTTGTAATGATGATAGATGCATTGGCAGCTTTAATGTTGGCCCTATAACACAATCTGAAGTTATTTTGGCTATCTCTAAACATAAACTTCATAAATCCCCAGGGGTAGATGAAATTACTACAGAAATGCTCAGAGCTGGGAATGTTTCGGTTATCACTTGGATGACTGAAATTTTGAATAACTTTTATGATAAAGGCATGGTTCCTAAAATTTTACCAGAGCTATTATTATCCCTATTTTCAAAAAAGGTGATCGCAGTTCTTGTGATAACTATAGGGGTATCAGCCTACTCTCTGTTCCAGGTAAAGTTCTTTCCATGATTGTGCTTAATAGAATTAAGAATCTGGTTGACAGTCAATTGCGTGATGAGCAATGTGGATTCAGAAGTGGTAGGGGATGTGTGGATCAGATATTTTCACTTAGGCAGATTCTTGAGAAATGTTTAGAGTTTAAGAAACCTTTGGTTGCTAGCTTTGTTGATTTCAAAAAGGCTTTCAACTCTGTTGATCGTCATAATTTGTGGTTGATTGTGAAATCATATGGTATACCAGACAAGTTAGTTAACATAATGAAAGCTCTCTATAATAACACTGAGTCGTGTGTGAGAGTTGGTAAGTCTTGTAGCAATTGGTTTAGCATTACTTCTGGTGTTCGACAAGGGTGCATTTTGTCTCCTTTTCTCATTAGTTTGGTTATTAATTATGTTGGGCAAAATTCACTGCAGGGGAAAGATTTTGGCCTTAAATGGTCTGGAGATACTAAAATTTCTGATTTAGATTATACCAATGATATACCCCTTTTGGCAAATGATGTTGATGAGATGAACTCTTTCATTCGAGCTGTTGATGAGACTGGTAGTAGAGTAGGTTTGGTTATAAACAGAGAGAAAACTAAAGTGATGAAAATTGGTCAGGCAGGTTGTGATTCAGTTAATCTGAATGGTTGTAGACTTGAGCAGATGTCACAGTTTAATTACCTTGGGAGCTATGTAACTGATACTGGTGATGTGCGGCATGAGATTAACAGACGAATAGGTATTGCTGCCGTGACTTTTAAGAATCTATGTGGATTGTGGAGAAATAGGCGTATACATCTAAAGACTACAATTAGACTGTATAATAGTTTGGTTCTTTCCAGGGTTAGTTATGGCAGTGAAACTTGGACCCTGTGTAAACAAGATAACAGGAAACTAGATGCCTTTGATTCTAGATGCTTACGCAGTATCTTGGATATTAGGTGGTTTAACTTTGTAATTAATGATGAGGATAGGCAAAGGAGTTTGCAACCTCCTTTAAGCAGCATATTGTGCAGAGCCGCTGGTTTGGCCATGCTGCCCGTATGGATAATTATAGATTGGCGAATAGGGTTATGAACAGTGTGCCTAGAGGCCTCAGAAGGAGGGGGAGACCTAGGATGCGGTGGGCAGACAATGTCAAACAGGACCTTGTTAGAATTGGTGTGCAGTGGCCGGATGCAGCAAATGTAGCTCAGGACAGATATGCTTGGAGAATTAAACTGCGCAGTCTGGTTGGACCTCCGTAGCCCATGGCTGTTTGAGGATGATGATGATGATGAAGGAGAGTGAAAGAGAATTAGTGATTTAATATTTTTTCATTTTTTTAATTTTGTATTTTAAAATAACGTGCATTCCAAAGTGAATTTATGTATGAAAAAAATGAGATTCATGTAAAAGTGATTGGCTGAAATGATATTAAATTATTTACACTTTTTTTTTCTTTATTCTTAGATACGATTTATGTATATGTGTTTAAATCTGTTCAGTGTCATCAGTGATATTTATGTGTCAATGATGCGTAATTTTTGGGATGACATTGGCAGTATTTATTTGTATATATATATGAGCTGACCATGATGATGAGGATGGCAGAATTTTTTTTGTGTACTTTTTGGAGCTGTCCCCAAATGGCATAGTCTGGTGACCGAGTTGTTACCAGCATAACTCCTTTGGGAGGGGGATGTTAGCTCTGAAGGGGGAGGTATCTAATTATTGTTTTATTTCAGCTAGCTCGTGATTGCTGTGTATAGGAAAAGAATTAGCAGATGATTACAATCCCGCTAGTTTGTAAAATTTGAATTTTCTTAGCTTTGCGTATTTGATGTAATTAAGAGGAGATAAACTTTTGATGTAATAAAGAGAGATAAACTATAGAGAGATATTTGATGTAATTAAGAGAGATAAACTCCTAATATCCAATATTAAGAGGAGATAAAATTTGATGTAATTAGGAGGAGATAATGGTGTTCGAATACCCTTTTTTTATGTGACTTAGGAGAAGAATTTAGATTTCACGTATTTTTTGATTGTGGTTAGGGGATAAGCGGAAGTTATCACCCCGCTAACAACGTATGTAATTCAATCTTTTTTTCTTTTCATGTCTTTAACCTTTCTAGAAGTTAAGAAAGATAGGAGTGCATTAACCTTTTTCACTGTACAGTTCAAGTTATGCCAATTTCAAGTTTGTATCAGAATCACAAGAACTGCGATCACCATTTTTGGTAATAGGGATAATAATAGCACTGGTAAAATCCTTAGGAACCATGCCTTTATCATAAAAGATATTCAGAATTTCAGTCATCCAAGTGGTAACAGAAACGTTCCCAGGTCTCAGCATTTCTGTAGTAATTTCATCTACACCTGGGGATTTATGTAGTTTAAGTTTAGAAACAGCCGAAACAACTTCAGACTGTGTTATAGGGCCAACATTAAAGCCACCAATGCATCTATCATCATTGCAAACAATAGGAGTGAAATGCTCAGCCCACCTAAACATGACAGAATCCTCCCCTTCTATAACTTGACCTTGTTTATCCTTCAATCCCTGTATACCTGACCGTTTTCTACCACACAAAACATTAACTATCTGGTACATCTCTTTCCTGTTGTTCTGTCTAACTGCTTCCTCAGCTTTGTCAGCCAATCCATCAAGCCAAAAATTATTATTAGCTGATAACTAATCCTTTACAAGAATCCAGATTATTTGAGACTTCTGTAAAATTCTATAGGACTTTCATACTGTTAATGTTTACTATATTGTAATATCCTATTGAGGCATTAGTGATTATGTTGGCTAGTTCATATAACAAATTTGGCAGTTTTTCCTTTATATGGTCCAGCATACAATGGAACAAATTTGTTTATAAATCCTCTTTCTTTATCTCTTTTGTGGTGCATTTTAATCAAGACCTTATATATTTCAAATTCCATATGCCATTGTCTTTTGTTATAATTTCCTTGTTGATTCTATTGTGCTTGTAGGGAATTATTTTGCGCCTTTGAAATGGCTTGAATATGCTGTTCTGTTCTAAATTCGATGGATTGTGGATATGCAGGTTGACCAATAAGTCTGTTCCAGGATAATGTCAGCTCTCTAAATATTCTTCAAAGCGTGAATTTAGTTGTTTCGTATAATAAAGTGCATAGGGCAAATG
The DNA here is from genome assembly GCA_038380435.1 of Ryuthela nishihirai. Lineage (NCBI taxonomy): Eukaryota > Metazoa > Arthropoda > Arachnida > Araneae > Heptathelidae > Ryuthela > Ryuthela nishihirai. The sequence goes on from JAWZYU010000002.1 coordinate 87,376,162, forward strand.
AAAATTGTTGCAAGTATTTATCCCAGGTACTATGTCTATTTTCAACATATGCAGCTATCATTCTTCCAATATTTCGGTTCATTCTTTTGGTTAAATTTGGCTGGATGATATGGAGTTGTCTATATGTGTTTTACACTGAGAGCCCAAAAGTCATGGACCTTTTGGTGTAAAATACATGCCTAATAATGGGTTGGTCCTCCTCGAACCCTCAGAAGTGTAGCCACACGTCGAGGTATGGAGTCAACGAATTGCCGTTATCATTCTGCAGGGATGGCAGCCCACACATAACTGTAGACCATAATTGTGTTGCATTGGATGGTGCTGGATTCATGGCTTATACGCTAGTTTCCATTGTGTTCCACAGATGCTACAAGGCTTTCATATCAGAGGACTGTGGAGGCCAATTCATGATGATAAAGTCCGTGGAGTGTTCCTTGATCTACCTCCTAGCATCCAAAGATCGATGACATGTTCCATTATCTTGTTGGAATACCTTGTTTAATTTATCTTGTTGGAATACTGCATCAGGGTGCTCGAGAGTCATGAAAGGGTGCAGGTGATCTGCAAGAATGTCCATGTATCTCATACCTGCTAGCGATTGCTCCAAACGGACAAGACAGCCCAATGTAGACCACTTGAACATGCCCCACACCATCACAGAGCTGACTCCAGCCTGAACAGAATCTTGCAGACAGGAAGGGTCCATGGCTTCATGGGGCCTACACCACATTCTAATGCGCCTGTCAGCACGAAACAACTAGAATCTAGATGCATCAGACCATGCTACCTGACACCACTGTTCTACTGTCCAATTTCGATGTATTCATGCCCATTCCAGTCATTGAGCTCTGTGATGACGTGTAAACAATGGGACACGAGTGGGTATTCGGCTACCAAATCTGATGGAGTGCAGGTGGCGGACTGTCCTTTCAGAAATGTTTTGTGTTTGGCCCGCATTCAAATTGGCAGTGATTTCATGCACTGTAGCCCATCTATTAGTTGTTACCATTCGTTACAGCCAATGCGAGTTCCATTCATCGGTTGCATGCAGCTGTCCCATTCGCTGGTTTACATGTGGAAATGCCATCAATAGAATACTGACGATCAACTCTTGACACCGTAAGGCCTGGGAAAACCAAATTCCTGCACAATCTCTGATATTGCATGACCTATTCTTCTGGCACCGACAAAGTCAGACAACTCACAATGTGCAGCCTAGTTGAATTAACAACTACTCTGAAATGAATGTTGGGTTTGTAGGCTACTGCAGCACGATTCTGTGGTTGACATCCAACGCATCGGTTATGAGTACAGCATGCTAGTTCTACTTTAACTGCTATTCCCATGACTTTTGGCCTCTCAGTGCATTTTAAACGTTTCACATACTTCAGCAAGCACATTTGAAATGAATTGGGGCTCATTGTCTGAAACTATACTCTTGGGTACTCCATACCTGCACATAAATTAATTTATAAACTTTTTTGCTACAATTGTTGCCATTGCATTTCTAATGGGAAATATTTCAACCCATTTCTAAAAATAATCCACTAACACCAGAATATAATGGGATCCCGCTTACATTAGTGGATAAGGGTCCATTAAATCCAGGCCAACTATTTTCATGGGTTCATTGGAGATTGTGCCTGTCATAAGACCACAAATGACGGTTCTGATCGAATTTTGTGGTTTGACAAATTAAATATGTTTCTACATAGGTTTTTACATCCTTTTTCAATGCTGGACAATGTGCTCTTTTGACTATCTTCTGATATGTTTTGCGTGTACCTAGATGTCCTACTAAGGGTACACCTGCAATTCTGGAGTACGCACTCTTAAAGTCTTGGGGATAAATGGACGAAAACTGCCTGTTTGACTTGGTCATCTGCAGTAGTACAAAATATCATTAATTAATTGAAAATGTCTGTCTTTTACAATAATACTTGAAGCTGTACTAGGATCTAGAGGTAATTAATCAGTTTTTCAAATAATGGTATGCATTTCCATATTCTAAATCTTTTTCTTGTTCTTTAACTAAGTGTTTCTTATATTTTACAGGAACTATGGTGGTGCTGAGTGGTTAGCACGCTTGGCTACTGATCTAAGGGACCTGGGTTCGAGCCCCGGATTAGGCATGGATGTGTGTGTAGTTTTTCTGCTGAGGTCCTGCCATCCTCTCAGATCTCCTACTGTGGCATATAAACTGACAGGCTCCTGCCAGACCTCTGTGGTAAGCAGCTGCTTGAGGGGGTATTTATTTTATTATTATTATGGTGGTGAGCGAGAGAGAACATAAGGCTTATCCTCCAGATCTGGCATAACTTCTGCCAGCCACATGGGAGCACGGGATAATGCATTAGGTAGCTGAGATGAGCAGTTCCTTTTCGGTGCTCGGCCTCGAAATTGAATTCTTGAAAGTGCAATGCCTAGCACATTAAATGACTTGTTAAATCGGTGGATGTCTGAAACCATTGTAAAGCAGCATGGTGGGTAAAAATGGTAATGCCGGAAGTGTCTAGTTGCACTTTAAATTTTTCTAGAGCCCATATTACGCTTAGGCATCTTTTTCAGTCACTCTGTAATTCCTTTCATGTGACTCAAACTATGACTTGCATACTTAATGACATGTTCACAATTGTCATCCTGCATTTGACTGAGCATAGCACTGAGACAGCACTGAGACCAACATCAGAAGCATCAGTCTAAAGCTTGAAACTTTTGCCTGACTACGGCAAGGCCAACACAGGAACATGACACAATGCAACTTTTAATATCTGGAATGCTGTGTCGCAAGGTGTCTGTAGACAGGCGTCTTCTTGACCTGTATGGTATGGGTTGTTTTTCAACCAACTGTGTGTGAGTATGTGCAAGGGTACTTATCCCTATCATGATGTTGATACTACCCAAGTAGCTGATGAACACAAACTCCAGTGTACTATGGATATGTACACTTTATTAACACAATTACAATATTACATTTATATTATATATACATACAAATGAGTGAGTACCCACCGGTACAGTCACTCACTAAGCACAGGCTACATGGAGCCATAGTGGTCCCTCTGCTAGATGGCAGAAAAAAAGGCTTAATCAAGCCACAGATAACATACAGAATGTTTTGTTGTCTGCACACAAGTCCTTCATTCTCCCAACCATCCTCCAGTTTGAACAAACTGCCAGATGTGGCCACATGATGTTTCTCGGGGACTTTAGGATCTCTCAGTCAATGGGAGATAGACACAATTTTTTGTACCACATCTACTCTCGTTCCCAGGTAAGGATGCGCTGGGCCTCTAATCAAACACACATGTGGCATTTCTACATCCAGCCCCAAACCACCTAGAGCTGAAAGCCAACAACCTTCAGAATATGCCACAACAATGGCTGTCCTAGTGGACCTAGTCACAGAACAGCGCAAGTGTCCCGTGAGCCATTTATCTCACTTGTTCTCGCTGGTCACGATGTAGTGCTGTGAAGGCATTTTTTAACCTTTGTAGTAGATATATATCATGGCCCCCACAAGGGAAATGCTATGAGAGTCTGACAGGGCTCTAGCCTGGGGGCCTGGGATTAGAGGGGGCCCGGCGTGGCAGGTCGGCCACAAAGTGAGATGATCAGAAGACAAAAAGCGACTTTATAAAATATTGACTTTTGTTTTGTCCATCCAACTAAAATTAATTATTTTATTAGCCACATTCATTACATTACCCGCTCATCATACTGACTTTTTGTTTCGTCTTTGTGATTTATCGCCATTCATACTCTTATTTATGCTGATGGACAACACGTGCCTGTTTTGATACATTTAAAAATAAAACGAATTGCTTTTTGATTTAAAGCTCAAATTTGCAAACACATTTAAAAACGTGGCATGCGACAGAAAGCGATTACCGGGCAGGCGGTGTCTTTGATCTTCGTGTGCACAGGTTTGTACAGGTGGACAAGGCAAAATGAACTCTACACCGGGTGCACAATTTATTTAGACTGTGACACAGGTGTCTAGCGGCTTCTTTTGAAAACGCATTTCATTGCCTAGCTCGAATATATGGAATAGATTTATTCTACAAGATTTGGGTTGGTTGATTATGATAAGTTCGAGTTCAGTAAAGTGTGTGTGTGTGTCTGTATGTAGAAACATGGTACTGATAAGCAGAGGCGTATCAAGCGAGTGTTGGATCTGGCAGCCACCAGGGGCCGCGGCCCTGAGCTCAGAGGAAAAAAAATATTGTGTCCCCTGGGTCCCCCGTAATTGTGTGGGGCTTCAAGCTTTTCTCTAATTAAAGAAAGATAATCAATCAAATTGTATATTAAAGTAATGCAAAAAAACAATAATATTATCTGTCAATCTATTTTGCTTAGAAATAAATTGAGAATGAAAATTATTACACTATTAAAGTTTGTTACATTTTTTAAAGGAATAAAATAAAATTTAATTCCTTTCTCCTTTCATTTTTCTGTTCTTAGAATTTAATATGTTTTGTGTTTGATGGTTTGCCAAACACAAAACTTTGTCTTTGGCCAACAAACACAAAAAAGCCATCAATGACAGCTAGTGCTTTTGTGACTTTGATCAGTTTTTTGTGAAAAAAAATTAAAGTTCGTTGTTCCTGTTCTATATTTGTGAAAATTTTTATTGGAATGTATTAAGATTCGTAACAATTAAATACCATTTGCGAATGTGATAAAATTCAATTAAATTACAGTTCACAAAAATTACCAAATAGAGGAAGCTATTATTTACGGGAAAATAATTTCTAACTCTCATATTTAAACATTCCTGCAATTTAGTTAATTTTTGCTTGTGAACCGAAAATATATTTATATATTATTCTTTACAGATTATCCATTCGCAAAAGATATTACACATTCTATCAATTTATTTATGTTTAAATTTTTTTTAAATAAATTATAAAAAACAATTTGTGCTTAACTAGATGGCCACTGTCCATGGACTTGTGATGGACCCAGTTATACTCTGGAATTGTCAGATTTATTTTATTTATAACTATTAATAAACGAGGCAGGTCTAAGCTTTTTGTCCTCTGTCTGACTGAATACAAAGATATACGGGTTCCAAGCAGGGCCGGATTTATAATAAGGCACACTAGGCGCCACATCGAAAGAGGAGCCTTAGAAGATATCATTTACTTTTTCATAAAGTTAATACTTTTCTTGTATTGCACTTAATTACTAAAGCTAAATTTACAATTATTGTTATATGATAAATAAAAACTGCTATTATTAATACATAATATACTATTCTTTTGCCGCTATTATAACCTGAATCAACCTCAAGCATTTACCACTGTACTCCATCTCACTGTTTCTTTCATGAAACATTTCACTGGAAGCAAATCAAGCCACCCTTCTCATCAGAAGCAGACTTGGCTGCTGGCACACCAGAAACTTCAGTGGGTTGAAAATGAGGGAACGGAGCCACCAACTTTCGAGGATTTAAAACACCAGATGTTTTGCAATTACTCCTCGGGAATCATTTAAACATGTGGAGAAGGTTTGGATACATGGAGAATGGACTAGGTAGATTGTTGTCCAAAAAACACTGATCTTTGCCAAAAGGTTACAATGCAGACTTTCTCACTTAGTAAATGACAGCGGCTTCCTTTGACTTCAAATTACCAGAAATTCTTTCCTTGATGGGGGATGTTTGCTCAACAGAGAGCAGATGACAGACAATGATGACGACCTTCAGTGAATGATTATTTATGGTGCATAAGAGGCTGTGGATTGAGTTGAGTGGTTCAGGAGACCACATGGGGGTGAGCCTTAACTCTTAAGAAACGTTAAAGAGGATTTGCTGAACAGAGAGCAGATGATGGACAATGACGACAACTTTCAGTGAATGATTATTTATGGCGCATGAGAGGTTGTGGGGTAGGTTGAGTGGTTCAGGAGACCACATGGGGGTGAGCCATTAACTCGTAAGATACGTGAAAGAGGATAAAAATCTTTCACTTGCCGTTTATCTACATTGTGAACCAACAGCAAAGAATCTTTAAGGCTGGCAGTTAGTGGAAGCTTTCAGATTTAATTTTTGGACAGCAAGAGTATACAGAAGAAATCATCGTCAAATCAGACAACTAAAGCTATAAAGCAGCATAAAGGCAAATACTCTAACTTTTTCCAATTTCTTTCAGCAGTTTTTTTGTCTCTGCAAAAAATGGGGAATTTTTTTTGGAAAACTGTGATCGTAATTTATGCAAATATAATGAAATATTTTTTCCCTTTTTTGTGGTTCTCACTGTCGTTTTTTATAACAATATCAAAGCAAAAACGAATCAATATGAAGAACCATGGCTATTGAAGACTCGATTTTTTTAATATTGGGGCATTTTCTCAGATTTCAAGAGATATTTGATAAACGGCAAACCATTTTATACTGTCTTGATTTTTCGCTGGCAATTGTATCCAGCAATTATCAATTATTATGAAGCAAAAAATTATATTTACAAAAGTACAGCAAAGCAAAGATAATGAAAGTTATTGTAATTTAACTCATTTTATGGAAATTAGTGTCCAAAATAATTTTTTCTACATTTCCCACCAATATATATATATATTGTTACGACAGATGAACGCGCTACAGTGACTTCACGAGTTAACGTGATTGTAGCCCTCGTGTGCGCTTCAGCGTGAGATTCAATTAGCCAACGCGTTGGAACTTAGAACAGTTCTGAAGAAGAAGAATGAAAGTATAGCAGTGTAGTGTGTAAAAGTTCTGAGATCGGAAAGGTTGTTCAGATGGTTTGTGTCTGTGCGCGATAAGTAAAAGACAAGAAGAATCTTTTATGTGTTGTGTGCGCAGACGGTCCTCGTATTATTTTACTAATGTGGAAAGTTTAGTGAACTAGTAGAGGATGATAATTTGTTTACGTCTCAAGATGTTCAAGGGACATGGTAAACAAGGTTGAAAAGGTAGTATTTAGTAGAATAGACAGAGCTGTTGTTGGGTACTCTGTGCAGGAAGATTGATGATTTTTGCATGTTAGTAGTTGATTTGTTTATGAGATACTACATCTATATTTTCTTTGTAACGATTTGCATTGTATTAAATTGGTTTTAAAATATAGCTTTTAAACTCACGCCCAGTGTTATCCATATTTTTGTAATCTGCAACATTTGGTGTCAGGAGTGGGATGATTATTTAATTGAATGCCGTTCACTAGAAGTATGGATGAGTTAATAAAGCTGATGACTGATATGAAAGCCGATATGGCTAATAAAATAGGTGACCTGGCCGCACAAAATAATGAGTTGAGAACTGAGATAGTTTCTCAAAAAGATGATTTGAAAGCCAATATGGCTAATAAAATAGGTGACCTGGCCACACAAAATAATGAGTTTAGAACTGAGATAGTTTCTCAAAAAGATGATTTGAAAGCCGAAATGGCCGCACAAAATAATGAGTTGAGAAATAAAATAGGTGACCTGGCCGCACAAAATACTGAGATGAGAGCTGAAGTGGCTTCTCAAGTTGGTAAGATTATTGATCACTTCAAGGATAATAAAACCGAACTCAATAGACAATGCAATAGTTTAAATGTTGAATTTGTCAGTGAAAAAGCTGATCTTGATAATGTTAAGTTAGATTGTAAACATAAAAAAGAAAAAGAGAAAGGCAATGCTTATCAAAATGTGAATCCCAAACCTATAGGTGAATATATCTCCAGCAGTGGGAGCTATAGTACAGATGAACATAATGCTGATGCGGGAAAGAAACGATGCGGAACCAGAAAACATTCCAAGATTCTTCGCTATCTGAAAAAGAAGCAATTTAAGAAACGATGTGGAACCAGAAAACATTCCAGGATTCTTCGCTATCTGAAAAAGAAGCAATGTAGATTCAATTCGTTTTTACAAAATTCGACGGACAGGAGAAGCTTGCTGGGGCAGAGGCGTTCTGATGAAGCCTTCATATGGATTGAAGAGATCTCGAGAGAGATGGCGAAAGTGCGAGAGGACTACGAGAAGAAGATTACAAAAGAATTGAATCTTCGCAAGAAAGGAGAATCTCGAAATGTGGATCTGCTACTGAAAATCAAGAAACGTAGAGATAGCACAGATAATGACTTTGACCACGCAACTACTGGTGATGCATGGCAGAGTGTCTATGTCGCTGGTGACATGTCTAGGAACTGTGAAGAACAATCACACAGATCAGAGAGCTGTGAGACTGTACAGTATGCTTTGCACTTCAAATTACCTAGGTATACAAGTCTGGCACGATCTGAAGAGAGATCCACACGAAAGGTATTCTATTCCTCGCTGTCAGCAAAATGCGTCATGGACAATTATCGCAAAGGCAGAGTAACGAGTGGTAATAAGGGGGAACGAAACAGAGTTTACGTTTCACAGAGAGGTCCGAGTAAAGAAGAGGCGTCCATTCATCATAGATACAAAGTGCCATTCGATGTTACTGGGGAAGTCGGAGAGATTTTTCCGAAGCATATAGCCACACTCGAATCGTTTATAGAAAGTGGGGATTTAAGAAAGAAGAATTCCGAAGAATGGCTTAGAAGCGTAACAGGTGATGCTAGTAAAGGAGCTTCAGGCAGAGAGAGTACTTCAAAGACTAACTTTCTGGATGAAACTAAGCCTCAGAGTTACGATCAGAGAGAAGTGAAACCCTCAGATAATCTCAAAGTAGCCATGCTGAATTTCTTTTCTGAACAGTCAATGCGCAGATTTGGACATTATAATCATTTAGATTATAAGGATATAGAAAAGTTTTATCACGACTACAAGAGCTCTAAAGTGGACAATATCATGTTAGAAAACTCGTCGCTGATCTCCAGAATGAACAATTTGGCAATCATGACTGATATTTTTCTGGCTAATTACAATGAGAGCTCGAAGAAAGTGAATTCCGAAGAAACAGCAACTATGACCTCCTCGGGTCATGTGTTTTGCTGGAGACCCGAGTGGCGCCATCGGATGGTAGATAAACACAGTACAGGAGGTGTCGGTGACAAAGTGAGTCTGGTCTTGGCTCCTGCACTTGCTGCTTTAGGTCTCAAGGTCCCTATGATCTCCGGTTGTGCTCTACAATTGACGGGAGATACTCTGGACAAATTGGAATCCATCCCTGGTTTCACAGTCGACTGCACTAAAGATAAAATCGAGCAGATGATGGAAGACGTCGGATGCTGCATCGTAGGACAGACAGAGGAGCTGGTGCCAACAGATAAGGAGATTTACCGCTGCAAGGATCTGACGGCTACCGTAGATAGCGTTCCTCTAATGAGATGCTCAACTGTGTCCAAAAAGCTGGCTGAAGGAGTGTGCGCTTTGGTTTATGATGTTGAATTCGGAAAAGGAGCTATTGATCTCATCAGTACAGAAGATGTTGCTGTTGATTTAGTTAAGAAAATGGTTGCAGCATCACAAGCTCGTGGAATGAAGAGTTTGAGTTGTTCAGCTGTTATCAGCAACATGGATTCACCTCTTGAAAACTCTGTTGACAACTCTCTGGAAGTGATGGAAGCTGTTCAGTGTTTCCTTGGTAACGGATCCTTGGAACTGCAAGAGCTCGTCGAAGAGTTAGGAGGAGAACTTCTGCGTTTGGTGAACATTGTGGATAATAGGGTAGATGAAGCATCACGTGCCCGCAAGGTTCTGCATAACGGCAATGCTTTGAACAAGTTTCGTAACATATTAATAGAACAAGGAGTATCTGAAGATGTTGCAAGCTGGCTATGTGAAGGTAAAACAGAAAAAATATTGCTAGCAGCCCGACACATCACTGATTTCACTTATACAGGAGAAACAGGTAAGGTTGTCGGATTAGAAGCTGCAGTTCTAGCAAGAGTATGGAAGGAGCAGATGGACCGAAGCACTAAAAAGAATTATGGAGCTGATATTATAATTGTGAAGCACCTTGGGGATCAAATTGAATCAGGTGAAATATGGCTGAAGGTTCATCACGACAGTTCTGAATTAAGTGAAAGTCAACTGACAAAAGGGTCAGACTGGAGGATGAAACTTCTCCCTAGATTTTATGTCACTAATGACTTTCATTCTTTGTTACTGTTGATAGAATTAAAAATCCAAAGGAGAAAACTTTTGACAAAGAAGAAAACTTTTTACAGGTTTTGCACGAAAACTCTTAGTCGATTCTTCTCCCTGCGGAGACATAAACGTGTTCACAAGGGCTATAGGCCTTACACGTATTATGTTTGTGGACGAGGCTTCAGTCAGAAAAGAAATCTATGTCATAATGAGATTCGCTTTCATTTTGACACAGACATGTGGATAAACTGAAGAAGCTTCGGAATCCAGAATTGTTCGGGACGAACAAGACCTGAGGGGGCAGTGTTACGACAGATGAACGCGCTACAGTGACTTCACGAGTTAACGTGATTGTAGCCCTCGTGTGCGCTTCAGCGTGAGATTCAATTAGCCAACGCGTTGGAACTTAGAACAGTTCTGAAGAAGAAGAATGAAAGTATAGCAGTGTAGTGTGTAAAAGTTCTGAGATCCGAAAGGTTGTTCAGATGGTTTGTGTCTGTGCGCGATAAGTAAAAGACAAGAAGAATCTTTTATGTGTTGTGTGCGCAGACGGTCCTCGTATTATTTTACTAATGTGGAAAGTTTAGTGAACTAGTAGAGGACGATAATTTGTTTACATCTCAAGATGTTCAAGGGACATGGTAAACAAGGTTGAAAAGGTAGTATTTAGTAGAATAGACAGAGCTGTTGTTGGGTAATCTGTGCAGGAAGATTGATGATTTTTGCATGTTAGTAGTTGATTTGTTTATGAGATACTACATCTATATTTTCTTTGTAACGATTTGCATTGTATTACAATTGGTTTTAAAATATAGCTTTTAAACTCACGCCCAGTGCTATCCATATTTTTGCAATCTGCAACAATATATTTCACATAATTTTTTTTTTTTTCATTTCTAAAATTTGAAACAATCCAGAAGACGGTTCCTTTTATCAGTAATGAGAACGCTAGTCATTCAACCATTGGGTAGAAAAGCATCGTTTGCTCCAACAATAAGGTTTAGAAGTCAAATTTTAATGCATATACATATTTTTATTTTTTAAAGAACCTTTCTTGCAGTATATAGGCAGAAAATCCAGAACAGCCAAAAATGTCCATTGGCCATAAATTTTGAAATACATATACCAGATGAAAATTCCTCTTTCTGAGTTCGTTTTTGACTTTGTCTTAATTAGTCCTTTTTTTTTGGGGGGGGGGGGGAATAATGGGAATGGGGAAGTATCCCACTTTCAAAATTGTAGGATGGCTAAAAACTAAGTTTAAGATTTAATAAATTTTGTTGTTTAATGATTTATTTGCATCTTGTTTATTATTCTATTAATGTACTTTTAAACTTATTATAATTAAGCAAAAAAAAAATTGTGCCTGTATTTTTTTACTTCCATCTTCATTTATTTTATGCTTTCCTCCCCTAAAACGTTTCTTGTTGTATGCCTGTTCTAAATTTTACCCTTTGATGTACCAGATATGGAACAGACTTTAAGCACCAACTTTTTAATTTTGTTGCGAACTTCTATATTTTTACACTGACCAAGTTTTTCGCATTTTTAGCCTGTTTTTAGAGTTAATTTTTAAAATGCAGAAAACGTTTCTTGTTGTATGCCTGTTCTAAATTTTACCCTTTGATGTACCAGATATGGAACAGACTTTAAGCACCAACTTTTTAATTTTGTTGCGAACTTCTATATTTTTACACTGACCAGTTTTTCGCATTTTTAGCCTGTTTTTAGAGTTCATTTTTAAAATGCAGAAAAATATCTAAGTACCGGAGTATAAAACCAAAATTCCCTGAAAAGGATTGAATTCTCATGATATTTTTCACTTAAGCAAGCTTCCGTCATTACACTTTATATGATATATTTGATTCTCATGGTTCAGTGGAAAAACTGAAAGATGCCCAATTAGACTTCTGAATGCAATTTACGACAAAAAACTGAAAGGTATATTTGCCAATATCTGCCTCGCCATTAAACTGTTTTGTACAGTACCAGTTATTGTTTCTTCAGCTGAAAGATGGTTCAGCAGACTGGCAAATTCATTCAAAACATGGCAAAGAAGCACAACTAAATCATCTAGCAATTTTGTGCATCTAAAATGATTTAGCTAAGCAAGATGATTTTACTGAAGTTATTGAAAAATCTGCGACAACCAAAGCTAGAAAATATACTTTGTGATAATTTTTGATATTATTGTAAGTTTTTATTATGTAAATCCATATAGTTTTTTTTAATAAATATAAATATTACTTTTGTGTCATCATTTAAACTGACTTATACTAAATCCTGTAGAGCAGCACGCTGTCCTTTAACCTTAACGGTAGGTAGGGAGGCCCGCTAAAGATCCTGGCCTGGGGGCCCGCTTCAGGATGTGGGGACCCTGATATATATTACACATTTTTGAGGTTAATACAATATTGAATTGTTATTTATTTGAGTGTTTAACGTCCTTAGGTGTAATCAGTAAAGTGATTTGTAGATAATTTGTGCACATAATTTTTGTGCGAATCACTTTGTGATAGTTCTTTGTTAGGCCTAACCACCACAACTCGGATGTACTGTGTGCTTTGTTGCAAAAGCAATTCACTCTTTTTGTGTGATGTTTTGTGAAAATCGTTTTGATCAGAATTTCATCATCGCTTTCAAGAACTCCCAAGGTAAATGGAATTTTGAAAATTTTAATAGGTAAGTGTATTACAATTACTGTAAAACCAAATGGTTTTACAGTTGTAATCTCGGTGATATCTGAATGATAAAATTATTTGGTTTATAGTTGACATTTGCTGATATTTTAGTGATAAAATGATTTGGTTTATAGTTGACATTTGCTGATATTTTAGTGATAAAATGATTTGGTTTATAGTTGACCTTTTGCTGATATTTAAATGGTAAAGTGATTTAGTTTAAAATTGACATTTGCCGAGATTTTAGTGCTAAATTGATTTGGTTAATAGCTGATATTAAGCTGATATTTAAATGGTAAAATGGTTCGGTTTAGTTTATATTTCACTGATATTTCAGTGAAAAAATTATTTAGTTTATAGTTCACATTTCGTTGATGTTCGTGATAAAATGATTTTAAAATTATTTGGTTTTGCAGTTCATATTTCGCTAATATCTAAGCAATAAAATGATTTGGTTTATAGTTAACATTTCGTTGATATTTAATTGGTAAAAATGATTTGGTGATATAGTTCATATTTTTCTTATATTTAAATGGTAAAATTACTTACTTAAATTTGACATTCGCTAATATTTTAGTGCTAAATTGATTTAGAGTTGACATGCCACTGATATTTCTATAGTAAAGAAATTAGACTTTATAATTATTGCATTTGAACTGATATGTCATTGCATTTTGAATGTAAAATGATTCCGTTCAAGCTTATATTTCCGTTCAAGCTGGTACCTAGAATGAGAATGTATATGCCATTAAATGTGATTGAAATATTATGAATAGTTAGTTTTTTTTAGCTTAATTTGATAAGTGTTACTAAGAACTTAAATTTATATGAGGGATAAGCAGTCTAATTATGACAAAGCAAAGATGTCAATTACATAGTCCTCATTATTTATCTGAATCACCATGTTAAGTACCTTCTATGCTTGTTTATTAACACATCTGGTAGTCTATGTGTTAGTGTATACCATTTATCTGAATCACTACACTGCAGCTTTGGGGCGGGGGTGCCTCAGTCGGTAGCATGCCAGGATCATAATCTGCAGTTCCAAGGTTCAAGTCCCAGCTGAGTCAGCATTGAGATTTATCTCTGCAAAACTACCCACCCTGCCAACAAGTCAATAGGGGGCACCGATGGGCTGTTACCTGTGCATGTTAAAGAACACGTTGGATAGCCTTGACGGGAGGCTACCATCTGTCTCCCAACAGTCCTCCAGTGGATCATCTCCCCCAACCTTCTCTGAGCCTTCGGGGTCCTTGTGACCTGGCCACTTATCCCATTGTGTACAAAAAAAGTGCCGCTCAGAGGAAAAACAGCCAACCAACTCTGCAGCTTTTGTGTTATGTTTTCTGGATATATCATGTTTTCTGGATATATCAACAATTAGTTTGTTCGTATGATTTAATTGAATCACTAATCTTGTCCACTCTCTTATCATATATATATAATGAACCATTTCTCACTTCTAGGAAAGTACATATATTTCTTCACGATAAAAATGTATCACTCAATTTGCTCATTTTGTGTTCTATTTACTAACTTTTATTTCCTTCATTCATAGAAAAGTTAATGTGTATTTTAAAGTTATTTGAATATATATATGACTTAAATTAATAATTACCCCTATTAATTTTCTATTTCCTTTATATTTTTTACTTCAACTTTAGGAGTTTTAAACATTTCTTTATTTGAATTAGTATATGATTTCCTTAAATCACTCAGGCTAATTTTATGTGAATATTTCCTCACTTTAAAAGCTTAATGCATTTCTGCATTACGTTTATTATATATATGTAAATTAATTGAATCGCTCCCAATTTTGTGCAATATTTAATATTTTTCCACTTCTCTTTGGGAGATTTACATATTTCTTCAGTTAGTTTACTATATATGAATTAATTTATTTATTCCTAGTTTTGTGAAATTAAATATTTTTTTCCCTCACCTTTTAAAAGATTTAAGCATTTCTTCAATTGGTTTAGTATATATCATTTCCTGATTTACTTCTAAATATTTTACAATTTTTAATATTCACCTCCTCACCTTTAGAACATTTATGAATTTATTCAATGAGATTTAGCATATATGTTATAAATGAATCACTCATTTTGCTAGTTTCATGTATTTCTTTTCCAGGTAGAGTTGCTAATCGTGCTGATTATTTTTTATGTAAATGTTTATGAAAAATTGCGCAAACTTGTAATTAGTTGATCATTTTTGCATTTTTGTAATTTTGGTTTGTTTGAAATCGTGAAAGACACATTGTTTTTACCTGAGATTTTATTTGTTTTCAGTGAAAAAACGTTATTTCAAGAGGAGTTTTGAATAACTACTGTCCACATTGAAATATTCCAAAAGTCCATTATTGTTTTTTAAAATTGTTATCAAAAAGTCAAGAAATATTTAGCCGAAAAAATTTTCGCCGACACACGGGATTCGAACCCGCATCTCTTCAGAACATCACAGAATATTCTTCCACTTGAAGTAATGCCAGCTTGTCTTTTTTCTGCTAATTTAAAGACTAAACTCTTGGCCAATTGGCCAAGCTAAACTATCACCGATAGATGACTCACAATCAACAGAGTTGAAGCCTTTTTGAAATCAGCAAAGCTAGCAACCAAAGGTTTCTGAAACTCTAAACATTTCTCAAGAATCTGCCTAAGTGAAAATATCTGATCTAAACATCCCCTACCACTTCTGAATCCACATTTCTCATCACCCAATTACCTGTCAATCAGATTCTTAATTCTATTAAGCACAATCATGCAAAGAACTTTCCCTGGAACAGAGAGTAGGCTGATACCCCTATAGTTATCACAAGAACTGCGATCACCTTTTTTGAAAATAGGGATAATAATAGTTCTGGTAAAATCCTTAGGAACCATGCCTTTATCATAAAAGATATTCAAAATTTCAGTCATCCAAGTGGTAACAGAAACATTCCCAGCTCTAAGCATTTCCATAGTAATTTCATCTACTCCTGGGGATTTATGACGTTTCAGTTTAGAAATAGCCAAAATAACTTCAGATTGTGTTATAGGGCAACATTAAAGCCACCAATGCATCTATCATCATTGCAAACAATGGGAGTAGAACTAACCACATTGTTTAGAACATCACTGAAATGCTCAGCCCTCCTAGCCATGACAGAATCCTCCCCATCTATAACCTTACCTTGTTTATCCTTCAATCCTTGTATGCCTGTCCATTTTCTACCACATAAAACATTAACTATCTGGTACAGCTCTCTGCTGTTGTGATGCCTAACTGCTTCCTCAGCTTTGCCAGCCAAGCCCTCAAGCCAAAGATTCTTATTAGCAGCTAACTGATCCTTTACATGTTTATTAAGCTCTCTGTAATTTTTTCTATTAGGACTAGTAGGGTATTGATTAAGGACATTCCTGCAGTTCTTTCTTTTTGAAATAAGCTCAAGTGCCTTATCACTCAAATAATTCTGCCTCCTCTGCTCCTCTTTTCCTAAAAGAATACTGTTAGTTTCCAAAAAAGCCCATTTAAAATGGTCCCATTCTTCCTCACCTTCAGTAGTAAGCATACCATGGTAAGCTTTAGCTATAACTGGGTTTTTCAGAGCTTCAGTATTAAAGGTAAATTTTTAACCTTAGCACAACACTTTTTAAGTTTAAGTTGCAAGACACTTTTAACAAGGTAATGGTCAGATCCAATTTCAGCTCCCCTATATGACCTGATATTCTAACAGAACTAGCACATTTGCTGTTAATTAATATATAATCAATCATATTCTTATGCAGCCCATCAAGTGAAACCCATGTTTACTTAAGTATATCACGGTGTTTGTAATAAGTGTTAGTTATTCTGAAACCATTGAGTTTAGTTACCTGTAGGAGACGTTCCCCATTTCCATTGCAGCTACCAATACCTAAAGGGCCTATCATCCCTCCCCAAAGGTCAGAGTAAGTACCAACTTTGGCATTGAAGTCACCTAGAACAAGGGTAATATCTCCTTTCTTGACAGAATTCAAAATATCCTGATCCTACTCTGTCGCTAGACAGAAAGGGTCCTGTTGCCAAAATGGCGATTCTGGCTCACTCTTTCCACCCAAACTGACCAAGTTCCTACATGCCCCCCCCCCCCCCCCCCCATATAAGAAATTCAAGGCAGACATTCCCTGCCTGAATTTCTAATGAATTCAGTCACTCAGGAAATAGAACCCATCCGTCCTGAATGTCAGTCACTGTTCATCAAAATTTAGGGTCCATATCCCTACATTCGCACAATGAAAATTTATAGTGCACAAATAGCAGAAGACACAAATTATCTCAAAGTCACAGATGATCACAGAAGTCCTCTTTTTTTCAATACAAACCCAGAAGAATCAACAATCTGTATCAATCTGGTTGCTACACAGTTCACCAATTATTCATACAGACACACTGACGTAGCGAAACAATAGGTTTCCCAAAGTGTTTAATTGTTGACATGGTGATTACACTAGTGATCAGTCATTTGCGAATGATTTGTTTAAAATGAACAAATCAATGAAGTGAGTCATTCATTCGTGACTCCACTCCAAAAAAAATCGATTCTTTGAATCATTGACCTCATTATGAAATACTTTGTTTTCAAAAAATAATAAAATAAAATGTTAGTAATTAACGCAAATGATTCAGAATGACAGAATCATTCGCATTTACCTATGATTCTTTTGATTCCTCCGACTTTTTTCGCAAACGACTCCTCTCATTCCACCGACTCTTTTTTGCAAACGACTCTTCTGATTCCCCCAAGTTAGTAATTAACGCAAATGATTCAGAATGACAGAATCATTCGCATTTACCTATGATTCTTTTGATTCCTTCGACTTTTTTCGCAAACGACTCCTCTCATTCCACCGACTCTTCTGATTCCCCCAATTCTTCTTGCAAACGACATTTCTGATTCCTCTGATTCTTTTTGAAAACGACTCTTCTGATTCCTGATTCTTTTTGAAAACGACTCTTCTGATTCCTTCGATTCTTTTCGCAAATGAGTCTTCTGATTCCTCATTCTTTTTGAAAAAGACTCTTTTGATTCCTTCAATTCTTTTCGCAAATGACTCTTCTGATTCCTCAGATTCTTTTTGAAAAACAACTCTTCTGATTCCTGATTCTTTTTGAAAACGACTCTACTGATTCCTCTGATTCTTTTTGAAAACGACTCTTCTGATTCCTCTGATTCTTTTTGAAAACGATTCTTCTGATTTCTTCGATTCTTTTCGCAAATGACTTCTGACTCCGTTTTTTTTCGCAAATGATTCGAAATACGAATCAGCTGAGTTGACTGAACGATTCTTCTCCCTTTTTGAAAACGACTCAAAATGATGAATCAGCTGAGATTGAATCAACAAAAAAATTTTGCAAATAAAAATAATACATAAAAATTATTGTAAAGGACAAAACGCAGGATTTTCGTTTGCTTTCAGTAATATAAAATTCCACATTTTTCGAAATATCTTGTATTTTGCCAGTTTATGGGTCGTTTTATTATTTTGTGAAAAAAAAACCTTTAGTCAGTCCTATCTTCCCAATCTGGTAGCTGTTGTAATGAGTTACCTACCAAACAAAAGCTTGTGGCATCATCATCATCATTCTCAAGCAGCCATGGGCTACGGAGGTCCAACCAAACCATGCAGTTTAATTCTCCAAGCATATCTGTCCTGAGCTACATCTGCTGCATCCGGCCACTGCACACCAATTCTAACAAGGTCCTGTTTGACATTGTCTGCCCACCGCATCCTAGGTCTCCCCCTCCTTCTGAGGCCTCTAGGCACACTGTTCATAACCCTATTCGCCAATCTATAATTATCCATACGGGCAACATGGCCAAACCAGCGGAGTCTCTCTCTGCACAATATGCTGCTTAAAGGAGGTTGCAAACTCCTTTGCCTAACCTCATCATTAGTTAGAAAGTTGAACCACCTAATACCCAAGATACTGCGTAAGCATCTAGAATCAAAAGCATTCAGTTTCCTGTTATCTTGTTTACAAAGTGTCCAAGTTTCACTACCATAACTAACCCTAGAAAGAACCAAACTATTATACAGTCTAATTTTAGTCTTTAGGTGTATACGCCTATTTCTCCACACTCTCCATAGATTCTTAAAAGTCCCGGCAGCAATCCCTATCCATCTGCTAATCTCATGCCACACATCACCACACCTGGTTACAAAGCTCCCAAGATAATTAAACTGTGACACCTGCTCAAGACTGCAACCATTCAGATTAACTGAATCACAACCTGCCTGACCAATTTTCATCACTTTAGTTTTCTCTCTGTTTATAACCAAACCTACTCTACTACCAGTTTCATCAACAGCCCTAATGAAAAAGTTCATCTCATCAATATCATTTGCCAAAAGGGCTAAATCATCAGCATAATCTAAATCAGAAATTTTCGTATCTCCAGTCCATTTAAGGCCAAAATCTTTCCCTTGAACTGAATTTCGCATAACATATACAATAACCAAGCTAAAGAGAAAAGGAGACAAAATGCACCCTTGTTGAACACCAGAAGTAATGCTAAACCAATTGCTAGAAGCCTTACCAACTCTCACACGACTCAGTGTTATTATAGAGAGCTTTCATTATGAGCCTGCCAATGTGGGAATAACTCAATCTCACATGAAGATCCAGTATCCCAAGGGACCAGGGGAATGATGTACATACCAGATACACAACAGGACGTAGGAAAGAATCTAGGAACCATAATAGAAATTTAGGGATGCAACAAAATTTTACTGTTCCTGATAGACGAGTGAGGAATTTTCAAAATTTTAACTCTAGTATAAATTACTCACAACGTAATCATTTAAACGGAAAAGGGAGAGAAAATTAGAGTGCTTTTCACAATATCCCGCTGAATTTTCGGACACTCATATGGCCTCATGTTCTATCACTGGAGAGGATGATCGAATGCCACTAATTAAAGGAAAAATAGAGGGGAAAGAAGTGACTGCCCTTATCCACACTAGCACTACTGTCTCTATCGTAGGTCTAAGATGTTTCAAAAGGATTAAACGGAAGTTATTAAATAAAATATTACCCATTAATGTTGGATTAAAGGGAATATATGGCAGGATCTTCCCCTATTAGGAAAATATGAAGTTGAAATAGAGATAGACGACGAAAATTTTAAACATCCCGCTTATGTGGTTGACATGGAAGTTAATGACAATTATGATGCAATTTTCGGATATGATATATTAAAGTCAGAGGGATTTGTGATTGATTTAACAGATGGAATGGTAAGGAAAAGGAAAAAAGAAAACTAAAGGATAGAAAAAAATGGCAGAGACGGAGAAAATAAATATTATCAAAGGTAGCAGTCGTAGCAAAAATTTTACTTCTAAGAACAAAAATCTGTTGATTACAAATAGAACAAAAATCTATTGATTAATAGGAAGGGCAAGTGCTAAAACTTTAATCCCTCCGAAGACAGACAAAATCGTAGTGGTTAAGTGCGAAAACGATGATATGAAGTTAAAAACTGTGTTTGTACAAGAATATGCTAAAATGAAATACGGAGCGATTAGAGTGGCTAGATTCCTTAATATAATTAACAGAGAAGGTTTAATAAATATCAGAATAGCTAATGTCTCACAATACCCAGTGCAGATAAATAAGAACATGAAACTAGCCAATGTGGAAATTATCAACAGAACCCAGATCAATAGTATTGAAACTACCCCGTTGAAAGATAAACAGCCTCTAACTTTAAAAGACTTCAAATTAGATCATGTACATCCAAAATTTAAAAAAAATTAGGATCACTACTGGTACAGAACGAGGATGTTTTTCCTAGAGATATAAGTGAGCTTTGCAGGCACCGATGCTGTCTTTCACGAAATTCATCTAGAAGATGATAGGCTGGTGTGCCAACGCCCTTATAGAGTACCATATGCGCTACAGCAGGAATTAGATAACCAATACAAGAATTTCTGGACAATGACATTATCAGAGAAAGCATTTCACCATTTGCCTCCCAAGTAGTGCTGGTTAGGAAACGAGGTGGCATGTATAGGTTCTGTGTTGATATAGGGCACTAAATGACAAAACAATCCCTGATGCATACCTCTTGTCTTTAATAAATGAGATTATCGACTCATTGTCTAACGCAAACTTCTTTAGTTCATTAGATATGGTATCTGGGTACTGGCATCTTCCAGTACATCCCAGGGATATTGAAAAGACAGCACTCATTAGTAGAAACAGACTGTATGAATTCAAAAAAATGGCTTTTGGACTTCGCAACTCGGGGAGCACCTTCCAATGTCTTTTAGACAATGTTTTGATGGGTCTAAAATATGAACAAGTATTAGTTTACTTAGATGATATAATTGTCGCATCACATACATTTGACCAACACTTGGAACAATACAAAGGGTGTTTAATAGGCTGAGAAAATTTAATTTAAAGTTGAAACCCCAAAAATGCCAATTCCTAAAGGAGTCCTTGTCATATTTAGGCCATTTTATAACTCCCAAAGGTATACAACGAGACCCTAGAAACTTGGATGCAATCAAACATTTTCCGAAACCTCAATCAACTAAAAAGGTTAGAGCATTCTTAGGACTGACAGGTTACTATCGGAGATTCATTAACAAATATGCTATCACACTTCCATTAGTCGAATCAATAAAGAAAAAGACTAAGTTCCAATGGACGTCTGAAGTGGAAGAGGCATTTCAAACACTAAAATTAAAATTGATCAGTGAAAGTATTAATTTATCTGGTTTTCAACAAATGATTTTTCTTGTCAACATATGCTAGCAAAAATGGTTTGGGAGGCATACTAGAGCAAGATAATTCTGACAGAATCAAACAACCAGTAGCATATATGAGTAGAAAATTAAAACCCGCGGAAACGAGGTATTCCACAATACAAAATGAGGCTTTAGCAATTAAGTTTGCCATCAACTATTTCAAACCTTATTTACATGGAAGAAAGTTCACTGTGATTTCAGACCATGCCCCTCTGTCTTATCTTATGAAGCTAAAGGATCCCTCTAGCCGTCTAGCTAAATGGAATCTAGTATTGCATTTAGTCGGGGAAACGAAACATTCCAGCTGATGTTTTATCTAGAAATGTCAATACCATCGAAACTAATGTAATCCTACCCGAAAAATTCAAAGATAAAGAACAACTGAGAGACTTGCAATTAGATGATCCTAATCTAAAATTAATAATCAAAACTTTAGAAGGAACTAACACAACAGCAGTAACCAATATCTCGGATCAATTTTATATGAATGGTGGATTATTATTCCATTATTCCATCCCGCATAAGGACGAAACTAGAAATGAGGTCATTGAACAATTAGTCGTCCCTAGAAGCCTAATAAGCCAAATCTTATAGCTGTGGCATGACAACCCTTGCTCTGGCCATCTCGGTGAATTAAAACCATTGCAGAGAGTGTGAGCACAGTACTTTTGGCATGGAATGTATGCTGACGTGAAGAACTATATTCAAACATGTATATCATGTTTGCAGAGGAGGGGATTCTTAGAAAAGAGGAAAGCTAACCTCGTAAGAGCACCTCTTACTTCACGCCTCTTTGAAAGAGTAGGAATGGACATTCTTGGACCATTACCGATGACAGAGAACGGGAATAAATATATATTGGTCATGACAGACTATTTCACCAAATGACTCAAACTATATGCTCTGCAAAACCAATCAGCTGAATCAATGGTAAAATTATTCACAGAAGACTACATTGTCAAGCATGGTATCCCAAAATACATCATCAGCGATAATGCCAAATATTTTACGGGTAAAATAATGACAGAAGTACACAAAAAATTAGGGATCACAAAGCAGAATACTTCTTTTTACCGCCTGAGCAGCGACGGACAGGCAGAAAGAGTGAATTATTCAATTTTGAACATGCTTTCGCACATGGTCGCAGATGCAAATAATATGTGGGACGAAGTTCTGCTTTTTGTATTAATGGTCTACAGGAGTGCCGTACACTGTTCTACAAAAGAAACCCCAAACTATTTAGTTTATGGACAAGATTTGATTTTACCTTACCAAATATGGGACCCGTCATAATCAAAATAGGGACCTGTCATATTTTGCGGCTGAAAATTATGGCGAATACTTAACAGCAAAGATGAATAGAGCATACGACATCATACGCCATAACTTAGAATTGGCGGCCGAAAAACAAGAGAGACAGAGAAAGAGAACCTCATTCGATAAACAAATAAAAGTCGGGGATTTAGTACTTTAAATTGCCCTAAGATTCAATGCAAAAATACAAAAAAACTATGAAAATTGTCCACTGGACCATGGTGCGTATTGCAAAAATTGACAGATGTCAACTATAAAATCTGCTTGGTAGTTAACCCCCATCGAATAGAGATAGTTCACATAGATAGACTGACAAATTAAAAGACACGAAATATTCTTCACGCCAATGACAGGCAAAGGGCACCAAACAATACTGAAACAGATTGATAATGGAACACGAGAGGTGGAAACGACGCAAGCAGGTTTTGAGCAAGAAGAATACGAAGAAGACCCTCGTTTAAATTATCATGAGCAGAAAGAGATTCGTTTACCCGTTTCCATCACCACTGATTCGTTAATAAGGATTCCAGGATCTACCCTCACTGCACAAACCTCTTGCCCCTATGACCTAAGGTTAAGAGATGCGTTTGGCAAAGTAATCCCACCGACTTCTAATATCTCCGCACATGAAAGCAAGCCTTCTCATGGTGAACCAGAAATTAGAATAAATGAGGATTGCCATGAAGAGGTAGATATGATCGTCATTGATCAGCCACAACCCAGTACTTCGAATCAGGAAGGTGATGATGAAAATTTATGGATGAAGGATACTTGTTGTTATTAAGGGCCACTGCTATCACCACCCGAACCAGTTGATCCAAACCCTGAACGCATTTGTAAGATTTCATGATGGATTATTAGATTGGCTGAAAATGAATTAACAGTAAAGAACCTGAAAAATATTCAAGAATCCGTGTGAGAGTAGGAAAATTGGGATTGATTATTGAGAAATGCATTCAGTTATTTCTTTATATTCTCCTTGTCGTTGTTTTTTACTCATAAGTAGACATATTTAGATGATATCATACATATATAGAGTTTGAAACAGAAATTTAATTTAGGACAAATCTAATGATTAAGATCTGCTGGGAATATGATCAACAAATAGCTAGTTTTCACCAACTGAAGAAATTAGTACATAATTAGATGAAGGAAGACAATAAAATTGGTAATGCGAATGGGTCGAGGACAGTTGTAAAACTACGATTGAAAAGAAATATGTATTAAGCAGTGCAACCTTTTTAAGTTACCGTACCATGGGGATAAGTATTAAAATTATTCACGAGAAAAGTCATCATCATCATCATCCTCAAGCAGCCATGGGCTACGGAGGTCCAACCAGACCGTGCAGTTTAGTTCTCCAAGCAAGTCTATCCTGAGCTACATCTACTGCATCTGGCCACTGCACACCAATTCTAACAAGGTCCTGTTTGACATTGTCTGCCCACCGCATCCTAGGTCTCCCCTTCTTTCTGAGGCCTTTAGGCACACTGTTCATAACCCTATTCGCCAATCTATAATTATTCATACGAGCAACATGGCCAAACCAACGGAGTCTCTCTCTGCACAATATGCTGCTTAAAGGAGGTTGCAAACTCCTTTGCCTAATCTCATCATTAGTTACAAAGTTGAACCACCTAATGCCCAAGATACTGCGTAAGCATCTGGAATCAAAATCATCTAGTTTCCTGTTATCTTGTTTACAAAGTGTCCAAGTTTCACTCCCATAACTAACCCTAGAAAGAACCAAACTATTATACAGCCTAATTTTAGTCTTTAGGTGTATACGCCTATTTCTCCACACTCTCCCTAGATTCTTAAAAGTCCCGGCAGCAATCCCTATTCGTCTGTTAATCTCATGCCACACATCACCATTATCTGTTTACATAGCTCCCAAGATAATTAAACTGTGACACCTGCTCAAGACTGCAACCATTCAGATTAACTGAATCCACAGCCTGCCTGACCAATTTTCATCACTTTAGTTTTCTCTCTGTTTATAACCAAACCTATTCTACTACCAGTCTCATCAACAGCTCGAATGAAAGAGTTCATCTCATCAACATCATTTGCCAAAAGGGCAAAATCATCAGCATAATCTAAATCAGAAATTTTCATATCTCCAGCCCATTTAAGGCCAAAATCATTCCCTTGAAGTGAATTTCGCATAACATAATCAATAACCAAGCTAAAGAGAAAAGGAGACAAAATGCACCCTTGTCGAACACCAGAAGTAATGCTAAACCAATTGCTACAAGCCTTACCAACTCTCACACACGACTCGGTGTTATTATAGAGAGCTTTCATAATGTTAACTAACTTGTCTGGTATACCATATGATCTCACAATCAACCACAAATTATGACGATCAACAGAGTCGAAAGCCTTTTTGAAATCAACAAAGCTAGTAACCAAAGGTTTCTGAAACTCTAAACATTTCTCAAGAATCTGCCTAAGTGAAAATATCTGATCCACACATCCCCTACCACTTCTGAATCCACATTGCTCATCACGCAATTGACTGTCAACCAGATTCTTAATTCTATTAAGCACAATCATGGAAAGAACTTTACCTGGAACAGAGAGTAGGCTGATACCCCTATAGTTATCACAAGAACTGCGATCACCTTTTTTGAAAATAGGGATAACAATAGCTCTGGTAAAATCCTTAGGAACCATGCCTTTATCATATAAGATATTCAGAATTTCAGTCATCCAAGTGGTAACTGAAACATTCCCAGCTCTAAGCATTTCCGTAGTAATTTCATCTACCCCTGGGGATTTATGAAGTTTAAGTTTAGAAACAGCCAAAATAACTTCAGATTGTGTTATATGGCCAACATTAAAGCCACCAATGCATCTATCATCATTGCAAACAATGGGAGTAAACTAACTACATTGTTTAGAACATCACTGAAATGCTCAGCCCACCTAGCCATGACAGAATCCTTCCCTTCTATAACCTTACCTTGTTTATCCTTCAATCCTTGTATGCCTGTCCGTTTTCTACCACACAAAACATTAACTATCTGGTACAGCTCTCTGCTGTTGTGCTGTCTAACTGCTTCCTCGGCTTTGTCAGCCAAACCATCAAGCCAAAGATTCTTATCAGCAGCTAACTGATCCTTTACAAGTTTATTAAGGTCCCTGTAATGCTTTCTATTAGGACTAATAGGGTATTGATTAAGGGCATTCCTGCAGTTCTTTCTTTCCGAAATAAGCTCAAGTGTTTTATCACTCAGATAATTTTGCCTCTTCTGCTCCTTTTTTCCTAAAAGAGTACTGTTAGTGTCCAAAAAAGCCTGTTTAAAATGATCCCATTCTTCCACAACTTCAGTAGAAAGCAAATCATGACTGTCATAATGACTAAGTAACCTATCATGGTAAGCTTTGGCTATAACTGGATCTTTCAGAGCTTCAGTATTAAAAGTAAATTTTTTAACCCTAGCACAACACTTTTTAAGTTTAAGTTGCAAGACACTTTTAACAAGGTAATGGTCAGATCCAATTTCAGCTCCCCTATATGCCCTGGTATTCCTAACAGAACTAGCCCATTTGCTGTTAATTAATATTTAATCAATCATATTCTTATGCAGCCCATTAGGTGAAACCCATGTGTACTTATGTATGTCGCGGTGTTTGTAATAAGTGTTAGTTATTCTGAATCCATTGAGTTTACTTACCTGTAGGAGACGTTGCCCATTGCCATTGCAGCTACCAATACCAAAAGGGCCTATTACTCCTCCCCAAAGGTCAGAGTCAGTACCAACTTTGGCATTGAAGTCACCAAGAACAAGGGTAATATCTCCTTTCTTGACAGAATTCAAAATATCCTGAAGTTGTTCATAAAACCTATCCTTCTCATCCTCATCGGCATCCTCAGTGGGGGCATAACAGCAGATAACATTCAAGTCTTTAACGCTTGTCTGAAATTTTGCTGTAAGAAACCTTTCATTAATGCACTCATATCCTAGAAGAGCATCGCTAGCGTGTCTGCTGAGAAGCAGACCCACGCCTTGGTGATGCTTATTGTCGTCCCTCCCTGAAAACAGAAATTTAAGATTATTTTTAAGAATCTGACCTTTATCTGTCCATCTGGTCTCTTGCAAGCCGAGAATATCTAAATTATAACTGTGGAATTCTTGTGTGAGGACATCAAGAGAAAAAGCTCTGTGCAGAGTCCTCACATTCCAACTACCTATGGAGAGAAAATGGTTAGTGGGATGTTTAAAGAAACTATGTTTATTGAGAGAGGGAATGCCGACAATATCAAACAGCCCCCTAATCGCAGACATGGGGCAAAGACCTGTTCCCCCACTACTAAAGGCTGAAGCCATCTACACTGGAAGACTTCCTCCAATGTAGAATTTGACGATGCCAATAGAAGCAAAGAGTTCAGGTGCCTGCGATGACTTCTGCTCAGGATTATCCACCAGCTGATAAACATATCCTGTGAATCTATTCACTTGGGGCTGTCAACCCACAAACAAACAGAAAACACAGCGGAAGATTTTCCCTCCACAGAAGCCCACCAGTGCAGCAAAATCAGGATCCATAATCAAGCTCAGAGCCATAAATCTGTCCAGTCCAGTAGGTTTATATGGTCAGCACCAGGACCCTGTGTGGTTGACCACTCCTCAGCAGGGTAGAAAAAAAAGAAAAGTAGCCATAGTTGTCCAGATCAGTAGGCCACACTAATCTGGCAGCCCTCCCCTTCCGTTCACTTCCACAAGAGAGTAGTGATTAGAAAAATTGAAAGGAGTGCATTTACAGTCAAAAGGCAACTGTTGGTAGCCAATATATAACATAAAAAATTTTAGCGAGAGATAAGGAAGTAAACTTTTATTAACTTATTGGTAGTCAGGGCAGTATACAATATGACAGGCTGTGTTTGGGCTGAATGGCCACAGCTCATCTATAATCGGTCATAATTAGCTTTCTGAAAGCTCATTTTTAGGAGAAAATCAAATAAACTGAAACGCAACCTCACGCAATCACTAACTTAGAGAAAAAAAAGGGGAAGAAAAGGGTGAAAACTGCCGATCGTACCACAAATAGCCTAATGGGGAGAGCAATCTGAACTTCTGTATCCAGTTAGTGAAAATCGCAATACCAGTGACACAGGTTTCCAATCACCAGTGGGAGGTCTCTGAACGTTAGAGCGAAGCACGTAGTAGTGATGCCGAGGAGAAAGGGAATTTTTTTTAACCAATAGCAATGCCAGAACAGCCACTCCTTGGAAGGGAACGCGGACAGCACTATAGGCAAGCTGGTAATAAGGGAGTAAATGTGAGGAGGAGAGAAGAATGCAAGGTAGGCGGGGTTTGGAACGTTGTAACTGCAAATAGAGAGGAGACAGAATTAGACAGTATAATGAGTAGAGGAGAGTATATAAGAGGAGAGTAAATGATAACTGTAGTTTCTTTAAAATATAAGATTGTTGACAAATGTAACTTCTTGGTAGAGGTGATCTCACCTGACAAGGCTAATGAATATTGCACGTCAATGGTAGAAATATGGAAAACAAATATATATAAGTAATAACATAGTAATAAATGATAATGTGGCAAGAATACAGATTATGACATTAAGAAGCAAATGAATATCTAAAAAGAAAAAGGAAAAAAAAATGTAACTTTCAATTGAGTATTGACAAATGTATGTTACTTTTAGATATAGGGATAGAGAAGAGGCAATTAAATTGGAGACAAAAGGAAGAGAGCGGATCAAGGGAGCATTAAGGAAACAAAACAAAAAAGAGAATTAACAAGAGAAGAGGCAATAGCGTGAAAATGGCAGTGTCAACTCCGGGAAATCGTTGGCTAGTGCCAACCTTGTTATGTATTATTATGACGGTTGGATCGACACGTGATGTTGAATTATTTATTTCAACAGTTCATTTTATGATTTTGAGATGATGCCGAGAGCAAGACAGTTTGAAGTAGAATTTCCCACTGGAAATTGTATAACAGAGAATTGTGTCGGGTGTTTAAAAATGTGGGAATCAATGATCTTTATTGATTCAGGAGAAATGATCACTCCCGAGAATTTCATTGTCCTACAACAACCACATGTTCGAGGAAATTCCCAACTTTTCCAGTGTAAGAAAGGTAGTTTTTCATGTGAATGTGCAAACCAAAATTGTCAGGGAGATGAGGTTTATTGTGATCTAAGCCACTGTGAATTAAATGCGACGTGTAATGGTAGCTAGGTGTAAACTGGAAGGAGAGCTGTGCACCAATCCCTAGTGATGATGCACAGAACTGGCCAGGTCTAGCACCTAATGTCCGACCCCGCCTTCTCGTGGTTCAGGCCGATAGTACCTTTCAAAAGAGATATTCTCTTTTGGAAGGGAACGGAAGGGAAGGGCTGCCAGTTCAGTATAGCCTACTGATCTGGTCAACAATGGCCACTTTTTGCTTTTTTTTCAACCCTGCTGAGGAGTGGTCAACTTCACAGGGTCCTGGTGCTGACCATTTATACCTACTACACTGGACTTGTTTATGGATTTGAGCTTGATTATTGATTCTGGACTTGCTGCACTGGTGGGCCTCTGTTGAGGGAGAGTCTGCCACTGTGTTTTCTGTTTGCTTCTGGGTTGCCAGCTCTAAGTGAACAGAGGCATGGGATACCTTATATCAGCTGGTGGATAATCCTAATCAGAGGCCATCGCAGGTACCTGAATCTTACTTAGCTAGTTGGGCATCATCAACCCTAAACTGGAGTAATGTGTCTCAGGCAGGCCATATGGCTCTTGAAAAAGTCCACTTGAAAAGGTGGTGCCTGAAGTTCCTACCAGCATCGGTGACTTCAGCCTTTAGCGGAGGAGGAACAGGTCTTTGCCCCATGCCTGCGATCAGGGGGCTGTTTGAAATGTTTGGCCTTACCTATATCAATAAACCTAGTTTCTTTAAAAATCCTATTAATCATTTTCTCTCTGCAGGAACGTGGAACGTGAGGACATTATAGAGAGATTATTCTCTTGATGTCCTCACGCAGGAATTCCAGCGCTATAACCTAGATATTCTAGGCTTGCAAGAGACCAGATGGACAGGTAAAGGTGAGATACTTAAAAATAACTTTAAATTTCTCTTTACAGGGAGGGAGGATGGAAAGCATCACCAAGGTGTGGGTCTGCTGCTAAGCAGACATGCTAGTGATGCTCTTCTAGGATATGAGTGCATTAATGAAAGATTTCTTACACCAAAATTTCAGACAAGCATTAAAGACTTGAATGTTATCTGCTGTTATGCCCCCACTGAGGATGCCGATGAGAAGGATAGGTTTTACGGACAACTTCAGGATATTTTGAATTATGTCAAGAAAGGAGATATTACCCTTGTTCTTGGTGACTTCAATGCCAAAGTTGGTACTGACTCTGACCTTTGGGGAGGGGTGATTGGCCCTTTTGGTATTGGTAGCTGCAATGGAAATGGGGAACGTCTCCTACAGGTAACTAAACTCAATGGTTTCAGAAATAACTAATACTTATTACAAACACTGCGACATACATAAATACACATGGGTTTCACCTGATGGGCTGCATAGGAATATGATTGATTATATATTAATTAACAGCAAATGGGCTAGTTCTGTTAGAAATACCAGGGCATATAGGGGAGCTGAAATTGGATCTGACCATTACCTTGTTAAAAGTGTCTTGCAACTTAAACTTAAAAAGTGTTGTGCTAGGGTTAAAAAATTTACCTTTAATACCGAAGCTCTGAAAGACCCAGTTATAGCTAAAGCTTACCATGATAGGTTACTTAGTCATTATGACAGTCATGGTTTGCTTAATATTGAAGTTGAGGAAAAATGGGGCCATTTTAAACAGGCTTTTTTTTAAACTAACAGTACTCTTTTAGGAAAAAAGGAGCAGAGGAGGCAAAATTATTTAAGTGATAAGGCACTTGAGCTTATTTCAGAAAGTAGGAACAGCAGGAATGTCCTTAATCAGTACCCTACTAGTCCTAATAGAAATGATTACAGAGAGCTTAATAAACGTGTAAAGGATCAGTTAGCTACTGATAAGAATCTTTGGCTTGATGGTTTGGCTGACAAAGCCAAGAAAGCAGTTAGACAGCACAACAGCAGAGAGCTGTACCAGACAGTTAATGTTTTGTGTGGTACAAAATGGACAGGTAGACAAGGATTGAAGGATAAAAAAGGTAAGGTTAAAGAAGGGGAGGATTCTGTCATGACTAGGTGGGCTGAGCATTTCAGTGATGTTCTAAACAATGTGGTTAGTTCTACTCCTATTGTTTGTAATGATGATAGATGCATTGGCAGCTTTAATGTTGGCCCTATAACACAATCTGAAGTTATTTTGGCTGTATCTAAACTTAAACTACATAAATCTCCAGGGGTAGATGAAATTACTATAGAAATGGTCAGAGCTGGGAATGTTTCGGTTACCACTTGGATGACTGAAATTTTGAATAACTTTTATGATAAAGGCATGGTTCCTAAAGATTTTACCAGAGCTATTATTATCCCTATTTTCAAAAGAGGTGATCGCAGTTCTTGTGATAACTATAGGAGTATCAGCCTTCTCTCTGTTCCAGGTAAAGTTCTTTCAATGATTGTTCTTAATAGAATTAAGAATCTGGTTGACAGGCAATTGCGTGATGAGCAACGTGGATTCAGAGTGGTAGGGGGATGTGTAGATCAGATATTTTCACTTAGGCAGATTCTTGAGAAATGTTTAGAGTTTCAGAAACCTTTGGTTGCTAGCTTTGTTGATTTCAAAAAGGCTTTCGACTCTGTTGATCGTCATAATTTGTGGTTGATTGTAAGATCTTATGGTATATCAGACAAATTAGTTAACATAATGAAAGCTCTCTATAATAACATTGAGTCATGTGTTAGAGTTGGTAAGTCTTGTAGCAATTGGTTTAGCATTATGTCTGGTGTTCAACAAGGGTGCATCTTGTCTCCTTTTCTCGCGAAATTATGCGAAATTCAGTTCAAGAGAACGATTTTGGCCTTGATTGGGCTGGAAATACGAAAATTTCTGATTTAGATTATGCTGATGATTTGGCTCTTTTGGCAAATGATGTTGATGAGATGAACTCTTTCATTCGAGCTGTTGATGAGACTGGTAGTAGAGTAGGTTTGGTTATAAACAGAGAGAAAACTAAAGTGATGAAAATTGGTCAGGCAGGTTGTGATTCAGTTAATCTGAATGGTTGCAGTCTTGAGCAGGTGTCACAGTTTAATTACCTTGGGAGCTATGTAACAGATACTGGTGATGTGTGGCATGAGATTAACAGACAAATAGGGATTGCTGCCAGAACTTTTAAGAATCTATGGAGATTGTGGAGAAATAGGCATATACACCTAAAGACTAAAATTAGACTGTATAATAGTTTGGTGCTTTCTAGGGTTAGTTATGGTAGTGAAACTTGGACCCTGTGTAAACAAGATAACAGGAAACTGGATGCTTTTGATTCTAGATGCTTACGCAGTATCTTGGGTATTAGGTAGTTTAACCTTGTAACTAATGATGAGGATAGGCAAAGGAGTTTGCAACCTCCTTTAAGCAGCATATTGTGCAGAGAGAGACTCCGCTGGTTTGGCCATGTTGCCCGTATGGATAATTATAGATTGGCGAATAAGGTTATGAACAGTGTGCCTAGAGGCCTCAGAAGGAGGGGGAGACCTAGGATGCGGTGGGCAGACAATGTCAAACAGGACCTTGTTAGAATTGGTGTGCAGTGGCCGGATGCAGCAGATGTAGCTCAGGACAGATATGCTTGGAGAAGTAAACTGCGCAGTCTGGTTGGACCTCCGTAGCCCACGGCTGCTTGAGGATGATGATGATGAGTTATATAGTTGTAACAGCAGATGCCAAAATCATTCACAAGGATGCCAAAATCATTCACAGATGAAATGATAAACCCAAAAATAATATCCTATAAAAGATGCAGTTTTCACTATAGTGACAAGAAATTGATTGGAAAGAAGAGACATCACAAGCATTTATTATCTGAAGAACGAAGTTTTATTATCTCAGAGGATAATATTAAAATATTCTATAAGGACCCAGTATTCACTGCGAATGAAAAGGGTACATTAATATCAAGAATAGATGGTTTAGAAAAGATTTGTGTATTGAGCTCGTCCCTATATCAATGTATAATTTGAGATGAATTACAACGAGATAAGAATATATTAAAATCAGGAATTTATATAATTAAAGTCAGGAAAAACAATACAGGGAGTTATAAGTATTGAAGGAAGGTAAAAGTACCTGTAGACGCATTACATGTATATTATGTTCAGAATTCTTGACTGAAATAGACTGTCTCCCGCCATTTATAAGATATGTAATCTATGTTGTTGGAGTCATACTGACCATGATTATGTTATTTTATATTAAGACACTGACTTTGTTAATCTGGTTCATGGTTAAGGGTTCATGTAATGCAATTAAGAAACCATATGGGTTAGGCAAAAATATGGCGAGAGCCACTATGTTGATTGGCGCATTAATCGGTGACAGAATTAGACAGTTCTCGAACCAAGTCAGAGAATACGTAGAGAGACATGCAGCTGAACAAGAGAATAGACGAGGAATGAATCTACCCGCAATTCAGAGCATTATTGACTCTGTTAGTAATTGTGCAGTGTGGACTTGTTTCAGAAGATTGCACCAACCACATAGTGCTAACCACTGAAGCGAAGGAATGCTTAAACGCGGAGGAAGAAGAGTCATGCAAGATTTACACTAACGTGCAGATCATGTTGATGAATGTAGATTACCAACAATGTATCTGGATGATGAATCAAGAAGAATAAAACTTATTCTCAATAAAAGCGATGTTCAAAAAGGTTTCATGCATTTGGCAAACAGATAGACTCTATTACACATTCTTTGAGGACATGAAATATATTTCTCAAGTGGCATGCCCACAAAATGCTTATTGTAATTGGGGAAAATGGTGTAGACCAGGTCAACACTTTGAGGCCCTAACCAAACAAAGCCTGGAATTTAGTGGAATAAACCGATGTCACCCAGCAGATTCTGGAAGTATCTGCCATATTTTAGATTCTCAACCTTGTTTGTTTTATCGTTTATGGGCTGAGCCCGACTTCCTTTATGCATATGAAGTTAAAGATATCACAGGACATACATGTTCATATGAAATAGAGCTACAGGAAGAAGGGAACAACACTGCCGAAATAATCAACATCAAAGACTTTGTGGTCACCGACAAGGCATTGAAATACAAATCATTGGGGCATATGACCAACCTGTCCAAATATTAAATAAGCAACTGATTGTTAGGGTGGGTGACCTGACAGAAGCTTACATAGATACTGCATCAGAAAGCTCCTGCCCCAGATACAGCAGTATTGGAGATATCCAAGTGAACAGCAGTGTAACAAAACAATTCTTGTTCGACAAAAAAATGTTTGAATGCACCTTCTACGAAGAGAGAATGTCGTGCCTAAAAAGGAAGTCATATCTGAAGATAATGGTTCACAGTAAGGTTACTGCTTTACCGAAGGCCATTGCATTCCATCAATTAAAAATATACCACAATGGCAGATTAACGTCCGAGATGTTTCAGACTGCCCCCTAGTATTGAATATGAAATTCCAAGGATATTGATTCAAGATGGAAACGCATATAGTATGCCCAAAAAAAGTAGGGACAATTGCTGCATCTGACGGATGCTATCAATGCGACCTCTTGGCAGGACTGACCATAGAAGCATTACTGCATGTGTTTGTCTGGAACGATTGAGGTGACCTTCGAGACTATATCAATTTCAACAAGATCGATACAATTAGACACCAAGGCAAAGAAATTTGAAATCAAGTTCAAAGCAAACCAAAGGTGTTATGAAGAAAAAGTGTGTTTGGTCGTCAGAACAATATTAAGTTGCCAACCGATATCCTTTTGTTTGCAGCACCATCAGTGGAGTTGTTCCGACTGAACTATACATGGTTAGAGAGTAAAAGTTAATTCACACCGAGTGATGCGTGGTACAGCCAATTGTTCCCAGTGATTTGGGGAACAAAGGTAATCTCTTCCATTAAAATTATTATGTATATTGGAATAAGTTGTGCAGCAATATTATTTGTATATGCTTTGGTAGCAAGTTGCTGTTGTAGGGGAAAAAAAAATTTTTTTTTGTTTTGACTACTATGAGAGAGATGAAAACAGACTGCCTAGCATTGTTACTGTATCATGTATTGATAATATTTTATGTAATTGGATACTCACACCTTGTTCTTTTGTATTTTATTTCATGTAACCCGAGACAAAACCAGAGGAGAGAAACTTCCCCCCCCCCCCAAGAAAAAAAGGCGAGAATTGTACGACGTCACATGTTTAACGAATCCGACTGTGAGGCATAAGTGAACCTAGTGCCAAAAAAAAGTGAAACAGTCCAGTGATAGAAACACAGAGCCAGAATGATGTCTTCAAAAACTTAAGTACTCGAATCAATAAACTGAACAGGAATGATTGCATAAAATGATTATTCTTAAAAGGAATGGAATCAGAGACTATTCGTTGCACTCCAGGACCAAAAACTCTATTCGTTGCGCTACAGGACCAGAGACATTTATCCCGCAGGAGTCGGGAAAACATTATTAGTGACGAGGGGAAACTCCGTGTTATACATGAACTTGACTCCCAAAACTTGGGATTGAACAGTATGATGGACTATTTGCACAGACCTGATAGCCATGAGCATCCAATTGAATATTTGGTTGAATAATGTCACAATAACTTAATCATATGTAGTGTTTAAGAATAGTGTGTAAGTAATTAGTATGTAGATATGATAATTCTTTATAAAACCAGAGGGGGAATCCTTCATATTGCCTTGGGTGGGAAGGTATGTTATGCTTTCATTAATATTTAGCATAACATGTTCAACATACGAATTCCACTTTTATATTCAATGCATGACCAACACAAGAGGAATTCCTTGGTTACACAAATGCACAAAACATGACCAACTGAAGCGACATTCCCATTCTCACGAATTCACAATAGGTAAGCTTTCCTTTGAAGGAAATGATGACCACCTGGACCAACTGAAAGAGCAACTGGGGTAAGAATGCATTACATAAGGAACATACACAATGCAATGAGAGCGTAAGGGCATTTTGCCAGTGACCTTTGGTGAGTCGACAACGACGCCCACACAATATCCTTCCTTTAGGTTACATTCATACAATTTGAACAAACCTACATAGGCTATCACTTCTTTCTGAAAGGGAAATGTCTAAAGATAATGGAAATTCTGTCACAAATGATAGAATTGAACACAGGTAAGCACGACACCGTGCAGCGTAAGCGCAGATGAAAAGGCACAACTATACACCCTTTAAACAGTTTCCCCTGCTGCACAATCATGACTAGAAGGATGCTTGAGCCATAAATCTCAGAGGCAAGACATGCCCACAACAAAGCCCAGACTCGAGGGACAAAGTGCGCTTCTGGAACTGCGACTGGAGAATCGCGTCCTTACATTCCAGTCCAAAGTGAAGGGAACTCGTAGCAACAAAAGGGAAGAAACTGAATATAAGGGAAAGGGATACAGTGACAAACATACACTTGGCACTTGAGACATGCAGAGAGGGAGACCAGCATACAATCCAGAAGGGAGATCCCAACTCCGCGACAGGATGGGAGTGGAAGGAAGGGCGGCCTGACCATAATAGCCCCAAGCAGCCGAATGACGATGCCGAATGCTGGTCAAAGGTCGGTAACCCCAACGATTCCTTGCTGGCACTGAACAGAGGGACAGGATCACTTCAACGGAAACGGTGAAGCCCCCAAAGTGAGGAGGAGTGAGCTGCCGGACCTCTTAGGATGAAATTGCAGCGAGCAGCGGATAGAGCTGGTAGGCGTCTATTTCTCTCTTGCTCTGATGATAATAAAGATGTTCTGTAATAATAAGATGATATGTGTGTTAAATTGCATAAGAAATTAAGGTAGAATAGTGATTAAGTAAGAGAGTAATGTTGAAAAAACGAATTGTGGAGAATGTAAGTGGAGAATAATAATGTTAGTCACGGTTGTACTATGAAACCGAATTAAATGTTATTGGTGATTTCATTATAACCAGAGTATATCTCTCTTATTACAATACTGAGAATGTACCCTTCCCCTCAAGGAAGGGGCCTGGGTTATTTTAGAAGCTATCCTCTTCTGATCGATTCATCGTAATTAATCAGAGGGAACAGTAACACAACACAATGAATCGTTGGTCTTCGGAGTTATTGCACTATCCTAGCAAAAGGGGCACATAACACTAAAGCATTTGCTACAAGACTTACCAACTCGCACACGACTCAGTGTTATTATAGAGAGCTTTCATAATGTTAACTAACTTGTCTGGTATACCATATGATCTCACAATCAACCACAAATTATGATAATCAACAGAGTCGAAAGCATTTTTGAAATCAACAAAGCTAGCAACCAAAGGTTTATGAAACTCTAAACATTTCTCAAGAATCTGTTTAAGTGAAAATATCTTATCTACACATCCCCTACCATTTCTGAATCCACATTGCTCATCACGCAATTGCCTGTCAACCAGATTCTAAATTCTATTAAGCACAATCATGCAAAGAACTTTCCCTGGAACAGAGAGTAGGCTGATACCCCTATAGTTATCACAAGAACTGCGAACACCTTTTTTGAAAATAGGGATAATAATAGCTCTGGTAAAATCCTTAGGAACCATGCCTTTATCATAAAAGATATTCAAAATTTCAGTCATCCAAGTGGTAACAGAAACATTCCCAGCTCTAAGCATTTCTGTAGTAATTTCATCTACCACTGGGGATTTATGATATCCCCCACTGTTATGCTCCCACTGAGGATGCCAATGTTATGCCCCCATTGTTTAAGTTTAGAAACAGTTTAAGTGGTGAACAGCCAAAGTTTCTGAAGCCCTTAGTTTAAGTTTAGAAATAGCCAAAATAACTTCAGATTGTGTTATAGAGCCAACATTAAAGCCCCCAATGCATTTATCATCACTACAAACAGTGGGAGTAGAACTAACCACATTGTTTAGAACATCACTGAAATGCTCAGCCCTCCTAGCCATGACAGAATTCTCCCCTTCTATAACCTTACCTTGTTTATCCTTCAATCTCTGTATACATGTCCGTTTTCTACCACACAAAACATTAACTATGTGGTACAACTCTCTGCTGTTATGCTGCCTAACTGCTTCCTCAGCTTTGTCAGCCAAGCCATCAAGCCAAAGATTCTTATCAGTAGCTAACTGATCCTTTACACGTTTATTAAGCTCTCTGTAATCCTTTCTATTAGGACTAGTAGGGTACTGATTAAGGACATTCCTGCAGTTCCTTCTTTCTGAAAAAAGCTCAAGTGCCTTATCATTTAAATAATTCTGCCTCCTCTGCTCCTTTTTTCCTAAAAGAGTACTGTTAGTTTCCAAAAAAGCCCGTTTAAAATGGTCCCATTCTTCCTCAACTTCAGTAGTAAGCATACCATGACTGTCATAATGACTAAGTAACCTATCATGGTAAGCTTTAGCTATAACTGGGTTTTTCAGAGCTTCAGTATTAAAGGTAAATTTTTAACCTTAGCACAACACTTTTTAAGTTTAAGTTGCAAGACACTTTTAACAAGGTAATGGTCAGATCCAATTTCAGCTCCCCTATATGACCTGGTATTCTAACAGAACTAGAACATTTGCTGTTAATTAATATATAATCAATCATATTCTTATGCAGCCCATCAAGTGAAACCCATGTTTATTTAAGTATGTCACGGTGTTTGTAATAAGTGTTAGTTATTCTGAAACCATTGAGTTTAGTTACCTGTAGGAGACGTTCCCCATTTCCATTGCAGCTACCAATACCAAAAGAGCCTATCACCCCTCCCCAAAGGTCAGAGTCAGTACCAACTTTCGCATTGAAGTCACCTAGAACAAGGGTAATATCTCCTTTCTTGATAGAATTCAAAATATCCTGAAGTTGTCCATAAAACCTATCCTTCTCATCCTCATTGGCATCCTCAGTGGGGGCATAACAGCAGACAACATTCAAGTCTTTAATGCTTCTCTGAAATTTTGCTGTAAGAAACCTTTCATTAATGCACTCATATCCTAGAAGAGCATCACTAGCATGTCTGCTGAGAAGCAGACCCATGCCTTGGTGATGCTTATTGTCATCCCTCCCTGAAAAGAGAAATTTAAGATTATTTTTAAGAATCTGACCTTTATCTGCCCATCTGGTCTCTTGCAAGCCGAGAATATCTAAATTATAATGGTGGAATTCTTGTGTGTTATAATGGTGGAATTCTTGTGAGTACATCAAGAGAAAAAGCTCTGGCAGAGTCCTCACATTCCAACTACCTATGGAGAGAAAATGGTTAGTGGGATGTGCCGACAATATCAAACAGCCCCCTAATCGCAGACATGGGACAAAGACCCATGTGACAAAGACCCACCGCGATTAGGGTTCCCCCACCATTAAAGGTTGAAGCCATCTACACTGGAAGACTTCCTCCAATGTAGAATTTGACGATGTCAATTGGAGCAAAGAGTTCAGGTGCCTGCAATGACCTCTGCTCAGGATTATCCACCAGCTGATAAACATATCATGTGAATCTATTCATTTGGGGCTGTCAACCCACAAACAAACAGAAAACACAGCAGAAGATTTTCCCTCCACAGAAGCCCACCATGCAGCAAATTCAGGATCCATAATCAAGGTCAGAGCCATAATTCAGTCCAGTCCAGGTGGTTTATATGGTCAGCACCAGGACCCTATGTGGTTGACCACTCTTCAGCAGGGTAGAAAAAAAAGAAAAGTAGCCAGAGTTGTCCAAGATCAGTAGGCCAAACTAATCTGGCAGCCCTCCCCTTCCATTCACTTCCACAAGAGAGTATCTGTTTTAAAAGGTACTAACGGTCTGCACCACGAGAAGGCATGGTCGGATATTAGGTGCTAGGCCTGGCCAGTTCTATGCATCATCACAGGGGATTGGTGCATAGCTCTCCTTCCAGTGTCTACCTCTCGAACACAAAGTAAAAGATTTAATAATGTGCAAATATTAAAATTTATTTATCTAAAATTTTTAAAATTTATCTACAAAGTATATATTTTTTTCAAAATGAGGTAAAATAAGATAATTTAGTTATTTAAATAGATTACACTAAACAGCAACTGATTCGAGTCAACTGATTGAATCAAATGAGTCAAACGAACAAATTTTTGGAAGGACTCTTTTAAGTGAGTCGATCCTATAGCATCAAATCTTGCAAAAGAGTCATTTTTGCCCATCACCAGATGACACAAAGTTTGTGACCAAGTCCACACTTGGGCTTTTCATTACTGAACATAAACATTCAGCTACATGATCTTCACTACATGCTACAAGGAATTTGTTGCCTTGGGAGAGAGGAGGAGCCCTAATCGCTTAAAGATTATGCTACAGCGACTGCATGGCAACCATGCTGATCTATTCAAAACATCAATCAGTAGATATTTATGATATTTGTGTTATGGCTGACTTTGGCTGTACGAATCACCCTTCAGAAATGATACCAGGAATTACCTTTCATCGGTAAGTTTGACATTTTTATAAACTTACAGTACATTTTAATTTATTATAATATTATTTCATTAATTATATAATGATACAAGCATCTTTGCGTCGTAATTACACTGCTATGAAATCAGTTTTATTTCGAGTTACAAACCTCAATTCTTCAGATTTTATTTTTTAATTTCTTAGGATTGTATTCAGTGATAAATATCAAGAAGTACTTCTACTAGCAACAGTAATATATTTATAAAAAGCACAAAATCAGTGGTATAACCACCTCTAAGAATCAAAAGTGTCATCACACCAGAGAATTTTTCCTTTTACAAGTTTAGAGGTGTATTAGAAACTTTACAAAGTTATTTGAAACTT
Source organism: Ryuthela nishihirai (assembly GCA_038380435.1). Taxonomy (NCBI): domain Eukaryota; kingdom Metazoa; phylum Arthropoda; class Arachnida; order Araneae; family Heptathelidae; genus Ryuthela; species Ryuthela nishihirai. The sequence goes on from JAWZYU010000002.1 coordinate 87,416,886, forward strand.
AACTCATTTAATGTTTACTGTTGGATACTGATTTTTTGTACAAAATAAATTTCTTGAAAAGATGCTTTTTTTTTTGCACTGTAAATTAAAATGCACTGTAAGCTTAATGCTATTATATAGAAATTATATTTTATTCCAGCTTTTCATTAAATAAAGAGAGACTAGAAGCATGGGTAAAAGCTGTGAGAAGAGAAAATTGCGAACCATCAAAATGTAGTACCTTGTATTCTGAATATTTTACAGAAGATCTAATTGACAGAACATCTCTGTGCTATGTTCGCTTAAAGGAAAATGCAATACCCAATACATTTAAGTCATTCCCAAGTTACCTTCAAAAGGTAAATTTTTTAACTGTACTAGTTGCATGAATGTATGAGATATTAATGGATTTATATGATGATAGCCAAATACCTTTTAAGAATTTCACATCCTTTAATCTTTAAATATTGACATCAAAATTTTAACACTTATTACTGTTACTTAGTAAAAAAGTAAATGGTTACTAAGTATACCTTTTCTTACCTACCAAAAGCTTAAGATATATTAATTCAACATATGAAATTCCAAAAACTACCCTACGTAATATGCAGATTTAGCATTCTTTTGAACATTCCAATACACAGACTTGCACATTTGCTGATCTACTTTTTTTTCCTTTTGTAAATTGGATATAAACATTACAGATAACAGTTTTGCTAATGTTTCTTTTGATTAGTTTCATGATTTTTTTTTACCTTATCACCAAACAAAGAATGCAGATGATGGCACACTTTGTCTGTAGAAGATGTTAAGTTTCTCATCTATCAAAAAATACTTTTGGATAGATGGGATTGTAACCTCGTTATCCATTATCTGAAACATTAGAAATTCTTAAAGAACTGACTGAATACAAAGTTTTAAAAATGTCCTGTAAAACGTGCAATTTCATAGATTAGAGGAAGTGAAACCTTTTGGTCATTTGTTCATGATGACAAAAATAATCTTTTGCACACTGCCAGTGAAAGGTTTTGGGAATAGTAGATCTCTTCAATTGTGGGGATATAAATGCAGAGTGGCCATTAAGTGGTTAATTATATCCAAGACCACATGTCAATACTTAAAGTTAATTATGGGGTATGGATGAAGCCCTGAGATCTTGGGGCTTCATATCAAAATGACACACATATTGCTACAGTCAGAACAGTGAATATGAATAGTATAACTACAAATTAAGGTTTTTAATAATGATGTAATCAAACTAGGTTACAAGTGACTTCCAGCAGTTTAAAATTTAAAAAGTTATAATTAAATGTTATAAATCATAATTTTAAGCTAATTTACATCATGAAAGTAATTAAACATTATGAAACTTCAACTTTCTGCACTTTGTGGTCAGAGAAGGAAATAGTTAAAAAGAAAAATTCTCCAAATAAAACAGTAGAATTAATTAATCAATAAATAGTAAATCAAGAGTTACCTGTTGATTTTGAAATTAATAAATTAAGAAATAGTTTTGTGTAAATAAATTTTGTAAAAATACAATAAATTTATTTACAGTAAATATATGTTAACAGCAAGTTGCAGTTATTAATGTTACAGAAATATTTACAATTTTCAGATTTACTTGCACAATTATAAACCCAGAAACGATCATATCTTTGGCCATTTCCAATTAATTATAATCTTACTATGTATATTACAATATAATTGCCTTAACTCTTTTATATATATATGCATCTAGCATTTATGGTTTTAAACAAGAAATTAGAAGTAGATAGGGATTAGTGGGCATGAAATTTTATGGCGGCACACAAATGTATTTTAGAATTGCATTTTTTAAAGAATTTATTGCCTGATTTTATATATTCAGATAGACATGTAGTTAATCTGTATGAAATTAAGACAAGAAATTCCCAATAAATCGAACTTGATTATGGTTGAATTTGATACTGTTCAATATAAGGAGTTGTGGATGGAGAAAAAAATGGGCATGAAAGACATACTGATGTCTGATATTATCCCAACACCTGAGGGAGAGCCAGTTTATAATAATGAACATTACTTAAAATATAAAACTTTGTATATTTATAATTCGTATATTATATTTTTTTTATTTATGAATTGCAATGAAACAATATTATATGATTTGGATGATTTGTCTTGGCACAGTTTTCGTGTATGTAGTAAACTTTCTGTTTTACATTTAAATATTAGAAGTTTAAGGAAAAACTTTTACATCTTTTTGATTCATTTGCACCAGTTACTTAATAAGCCAACAATCATTACATTAACTGAAATATGGGTTAAACCAGAGGAAACAAATTTGTATTCTTTGGAAGGTTATACAGAGTACTGGAACTATAGATTAACTAATAAATCTGGTGGTGGTGGTGGTGTGTTTATGTTAAATAGCTACAAAGTTGAGTTGATTAAGTTTAATTTTCAGTCAGCTGAATCAGCTGTGATTGAGATAAACTTGGAAGATCTCTAAATGGTCAGTTTTAGCTATATATAGGTCAGTCGACTCTAAGGTACAAGATTTTGTTGACACTTTGATGCAATACATTGTTACTGGTAAGAATATGATTATTGTTGGTGACATAAATATTGACAATTTAAAAAGGACCTTCAATTCTGAAATAGGTATTGATTTACTTGAAAGTTTTGGTTTTGTGTCTCATATAAATGAAGTGACAAGATCTTCAAATTCCTGTACAAACCATATATATGCTAGATCAGATTATCAGATTAACTTCTACAGCAATGAATTCAAACAGATATTAATGATCATAACCTAATTGTTTTGACTTGCTTGGCAGCAATATACTTAAACCAACTGATAAACCAAAATATAAAACTATCATTAATTACAATGAAATGGTAGAATTGCAAACTTAAACTGCACTGATATTTATAATAATTCAAATGTTAACATGGCCTTTAATATTTTCGTTAACAAGTTAAAGCAATGTCAAGATCTCTCTGAAAGCACCTTTTGGATAAAGAGCAAAAACAAAACAATAAAGTAAAGCATACATCATCCAAGGTTTTATGAAGAGAGAAAAAACGGTGTATATTAAATTACAGAAAGGTGAATTTAATATTAATGAGGATAAGAAATTTAGGAATTCTTTAACTGATCAAATAAAAAAACTAAACAGGAGTATTATCATGGCAGACTTTTAATAGCAGTTAATGCTATGAGAAAAAATGGAATTGACAAATAACAGCAAAGTTCAAACAAAATGATTGACAATTGATTTTGGGCAAATCCAAAACTATTTGTTAACTCCTTTAATAAATACTTCTGTACTTGTGAAATTGATTTGTTGAAAGATATGGATAGTGCACCCATACAAAATAATGATCATGTTTCTACTTGTATTCTTAACAGTATGGTACTTAAACCCACAACTGCACAAGAGATGCATACAATAATATTATCATCATTGAGGAACACTTAGCGGCCTTGAAACTGTAAATGCTTACACTTTGAAAGTTCTTATGTATTGGAATTGTTAGCTTACTTATGCAATTTATCTTTTACTACTGGCAGTTTTCCTACTATTCTAAAACCTTCAATAGTTATACCAATATATAAAAATGGAAGCAAAAATAAAATGGATAATCATAGCCCAATATCAAACTTCTCAGTTTTTACTAAGGTAATTGAAAAATTATTTAAAAACAGACTTGTTGATTTTCTAAATAGAAATAAAATCATAAATAAAAAACAATTTGGATTTCAAGCACAAAAAGGAACTTATTAAAATTTTCTCTATATCACTGTAATTGTTGGAACAATTCCAACAATTACAGTAATATAGAGAAAATTTTAATAATTTTAAATCAGCACTGTGACTTAAACCACTATCTTTTACAAAAAGGAACTTTGGATGCTCTTGTCTGTTTGGCTAATAAGATACATAATGCACTAAATACAGGCAAGAGAGTAAATACTACATTTTTGGATTTAAAAAAGGCATTTGATTAGGTAAATCACAAGGTTTTATTGAATAAACTATTTTAATATGGAAATCAGAGATATTTGTTATTCATTGATTTCATCTTATCTATAGTGATAGGCAAATGGCTAAATTAAACAATGAATTAAGGGATATCTTATCTATTGGTATTGATGTGAGTAGGTGAGAGGTCAGTATTGGTCCCAATTTTATTTAACTGTTTAATGAATGATATTTTTTATATTAATCTTCATGGTGAAATAATCGCATTTGCAGATCATACTGCTTATTATATGTTACTGATAATGATTTACAAACGTCTCAATATATAAATAGTGATATTCATTAATAGATTCTGAAAAAAATTCATCGCTGACATGGCGGGAATCAAACCCACATCTCTCCAGATTCATGCCAGAGCACGCTACCATTGTACCATGTACTGGACAATGAAATTTTTCAGAATAAGACCTTATAAATCTTCTTCACTGAGACGTGGCTGAGACAGCGCCATCTATACTCAAAGAGATGCAACATTTTCAGTTGTTGCTATTGATTATCAGATGTTAATGAGAAGGTCACTAATGCTAAAGTGTGGCACTGTTTCAGCCACGTCTCAGTGAAGATTTATAAGGTCTTATTCTGAAAAATTTCATTGTCCGATGCGTGGTACAGTGGTAGCGCACTCTGGCATGAATCTGGAGAGATTTGGGTTCGATTACTGCCATGTCAGCGATGATTTTTTTCAGAATCTATTAATTAATGTTTGATGTCTATCTTAACAGGGAATACTGTGCATTCACTATGGATTGATTTTTAGTGATATTCACTTACTTTATAAATGTTTATCATATAAAAACTTCTTTTAAATTTAACTAAGACAAAGTAAATGAATTTTTTGCTTATTAATAGGTTATCTGAAAATCATGAAATTAAATTCCATTCTTGTGGATCAATAGGTGAATAAATTGTATTTGTTCATCAATTCAAAATGTTTCAGAAATTAGGTATCTTGGTGCATTTTTTGACAGACAACTAACATGGGAGAGTCATATTAATTTAATATTATAAAGAAGCTAAAATCTACTATAAATAGATTTTACATATTAAAAGATGTTTTAAATAGGCAAACTTTAAGGATTTATTACTTTTCATATGTACAGTCTTGTTTAAATTATGCACTTCCAATATGGGGAGGTTCAAGTAAAATGCAACTGAGGAGATTGGAAGTTTACAGAAATACATTATAACAGTGATGTTAAAAAAATCAAAATTGACTTGTTCTGCACCTTTATTTCAAGATTTAGGAATATTACCATTGGAAAAATAATACATATACAGGCTATTAATTTATATTTATAAAAATCAGTCAAATTTCCAAATGAAAGCATCTGAATACTGGATCAAAGGCAATGAAAATAAATTAATAATTCCAAGATTACATAAAGCTGTCCCATGGCCAAGTGGTTAGTGCATTTGGCTATTGATCTAAGGGAGACCTGGGTTCGAGCCTCGAGTAAGGCATGGATGTATGTGTCATTTTTCTGCCAAGGTTCTGCCATCCTCACAGACCTTCTACTATGACATATGAACTGACATGATCCTGTCAGACCTCTGTGGCAAGCAGCTGCTTGAGGGAGTATTTATTTACTTATAAGATTACATAAAGCAAAGTTTAAACATAATGTTCTGTATACTGTCCCAAATTATATAATAAATTAGTGATTCAGATCTTTAATAGTGAAGTATTGTTTACAAAACACATCTTTGAGTAGCTTATGAAATTGGAAAGTACTGATTATTTACTTGCTTGAGCTATGTTGCCAATCATTTTGTTTTAAAAGTTTTGTATAATTTTGCAACTCAAACAAGTTTTCTTAAGAGGTTGCAGTGTTTAAGTATATTAAGAACTTTATCATATTGTCGAAATAAATTTGAATTTATTACCTTCTACCCTTTTCTCAGATTTCTTGGGCATTAAAGGGTTAATAAATAATGGAATAAAGTCGACTGATTCAATCAAGTAATAAATCAGCACTTTAGCATCGATTTTTTCTTAGAGGAAAAACTGTCTTGAGCCGGGTGGGATACGAACCCACGACCTCCTGATAACATGTCAGGTACTCTGGACCACTGAGCTACCGGCCACCGATCAAGATCTCCTCTAATTAGCGCTATGAACATTCCTTTTTATGTTTCATATAGGCGCTAGTCAGGCACTTTTTTAGCCACAAGCGGCATTTATATTTGCCAATAGATGGAAGCATATATATTACAAGTATGCAGATAATAAATAAGTTTATTCCATTATTTATTATCTGCATACTTGTAATATATATGCTTCCATCTATTGGCAAATATAAATGCCGCTTGTGGCTAAAAAAGTGCCTGACTAGCGCCTATAAGAAACATAAAAAGGAATGTTCATAGCGCTAATTAGAGGAGATCTTGATCGGCGGCCGGTAGCTCAGTGGTCCGAGCACCTGACATGTTATCAGGAGGTCGTGGGTTCGTATCCCACCTGGCTCAAGACAATTTTTCCTCTAAGAAAAAATCGACGCTAAAGTGCTGCTTTATTACTTGATTAAAGGGTTAATTAGTAGTGTCATTATTAGCAACCAATATGAGGCAAAATCTTTGCCATTTTATAATGACACAGAAAAGTATTACAGACAATGTGTTGTACAGTTCCAAAAGATTCACAGAAAGATGCTTGTTGGAACAGACAGTTAAAAAAAATTACCGACATTTTTAAGAGGTAAACTCTAATTATGATAATGATTATTTGGTAGTGTGTAAACATTACAGTACTTTTTTTTACTATATCTCAGTATAACAAACATATTTTGGTCATCCACTCAATTCATTTCCCTTATCATTGCTTAACTAGAAAAAAATGATTATTTGGTAGTGTGTAAACATTACAGTACTTTTTTTACTATATCTCAGTATAACAAACATATTTTGGTCATCCACTCAATTCATTTCCCTTATCATTGCTTAATTAGAAAAAAATGTGATAGAATTCACTCCAGCAGAGAAATAAACAGTATAAATGGCAAAAAAGACATAACTTACCAATAAGTGCATACAAACCATGCCTCTATTAATAGTACAGATCATACATGGATATCAAAGACATGTTTTACCTCAACTGGCATACCTAACCTAAAATTTACCTTCCTTAATGGAATCATCTTGCATTGATAAGAACTTTCTAATAAACTTGTCATGTCAACCATCCTTTAGTAATGACAATTATCTTACCACCATTTTTTATACGACTTCACAGGAACTGTCTCACCCTGAATAGAATACCTGATGTTTGCTGATAGCGACACATCATGGTATATTATTGGATTTGTAAGACTTTTCATTACAAATTTTAAAATATTTGCAAATTATATATTGTACTATATACACTCCTATATACTGTATGTAGTATCACACAATATTAAAATTTTATTATATGCAACATATTGCATTGCAAATAATTTATATTTTCACAATTCTAAAACATTAACTTTTGAACAATGATAAAGCTCTTATCATTATTTAGGAGATCTGCATGGAATTATATCTTAAGTCCCCCTAACCCAGAACCACTACAGAAACTGATTAAAACAAAAAAAGTAAGAAACTGCTGGTATACTGATTAGATTTTGAAATCGTCTAATGTTATGCTTAAAACAAAATTTAGTTTTAGAAAATAAATGGAATAAACTTTTTTTTACATACCTAATTGGTATTGATCAAATTGCTGAAATGAAACTTTCATCACTTTTCTCAAGGCAGCTGGCAAGGACCCAAACTTTAGATGAGAATCTTGAAACAGCTACAAAATCCATAATTCTATAAACTTCAGCAAAAATAGCTACAACCAATTAGTAAATTGCACTATTTTTATCTCTGAGCAGAAAGTTTGTTCACACTATATACTATCATATACGATCAGATATATATACGATCAGGTCAAATGGATCCCAAGGGGCTCACAGTTGGGTAGGGTACCCACTAGGCAGCTGTTAGGGAACAAATGGGCCTGCCATCAAGACTATCCAGAATGCTTTTAAAGTGCATAGGGCATGGCTCTCTGCCCTTGAAAGCATGATTCAATGTATCATCTAAGAGACAGTGGTCTTTCCAAACCCAATGGTGTCTCCTTTATCACCAAGGGCAGGGGGGAGGAATTAGTGGAAATAAATCTCAAAATAGGCACAGCTGGGACTCAAACCTGGGGATTGCTGATTACAAGTTTCATATGCTATCAACTGAGCCAATGCTATTTTCCAACTGCAAAATAATTTGTGCAGCAATTATTAAACTAGTTTTGGCAACCAGTACTAAATTCCCTCATGAAACATTTTTCTTTTTTCTTTTACATTTTAGAACTACTAAGAAAAGCACTTTAACCCTACCATAATTTGGGAATACTGAAATAGGTTTAGGACAGAAAAGAGTGTGAAACAGAAAAAAAATTGTGGTATGTATTTTGAAATTACTTCCAAAATCTATTGTTTTTTAAAATAGAATTTTTTTGTTGATTTTTAGGATATTTTCGAAAATTTGAGGAAAAATATGTTGATTCAACTTATGAGCTTAAATTATGAGTTCAAATCAAACTTATGAGCTTAAATTAGAAGGTTGCTTCAGCAAATAGGAATGTTAACAAGCAAATCGGCAATACTGCTTCTAAGAAATGGCAATCAGATGGCTTTATAAAATTATTTATATTTTAGTTTAATAAAATATGCATCAAAATAAAAAAAAATTAAATAAAAAATATTATTTTTTATGCTGGAATTGTACATTTTTATAAAATATATATATATAAAATTACAATGGCAATTTTTATTTTAAAAAAAACTTTTTTTGTTGTTGTACTAAAAACGTATACATATGTCCTTGGCCTCTCAATTCAGATTCTCCAAATGCATACAGATGACATTGACACTGGAAGGTTTAACAGTATTTAACAAATTTTGAAGTTCACCGGGACCATAATCCTTAAAAAGTAATAGGTCATCTAAATACCTCAGATACAATGATGGTTTCAATTTAGTGCAGTTTAATGCAGTGATTTCAAGATGGTGGAAAGAAAAAAGCAGCTGCTTGTTAAAATTAAATTGTACAAGGTAAACCATCCCTTCAGATCACTGGTCTCAAAAAGAAAACCCCATTACATAGATTGAAATGAGCCATTTTTTACTTTTCAGTCCCCATTTTCCAGTTAATAATTATGTATTGAAATCCGGTCACAAAGCAATTGATAGTATAAGAAATACACCCCCACAACCAACAATTATACACATTTGATGTTGTATCACTGTATTCCAGCATAAAAGTGCTAGATGCAGCAATGCAACTCAAAACCCAATGGTTGGAGGAGACCGGGATCACAGCCCAAGAGCAGTTTAGTGTATATGAGGTCCTGGACCTGGCAACTTCAAACTGATTCATAATTGACAGCACTAAGAACAGATGGAGGGGGTCCCAATGGGCTCCCCTGTCTTCTAGCCTCATGGCAGACACCATCCTCTGTCATATTGAAACCACCATATTAAACCACTAAATTGAAACCATCATTATACCTGAGGTATATAGATGACCTATTAGTTTTCTGGAATTATGGTCCAAATTAACTTCAAAATTTGTTAAATACTGTTAATAATGTCATGCCACAAATACAGTTCACCCATGAATCGAAGTTGAAGGACGACTGCCATATCCAGATATTTTATTAGCAAGGAATGGGGCAAAATGCAATACTAAAGTGTACCAAAAACTGACACACACACCTAATATCATAGCAATAAACTCTACACCTCTAGCTGATTATAAAATGGCAACTTTTAACCTTCCCTGGTCATTGTTGAACATACACATTAACAGATGATACACAGCAATATGTACACAGCAATGAGAAGTCAAAGAGTCAATAGACATCTTTTGTACAACACTTGACACTTCGATGTTTAAAAAAAAATTGTCTGAAAATTTTCTTAGATATACCTTTTAAAAATATGCAATTCAAGTTTGAAAAATAATGTTTTAATTTTTCATTTGATGCACATCTAATTAAATTATAATATAAATAATTTGCTAAAAAAATTGGCATTTCTTAGAAGCACTAAATGGTATTACTGATTTGCTTGTTAATCTTCCTCTTTGCTGAGGCAACCTATTGATTTAAGCTCACAAGTTTGATTTGCACTATTATCAACAAATTTTTCCTTAAATTTTCAAAAATTTCATAAAAAAACTTATATTTAAATATGGCAGAGTTAGAAAGTAATTACAAAGCACGTACCACCATTTATTTTCGTTCTACACTCTTTTCTGCCATAAACCTATTTCAATATTCCCAGAATTATTTTTATGATTTATATCATTTATCCCAGCATTCTATATGTGTCTTCTATTCTTAAAATCAAAACTGTTGTAACGCTCCAAAAGTATGTTAAACTTCTTCACTTTGCACCTTTTGACTGATCCAAAAACTCCTAATTTACTGGATAGCCTTGGGTGTGGCAATTAATCTTACAAATAAAGTTAAATAAGGGTTTGCTAAGCATATTATGCATCACTTAGTTACAAAGAATTCAAAAGATTGCCAAATTATTTAAGTTTAAATCTAATCAAAATCAATTTATCCTGCTCAAGAGAAAAAAATCAGAAAAGTCAAAATATTTCATAAGACAAAGTTTATTTCCAAAAATTCAAGACTCACCAAATAAACTTCTATACAAAATAGTCTGAGCAACTAAAGCTCACTCCAAACAAATCTCCAAAACTCAATTTTTTAACTAAAAAATGCCTTATTCATTACTGTTAGAAAATTTAAACAATTTCCATTTTGAGATATTCATTTATTTATGGTTTTCGTTCCACTTCTAAATTTTTCACCTCTGTACAATTCTCAACTAACTTCGCCTCAACTACCTTCATTCTCAAATTACAACTCCAAAACTAACATTCTGACTAGCTAGCATCTCAACTAACTTCTCCCTATTACTCAAAAGAACTACTTCCTACTTGCATCTCAACTAACATCTCAACTGCATCTCGTACTCAACTACCAACTCCAAAAACTACTTCAAAACTAACTTCTACTAGCATCATGGCCTAACGTCACTTACATTACATGCAGTGTGCAACTGGCATGTGTGTATTGCATGCTGGGAAAGAACATTTGCATAATCTTACGATCACACTATGACACAAGAAGGGCATGTTCTTCCATGCACATTAGCGTTTGCGCATGTGCAACTCCTTAACAGATTTGGGTGAGGAGAAATGGTGATGCCAATTAAAAAATAAATGCTCCAAAATGATAAATGTAACATAAAGTGAAATCTGGTTAAGGAAAAGTAAATAAATGGACCATCACACTAAGTAACATGAGCCTTTTTAGAAAGAGGAAGCCAGCAAGCTGAGTCATTGTTGCAGTATAAAGTACATCATGGCAGCAGATGCAGTGACCTAGTTATTGCTCACAGTGCAATAAAGTGGCTCTATAGTGGATGTTTACCAAAAAAGTTTATCTTGGATATAGGATAATGTGACCATGCATCTAGTCAGTATTAACCTTCGTTTTCACTTCTGCAGATTTATTTTAGTTCTGTAAATTATTGTTTTTTTTCTGACGGCTGATCTATTGATCTTTTGGAGTTATGCTATATTTCCAAAAATCCTATTGTTTCCTGAAAATGAATGAGGTATTGGATATGGAAGTAAAAAGAAGGGCAAGTTGTTTACATGAATGATTTAAGTCAAATACTTCCTTGAAATAAATTGAATTATAAACTCCCTGCATAAAGTTAAAATTTTATGTCCCTTTTTTTAAATTAAACCTTAGTTTTCATTTCTGTAAATCTACTTCACTTTCGTAAATTATCAAATCTTTCTGCCGATCAATAATTAGCAAATTTTCAGAGTTATGCTACATCAGATGGCTGGCTTACAACTTGTTGCTGTGGATAGTTTAACACCACATTAGATTATAAGCTTTTTTTTAATTATTATTTCTTCGTTTTCCAGTAAAAAAAAACTGATCTTACATCGTTTTCTAAAAATAAATGGTCTTGGATACAGAAACAAAAAGTACTTCCTTGGCACAGAAATCAGTCCTCATGTGGGATGGCAATTTTGGGAAGAGTTTTACCCCCCTCCCCCCACACTAAACTCATTGATGTTGTTTCTTATTAACAAAATTTTAATTTTTTTAAATTGCAAGTTTTTAATTTCATATTGAATGATTTTCAAAGCTCCCCCCCCCCACCCTGTAACTCTCCAAAAATTGTTAAACTTCTTCTCTTTTGACCTTTTGATTGATCCAATTAAACTAAACTTCCAGATAGCATCAGGCACCACACAATATTAACTTGCCATATAAAGTTAAATAAGGGTTCACTAAGTATATGGGTGTTACTTAGTGAGAAAAAATCAAAAGACTGTCAAATTATTGAAGTTAAATCTTAATAATAAAAAAAAACAAATATCATTGCTCAAGAGAAAAAATAGAAAAGTCAAAATATTTCATATAACAAAGTTTATTTCCAAAATATTCAAGGCTCACCAAATAAACTGACAAATACAAAAGTCTGAGCAACTAAAAGCTCACATCTCTCTTAATATCCTTCAAAAAGTCTGACTGCCTTCCTCTTACTGACACACTCTACTATCATTACTGACTTCCTGACCTAACGTCACTTAGTATACATGCGGTGTGCAACTAACATGTGTGTGCATGCTGGGAAAAACATTTGCATAAACTGATGATCGTGCACTATTGCTGGCTATGACACAAGAGGGGGCATATCCTTAAAAAGCACATTAGCATCTTTTAATCGAAAGTCGGAGTTGCACATGCACAACTCCTTTAGCGGATCGGAAGAGGGAAAAGTGATAAGTCCAACTGAAGAATAAACCCAAAAATGTTAAATATAATGTAAATAAAAGTAAAACTGGTTAGGTAAAAGTATAAGTGAATGAATGGATGGATCCCCCCCCCCAACCACCAAGTTTCTTGGATCTGCCAATATGACAATCTAATGTTGTTGTTTTTCTGCTTTGGTGCACTAACTTATCACCACATAGCCAAAATCCCCAAATTCAACACCCAAGGAAAAAAATTCGTAATGTTTAGTAAAAAATAAGCAGCCAAAAAACTGTTCATCCATTTCACAAACTGGACAGAAAAACCCATTTATGGAGCAATCCAAGTAACCTTGTATAAATGCTGGCCAATGTTTTAAAATATATATTGAAAAAAAAAATCATTAAAAGAAATAAAAATCATGTTCCATGTAAATATTATATTATTTGGAAAGAAATTTATTTTTGATGAATATATATATAATTTAACTACTTTTAATCATCAGGTTTTCCAAGATTAAGCCTTTAATTGCATAGTCCAATTTTTTTCACTATCACTGTAAGTCGTATTAAAATTAATATGCTTTCAAATTTACTGAAATTTTTCATTTTCATAAAATTTGTAATTAAATTTAGTTTAATTTGTTACATGACATGATGTAGTTCAGTTGATTAGTTTGTTTTGTTTGTTTTTTTAATTCCAGTGCTGACTTGCTGATATGACTCAGCATTATCAGCAAAAAGCCTGGTAACGAGAAAAAAAAATACAAAACAGAAGTAATTTTCTTGCTTCAAGTAAAATTTTTTTTTGTTATTCAGAACTAAATAGCCTTTATATTCATGTGCATTATAATCATTTCTTTATCAATTTGATTTTTTTTGTATTTATTTATATTGCCATATGCATTTTTACTACATGCCTCTATAAAAAGCCCTATTAAAATAAAACAAGTAGTCTTTTTTGTTAAATATTCTATTTTCAGAAACTAGAATTAAATGCTGATTTGCCACATGGCTGAATACCCACGGAGGGCCTGATGTATGGTATAGAGTTTCAACCGGACAAGAGGCAGAGCAAAAAACATTGGTCTGCCCTCCAAGAGAGGTCCTTGAGGATGTTCAGTGCCCATGTGCACATGGACCCCAGGATGTCAGATACGAGGTAAAAAGGTCAATTTCCAGTCGAAAATGAGACTGAGAAACTTGGTCTCTGCCACAACTGAAATGGTGGTACCCCTGAGTCATAAGCTCAGGGTCCTGATGAAGATCACACTTGCAGCAAAAGTGCACATGAATGGTGGTCTTCTATGGGGAGAAATGAAACAAATTGACCGTCGCCCAAACTGAAAGATTGTTCAGAGCAGTTTGCAATGACCCTCACACTGGACAATGAGCAAAAGATGCTAAAACCATTAAATTAGATGCACTGCCTACAGTCAGAGGAAATTGTCATATAATGGAATTTATCTTGACAGTGAAAAGTGTAACACTCAGGATGCAGCCTTGTGGCATCTTGTTCTTGGGGAAAGTCCATAACATAGTGTTACTGACATGAACATAAAAAAAGAGAAGATAAAAAGTTGCAAATGGAGATTGGCATGTGACCTCACAAGCCAAAGGTATAGAGGTCACAATGCCAAATCTCCATGCCATGTTGTATGCTTTTCCCAATGTTGAAGAAAATTGACACTAGATGCTTGGTGGTCAGGAATTCGTTTTTATGTAGAGACATAAAAACGAATTCCTGACCACCAATTTGAGGTGGATCAGGTGGTCTAAGATAGACCGTTGCTTGCGAAAGCCACACTGGGTATTAGAAAAGAGAGCATTCCTAAGAGAGGAGTAATATAAGTAGAAATTTATGACCCTGAAAACAAATTAGAGAATAAGAATAATCATATAAGAAAAACACACAGGCAATTACAGGAGCAAAAAAAGGAACATGAATCAAATCTTAAAAACCAATTAGGAAAACAGCTTTAACTCAAGTAATACTAGAACATAAACTTCCTATAACCAACATTCAACCAAAAATAATTATAGCACCACTCACAAGATATCAACTTCATTATCAAGAGAACCTTTTTATAAATCTTCAAAAGGATAAACTACATAACACAGTGGTAAAATATTACAGAAGATAACCTATAGACATGGAACACATGAAACAGTAAGTTGAAAAACATTGATTTATGATGAGAGTGGGATTTGAACCCAAATCTTCCAGTAACCAACCCGGATGAATCAAATCCACTGAATGAATCAAATAAAAATGTGGGAAAGTTTATAAGTCACACTAGTTGAAGAATAAAACGTTAGCCATTGATAGTGTAATGGTTAGCATATCTGGGGGGTTACTGGGAGATGTGGGTTCGAATCCCACTCATGGTAAAAACAATTTTTTCAGCTTATTATTCCATGTGTTCCATGTCTACAGGCCATTTGCTGTGATACTTTACCACTGAATTATTGGAATAACACCATGAGCTGAGTGACAAATATTAAAATTCCATCTCTTGGAGACAACATAGTTGTCCACTTCCCAATAAATGGCACCACTGTGCAAATCAAATGAAAATGCAGGAAAGTCTATAAGTCACACTAGCTGAAGAAGAAAACGTTAGTCATTGATGGTGTAACGGCAGGTTATTGGGAGATGTGGGTTCGAATCCCACTCACAGCAAAACAATTTTTTCAGATTATTTCTATATCAAGCAATATATAAGCAATCACCATAAATATAATTACTCTAACATCAGTAGTCACCACTGATGAAGTGATCGGGTGGTGGGAGAAGTGCATCCATAAAACATTTTTAAACTTGCTCTTAACCTATGTGTTCTTTTAAGAATATTAGAGTTGAAGCAAAAGTTAGGAATATGTGTCCTCAGAGAGCAATATGAAATTTAACATCCTTCAAAGTGTGCTATGCTATCACAAAAGTGCAACTGTAAGAAAAATCACCAAATATCCTGCTCAACTTAACAACATGGACTGGTATCTCCAGAAAAAACATCTACTGTGGGAAGGCGCTACCAACTCAACTACGGTAATTCAGCAATGACAACTGAATACTGGGCACTAAAAACAACCCGGAAAATGGGGTATGCCAGCCATTACACTAAAAGGACTGTAATAATGGTGAGAACTTGCTAAATCTGCCATCCTGTAATTGATTATCAATTAGATCAAGCACCAAAAAATGTTTCTGTATAAAAGGCTCAGTTCTTTTACCAGTAGGTAACATTCACCAATTGAAGCCAGTATTAAAAATATCATAGTCTGAAAACATATTAAGATTTTAACAGTGAATTTTGTGAATTAAATTTATTTTTAATATTAACACTGTGCTGGAAAATATACTTGATTACATATATATCTGTTGAAACTAACATTGAGAAATTTATTATATGACAATACGAAATATTTAAGAATTTCGAAAATTTAACTATCATTTACATGTAGATATAATAATTATGTATACACTCTCATATTCAAAGATTTCAATAAAAATAAAGAACTATTGTACTAAAAATTTCGTATTAACGCAAAAAAAGCTTAAAACTTTACATTCTTCCTAATAAAAAAAATGCTTCAATATCAAAAGTGAGAAAAACGTTGTTAGTAGAGAAATTGTACCTGATATTGTTCTGCTACATCAATCCAGTCAGATGGCAAACGTATTGAACTTACAAAATATTTCCTTAAGTAAGGTCTACACAGATTTTCATAGGCAGAATATGCAAGAAGGAAGTTTGCAACTGACCGAATATTTAATTCTTGCCGAGTATACAAGGCAACCTGCAGAATAATATATAGAAAAATCACAATTATGCAATTTTACTTATCAATTGATATTTATTATCAAATTTGCATTGCCAAAACACATACTTCTTATTATTATAAAACTTGACATTAAAGAAAAATCTATATACACTACTCTCCACTGAAATTTTCCCACCAGGAAAAAAATACCCAGAAAAAGATGAAAGTTTGCGTGTATGACAACTTATACTTATGTCACTGATTTGTATATGAAAAATGAAATTTCATTTTTATGAAAGGAATACCAGGAGTACTATCGGTATTTCTTTTATCTGTAATCAGCAATATCATAGCATAGTGATATCGATTGGCAAATATCTGGTTTTGGTTCCAGACTTATTATGCATATTAGGCTGTATGGACTGATTATTCATATAGCATTCAATGTTTCTGCATTTGTTTTCTGCATTTCATTTCACTGATGAAATATAGTTTTCGAAGGGTCAGACAAAGGATATTATCAAGTTGAATCGGATAATTGTGAGCTTTTTGTCAAGTATTTGATTGATTCTGATTTCACTGAAACGTTTGACTTGATTCAGATCAGTTGCGACTTTTCTCAGATTCTGAACAGGGAAATCAATTTCAACTACTTCTAGAATTATTTAAATTGCTTCTCAAATATACTGCAAGTAGAAAGAATGAAAATCTTCCACTGTGTTTTCTGCTTGTTTGTGGGTTGACAGCTCCAATTGAATAGATATACAGGATATGTTTTATCAGCTGGTGGATAACCCTGAGCAGAGGTCATCGCAGGTACCTGAACTCTTGCTTTCTATGGGCATCATCAAATTCTACATTGGAGGAAGTTTTCCAGTATAGATGACTTCAGATTTTAGTGGTGGGGGAACAGTTCTTTGCCCCATGCCTGTGATTATGGGGCTGTTTGATATTGTTGGCATTCCCTCTCTCAATAAACATAATTTCTTTAAACATCTCACTAACAATTTTCTCTCCATAGCTAGTTGGAATGTGAGGAGTCTGCACAGAGCTTATTCTCTTGATATCCTCAAGAATTCCACCATTATAATTTAGATATTCTAGGCTTGCAAGAGACCAAATGGATAGATAAAGGCCATATTTTTAAATAAAATTTTAAATTTCTCTTTTCAGGGAGGGAAGACAATAAACATCACCAAGGCATGGGTCTGCTTCTCAGCAGACAAGCTAGTGATGCTCTTCTAGGATATGAGTGCATTAATGAAAGGTTTCTTAAAGCAAAATTTCAGAGGAGCATTAAAGACTTGAATGATTATCTGCTGTTACGCCCCCACTGAGAATGCCAATGAGGATCAGAAGGATAGGTTTTACAGACAACTTCAGGGGATTTTGAATTCGGTCAAGAAAGCAGATATTCAACCTTTGCTCTAGGTGACTTCAATGCCAAAGTTGGTACTGACTATGATCTTTAGGAAGGGGTGATAGGCCATTTAGCTATTAGTAGCTGCAGTGCCAATGTGCAATGTCTACTACAGGTAAATAAACTCAATGGTTTGAGAATAATTAACACTTATTACATACATAAGCACACATGAGTTTCACCTGATGGGCTGCATAAGAATATGATCGATTATATATTAATTTAACGGCAAATGGGCTAGTTCTGTTAGGAATACCAGGTCATATAAGCTAGCTGAAATTGGATCTGACCATTGCCTTGTTAAAAGTGTCTTGAACTTAAACTTAAAAAGTGTTGTGCTAGGGTTAAAAAATTTACCTTTAATACTGAAGCTCTGAAAGACCCAGTTATAGCTAAAGCAATGATAGGTTACTTAGTCATTACGACAGTCATGGTTTGCTTACTACTAAGTTGAGGAAGAACGGAACCATTTTAAACAGCCTTTTTTGGAAATTCTTCCACTGTGTTTTCTGCTTGTTTGTGGGTTGACAGCTCCAAGTGAATAGATATACAGGATATGTTTTATCAGCTGGTGGATAACCCTGAGCAGAGGTCATCGCAGGTACCTAAACTCTTGCTTTCTATGGGCATCATCAAATTCTACATTGGAGGAAGTTTTCCAGTATAGATGACTTCAGATTTTAGTGGTGGGGGAACGGTTCTTTGCCCCATGCATACTATTTTATGCATGCCATCATAGTACTATTTTAGGAAAAAAGGAGCAGAGGAGGCAGAATTATTTGAGTGACAAGGCACCTGAGCCTATTTCAGAAAGTAACAACAGGAATGTCTTAATCAATACCCTACTAGTCCTAATAGAAAGCATTACAGAGAGTTTAATAAACGTGTAAAGTTTCAGTTAGCTGCTGATAAGTATCTTTGGCTTGATGGCTTGGCTGACAAAGCCAAGAAAGCAATTAGACAACACAACAACAGAGAGAGTAGAAAACGGACAGGTATACAGGGATTGAAGGATAAACAAGATAAGGTAAGGTTATAGAATGTGAGGATTCTGTCATGGCAAGGTGGGCTTAGCATTTCAGTAATGTTCTAAACAATGTAGTTAATTCTACTCCCATTGTTTGCAATGATGATAGATGCATTGGTGGCTTTAATGTTGGCCCTATAACACAATATGAAGTTTTTTTGGCTGTTTCTAAACTTAAACTTCATAAATCCCCAGGGGTAGATGAAATTACTATGGAAATGCTTAGAGCTGGGATTATTTTGGTTACTACATGGTTGACTAAAATTTTGAATACATATTATGAAAAAGACATAGGATCCTTAGAATTTTACCAGAGCTATTATTATCCCTATTTTTAAAAAAGGTTATTTCATTTCTTGTGATAACTATAGGGGTATCAGGCTACATTCTGTTCCAGGTAAAGTTCTTTGCATGATTGTGCTTAATCAAATTAAGAATCTGGTTGACAGGCAATTGCGTGATGAGCAATGTGGATTCAGAAATGATAGGGGATGTGTAGATCAGATATTTTCACTCAGGCAGATTCTTGAGAAATGTTTAGACTTTCAGAAACCTTTGGTTACTAGGTTTGTTGATTTCTAAATGTCTTTCGACTCTGTAGATCGACATAATTTCTCATACAGATCATATGGCATACCAGACAAGTTAGTTAACATAATGAAAGCATTTATAAAAATTGAGTCATGTGTGAGAGTTGCTAAGTCTTGTAGCAATTGGTTTAACAACTTTTAAGGGACTTTTAAGAATCTGTGGAGAGTGTGGAGAAATAGGCATATACACCTAAAGACTAAAATTAGACTGTATAATAGTTTGGTTCTTTCTAGGGTTAGTTATGGTAGTGATACTTGGACGCTGTGTAAACAAGATAACAGGAAACTAGATGCTTATGCAGTATCTTGGGCATTAGGTGGTTCAACTTTGTAAGTAATGATGAGGTTAGGCAAAGGAGTCGTCAACTTTCTTTAAGCAGCATATTGTGCAGAGAGAGACTCCGCTGGTTTGGCCATATTGCCCGTATGAATAATTATAGATTGGCGAATAGGGTTATGAAGTGTGCCTAAAGGCCTCAGAAAGAAGGGGAGAACTAGGATGCGGTGGGCAGACAATGTCAAACAGAACCTTGTTAGAATTGGTGTGCAGTGGCCAGATGCAGCAGAAACAGCTCAGGACAAATATGCTTGGAGAACTAAATTGCACAGTCTGGCTGTGTAGTCCTAGGGCTGGATGGTCTGCGCATCATCACAGGAGATTGGTGAAGAGCTCTTCTTCCAATGTATATCTAGATATCATAAAGAATATGTAAATATAAGAATTTAGTGCATAGCCATGCATCATTAGCAGCTACTGCTATCTATGTGAAGAAATAGGCTTTAACACCTAAAGACTAAAATTGGACTGTATAATAGTTTGGTTCTTTCTAGGGTTAGTTATGGTAATGAAACTTGGACACTTTGTAAACAAGTTGCTTTTTATTCTAGATGTTTTACACAGTATCTTGGGCATTAGTTGGTTCAACTTTGTAATTAATGATGAGGTTAGGCAAAGGAGTCTGCAACCTCCTTTAAGCAGCATATTATGCAGAGAGAGACTCCATTGGTTTGGCCATGTTGTCTGAATGGATAGTTATAGATTGGCGAATAGGGTTATGAACATTGTGCCTAAAGGCCTCAGAAAGAGAGGGAGACCGAGGATGCTGTGGACAGACAATGTCAAACAGGATGCTGTGGACAGACAGTGTCAAACAGGACGTTGTTAGAATTGGTGTGCAGTGGCCAGATACAGCTCAGGACAGACATGCTTGGAGAACTAAATTGCATGATCTGGTTGTATCTCCGAGCCCATGGCTGCTTGAAGATGATGATGATGATCTTTACAGATCATTGAAATGATGAAACAGCAGAGCTATTATTGAGTTTTACAAATAATATGTATTGAATAAAAATTTAAAAAATTAGTGGTAGTATTTAAGAGAGATTCCAGTGACAGCAATAATCTATCCACTTTTCTGAGAGAGTTGTGGGAAATGCAGCTTTTTAGATTTAGAATTAAAAGATGAAAACTTTTATGTTGTATAATTACTAATGATATACTATTTGCATTTTTCTTATCATCCACTAGCTCAAATTAGAACTTTTAAGGAATGAAACAGTAGTTAAAAGAGAAACTTCTTTATTTTTGAAAACAAGATTCTCATATGAGCCAGAGGCGACAAGCATCCTTCTAGGTTTGGCTGTCACGGTTCATTGCCTTATTGGAGTGGACAGACACTTTATATATCACTAATTAATCCTTTTGTTGCTAACATATGTATCCCTAGTGATGTTTAAAAAATACCAGTGGGAAGTTATACTGCAGAATTATATTATTAATATGTCCTAGCTATCTCTTTAGTTTCCAACATTCGTTTTAGCAATGTTTGCTGATGTCTTGCCTTCATCACAGGCCATTTCTGTCACTTGTTAACTGAGTCTTCTGTCAGACCTCTGTAGCAAGCAGTTACTTGAAGGGATATTTATTATTTTTTTAAATTTAATGTTTGGTACAAATTAGTTTCAACAGAGTAATAATATCAATGTTTTTGCTGATGCATTTTATAAACTTGTTAGTTATATTTATTAATTTGAAAGACCATTGTGAAAGGGTTAATATTGCTCTCAATCACAAATTCCTGCTGAGAGACATCATTTCTGGCAAATTATTTATGAATAAATATCCTTTTATTATCTTTATTATATTTATTTTAATATCCTTTTACCAATATCCTTTTATCTGCTGTGGTTTTCTTTCAGTCTTCATCACATTTCAGATTCAAGACATCGGTCTTCATCATTGGTCATTACATCATTTATCTGGAGCACTAACCTTTCCTATCTTTGCTCAAACCTTTATTTGTAGCTCTCTGAATGAGCTACATTACTCTAATTTAACCTCTACAAGTTATACATTCTTTAATATACACTTCCTTTTCTGTAAACTGAAGCTCGTCATTAATATCACTGCTTATTTCTAATATTGATCTCTCTCTAATTTTTTTACCATAGATTCTTAAAAGTCCCGGCAGCAATCCCTATTTGTTTGTTAATTTCATGCCGCACATCACCATTATCTGTTACATAGCTCCCAAGATAATTAAACTGTGACACCTGCTCAAGACTGCAACAATTCAGATTAACTGAATAACAGCCTGCCTGACCAATTTTAATCAATTTTGCTTTCTCTCTGTTTATAATGAAATCTACTCTACTACCAGTTTCATCAACAGCCCTAATGAAAGAGTTCATCTCATCAATATCATTTGCCAAAAGGGCAAAATCATCAGCATAATTTATGTCAGAAATTTTCATCTCTCCATCCCATTTAATGCCAAAACCTTTCCCTTGTAGTGAATTTCGCATAACATAATCAATAACCAAACTAAAGAGAAAAGGTGACAAAATGCACCCTTGTCGAACACCAGAAGTAATGCTAAACCAATTGCTACAAGCCTTACCAACTCTCACACACGATTCAGTGTTATTATAGAGAGCTTTCATTATGTTAACTAACTTGTCTGGTATACCATATGATCTCACAATCAACCACAAATTATGACAATCAACAGAGTCAAAAGCATTTTTGAAATAAACAAGGCTAGCAACAAAGATTTCTGAAACTAAACATTTCTCAAGAATCTGCCTAAATGAAAATATCTGATCAACACATCCCCTACAACTTCTGAATCCACATTGCTCATCACACAATTGCCTGTCAACCATATTCTTAATTCTATTAAGCACAATCATGCAAAGAACTTTCCCTGGAACAGAGAGTAGGCTGAAACCCCTATAGTTATCACAAGAACTGTGATCACGTTTTTTGAAAATAGGGATAATAATAGCTCTGGTAAAATCCTTAGGAACCATGTCTTTATCATAAAAGATATTCAAAATTTCAGTCATCCAAGTGGTAACCGAAACATTCTCAGCTCTAAGCGTTTCCATAGTAATTTCATCTACCCCTGGGGATTTATGAAGTTCAAGTTTAGAGATAGCCAAACTAACTTCAAATTGTGTTATAGAGCCAACATTAAAACCACCAATGCATCTATCATCATTGCAAACAATGGGAGTAAAACTAACCACATTGTTTAGAACATCACTGAAATGCTCAGCCCACCTAGCCATGACAGAATCCTCACCTTCTATAATCTTACCTTGTTTATCCTTCAATCCCTGTATACTTGTTCGTTTTCTACCACACAAAACATTAACTATCTGGTATAGCTTTCTGCTGTTGTGCTGTCTAACTTCTTCCTCAGCTATGTCAGCCAAGCCATCAAGGCAAAGATACTTATCAGCAGCTAACTGATCCTTTACACTCTTATTAAGCTCTCTGTAATGCTTACTATTAGGACTAATATGGTATTGATTAAGGACATTCTTGCAGTTCTTTCTTTCTGAAATAAGCTCAAGTGCCTTATCACTCAAATAATTTTGCCTCCTCTGCTCTTTTTTCCTAAAAGCGTACTGTTAGTTTGAGAAAAAGCCTGTTTAAAAAAACCCATTCTTCCTCGACTTCAGTGGTAAGCAAACCATGACTGTCATAATGACTAAGTAATCTATCATGGTAAGCTTTAGCTGTAACTGGGTTTTTCAGAGCTTCAGTATTAAAGGTAAATTTTTTAACACTAGCACAAAACTTTTTAAGTTTAAGTTGCAAGACTCTTTTAACAAGGTAATGGTCAGATCCAATTTCAGCTCCCCTATATGACCTGGTATTCCTAAGAGAACTAGCCCATTTGCTGTTAATTAATATATAATCAATCATATTCTTATGCAGCCCATCAGGTAAAACCCATGTGTACTTATGTATGTCACGGTGTTTGAAATAAGCATTAATTATTCTCAAACCATTGAGTTTATTTACCTGTAGTAGACATTGCCCATTGGCACTGCAGCTACCAATACCAAAAGGGCTTATCACTCCTCACCAAAGGTCAGAGCTAGTACAAACTTTGGCATTGAAGTCACCTAGAACAAGGGTAATATCTCTTTTCTTGACAGAATTCAAAATATCCTGAAGTTGTCCATAAAACCTATCCTTCTCACCCTAATCAGCATCCTCAGTGGGGGCATAACAACAGATAACATTCATGTCTTTAACGCTTGTCTGAAATTTTACTGTAAGAAACCTTTGATTGATGCACTCATATCCTAGAAGAGCATCACTAGCATCACTGCTGAGAAGCAGACCCACACCTTGGTGATGTATATTGTCTTCCCTCCCTGAAAAGAGAAATTTAAGATTATTTTTAAGTATCTGACTTTTATCTGTCCTTCTGGTCTCTTGTAGGCCAAGGATATCTATATTATAATGGTGGAATTTGTGTGTGAGGACATAAAGAGAAAAAGATCTGTGCAGAGTCCTCACATTCTAATTACCTATGAAGAGAAAATGGTTAATGAGATGTTTAAAGAAACTATGTTTATTGAGAGAGGGAATGCTGACAATATCAAACAGCCCACTAATCACAGACATGGAGGGAAAACCCATTCCCCCACCACTAAAGGCTGAAGCAATCTACACTAGAAGACGTCCTCCAATGTAGAATTTGACGATGCCAGTAGAAGCAAAGAGTTCAGGTGCCTGCGATGACCTCTGCTCAGGATTATCCACCAGCTGATAAACATATCCCATGAATCTATTCACTTGGTGCTGTCAACCCACAAACAAACAGAAAACACAGTGGAAGATTTTTCCCTCCACAGAAGCCCACCAGTGCAACAAAATCAGGATCCATAATCAAGCTCAGAGCCATAATTCCGTTCAGGTTGGTATATATGGTCAGCACCAGGACCCTGTGTGGTTGACCACTCCACAGCAGGGCAGAAAAAAAAGAAAAGTAGCCATAGTTGTCCAGATCAGTAAGCTACACTAATCTCGCAGCCCTCCCCTTCTGTTCACTTCCACAAGAGAATATCTCTTTTGAAAGGTACTAACGGTCTGCACCACGAGAACTCGGGGTCGGACATTAGTGCTAGGCCTGGCCGGTTCTATGCATCATCACAGGAGTTTGGTGCATAGGTCTTCTTCCAGTGACTACCTATATACAGAATATCTACAGAATTATAACGGTGGAATTCTTGTGTGAGGACATCAAGAGAAATAGCTTTGTGCAGAGTCTCACATTCCAACTACCTATGGAGAGAAAATGGTTAGTGGGATGTTTAAAGAAACTATGTTTATTGAGAGAGGGAATGCCAACAATATCAAACAGCCCCCTAATCACAGACATGGAGCAAAAACCTGTTCCCCCACCACTAAAAGCTGAAGCCATCTACACTAGAAGACTTCCTCCAATGTAGAATTTGACAATGCTAGTAGAAGCAAAGAGTTCAGGTGCATGCGATGACCTCTGCTCAGGATTATCCACCAGCTGATAAACATATCCTGTGAATCTATTCTCTTGGGGCTGTCAACCCACAAATAGAAAACACAGCAGAAGATTTTCCCTCCACAGAAGCTCACCAGTGCAGCAATATCAGGATCCATAATCAGGCTCAGAGATATATATTAAAACAACTAAGTATTTGAAAAATGCAAAATATAATATTTCATTAGTACCAATTAAACTAAAATAAACTCTAATTATCATTTTCATGGTTCCCAATCAAAACTTCACGAGGTTCACATTCCACCACCAAAATTTCATATTTCTATCATTCACCCTTCCAATGTCCACATCGTGTGTATACGTTCGCAGAATCCGAAATGAGGAGCAAAGGACATATGTAGCCATTTTCAGTACAACAAAAAAAAATCGATTTTTTTAAAATAAAAATTGCCATTGTAATTATATATCTTATAAAAAAATATATAATTCAAGTTTAAAAATAATATTTTGTTTCTTAATCTGATGCATATTTTATCAAATTACAATATAAATAATTTGATAAATCCATCTGATTGCCATTTCTTAGAAGCACTAAAAGGCATTGCAGATTTGCTTGTTAACATTCCTATTTGCTGACGCAAATTTTTCCCAGCATCTTTTCCACTCTTAAAATGGAAACTGGAAGTAAAGACATCCTTCTTAGAAATTCTGGATGCAGCTGCATTTAATTATGTATTGTTCAGTGAGGCAAACAACAGGCAGATGGCTGACACATGCTATCTCCATTCCATGTGATATAAGTGTCTCCCATATTGTTTTGGTTCGGCATATTGGATACTCTTTGTAAAGTTATTATTTACTTTTTTACATTTAAACCTTAATTTTCATTTCAGTTGATTTATTTTTGGAAATTAACAATCTTTTGGCTGATGGATAAGTATTGGTTTTTCATAGTTAGGTCTGTAAATGGTAGCTAGATAGCCAAAGGAAGGAGAGCTTTGCACCAATCCCCCGTGATGATGAATAGAACCGACCAGGCCTAGCACCTAATGTCCGACCTCGCCTTCTCGTGGTGCAGGCCATTAGTACCTTTCAAAAAGGATACTCTCTTGTGGAAGTGAACGGAAGGGAACAGCTGCCAAATTAGCATGGCCTACTGATCTGGACAACTATGGCTACTTTTCGTTTTTTTTTCTACCCTGCTGAGGAGTGGACCATATAAACCAACTGGACTGAAATAAGGATCTGAGCTTGATTATGGATCCTGAATTTGGTGTACTGGTGGGCTTATGTGGAGGGAAAATTTTCTGCTGGTTTTCTCTTTGTTTGTGGATTGAAAGCCACAAGTGAATAGATTCACAGTACATGTTTTATCAGCTGGTGGATTATCCTGAGCAGAGATAATCGCAGGTAGCTGAACTCTTGCTTCTATGGCTATCATCAAATTCTACACCAGAGGAAGTCTTCCAGTGTCGATGACTTCAGCCATTTTAGTGGTGGGTGAAATGGTCTTTACCCCATGCCTGCAATAAGGGGGCTGTTTGATATTGTTGGCATTCCCCCTCTAAATAAACGTAATTTTTTAAACATTCCACTAATCATTTTTTCTCCATAGGCAGTTGGAATGTCAGGACTCTGCACAGGACTTATTCTCTTGATGTCCTCACACAAGAATTCCTCCATTACAATTCAGATTATCTCAGCTTGCAAGACACCAGATGGACACATAAAGGACAGATTCTTAAAAATAATCTTAAATTTCTCTTTTCAGGGAGGGAAGATAATGACCATCTCCAAGGCATAGGTCCGCTTCTCAGAAGACACACTAATGATGTTCTTCTAATATATGAGTGCATTAATGAAAGGTTCCTTACAGCAAAATTTCAGACAAGCATTAAAGACTTCAATGTTATCTACTGTTATACCCCCACTGAGGATGCTGATGAGTATGAGAAGGTTTTATGAACAACTTCAGGATATTTTGAATTCTGTCAATTATATATCTATATCGTATATCTCAGATATTACCCTTCTTCTAGGTGACTTGAATGACAAAGTTGGTACTGACTCTGAGCCTTTGGGGAGGGGTGACAGGCCCTTTTGATATTGGTAGCTGCAATGGGCGATGTCTACTACAAATAAATAAACTCAATGGTTTCAAAATAACTAACACTTATTACAAACACTGTGACATACATAAGCACACATCGGTTTCACCTGATGGGATGCGTAAGAATATGATTGATTATACATTAATTAACAAAATGGGCTAGTTCTGTTAGGAATACCAGGTCATATAGGGGAGTTGAAATTGGATCTGACTATTACCTTGTTAAAAGTGTCTTGCAACTTAAACTTCAAAAGTGTTGTGCTAGGATTAAAAAATTTACCATTGATACTGAAACCTGAAAGACCCAGTTATAGGTAAAGATTACCATGATAAGTTACTTAGTCATTATGACAGTCTTGGTTTGCTTAATACTGAAGTTGAGGAAGAATGGGGCCATTTTAAACAGGCTTTCTTGGAACTAACAGTCTCTTTTAGGAAAAACGAAGCACAGAGGAGCAGAATTATTTGAGTGATAAGGCACTTGAGCTTATTTCAGAAAGGAAGAACTGCAGGAATGTCCTTAATCAGTATCCTACTAGTCCTGATAGAAAACATTATAGAGAGCTTAATAAACATGTAAAGGATCAGTTAGCTGCTGATAAGAATCTATGGTTTGATGGCTTGGCTGACAATGCCGAGGAAGCAGTTAGACAAACCAGATAGTTAATGTTTTGTGTGGTAGAAAATGGACAGGTATACAGGGATTGAAGGATAAACAAGGTAATGTTATAGAAGGTGAGGATTCTGTCATGGCTAAGTGGACTGAGCATTTCAGTGATGTTCTAAACAATGTGGTTAGTTCTATTCCCATTGTTTGCAATGATGATAGATGCATTGGTGGCTTTAATGTTGGCCCTGTAACACAATATGAAGTTATTTTAGCTATTTCTAAACTTAAACTTCATAAATCCCCAAAGGTAGATGAAATTACTACGGAAATGCTTAGAGCTGGGAATGTTTCGGTTACCACTTGGATGACTGAAACTTTGAATATCTTTTATGATAAAGACATGATTCATAAGGATTTTACCAGAGCTATTATTATCCTATTTTCAAAAATCGTAATCACAGTTCTTGTGATAACTATAGGGATATCAGCCTATTCTCTGTTCCAGGGAAAGTTCTTTGCATGATTGTGCTTAATAGAATTAAGAATCTGGTTGACAGGCAATGCGTGATGAGCAATGTGGATTCAGAAGTTGTAGGGGATGTGTTGATCAGATATTTTGACTTAAGCAGATTCTTGAGAAATGTTTTAGAGTTTCAGAAACCTTTGGTTGT
Organism: Ryuthela nishihirai; assembly: GCA_038380435.1. Taxonomy (NCBI): domain Eukaryota; kingdom Metazoa; phylum Arthropoda; class Arachnida; order Araneae; family Heptathelidae; genus Ryuthela; species Ryuthela nishihirai. The sequence goes on from JAWZYU010000002.1 coordinate 87,445,683, forward strand.
TAGTTTTGTTGATTTCAAAAAGGCTTTCGACTCTGTTGATTGTCATAATTTGTGGTTGATTGTGAAATAGTATGGTATACCAGACAAGTTAGTTAACATAATGAAAGCTCTCTAAAATAGCACTGAGTCGTGTGTGAGAGTTGGTAAGGCTTGTAGCAATTGGTTTAGCATTACTTCTGGTGTTCGACAAGGGTGCATTTTGTCTCCTTTTCTCTTTAGTTTGGTTATTGATTATGTTATGCGAAATTCACTTCAAGGGAAAGATTTTGGCCTTAAATGGGCTGGAGATACGAAAATTTCTGATTTAAATTATGCTGATGATTTAGCCCTTTTGGCAAATGATGTTGATGAGATGAACTCTTTCATTCGAGCTGTTGATGAAACTGGTAGTAGGTAGGTTTGGTTATAAACAGAGAGAAAACTAAAGTGATGAAAATTGGTCAGGCAGATTGTGATTCAGTTCATCTGAATGGTTGCAGTCTTGAGCAGGTGTCGCAGTTTAATTATTTTGGGAGCTATGTAACAGATACTGATGATGTGCGGCATGAGATTAACAGATGAATAGGGATTGCTGCTGGGACTTTTAAGAATCTATGGAGATTGTGGAGAAATAGGCGTATATACCTAAAGACTAAAATTAGACTGTATAATAGTTTGGTTCTTTCTAGGATTAGTTATGGTAGTGATACTTGGACGCTGTGTAAACAAGATAACAGGAAACTAGATGCTTACGTAGTATCTTGGGTATTAGATGGTTTAACTTTGTAACTAATGATGAGGTTAGGCAAAGGAGTCTACAATCTCCTTTAAGCAGCATATTGTGCAGAGAGACTCCGCTGGTTTGGCCATGTTGCCCGTATGAATAAATATAGATTGGCCTCAGAAGGAGGGGGAGACCTAGGATGCAGTGGGCAGACAATGTTAAACAGGACCTTGTTAAAATTGGTGTGCAGTGGCCGGATGCAGCAGATGTAGCTCAGGAGAGATATGCTTGGAGAATTAAACTGCGTGGTCTGGTTGGACCTCCGTAGCCCATGGCTGCTTGAGGATGATGATGACAATGTGAGATCATTTGGTATACCTGACAAGTTAGTTAACATAATGAAAGCTCTCTATAATAACACTGCGTCGTGTATGAGAGTTGGTAAGGTTTGTAGCAATTGGTTTAGCATTACTTCTGGTGTTCGACAAGGGTGCATTTTGTCACTTTTTCTCTTTAGTTTGGTTATTGATTAAGTTATGCGAAATTCACTTCAAGGGAAAGGTTTTGGCCTTAAAATGGGATCGAGATACGAAAATTTCTGACTCAGATTATGCTGATGATTTAGCTCTTTTGGCAAATGATGTTGATGAGATGAACTCTTTCATTAGGGCTGTTAATGAAACTGGTAGTAGAGTAGGTTTGATTATAAACAGAGAGAAAGCTAAAGTGATGAAAATTGGTCAGGCAGGCTGTGATTCAGTTAATCTGAATGGTTGCAGTCTTGAGCAGGTGTCACAGTTTAATTATCTTGGGAGCTATGTAACAGATAATGGTGATGTGCAGCATGAGATTAACAGACGAATAGGGATTGCTGCCGGGACTTTTAAGAATCTATGGAGAGTGTGGAGAAATAGGCGTATACACCTAAAGACTAAAATTAGACTGTATAATAGTTTGGTTCTTTCTAGAGTTAATTATGGTAGTGAAACTTGGGCACTTTTTAAACAAGATAACAGGAAACTAGATGTTTTTTGTAACTAATGATGAGGTTAGCAAAGGAGTTGGCAACCTCCTTTAAGCAGCATATTGTGCAGAGAGAGACTCCGTTGGTTTGGCCATGTAGCCAGCATGGAAAATTATAGATTGGTGAACAGGATTATGAACAGTGTGTGATGCCCCCTCATTAACTTTTACTTTACCTTAACCAGTTTTGCTTAATTTACATTATATTTATCATTTTGGGGATTTTTATTTCCTTTTTGGCATCACAGCGCTCGTTTCCAAAAGTTACGAGTTGCGCATGCGCAACTCCAATCTTCTGACTGTCACCCACTAAAGTGTGTGCACAAGGACACGCTCACTCTTCCGTCATAGCTTGCGCCACTCATCAGTTTATGTAAATGTCTTTCCCGACATGCAACATGACACGTGCGGGCACTGTAAGCCTCTTGTTATATCTGGTGAGATGCTAGTCAGTAGAAAGTAGTCAGAGGAGTTGGATTAAGTTAGAGTTGAGTGCAGTAGCACAGAGAGTAGTAAGCATGGAGGAGCACAGTTAGTGCAATGTGTAATCAGAATTGATGTTTCTTCTTCATTGAAGTTTGGTGAGTGATTTTTGGAAATAAATTTGTTTCTTATTTAAACCTTTTGAATCTTTACTAATTTTTTCTCTTGAGCAACGTTAATTGTTTGATTTAGCATTTAGCTTTACGTTTTGACAATCATTTTTGAAATCTTACTCATTAACGCTCGCTGGTATTTTGAACCCTAATTTAACTTTGTTTTTTGGCAATTTGTTAATTATTGCCTGGCGCCCAACTGAACTATCCGGAGCATAAAAATAATTGGATCAGACAAAGGGTCCAAACAAAGTAATTTTGCATTTCTTTGGCCTGTTACAGAGTCATAGAAAAGAAGTGGCGAAGCAAACAGGGACTCGCCAGTAGTAAAAGATAGTGGTCCAAGAATAGGGACTGTATATTTGTGTATAAATTTTGTATGTTATTTAACGAGATTGTCAAAGATAGTAATTTTTGAGCTCATTAGTTTTATGTACTATTTATAGATTTAACGGAAGCTTAAGCCGAAATTTTTCTTGAACAAGAAGCTTAACTTTTTTGTGTTTTAGTCAAAGGTACTGAAGTTTCAACGCAGTTATTGCTGATAATTAAGATATTTATTTTATGTAAAGATTAGAAGTGTCCGGGCACACACGTACATAGGCACGATAGAAAAACTTTTTTTAATAGGCAAATTTATATTTTTGCAAGCTTAGTTATAGCTTTAGTATTGTTGTATAGCAGTACCTTTGAGCGCTGCTCAAGATTAAAAAAGGTTTTCAAAATTTCCAAAATTCAAAATTTTGGCAGACCGCTAAACATGTCTGCTACCAATATGGCCGATTCTGCCATAATGACTCCCGACTTAGAGTAAAGGGTAGGTTGCAGGATGTAATGAAGGAAGCAGAAGTGCTAATGAATCTGCTTGATGATCATCGGGAGAAAAGGGGAATGACAACAACCCCTAAATTTACTGACAATGCTACGTCAGTTCACCAACATAGAAACTTTGAACGTAAGGTTCCATTTTCTGTTCCGTCAGAAGCAAGTGATAGAACAGAGTATTATCAACCGCCACAACGACAATATGCCAACTCATCTATTAACTATAGTCCTCATGTTAATTGATCTTTACCTGAGATAAGGTTCGACGGTTTGAAACGTCCGTCATCGTGGACATTTATCAAGTCCATGGAGGAGCACTTCTGTTTACATGAAGTGCCAAGCAACAAAAAAGTTGTTATAGCAGTATCTTGTCTAATTGGATGTGCTAAGCAATGGTGGAATAACGTAGGATGTCGTAATGGCATTGAATTTTAGGAAGAATTTAAAAGCGAAATCATGGACATATATCCGGCTTATAATGATTTTACAGAACTAGCTACAGTGTTGTTTTCATGAAGACAAAGGGAAAGAGATGACATAGAAAAATTTATCTAGGGTACAGTAGAGTTATACCAGCTGTACGACGCTGATGCCGCTGAAATTGATATTGTAAATTGCATATTGTCTCAATTGCTTTTGCCCATTAGAGAATTCCTAGAAGTACGAAACATGAATTCAATTGCAGATTTAGTCAAATTGGCTCGGCAATATACTGCAAGAAGAGAATCTGCAGCAACTGCATTTAACCAACAATGGATGCAATCCCCGCCAAAGCAGCGCTATCAGGTTTTGTCTCGTAAAATGATTCCCGCACGACCAGAAGTTACGCGGTCCCAACAATTTGCGCCGAACGTGCCTAGAACTATGGAAAATGAAGGAAGCAGAGAATTTGTTCCATGTCAAGCTTCGAACAATGATACTAGACCTAAAACGTTTTTTAAGAACAATAGAGAAATTTTTGTGGCCGACTAGGACACACAGAACAATATTGTTATCGAAGGAATAAAAATTCGGGAAACTTGAATTAGGATCTTTGAAGCGAGAGGCCGAAGTTCCTCACGAAAAGCCCTCTCATGAGTTACGTCTTGCCACTATGGCTTTACCTTTTGTTAAGGATTGTCACGAAGAAACAAAACTAATAGATCGTAACGATACAGAAGCCGATCTTCCGTTTTCAAAGGAACAAGTTTTAGATGATAATTATGACAATTGTCAATTGACAGTGCAGCCGCGGTTCCTGTGGACTTTTTGAATTACCTAGTAGTCCAAAGCAGAATATTCAAGAAGCATCTACAAAATGTCCCATTAGTGCAAATAATGCAATTTTAGATAGCGAAGTTTGTGAAGTAGAACAACCTTATGAGAAAGCCATTTTGGTTGATGAAAAGATTTCTGAAGTAGAAGTTTTAACGGAAATTAATAATGATGAAAATATTTTTTGAGTCTGATTTAAGGAAAACTAATTTTAATGAAGAAAAAAGCAACCAAGAAATTGTGCCAACATCAAGTATTCCTGACGAGTCTGGCAAGTTTGGAAGTCCTCAACTGTTGAAGCGTCATTTGGAGGCAGACAACAATAAGCCTAGAAAGTATAAGACCAAGTTTTTCAAAAATCCGCACGTAGCGACGAGATACCGACACAACAACTAGATCCTGCAGAGCGACAACCGGCAGTGAGGCAGTCAACATAGCAAAGAAGATGTCATGAGTGAGATCTTCAGCAACGATTTTACTTGAAGCAAGCCAATGACAACGGAAAGATGTCGTCGGAACCAGACTGGATGATTTATCGAAATGGAGTGCCAACAATGAAAAATTTAAGTATATTATTATTCTTCCACTTGGCACTTATTGATTTATAAATGTTCTCTTTTCTCTGGAATAGATGAAGACGAAGAAGAAGCTTTATTGTGATTTATATAGTTAGCAATGTTTAAATTCTTGTTGAAACTTTGGAGTTTCGATATTTATTTTCGGAAAGTGAAATTACTGTAGTTCAAGTTTATACTGTGTGAATAGAATTTTTTTTGTATTCTTGTTCATCGAAGTTCTAGTTGTTATATTGCATTAACGTGAGTTAAAGTGTATTTTTGTACATTCTTTCGTTTCAGCTGACTGATAACTGAAAATTTGTAAGTCGATATTGGGAAGTTTAGAAATTGTAAAATGTTTATGGATATGAATGAGGAGAGTGAAAGTGAATTAGTGATTTAATATTTTTTCATTTTTCATTTTGTATTGTAAAATAACATGCATTCCCAAATGAATTTATGTATGAAAAAAAAAACAAGATTCATGTAAAAAATGATTGGCTGAAATGCTATCATTGTATATTATAAATTATTTACACATTTTTTTTTTCTTTATTCTTAGATACGATGTTATGTATATGTGTTTAAATCTGTTCAGTGTCATCAGTGATATTATGTGTCAATGATGCGTAATTTTTGGGATGACATTGGCAGCATTTATTTGTATATATATATATGAGCTGACCATGATGATGACTGCAGAATATTTTTTTTTGGTGTACCTTTTTGGAGCTGTCCCCAAATGGCCTAGTCTGGTGACCGAGTTGTTACCAGCATAACTTCTTTGGGAGGGGGACGCTAGCTCTGAAGGGGGAGGTAGCTATTTATTGTTTTATTTCAGCTAGCTCGTGATTGCTGTGTATAGGAGAAGAATTAGCGAATGATTACATTCCCGCTTGTTTGTAAGATTTGAATTTTTTTAGCTTTGCGTATTTGATATAATTAGGAGGAGATAACGGTGTTCGAATACCCTTTTTTTATGTGATTTAGGAGAAGAATTTAGATTTCACGTATTTTTTGATTGTGGTTAGGGGATAAGCGGAAGTTATCACCCCGCTAACAACATATGTAATTCAATCTTTTTTTCTTTTCATGTCTTTAACCTTTCTAGAAGTTAAGAAAGATAGGAGTGCATTAACCTTTTCACTGTACAGTTCAAGTTATGCCAATTTCGAGTTTGTATCAGAATGTGATACTAGGTAGGCCGATAATGCTAGCATACAGTTAACTGCCACTGGTATGTAATTACAATAGGATAGCTGTTACACACTTTTGACAGGAGAATTGGGAGGAGGTACCTTTGGTTGTGCTGGAAAATTGTGTCAAAGTGAGAATAGATCGTCTTATCAAAATTTGCATTAGCATACTTTTACTTATTTATGTTCAGCCATGTGTAAATGACGTGAGATTTGTCCTTTATTCAAAATTTGCTCGTCAAAATCTGTTAGGTCAAATCTTTTGACTCCCTTTGGAAGGGGAAATTGTAATGCCCCCTCATTCACTTTTACTTTACCTTTTGGCATCACAGTGCTCGTTTCCAAGAGTTAGGAGTTGCACATGCACAACTCCAATCTTCCGACTGTCACCCACTAAAGCGTGTGCACAAGGACATGCCCCCTCTTGCATCATAGCTTGCGCCGCTCATCAGTTTATGTAAATGTCTTTCCCGGCATGCAATATGACATGTGCGGGCACTGTAAGCCTCTTGTTATATCTGGTGAGATGCTAGTCAGTAGAAAGTAGTCAGAGGAGTTGGATTAAGTTAGAGTTGAGTGCAGTAGCACAGAGAGTAGTAAGCATGGAGGAGCACAGTTAGTGCAATGTGTAATTAGAATTGAATTCTTCTTCATTGAAGTTTGGTGGGTGATTTTTGGAAATAAATTTGTTATTTAAACCTTTTGAATCTTTACTAATTTTTTTCTTGAGCAATGTTAATTGTTTGTTAGCATTTATCTTTACGTTTTGACAATCATTTTTGAATTCTTACTCATTAACGCTCGCTGGTATTTTGAACCCTAATTTAACTTTATTTTTTTTTTGGCAATTTGTTAATTATTGCCTGGCACCCGACTGAACTATCCGGAGCATAAAAATAATTGTATCAGACAAAGGGTCCAAACTTTAAAAGTAATTTTGCATTTCTTTGGCCCATTACAAGTGTGCTTAAAGAACTCAGAAAGAGGGGAAGACTTAGAATGTGGTGGGCAGACAATGTCAAACAGGACCTTGTTTGAATTGGTGTGCAGTTTCCAGATGCTGAAGATGTACCTCAGGACAGATATGCTTTGAGAACTAAATTGAATGGTCTGGTTGGACCTCCATAGCCCATGACTGCTTGAGAATGATGATTATGCTACATTGGATAGACGGCCTACAACTTGTTGCTGTGGATATTTTAATATTGCATTAAGCTATATGTTAATTTTTGTTTTATTACATATTTCTTTTACAGTAAAACTTTGACCTGGTATCATTTTCTGAAAATAAATGAGGTCTTGAACATGGAAGCAAATTCATTTCTTTAGATTTATTTCCATTAGAGCGATCTTTTGATCGGCTGATTTATTGATCTTACCAAGTTATGCTAATAGTTAAATTTTATTTATATTATTATTTTTTTTATATTAGATTGGAGGTTGGCTTAAAAGTTGTTGCAGATATTTATATAGCATCCCATTAGGTTATATGTAATTTTTCTTTCATTATTATTTTTTTTTGGAAAAAAAAACTTTTGAGCTTGTACTGTTTTCTGAAAATGAATGTCTTGGATACAGAAGCAAAATAGACTTCCTCGCTACAGAAATCAGCCATTATGTGGGAGGGTAATTTTTGGGAAGGCGTCCCCTCTGCTAAACTCACAGTGAAAGTTTCACCCCCCCCCCCCTAGAAAAAAAAATATATATTTTTTTAAATTACGAGTTTTAATATTTATATTGAATGATTTTAAAGGCAACCCCCCCCCCCCCCCAATTACCTTGGCAGTGCCAAAGAGATGGCATAACACTGGTTTATTTTTTTTTTGCTTCGGTGCACAAACCTTTCTGCATTTAGCCAAGATCACCAAACTTCAACATCTAAAGAAAAAATTCACATTGTTTGGCAAAAACAGTAGTCAAGGAGGTTTTTTCTATTTCATAACCAGTTCAGAAACTCCCATGAATGTGAGAAGTTCAAGTGATGTGTTTAAAATATACGATACTTTCACTGGCCAAATTTAAAATATATGATATTGAAAAGAATCATTAAAAGAAATAAAAATCATATTTCAGATTGAATATTATATTATTCAGGAAGAAATTTCCTTTCAATAAATATGTAATTTAACTATTTTTATTCAGCAGATTTTCCAAAATGAAGCCTTAATTGTATAGTGAATCTTTTTATTCACCATATAACATTGAAAAAGGCTTATTAAAATCAATATGCTTGCAAATTTGTTTTTATCATTTATTTTCATAAAATTTGTGATTAAATTCTGTTTAATTTGGTATATAACATGACCTATTTCTGTTGCTTGGTTATTTTTTTTAAAAAATGTAAAGTTGGCATGTTTATGTGACTCAGCACAATTGGCTACAAGCCTAAAATTTTTCTCATAGTATGATACAGAGAAAAAAATTACAAAATGAGAAAAATATTTACTTGAAACCAAGAAAATATATTTTTTTAGTTCAGAAATAGTCTTTCTATTCATGTGCATTATAATCATTTATGTCTATTAGTTTTCTTTTAAATAAATTTTTATTTGTGTTGCCAGATGGATATTTTTACTACATGATTCTGAAAAAGTCCTATTAAAATTTATCATTTTTTTTGTTAAATACTTCAGTTTTAGAAAATCCAGAATTAAATGCTGATTAATTTGGCATATAACATGCCATAATTTCTTTCATTAGTTATTTAGCAAAAAAGTTTTAAAGTTAATTTTATTTTGGCTGAGCATAGGGAGAAAATAGATTGGCCTCTGAATGGAAACCAGTTTTTCAGGCTGGACACTGGAAGGGTTAATACCTTGTTGCAATATTTCTTTGAAATTTTGGAATTTTCAATCTTTTTCACCAGTAGAGGGCACAATTATAGTGTTCAAAAGACTCTAAAAGTGCCAATCATAATATTTTATCAATTCCTATGTAACCCGAAAAAGATTTTTTCATTTATCTCTAAATACAAGCAATTATCTGCTAAAACAAAAAATTGTGTTTTACTACCACACCTCTGGTCAAAGAGGTCAATTTGTTGTTGCCAATGGAAACATAGTGGCATTCACATTCCACCACCAAAATTTAAAATTTTTAGCTTAAATATGCCGTTTACAATATTTGTTTAAAATTTTGGGTTGGGTTGTTTTACCTCCGAGCAGCACTTTTTTGCACACCATGGGCTAAATGGCCAAGGCAGATGGACCCCGAAGGCTCAGAGAAGGTTGGGGAAGAGGACCCACTGGAACAGCTGTTGGGAGACAGATGGTAGCCTCCCGTCAAGGCCATCCAGCGTGTTCTTTAGCGTGCACAGGGTATGGCTCTCCCACACATGGGGCCGTGGGGCTTAACATCCCATCCAACAGACGGCAGCCTTTCCAAGCCCATCAGTGTCCCCTACTGACCTTGGGCAGGGCATGGAATTAAAACTTTGGAATTTGGAAATTTTTCCACCATTAGAGGGTGCAATTATAGTTTTCGGAAGATTCACCACATAGTGTCACTTCACTGAAGACAAAACACTGTCATTGCTTGAAAAGCTTCTAAGTTTTCTCCTAAAAACTTTCAACATGGAAATAATTTGAAGGATAAACTTCAAAATTTTATTGCTTAGTGACAGAGAATTTTAAGTTACTTTAAAAAAACAAAAACTTAAAAGATTTAAAATATGAATTGATACAGCAAGATTCTATACCTATTACAGTAAAAAAATTAGGAAGATTAAGAAATGACCCTTTCCTACCAGAGAGTAAAATTGGCAACACTGACTTGTTTGCAATAGTTTATACTCACGTGTTGGCAACAATGTTATTCTATTCATAGTTTAGATCAGTGGTTCTCAACCTTTTATGTTTCATATACCCCCTGGAAATGTGTATGTAACTGGCATACCCCTTGTATAGATAAAATTATAGTTATAATATAACAATGGGAATAAAATAAAACATATATAAACACACATTAAATTTTATATTCATAAATTACATATATCGATAAACACAAAAAATAACATTTTTGCACAACAGTGTTGCCAACTTAGTGAACCCCAAAAAATTTTACTGTGTACCCCAGGCTGAGAATCCCTGGTATAGATAACTACTAGTCTGCCTCTGCAAAGTTTATTTTAAAAACATATAAGTTACAAGATATTTGTAGATTTTGTTGAATTAACATCAGGTTATTCAAACTGTATTCTAGGGTATGTAAAGATATTTTATGACAATATTTGTGTAGTTAATATGACAGGTTTGTGAATACTTATATTCTGTTATTTTTTTTTCTTTTGTATTCTAGAAAATGTCAAAATAAGGCAGACAACTTCTGTTATATTTGTGGAGAGTTCATCTTTGTAAGACACAAGAAAAAAATGTCACCTATAATAAAGAGAGCATACACACATTACTCTGGATGTAAAATAGATTATCAGGATAAGTAGTGGGTCCCTCACCTATGTTGTGCAACTTGCTATGTGAAATTAATAAACTGGTGGAAGGGTAAAGGTAGCGCCATGTGATTTGCTGTACCCATGATATGCAGAGAACCAAAAGACCATTCCACAGATTGCTACTTCTGTATGACTAGTATCCAGGGCATAATCAAAGAGACATATTGATTATCCCAACTTACCTTCTATATATGACCAGTACCACATTCTAAAACTTTGCCAGTTCCACTAACTCGAAGTCAGGAAACAGAAGATTAGGAAAGTACTGGTAAAGAGAGTGAGGCACTTGAATCATCTCCAGAAAGAAGCGATCCTTCCTACGAGGATACCGTGAATTCAACTCCACATTTTTTAATGCATGCAGATCTGAATGATTTGATTCATGATATAGATTATGATTTGATTCATGATCTGAATGGTTTGATTCTTGATTCTAATCTTTGATTCAAAATCACAAAGATAATTTGATTTTATTAAGTAAACAAAATGCTGAACTGCTGGACTCTAGGTTGCAAGAATGGAATCTTCTCCAACCTAGTACAAGTATAACTTTATATAGTAATAGAAAACAGAAATATGTTGCATTCTTCTCACATGATGGCTGATTGACTTTCTGTAATGATATGCCAGTTTAGTGACAGCTTTGGGCTTTATTCATGATCCACAAAAATGGAGGCTTTTTATCCAAAACTAGCTAGAAGGCAGTTTTACTACATAATAGTAATTTAATGCCTTCTGTTCCAGTTGCCTATGCTAGTATGGCAAAAAAATCGTACGAGATTCTAGATATAATGCTCAAATCCATTAAATATACTAATTTCAATTGGAAAATATGTGAGGGGAAAATATGATATTGGGAATACAACAAGGGAATGCAAAATTTCCTTGTTTCCTTTGTGAATGAGACACTAGTGACAGAGCATCCCATTACTTGAAGAAAACTTGGCCAATATGTAATTGGAAAGTGGAAACAAAAAACTTGCAGAATCAGAGACTTATAGCTTATGAGGAAGTGATCCTTCCTCCCCTTCATATAAAACTGGGCTTTATGAAGCAATTTGTCAAGGCAGTGGATAAATATGATAGAGGATTTGCCTACCTAACAACAAAATATCCGTCTTTCAGATGCAAAGGTAAGAAGGTGTGTGTTTGGTGGCCCTCAAAAAAGACAGTTGAAGAAATATTTGATATTTTACGAATCTCTAAAAGAGAAAGAAAAACTTGCTTGGACATGTTTTAAAAAGTTAGAGGCAATTTTCTTGGAAAAAAGAGGTCTAAAGATTATAAAGAAATAGTAAATCAGATGCTACATGCATATCGGGATGTAGCATGTCTTTGAAAGTGCACTTCCTGCATTCACATCTGGACTACTTTCTGGAAAGCTGCAGTGACATCTCTGATGAACGCAATGAGAGGTTTCACAAAGATATTTTGACAGTTGAAAAGTGAGGTAAATGTAAGTGGATGCCTACAAAGTTAGCTGATTTTTGTTGGAATCTCAAGAGAGAGCACAGATAAACATAAAAGAAAAAAAAAAACTATTTATGTTTGGTATTTTTGTTATTTAATTATTCTGCATTCAATTTATTTCTGTATAATATTCTGTAAAATTTTCTATATGAATCTATAATCATTTTAATACTAAAGAAGCTAAGAATAATCTCTTTTTACCCCTATTATTATACATTGTAAATCTAGGAATAAAATGAAAAATTAAAAATCGTTTAACTTGAAAACTATCCCTGATATAAAACATCTAAGCACAGATCTGAAGTCTGCACTAAAAACTCCTTTAAGAATCACACAATCTTACTTAGAAAAAAAGTTTTTTTTTTTTCTAGAACAGTGATATTATTCCAAAGAATCTGATACATCCAAGATATCATAAAAAAAATATCTATATTTAACTCACACTTTCTAAATGCATATCGATATTGCTCTACTAAAGAATCTCTTAAAGTTGAATTCAATTATATTTATAGCCTAGAATCCAGGCAGGATACGAAAAGGAATATTTAAGAAAGATATAAACAATTAAATATAAATATAATGCAAATTTACAATTAACTTTCAGCCTTTAGTGGTGGGGGAATGGATCTTTACCCTATGTCTGCGATTAGGGGGATGTTTGATATTGTCGCCATGTCCTCTCTCAATAAAAATAGTTTCTTTAAACATCCCACTAACCATTTTCTCTCCATAGGTAGTTGGAATGTCAGGACTCTGCACAGAGCTTTTTCTCTTGATGTCCTCACACAAGAATTCCACTGTTGCAATTTAGATATTCTTGGCTTGCAAGACACCAGATGGACAGGTAAAGGTGAAATACTTAAAAATAATTTTAAATTTCTCTTTTCAGGGAGGGAGGATGGAAAGCATCACCAAGGCATGCTGCTGAGAAGCAGAACATTAGCGTGTCTGCTTCTCAGCAAACACACTAGTGATGATTTTCTAATATATGAGTGCATTAATGAAAGGTTCCTTACAGCAAAATTTCAGACAAGCGCTAAAGATTTGAATGTTATCTGCTGTTATGCACCCACTGAGGTTACCGATGAGAATGAGAAGGATAGGTTTTACGGACAACTTCATGATATTTTGAATTCTGTCAAGAATGATGATGATGAGAACAAGTTACCCTTGTTCTCATCATCATCATCATCATCCTCAAGCAGCCATGGGCTACGGAGGTCCAACCAGACCACGCAGTTTACTTCTCCAAGCATATCTGTCCTGAGCTACATCTGCTGCATCTGGCCACTGCACACCAATTCTAACAAGGTCCTGTTTGACATTGTCTGCCCACCGCATCCTAGGTCTCCCCCTCCTTCTGAAGCCTCTAGGCACACTGTTCATAACCCTATTCGCCAATCTATAATTATCCATACGGGCAACATGGCCAAACCAGCGGAGTCTCTCTCTGCACAATATGCTGCTTAAAGGAGGTTGCAGACTCCTTTGCCTAACCTCATCATTAGTTACAAAGTTAACCACCTAATACCCAAGATACTGCGTAAGCATCTAGAATCAAAAGCATCTAGTTTCCTGTTATCTTGTTTACACAGCGTCCAAGTTTCACTACCATAACTAACCCTAGAAAGAACCAAACTATTATACAGTCTAATTTTAGTCTTTAGGTGTATACGCCTATTTCTCCACAATCTCCATAGATTCTTAAAAGTCCCGGCAGCAATACCTATTCGTCTGTTAATCTCATGCCGCACATCACCAGTATCAGTTACATAGCTCCCAAGATAATTAAACTGTGACACCTGCTCAAGACTGCAACCATTCAGATTAACTGAATCACAACCTGCCTGACCAATTTTCATCACTTTAGTTTTCTCTCTGTTTATAACCAAACCTACTGTACTCCCAGTCTCATCAACAGTTCGAATGAAAGAGTTCATCTCATCAACATCATTTGCCAAAAGGGCTAAATCATCAGCATAATCTAAATCAGAAATTTTCGTATCTCCAGCCCATTTAAGGCCAAAAGCTTTCCCTTGAAGTGAATTTCGCATAACATAATCAACAACCAAACTAAAGAGAAAAGGAGACAAAATGCACCCTTGTCGAACACCAGAAGTAATGCTAAACCAATTGCTACAAGACTTACCAACTCTCACACATGACTCAGTGTTATTATAGAGAGCTTTCATTATGTTAACTAACTTGTCTGGTATACCATATGATCTCACAATCAACCACAAATTATGACGATCAACAGAGTCGAAAGCCTTTTTGAAATCAACAAAGCTAGCAACCAAAGGTTTCTGAAACTCTAAACGTTTCTCAAGAATCTGCCTAAGTGAAAATATCTGATCTACACATCCCCTACCACTTCTGAATCCACATTGCTCATCACGCAATTGCCTGTCAACCAGATTCTTAATTCTATTAAGCACAATCATGGAAAGAACTTTACCTGGAACAGAGAGTAGGCTGATACCCCTATAGTTATCACAAGAACTGCGATCACCTTTTTTGAAAATAGGGATAATAATAGCTCTGGTAAAATCTTTAGGAACCATGCCTTTATCATAAAAGTTATTCAAAATTTCAGTCATCCAAGTGATAACCAAAACATTCCCAGCTCTGAGCATTTCAGTAGTAATTTCATCTACCCCTGGGGATTTATGAAGTTTCAGTTTAGAGATAGCCAAACTAACTTCAGATTGTGTTATAGGGCCAACATTAAAGCTGCCAATGCATCTATCATCATTACAAACAGTGGGAGTAGAACTAACCACATTGTTTAGAACATCACTGAAATGCTCAGCCCACCTAGCCATGAGAGAATCCTCACCTTCTATAACCTTACCTTGTTTATCCTTCAATCCCTGTATGCCTGTCCGTTTTCTATCACATAAAACATTAACTATCTGGTACAGCTCTCTGCTGTTGTGCTGCCTAACCGCTTCCTCAGCTTTGTCAGCCAAGCTATCAAGCCAAAGATTTTTATCAGTAGCTAACTGATCCTTTACACGTTTATTAAGCTCTCTGTAATCTTTTCTATTAGGACTAGTAGGGTACTGATTAAGGACATTCCTGCAGTTTTTTCTTTCCGAAATAAGCCTTCCTTCTATCTGAAATAAGCTCAATTGCCTTGTCACTTAAATAATTCTGCCTCCTCTGCTCCTTTTTTCCTAAAAGAGTACTGTTAGTTTCCAAAAAAGCCTGTTTAAAATGGCCCCATTCTTCCTCAACTTCAGTATTAAGCAAACCATGACCGTCATAATGACTAAGTAACCTATCATGGTAAGCTTTAGCTATAACTGGGTCATTCAGAGCTTCAGTAATAAAGGTAAATTTTTTAACTCTAGCACAACACTTTTTAAGTTTAAGTTGCAAGACACTTTTAACAAGGTAATGGTCAGATCCAATTTCAGCTCCCCTATATGCCCTGGTATTTCTAACAGAACTAGCCCATTTGCTGTTAATTAATATAAAATCAATCATATTCCTATGCAGCCCATCAGGTGAAACCCATGTGTATTTATGTATGTCGCGGTGTTTGTAATATGTGTTAGTTATTCTGAAACCATTGAGTTTACTTACCTGTAGGAGATGTTGCCCATTGCCATTGCAGCTACCAATACCAAAAGGACGTATTACTCCTCCCCAAAGGTCAGAGTCGGTACCAACTTTGGCATTGAAGTCACCAAGAACAAGGGTAATATCTCCTTTCTTGACAGAATTCAAAATGTCCTGAAGTTGTCCGTAAAACCTATCCTTCTCATCCTCATCAGCATCCTCAGTGGGGGCATAACAGCAGATAACATTCAAGTTTTTAATGCTTGTCTGAAATTTTGCTGTAAGAAACCTTTCATTAATGCACTCATATCCTAGAAGAGCATCACTAGCATGTCTGCTGAGCAGCAGACCCACGCCTTGGTGATGCTTTCCATCCTCCCTCCCTGTAAAGAGAAATTTAAAGTTATTTTTAAGTATCTCACCTTTACCTGTCCATCTGGTCTCTTGCAAGCCTAGAATATCTAGGTTATAGCGCTGGAATTCCTGCATGAGGACATCAAGAGAATAATCTCTATGTAATGTTCCACGTTCCTGCAGAAAGAAAATGATTAGTAGGATTTTTAAAGAAATTAGGTTTATTGAGATTGGTAGAGCCAACAATATCAAACAGCCCCCTGATCGCAGGCATGGGGCAAAGACCCGTTCCTCCTCCGCTAAAGGCTGAAGTCACCGATGCTGGTAGGAACTTCAGGCACCACCTTTTCAAGTGGACTTTTTCAAGAGCCACATGGCCTGCCTGAGACGCATTACTCCAGTTTAGGCTTGACGATGCCCAACTAGCTAAGTAAGGTTCAGGTACCTGCGATGGCCTCTGATTAGGATTATCCACCAGCTGATATAAGGTATCCCATGCCTCTGTTCACTTAGAGCTGGCAACCCAGAAGCAAACAGAAAACACAGCGGCAGACTCTCCCTCAACACAGGCCCACCAGTGCAGCAAGTACAGGATCCATAATCAAGCTCAAATCCATAAACAAGTCCAGTCTACTAGGTATAAATGGTCAGCACCAGGACCCTGTGAAGTTGACCACTCCTCAGCAGGGTTGAAAAAAAAGAAAAAAGTGGCCGCAGATGACCAGATCAGCAGGCCATACTGAAGTGGCAGCCCTCCCCTTCCGTTCCCTTCCAAGAGAGAGTATCTCTTTTGAAAGGTACTAACGGCCTGCACCACGAGAAGGCGGGGTCGGACATTCGGTGCTAGACCTGGCCGGTTCTGTGCATCATCACTAGGGATTGGTACACAGCTCTCCTTCCAGTTTACGCCTAGCTACCATTTACAGGTGACTAGGTGACTTCAATGCCAAAGTTGGTACTAACTCTGACCTTTGGGGAGGAGTGATATGCCCTTTTGGTATATTGGTAGCTGCAATGGGCAACGTCTCCTACAGGTAAGTAAACTCAATGGTTTCAGAATAACTAACACATATTACAAACACCGTGACATACATAAGTACACATGGGTTTCACCTGATGGGCTGCATAAGAATCAGATTGATTATACATTAATTAACAGCAAATGAGCTAGTTCTGTTAGGAATACCAGGGCATATAGGGGAGCTGAAATTGGATCTGACCATTACCTTGTTAAAAGTGTCTTGCAACTTAAACTTAAAAAGTGTTGTGCTAGGGTTAAAAAATTTACCTTTAATACTGAAGCTCTGAAAGACCCAGTTATAGCTTAGTCATTATGACAGTCATGGTTTGCTTACTACTGAAGTTGAGGAAGAATGGGACCACTTTAAACAGGCTTTCTTCGAAATTAACCGTTCTCTTTTAGGAAAAATGGAGAAGAGGAGCAGAATTATTTAAGTGATAAGGCACTTGAGCTTATTTCAGAAAGGAAGAACTGTAGAAATGTCCTTAATCAGTACCTTACTACTACTACTACTACTACTGATAGAAAACATTATAGAGAGCTTAATAAATGTGTAAAGGATCAATTAGCTGCTGATAAGAATCTTTGGCTTGATGGCTTGGCTGACAAAGCCAAGAAAGCAGTTAGACAAACCAGATAGTTAATGTTCTGTGTGATAGAAAATGGACAGGTATACAGGGATTGAAGAATAAACAAGGTAAGGATTCTGTCACGGCTAGGGTGGGCTGAGCATTTCAGTGATGTTCTAAACAATGTGGTTCGTTCTATTCCCATTGTTTGCAATGATGATAGATGCATTGGTGGCTTTAATGTTGGCCCTGTAGCACAATATGAAGTTATTTAGCTATTTCTAAACTTAAACTTCATAAATCCCCACGGGTAGATGAAATTACTATGGAAATGCTTAGAGCTCCGAATGCTTCTGTTACCACTTGGATGACTGAAATTTTGTATAACTTTGATGATAAAGGCATGGTTACTAAGGATTTTACCAGAACTATTCTTATCCCTATTTTCAAAAATGTTGATCGCAGTTCTTGTGATAGTTATAGGGATATCAGCCTACTCTCTGTTCCAGGGAAAGTTCTTTGCATGATTGTGCGTAATAGAATTAAGAACTGGTTGACAGGCAATTGCGTGATGAGCAATGTGGATTCAGAAGTGGTAGTGGATGTGTAGATCAGATATTTTCACTTAGGCAGATTCTTGAAAAATGTTTATAGTTTCAGAAACCTTTCTTTGCTAACTTTGTTGATTTTAAAAAGGCTTTCGACTCTGTTGATTGCCATAATTTGTGGTTGATTGTGAAATCGTATGGTATACCAGACAAGTTAGTTAACATAATAAAAGCTCTCTATAATAACACTGAGTCATGTGTGAGAGTTGGTAAGGCTTGTAGCAATTGGTTTAGCATTACTTCTGGTGTTCAACAAGGGTGCATTTTGTCTCCTTTTCTCTTTAGTTTGGTTATGCGAAATTCACTTCAAGGGAAAGCTTTTGGCCTTAAATGGGCTGAAGATAGGAAAATTTCTGATTTAGATTATGCTGATGATTTAGTCCTTTTGGCAAATGATGTTCATGAAATGAACTCTTTCATTCGAGCTGTTGATGAGACTGGTAGTAGAATAGGCTTGGTTATAAACAGAGAGAAAACTAAATTGATGAAAATTGGTCAGGCAGGCTGTGATTCAGTTAATCTGAATGGTTGCAGTCGTGAGCAAATGTCACAATTTAAGTATCTTGGGAGCTATTAAAGATACTGGTGATGTGCAGCATGTGATTAATAGATGAATTGGATTGCTTACAGGACTTTTAAGAATCTATGGAGAGTGTGGAGAAATAGGCGTATACACCTAAAGACTAAAATTAGACTGTATAATAGTTTGGTTTTTTCTAGGGTTAGTTATGGTAGTGAAACTTGGACACTTTGTAAAAAAGATAACAGGATACTAGATGCTTTTGATTCCAGATGCTTACCAGTATCTTGGGCATTAGGTGGTTTAACTTTGTAACTAATGATGAGGTTAGGCAAAGGAGTCGGCAATCTCCTTTAAGCAGCATATTGTGCAGAGAGTGTGCCTAAGGGCTTCAGAAAGAGGTGGAGACCTAGGATGCGGTGTCAAACGGGACCTTATTAGAATTGGTGTGCAGTGGCCAGATATAGCTCAGGACAGACTTGCTCGGAGAACTAAATTGCACGGTCTGGTTGGACCTCGGTAGCCCATGGGTGGTGGTGGTGGTGATGATGCACAAAAGCCATAACAAATCATAAATTACTCAATATCTTTCCCATATATACATACCAGAATTATCTGATATATTATGTAAAATTTTAGGAAAATATGATATAAATCTGCCTTTAAAAAGTGTAAAAAATATAAAAACACTACATATTAATAATAATAGAGATAATAGTATGCCTACGGAGTGTGTGTGTGTGTGGAGTTACTTAATAGAAATAGAGGATGAAAATAAAACACTGAATAATAAGGACAAATATGTAGAGAAAAACTTATTTACGGATGGCAGCATGATTGACAAAACATCGGTATGATTTAGAAAATAACCTTGGTAAAATGACACTAACACAGACAATTTTGCAATCTAATTTACATTATATACTGAAAGCAAAAATTGTTTCATCACTGGGAACAAAAATGCAACTAAATTATATAAAAAAAATTAATAAATTTAAATTAAAATAATTTGTGTAACATGGATATAAAACCAATTCCATCCACATGGAAATTATTGAAACAACTGACATAAAAATGCTGAATACTGGCTAGAGGGACACTCTTATATAACTACAGTGTGACAACTTGTAAGATCACACTGCCTGATGAAATAGTGACGAAACTTGTGTTGCAACAAAGAGGTATCTTTGTTAAATCCTACACTGCAACAACTACTTTGTTAAAAAATATTTTAACAAAGTAGCATACTTTGTATGCTTTTAGATATTTAGTTAATTGAATGTGTTTTGTTATGACCATGATGAACAAATATGCTGAAATATGATGAGAAAAGAAGCACTGCCAGATAGATGAACCTGCTTGGAATAATCTCAATTATAAAAATGACAGAACACCTAAAAAATGAACTGGTATGTCACCCTTACCAGGAGAATCTGTTAAGAGTGACATACCAGTCCATTTATGGTAATTATATCTGTAGAAGTTAGAGATATAATTAACATATATCTGTAACTTCTACAGATGCCTTGATTCTATACCATAAATATAATTTAATTCAACTTTAAGAGATTCTTTAGTAGAGCAATATCAGTATGCTTTTAGAAAGTGTGAGTAATTATAGGTTTTTTTAAATAATTTCCTGGATGTGTCAAGTTATTTGGAATAATATCACTGTTCTACAATTGTATGCGTGATAAAAATCAGCCTATGTACTCACAGTTTGGAAAAGCAAGTGCATTCATGAACTCTGAAGGAAACTAAAAAGGACAGATTGGAACAACAACAGCAATGTGGATAATCATTCAGTGTCTTAATATTGTAACAGTGATTGTTTGGAAATGAAATATAACTTTGTACAGGGTGTCCCTGAATTCATGGCCCAAACATGAGGGGATGGTAATACACACCGAACCCACCAATATCCGTCATAGAATATGCAGTCTGGTGCTGGTAGGGGACACAGATGAGGCAGCATGGCTTAAAAGTGCTGCATCGGCCAAACCCCAGCATTCTCAGCGTCGACCACCTCGATGGGCGAATGTACCGTATTTTTTCTGCAACAAGTTTTGCCGGAATTGTTTCAGGATGTTCCAGCTCAATCCATGCCCATATGTCGTTCCAGCATGATGGGGCACCCACCCATTTCAGCATGGACGTGTCAGCATCTTCATACCACATTTGGGAACCAATGGATTGGGCGTGGTACAGATCGCCTGATCTTTCTTGTATCGATTTCTTTCTGTGGGGACATTTGAAGAGTGTTGTGCACGAGATGCCCGTGCTGTCCGTAGAGGATCTGGTAGCCCGACTGTCCGTTGCAGCCACTGATGTGCGTGACAAGCCCAGTGTTTATGAGCAGGTACGCCGATTACCACTCCGCCATTGTGCCGCCTGTATCAATGTTGGTGGGCAGACATTTCAGCATTCGTTGTAATGATCTCCAATAAATGTCACTCTGGAAACCTCTGTGTCTGTCCTTCATTTCCAACTCCTCACTGTGTTTGCAGCCGCATATTCTATGACGAATATTGGTGGGTTTGGTGTGTACTACCATACCCTCACGTTTCGGGGACACCCTGTATAATATATAATAATAATAATGGCTAAAATCAGCTATTACTTTAAATCCAGAATTTTTTTTTTTTAATATTCACCCATAAAGACTGACTAGCTAAAACATAAATGAATGATTTCAATGATATAAAGATGAAGGACTAAACATTTAGCTCCTTTATTTTTTTTAATCAAATTTTAAATAAAATTTATGATAAATTTTCAATAAAAAGAAAGTGGCTTGCAGTGCCCTCATATATATTTTCTTCAAAAGAATTTTTACTTTTTCTCAGTAAAATAATTGAAGGAAATTTTCTACTTTGCAACTTCCTAAAGCTCAAAAATTTACTATGAATAGGATGATAAATATTTTGTATAATCATAAATATTTTGCAGGCCACCTGAAGCTTTTTCACAGCACAGGCGTGCCTCAACATACTAGTTGGGAAGCACTGGTTTAAAGGACAAGGGTAGTGGTAGGGTTAAATCTGTAGAAGGGTTGATTACCTCTGAGTGGTACTTTTTTGCACACAATGGGCTAAATGGCCAGGTCACAAGGACCCCAAAGGCTCAGAGAAGGTTGGGGGGAGGGGCCCCTCTGGAACAGCTGTGGGGAGACAGATGGTAGCCTCCCATGATGGACATTCAGCATTTTCTGTAATGTGCACAGGGTATGGCTCTCTTGCACATAGAGCAATAGCTTAATATCCCATCCAACAAATGGTGGCCTTTCCAAGTCCATCGGTGTCCCCTACTGACCATGCACAGGGTGCGGAGTTTTGCAGAGATAAATCTCAACTCTGGCTCAGCTGGGGCTCTAACCTGGGAACTGCAGATTATGAGCCAGGCACATTACTGACTGAACACCCCTGTTCCAAAAACTATAGAAGTTACAGATATAATTACCATAAAATCTCATGTATAATACACACAATAAATACCTATTTAGATTATTTTAAGATAATGTGTATATTTAAATACACCTCTTACAAATTGCTACAAGTGCATATCAATTTTTCATTCTTGTTGTTGAACAACATAATTTACACTTCTTACAAATTGCTACAAATGCATATCAAATTATTCATTCTTGTTATTGAACAACATAATTTAATACCAAAGGATGATAAATAATGAGAAAAACTCGATGGTTCAACATCCACTAATAAATCAGCACTTTAACGTCGATTCTAATTTTAGAGGAAAGATTGTCTTGAGCCGGGGGGAGTGTTGTGCATGAGATGCACTGTTGGTGAACTTTAACTCATCATGGCTTGCATCTTTGGTGAGGCAGCATTATGGGTGTGTATTATGCACAAGAACTTCAATTTTACCTACAACTTTGGATCTAAATTAGGCGTATGCAATATACAAAAGTGCATGTTATATGCAAGATTTTACAGTAGGCAAATTTTGGACATCGAGTGAAACGGTTTGATGAGAGAGATGGTAGGTTCAAAATTGTGAGACAGTGTGATGGTCCACCCATTCACTTTTACTTTTCCTCGTCCCGTGGCCGAGTGGTTAGCGAGCTTGGCTACTGATCTAAGGGACCTGGATTCGAGCCCCAGGTAAGGCATGGATGTTCATGTTATTTTTCTGCTGAGGTCCTGCCTTTCTCACAGACTTCCTACTATGGCATATAAACTGACAGGTTCCTGTCAGACCTCTGTGGCAAGCAGCTGCTTGAGGGGGTATTTATTATTATTGTTATAACCAGGTTTACTTTATTTATATTATATTTATCATTTTGGGGCTTTTAATTTTCAGTTGGCATCATCATTTCTCCTCACCCAAGTCCACTAAAGGAGTTGCGCATGCACAACTCCAACTTTTTATTGATAGCTGCTAATGTGTGCAGAAGGACACCCCCCTTCTTGCGTCATAGCTAGTACAAGTGTGCAATAATGCAAATATGCAATAATGTGAGTGTGTGATAATGCAAATAAAATAAATGCATAAGATTATGAAAATGTTCTTTCCCAATGTGCAACACACACATCAGTTGCCACATGTAAGTGATGTTAGGTCACGGAGTTAGTAGTTGAGATGGAAGTAGTTTAGGAGATGAAGGTAGTTGGAATGCTAGTTGTCAAATGTTAGTTGAGAAATTTGTCAGTTTGGTGATGTTATCTGGAGTGAGTTTTAGTTGCTCAGAATATTTTGTATAGATTTTATTTGGTGAGTCTTGATTTTTTTTTTTGGAAATAACATTTGTTTGTTTCATGAAATATTTTGACTTTTCTATTTTTTATCTTGAGCAGGGCAATTGATTTTGAATAGATTTAAACTTTAATAATTTGACAATCTTTTAAATGCTTTGTAACTAAGTAACTGTAATGCCCCATCGTTCACTTTTACTTTACCTTAACCAGTTTTGCTTAATTTACGTTATACTTACCATTTTGGGGATTTTTATTTCCTTTTTGGCATCACAGCACTCATTTCCAAGAGTTAGGAGTTGCGCATGTGCAACTCCTATCTTCTGACTGTCAACCGCTAAAGCGCATGCACAAGGACACGCCCCCTCTTGCGTCATAGCTTGCGTCGCTCGTCAGTTTATGTAAATGTCTTTCCCGGCGTGCAACATGACATGTGCGGGCCTTTGTACCTTTTGTTAAAAACCTGATGACATGCTAGTCACAGTAGCACATTGTGAATGAGCACAGCACAGTAAGTGCACATAGCACAGAGTTACAGCGCACTGTAGCAAAGTAGTATAAGCATGTAGCACGGAAGAGTGCTCAGTTAATGTATCTTCTTCATTGAAGTTTTGGTGAGTGATTTTTGGAAATAAATTTGTTATTTAAACCTTTTGAGTCTTTACTAATTTTTTCTCTTGAGCAACGTGAATTAAGTTTTGATTATATTTAGATATTTAAACTTGACAATCATTTTTGGATTCTTACTCATTAACACTCGCTGATATTTTGAACCCTAATTTAACTTTATTTATTTTTTTGGCAATTTGTTAATTATTGCCTGGCGCCCATCTCAGCTATCCAGAGCATAAAACTATTTGGATCAGAAAAAGGGTCCGAACTTAAAAGTATTTTGCATTTCTTTGGAGCATTACATAATGCATAATATACTTAGCGAACACTTATTTTAACTTTATTTTGCAAGATGAATTGCCTGGCACCCGAGGCTATTCAGTAAATTAGCAGTTTTTGGATCAGTCAAAAATTCCAAAGTGAAGAAATTTAACATACTTTTGGAGTGTTACAACAAATATTAAAGTTGTCTGCATCATGAATTTGGATTTAAATGTGATAAAAGTTAGAGAATAGAATTTCTCAGAGCCCATTGATACAACTGTCCTGAGTAGATACAGCAATTAGGTAAGACAAGATTATTTCCAAGAGTGTTAAAAAATTGAAGGCAACAAGTTAGAAACCCAGATCTGTGTTTTGGGTGACCTATATCATTGTAAAATGCCTAATGGAAAAGCTTTGAGCTAATGAAACTGGTAACAGGATTTAGATATTGGAATGTAATATGTGCTAAGAATGAATTTGAGAGAAGAGCAGATTTAAGTAAGGCTGTAGATATTTACACTTGTGAATGGGATATGTGAATTTATATATTTCTGTAATAATTAGGCTTATGGCTGAAATAAGATATTTCCTTCATAATCAATATATAGCTGCTGGCAGAAACCGAAATTTCTGACTTTTGTCAAAATTTGCCCACTGTCCTAGTGTTAAGAGAAATAATATAGTAAAAATTAAGGCTGGTAGAGAAATGGTTACTAAGGTTTGAAATAAGGAAGTGAAATTTGCTAAGTGCCCATTAAATGTAAAACATGGCATTGAGATTTAAAAAAAAATCATTAAAATGACGAGCTAGAGATATACCTGAAGAGTTTAATATTAAAACTGATGATGAATTTGTCAAAAGCAATAGTTTGGCTGAGAAAGCAAACAGAGTGAGCAAAGAGAACCAATCAAAGATGGAAATAGAAAATAAAATTAACTGTAAGGTTTATAAATTTCACAGGGACATAACTGAAAGTGATAAATGAAAAATAGCAAAAACAGGGCCATAAAAAGGGTATTATATAACTGTTACTAAACTGTTAAATAAATTACAATCACAGCTGAAAAATCTAAATACCTTTAATACAAATTCTGGATCAACAGCAGCAACACTATCAGCACACTTCAGCAAAAGTAACCTCAATGGGTCATTTGAGTTTTTCAAATTAGGGGAATATATTAATGATGTACTCACAACGCTGATAAGGCCTATCTGTAAAATAAGAAAAAATATTCAGTCATCTAGATATGAAAATAATCAACAACATAGTCACATCACTTCAGTATATTTCATCAGCAAATTCAACAATAAGAGTAAAAGAAATGGAAGCCACTGGAAGGAAAGTTATGCACCAATCTTCTGTGATAATGTATAGAACCAGCCAGACATAGCACCTGATGTCCAAACCTTCCTTCTCGTGGTGCAGACCATTAGTACCTTCCAAAATGCATACTGATTTGTGGAAGTAAAAGGAATGGGAGGGCTACCAGATCAGTGTGGCCTACTGATCTGGATAACTATGGCTACTTTTTTTTTCTACCCTGCTGAGGAGTGTCAACCACACAGAGATTTGGTGCTGACAACATTCACTAATTATACTGGAATAAGGCTCTGAGCTCGATTATGGAACCTGCATTTGCTGCACTCATGGGCTTCTGTGAGGAGAAAATCTTAGACGGTGTTTTCTGTTTCTTTGTGGGTTGACAACCCCAAGTGAATAGATTCACAGGATATGTTTTATCAGCTGGTGGATAATCTTGAACAGAGGTCATCACAGGCACCCAAATTCTTACTTCTATGGGCATTATCAAATTCTACATTGGAGGAAGTATTCCAATGTAGATGGCTTCAGCCTTTAGTAGTGGGGGAATGGGTCTTTGCCCCATGCCAGCAATTAAGGGGCTGCTTGATATTGTCGACATTCCCTCTCTCAAAAAATATAGTTTCTTTAAACATCCCACTAAACATTTTTTCTCCATAGGTTCTTGAAATGTCAGGACTCTGCACATAGATTATTCTCTTGATGTTCTCACACAAGAATTCCACCATTATAATTTATATATTGTCAGCTTGCAAGAGACCAGATGGACAGATTCTTAAATATAATCTTAAATTTTTTTTCAGGGAGGGAAAATAAAAAGCAACTCCAAAGCTAGTGATGCTCTTCTAGGATATGAGACATTAATGAAAGGTTTCTTACAGCTAAATTTCAGACAAGCATTAAACATTTGAATGTTATCTGCTATTATGCCCCCACCGAGAATGCCAATGGTGATGAGAAGGATAGATTTTACGGACAACTTCAGGATATTTTAAATTCTGTCAAGAAAGGAGATATTACACTTGTTCTAGGTGACTTCAATGTCAAAGTTGGTACTGACACTTGTTCTAGGTGACTGAATTGGTATTACACTTGTTCTAGGTGACTTCAATGCTAAAGTTGGTACTGACTCTGACCTTTGGGGAGTGGTGATAGGCCTTTTGGTATTGGTAGCTCCAATGGCAATGGGCAACATCTCCTAAAAGTAAGAAAACTAAATGGTTTGAGAATAACTAACACTTATCACAAATACTGTGCCATACATAAGTACACAAGGTTTCACCTAATGGGCTGCATAAGAATGTGATTGATTATGTATTAACAGCAAATGGGCAAGTTTTGTTAGGAATACCAGGTCATATAGGGGAGCTGAAATTGGATCTGACCATTACCTTGTTAAGAGTGTGTTGCAACTTAAACTTCAAAAGTGTTGTGCTAGGGTTTAAAAATTTTACTTTTAAAACTGAAGCTCTGAAAGATCCAGTTATAGCCAAAGCTTACCATGACAGGTTACTTAGTCATTATGACAGTCATGGTTTGCTTACTACTGAAGTTGAGGAAGAATGGGACCATTTTAAAATGGCTTTTCTGTAAACTACCATTACTCTTTTAGTAAAAATGTATCAGAGTAAGCAAAACTACTCGAGTGATAAAGCACTTGAGCTTAATTCGGAAACAAAGAACTACACAAATGTCCTATATCATTACCCTATAAGTAATAATAGAAAGCATTAAAAAGAGATTAATAAACATGCAAAGGATCAGTTAGCAGCTAAGAATCTTTGGCTTGATGGTTTGACTGACAAAGCTGAGGAAGCAATTAGACAGCAGAAAGCACAACAGCATAGAGTTATACCAGAAAGTAAATGTTTTGTATGGTAAAAAAAAAATTGACAGATATACAGGGATTGAAAGATATACAAGATAAGGTTATAGAAGGTGATGGTTCTGTCATGGCTAGGTGGCCTGAGCATTTCAGTGATGTTCTAAACAATGTGGTTAGTTATGCTCCCATTGTTTGAAATGATGACAGATGCATTACTGGCTGTAATGTGCCCCTATAGCACAGTATGAAGTTATTTTGGCTATTTTCAAACTTAAACTACATAAATCCCCAGGGGTAGATGAAATTACTACTGAAAACCTGGGAGCTGGGAATATTTCTGTTATTACATGGCTGAATGAAAATTTGAATATATTTTATGATAAAGGCATTGTTCCTAAGGATTTTATCAGAACTATTATTTTCCCTATTCTTTAAAATTGTGATTCGCAGTTCTTGTGATAGTAATAGGGGCCTCAGCCAGCTTTCTATTCCAGGTAAGATTCCTTGCATGATTGTGCTTAATAGAATTAAGATTCTGGTTGACAGACAATTGCATGATGAGCATTGTGGATTCAAAAGTGGTAGGGGATGTGCAGATCAGATTTTTTTTTAATTTTGTCAGATTCTTGAGAAATGTAGAGTTTTAGAAATATTGTGCTACTAGCTTTGTTGATTTCAATAAGGCTTTTTTGACCCTATTGATTGTCACAATTTGTGGTTGATAGTGAGATCGTATGGCATACCAGACAAGTTAGTTAATATAATGAAAGCTTTCTATAATAACACTGAGTCATATGTGAGAGTTGGTAGGGCTTGCAGCGATTAATTTAGCATTGTTTCTGGTGCTCGACAAGGGTGCATGTTGTCTCCTTTTCTCTTTAGTTTGGTAATTGATTATGTTATGCAAAATTCACTGCAAGTTAAAGATTTTTGCCTTAAATGGTGTGGAGATCTAAAAATTTGTGATTTAGATTATGCTGATGATTTAGCCCTTTTGGCAAATGATGTTGATGAGATGAACTCTTTCAGTCGGGCTGTTGATTAGACTGGTAAGAAAGTAGGTTTAGTGATAAACAGAGAAAAAACTAAAGTGATGAAAATTGGTCAGTTGTATTCCCTTGTTACCTTTTATCCTTGTTATTATTACATAGGCCTTCTACACACATAGTTATTTTCCTGGTTTTACACTTGCTGATCTTTTTATGTTCTCTTTTTATTGGCTTTTGTGTTGCATTTTATCACCTTTATGTGTTGAAAAAAAAAACCAGGAAAATAGCAATGGGAGTAAAAGGCCCAGTAAAAATAACAAAGGTAAAAGATTACAACCAGTTAAAATAACCACAAAAACGTAAAAATTAAAGACAGGAGTTAAAAGTGATTCATCTGAAAAAAGTTGTCTGAGTGTAAGTGGCTCAGACGTAAAATCATGAAAAGTAAAATACAAAGTTCTAGATTAAAACAAAGGCAATGAATTAAAATATGTTCGATAGTTAAAACGGTGTCACAAAACTCGCACTTAGGTTCGTCGTCCACCCAAAGAAGAAAATAGTGTGTGAAAAGAGAGTGAAACAAATGACCTCAGAGGTGCTGAGCAAGTACGACTTCCTCCTTGCGATTCTTGTGGTAACATGACTGCCATGATTTAATGATAGGTTTGATCTCAAAGAGCTTATTCATAAGCTGTTCTGACCAAGATCTCTGCCACTGTGCCCAGAGCTCGATGGTAAAACACTGCTGAAAATCCAGATATGGAACCGGCAATGGAGAGCTGGACAGGTAAGTTGCTGACTTGGTTCAGCATCTGCCAAGTCATTGCCCCTGATACCAACGTGACAGGGCATCCAACAGAAATTGATGGCTGTTGTGGCTGCCAGACCTTGGAAGAGCTGCTGGCAGATCTTAGAAAGAACTGGGTGAGGCCGATGCCTCACAGAGATCAAAGCCTGTAGTGAGTTAAGCGAGTTGGTGTAAAGCACACACCGATGATGATGCTTAGCCACCACGTGTCCCAAAGCGAGGCTGATAATGTGCAATTTTGCAGTGAAGATGGAACACTGCAGTGGGATCTGGTCTGCAATGATTACATCACAACAAACCATGGCTGATCACACTGATGTGCCGGACTTTGAGTCATCCATGAAGACAGGCAAGAAGTCCGGGTACCCAGCACGATGGCTGGCAAAGAGTTACCAGTACACAGTCGGGTGTAAAGGCCTTCCCAGTCCTGCACAGGGAAAAATCACATGAAGGGGAAACAGTGAGCTACAGTGGAAGTGGCTCAACTGTCAACTGTGCGATGCTATCCAGACTGGTATTGATATCTTAGGTAGCCTCGGACTCTCAAACCAAAAGAATGAATGGCAGTCAGCCAATTTGTTTAAAGCATTTCCCAATTTGGACTGAAAATACAGTCCCAGGTGGGATGACCAGGAAGGGAGAGCAATTTAGATGCATATTGTAGGGACAACTGCTGACGGAGAAGAGATAAAGATGGTTCGTTGGTCCCAACATAAAGATTTTGAACAGGTGAGGTGTGGAAGGCCCCCCATACAAACATGGAGGGCCTGATGATGGAGGGTGTCCAGCACTGTCACCACCGTATCCCAGGCAGAGTTGTACACCTGGGATCCGTAGTCCAGTTTCGGCCGGATAATGTTACAGGCGGAGCAGAGAACATCGGTCAGCTCCCAAGGAGAGAGGACCTTGACAATGTTCATTGCCCGCGTGCACTTGGATCTGAGATGACGTATGTGTGATAAAAAGTTCAATTTCCAATTGAAGATGAGACCGAGAAACCTGGTCTCTGCCACAACTGGAATGATGTTACCCCCGAGCCATAGCTCAGGATACAGATGAAGATTATGATTCTGGCAAAATTGCATGCAAGCAGTCTTCTGTGGGGAGAACCAAAACCTATTTGTCATCGCCCAAACCGAAAGATTGTTCAGGGCAATTTGCAGTTGTCTTTCAATGACCCTCATGCTGGACAAAGAGAAAAAGATGCTAAAATCGTCAACATAGAGGGCATTGCCTACAGATGGAGGAAGTTGTCTAATAATAGAATTAATCTTGACAGCGAAAAGCGTAACACTCAGAATACAGCCTTGTGGCATCCCCTCTTCTTGGGAGTACAGCCGCGATAGAGTGTTGCTGACACGGACACGAAAAGAACGTGCCAATAAGAAGTTGGAGATGAAGATCGGCATGTGACCTCTTGAGCTGAAGCTATGAAGGTCATGAAGAATGCTGTATCTCCAAGCTGTGTCATATGATTTTTCGATGTTGAAGAAAATTGACACCAAGTGCTTTCTATGTAAAAATGAATTTCTGATAGCCAATTCGAGGCATATCAGATGGTCAAGAGTTGACTGTTTCCTGCGAAATCCATACTGCATGTTGGAAAGAAGGTTGTGGTGTTCTAAATACCAGATGAGCCTGGCATTTACCATTCTTTCCAACACCTTGCATACGCAGCTCATCAATGCAATGGGATGATAATTGGAAGGAATCTTGGAATCCTTTCCTGGCTTCGGGAAGGCCAAGACAATAACCTCCCTCCAGGAGTTCGGAAACTGCTCCTCGAGAAAAATGAAACTGAAAAGATGGAGCAGCCAATCATTACTCGATGGTAAAAAGATGTTGGATCATGGCCTAATGGACATTGGCTGGCCCAACAGCAGATGAATGCGAGGTGTGCAAAGCAAGGCGAAGCTTCTCCGCTGTGAATAGCCTGTTGTAAGGCTCCAGGCCATTTGAATCTTGGACAGTAGAGAGCATTCTGCCTTGCTCTTCTGGGCCAGAAACTCAGGGAAGTAAAAAGACAAAGAAAATGGAGAATGAGGAGAATGACTCCCTCAGAGTGTCGGCAATTGCTTTGGGATCAGCAATTGTCTCTCCATTGTGTTCCAGGATCGATAACGAGTGGGACGTGTAGTTCCCACCCATCATCCGGACTTTATCCCACATGACCTTAGAACTGGTCATGTGGGTGATAGATGAGCATATTTGATCCAAGATTCCTTCTGGCTCTGGTGCCAGACAAAACAAGCTTTCGCCCTGGCACATTTGAATGATTCTAGGTTGGTGGACATCTGATATCTCCGAAATACCCCCCAAGCCTTGTTCTGAGCCTTAATGCAATCTGGATTCCACCACGGTTTCGGAAAACGAGAAAAAACAGTGTTGAAGTTTGAGGAATTGTTGATGCAGCTGCATCTACGATACAGTCAGTTATCTCCGCTACTGCCACCATTGTTGAGCTCCTGGCTGACAGAGTGGTCATCAAGCTCAGAGAGCAGCTTGAAACCACTCGAGTCAGTCCGATCAAGCCTTCACTGTGAGACATGCGAAGGGCTGCAAGGCTCCCCACGGCAGATGGTGCACACCACAGGGAGGTGATCGCTTCCATAAGGATTGTCCTCGACCTCCCAAGCGGAAGAAGTGGCATGATCGAGGAGGAGAAAATGATGAGGTCAACGGCAGTGAATGTGTTGGTTGGGAAGTGAAAGTAGGTACTGACACTGGTGTTCAACAGGAAAACAAAAGGATCCAGGAGCCCACTGCTCCAGGACCCTACCCCTCCTGTTGGTGTCAGCACTGCCCCAAAGTGGACTATGTCCATTGAAGTCCCCCATTATGAGGAAGGGGGGCGCAGCTGCGAGATGAGATCATTAAGGTCTTCCTGGAAGACAATGCTCCCAGTTGGAAGATATACAGAGCAGACAATCAGCGAGAACCCCACAAATAGGTGAATGGCACCACCTCTAAGTTGGTGGTCAGGGGTACAACCTGGAATGGAGAATGGTAGCTCACAAGGATGGTGACACCTCTGCAGGCTGGACCACCTCCATCCCAGTTCCGGCAAACTAGTGAAAAGTGCCAGATCATGAGATCTGTGACTGGCTGCAAGTATGTCTCCTGCAGGCACACACAGATAGTCTGGAGTGCCTGAAGGAGGTCCTTGATATCATCAATATTCCTCTGGAATCCACGACAATTCCATTGTAGGAGTGTGGCCATCGCAGAAATTAGAAGAGTGACGGACTAATTCCTATTGAACTTAACCACCTCAGAAGATGGTTTAGTGAATAGGGGGCAGTCAGTATCCATATCCTCAGAATCGTCTGAGGGACACAGATCGGTGACCACTCTTTGAGGAAGAGTAGTAATTTTCTTTTTTGGCCCTGGTGGAGGCTACTTCGGTTTTGAAGGTTTTGCTGTCTGAGGATGGAAAAGAGGAGGCCTTCCAGTGGAGGTGGAAGGCTGAGTTGCAAGAATGGAAACTGGGATTGATGTCGAAGTCGACACCACCCTTTGTTTCGCCTGCGTCAGGAGGTATCTTGCTGCAGGTGAGAAAGATTTAGTATATGCTACACTGATGTCAGTCTGCACTGCCACCAAAGTCATTGAAACAATGGACTTTCTGATGACTGCACTGGAATAGAATACCTTGTCAGGTGGGGTGGGCGGTGCAGCGAGTTTTCTTGCCTCAACATATGAGATGCTATTTGTGATCTTTAGGTGTTGCATCTCTTTTTCCACCTTCCACTTGGGACAATTGTGGGAATACGCCAGATGCTCGCCATTACAGTTCACACAGCTTGCCTTTTCTGCTGTGCAGTAAGGATCAAGATGATCCTTAATGCCACAACGAGTACAGATGGATTTGCCCTAGTAAGCTGTACGAGCATGACTGTATGGCACTGAAAACAATGCAGAGGGTTTGGTATATATTGCCATACCTCACAATGTAAATAACCTACCTTGATGGATGAAGGCAGGCATGGTGTTGTTGAAGGTTATAATTAGTACCCGGGTGGGTACCAATTTACCATCATGGCATGTTGAAACCTGGCAGACCACTGTTACTCCTTGGGGAGTGAGCTCTGGGAGGATTTCCTCCTCACACACCCTGAGACAAATTCAGTTTCGTGGGGAGTGACTTCGACAGCCACCTCACCAATCTCTCCAACTTTCAGGAGCAGTTCCGAGTGTTTGGAACAAGCGGTCTCAACCTGCAAGTCGCCAGATTGTAAGCACTTGATGAATTTCAGCTCTCCCGTAAGACCTTTCAAACCTTTGTTGACAAAAAATGGGGACATGTCCCCAAGTACCTGATTACCCGTGGAGTGGACGATCAGGAATCTTCGGAACAAAGACACAGACAAAGATAATGACAGCAGAGATAACAGAGATGAGGAAGATGGGGGCTCATGTTGAGCCCTCTTGTTGGCATTAATCATATTTCTTCATTAACTCTCATGTTTGTTTTTGTATGGTTCAGTGCCCGATGTCCCCACCCTCCACGGAGTCCAACAAGGGGACACCCAGTCGTGTGCCAGGGCTACGCGGGCACTATACCCACACAGACAGTAAGCCAAGCCCTCACAAATAAATAGAAGGAAAATGAAAAGAGAAATGTGCAGAAATAAACTTTCTACACAAAAGGAATGAAGCATAAAATAACAAAATTGTGAACGACCAAACTGGCCTCACAAAGAAATTATAACTACAAGAGGAAAATAATTTGTGGGGAAACTTGCAAAGCTCTACCAGGACATGAGCAAGGTTACTCACCGCTCTGAACAGTTGAACCTAGCAGGACTTGCCCACCAGCTGATTGCTCCTGGAGGGGGGGACTACCCCAGGAGCTCCTGTTTACAGGAAGCAGAGGCCAAAGCAATGTATAGTAGAGGTCCCAGAATCCGCTGCCCAGCCCCACAACAACAGGCTCCCCAATGGCAAGGTGGCCAAAGTGAATCCTGCCAGTCATAAGCTGAGGAGAGAAGATGGGGACCCCCAAACAACTATCAGGATCCTCCTTTCCTGGGACATGGTCTCTGTGCACGGCAAACATGCAGGCGAGCGTTCAGGACCCTGTGAACGTACAAGAGCCAGTGGAACCTTCACAGAGTGGTCCCCTCACCAAGTACAGGAGTTCGCACCGAGGGAATCGAATATGACCTTTACTCTCAGCTATTACGAAAGATTCATCCCACATTCAATTATGGCAAAACAATTTGGAATTTGTGCAATCTCTGGAGTTTCAAACTCAACGGAAGAAAATCACATTTCCATGTCTGTTAGGATGGCACATTACATTGTCAGCATTTTTGGAACTCATTCCAACTTTGTTGACAGTTATTCTCTGTTGTTAGGTGCAGAAGTGATAGTAATGATCAACCTGCTGCATATGACTTTCAAAATAAAATAAAGATGATAATGGCACAAAATATTATAAACACTTGTGGAAAGACAAACTGTGAACCTGGTGAGGATTTAAAAGAGTCAGAAGTAAATGCTCCTCCTCATGCAGAGGGCTTGAATATGATTGAATGATGCCATCTGATGTTCCACTATACAGGATAGTATTACATCTTATGGATGGCACCAAAAGCCACCTTTGTGTGCTGGTTGAGGCCTATCAGAACACTGACATTAAGGCTGCGAAGCAGTGGAGAGAGTACCTATCGTCTGCATTACTTTTATATTATTGAAATCTTCTGTCCATTCAGATCTCTAATTTTGGTAGTTTTGAATTTTTAGGCTTGTGTGCTGGTTGATGCCTATTAGAACGCTGACATTAAGGCTGTGGAGCAGCTGGGAGAGCATCTATCGTCTACATTAGTTTAATATTATCGAAATCAGTCAGTTCATTCATATCTCTAATTATGGAACTTTCGAATTTTGAACAGTGCCAATGATTTATTGCCAATATGGTTAGGTAGCATTATGGTCTAATTTTTACTGCAATTCTGTACATGAATTGTGCTGAAAGTCTACCATTTTAAGGGGTAAATTCGAGCTCTTTTAATTTTAAAAACATGGTATTCGCTACTTAAATATCAGTTATTTGGGACAGATGTCCAAGTTCAAAGCTCTCGTGGTTTCGTGGATGGTTGGGTGAGGGGACCCACTGGACAGCTGTTGGGAAAAGGGTGTCAGCCTCCCGTCAAGGCCATCCAGTGTGTTCTTTAACGTTGGGTTGGGTTGTTTTACCTCTGAGCGGCACTTTTTTGCACACCATGGGCTAAATGGCCAGGTCACATGGACCCCGAAGGCTCAGAGAAGGTTGGGGGAGGGGACCCACTGGAACAGCTGTTGGGAGACAGATGGTAGCCTCCCGTCAAGGCCATCCAGCGTGTTCTTTAAGTGCACAGGGTATGTCTCTCCCGCACACGGGGCCACGGCTTAACGTCCCATCCGACGGACGGCGGTCTTTCCAAGCCCATCGGTGTCCCCTACTGACCGTGGGCAGGGCGGGGGAATTTTGCGGAGTGTTCTTTAACGTGCACGGGTGTGTCTCTCCCACACACTGGACCACGGCTTAAAGTCCCATCCGCCGGACACCTGCCTTTTCAAGCCCAACAGTGTCTCCTATCACTGTAGGCAGGGCAGGGATTTTGGCAGAGAAAAATCTCTACACTTGCCCAGTTGGAACCCAAACCTGACAATTGCAGGTTACGAGCCTGGCACACTACCAATTGAGCCTCTCCTGTCCCCGTAATAAAAAAAAATGAGAATAATAAAAATAGAAAGGAGGAGGGAAAAGGAAAAGAGAAATTGTGACAAAAAAAATAGGTGAGTAAATAGTAAAGAGGCAGAATAAAATGATAAGATAATAGTGATAAAAATAATAAGGGAGGGGGAAGAAAAGAGGATGGAAATAGTGAGAAATAAATTAGGAAAGATGGGGGATAGAAAAAAATAAATATAAAATCTTGATTGAAGTCCAGACAGTGTTTGAATTTGTTATGTGTTTATGGTTAGAAATGTCAATCATGAGAATACTTTTAAGTTTTAAGAAATATTTATTATTATTATTGATATAATTATGTAATTTTAATTTTGGAAGGATACAAAGTAAAGTGTAAAAGGGGGGTGGCAGTGAAAGTGTTCACAAAATCCATCTCGACATGGATTGGTGCAGCCAGGAACATCGAACCCCACCAAACTGAGATGAGGGACAGATGCCATTAGCACTTGATACTTCTGATCCTGTAAAAGCAAATGTTGCTGCCTATGTAGCAGGATATGTTGTAAAACGAGCATGTGCAATGTTTAATTGCAATGCATGTGATCAAATACTACTTGGTGACAAAACCTTAACTGAGAACTCCATGTTTTTATATTTTAAAGAGTTCGATGTTGTAAAAGAAGGGTTAACTTATCCTTCAGAAGCATTGGCAAGGACAATTTGCATCATGGGCAAGAAATTTCTTTCACTGTTTTCCACTATATGTTATGAACAACATGATGAATAAATTAATATCTCAACTCAAGGAAACAGAACATGACAACCTTCCCTGTGGTTTGCATGAACTTGAAGTATGGGATTACAGTGTCACCTTATATGCAGTTAATGCTCTATTACAAAACTAGAGCAACATCAAAAGATATAAAAAATCGAAAGAGAGCTAACAAGAAAATATACAAGCTCTACTGATTTTGCATACCCTTTGCTTTTCAGTTTTGAAATTACACATCTTAAATTGTGATACAAATATTTCAAATAGTACAATATATGTGTTTCTAACCATCCCGTGGCCGAGTGGTTAGCACGCTTGGCTACTGATCTAAGGGACCTGGGTTCAAGCCCCGAATAAGGCATGGATGTATGTATCGTTTTTCTGCTGAGGTCCTGCCATCCTCACAGACCTTCTACTATGGCATATAAACTGACAGGCTCTTGTCACACCTCTGTGGCAAGCAGCTGCTTGAGGGGGTATTTATTATTTTTACTTACATAATTCAAACTGTCATTTGCATGTTGTAAATTGCACTCTAAATATAAGCAATATAGCATTAAAGATTGATCCTACTTTTCACACTGAGTGCCATAAAATTAGAGTTAAAAGTCTATTGAATGTAACTTAATATTTAAAGTTACTTTGAATTGAAATATAGGCATCAGGATCGTATACTATATTGCATTTCACAGTATCAGTCAGTAGTGCTTATAAGTCAAGACAATATATTTTCTGCTTTGGCATTGTAGTTAGAGAGAAAAAAAAATGTTCAAACTTGAAATTGAGTTGTACAGAGTGTTATTAGATGCATGATAACTGAAAAGTGGCATGTTCAACTTACTGCATGTAACTTTATATAATTCGTTACTATGAACCTAACAGGCCTAGCACCTAATGTCTGACCTCGCGTTCTCATGGTGCAGACCGTTAGTACCATTCAAGAGATATTTCTTTCATGGAAGTGAATGGAAGGGGAGGGCTGCCAGATTAGTGTGGCCTACTGATCCGGACACCTATGGTTAATTTTTTTTTTCTATCCTTCTGAGGAGTGGTCAACCACACACCCCGTGTGGTTGACCACTCCTCAGAAACTCCTGGTGCTGACCATATATACCAACCTGAACGGAATTATGGCTCTGAGCTTGATTATGGATCCTGATTTTGCTGCACTGGTTGGCTTCTGTGGATGGAAAATCTTCCGCTATGTTTTCTGTTCGTTTGTGGGTTGACAGCCCAAGTGAATAGATTCACAGATTATGTTTATCAGCTGGTGGATAATCCTGAGCAGAGGTCATCGCAGGCACCTGAACTCTTTGCCTCTACTGGCATTGTCAAATTCTACATTGGAGGAAGTCTTCTAGTATAGATGGCTTCAGCCTTTAGTGGTGGGGGAATGGGTCTTTGTCCCATGTCTGCAATTAGGGGCTGTTTGATATTGTCGGCATTCACTCTCTCAATAAACATAGTTTCTTTAAACATCCCACTAACCATTTTCTCTCCATAGGTAGTTGGAATGTGAGGACTCTGCACAGAGCTTTCTTTCTTGATGTCCTCACACAAGAATTCCACCGTTAAAATTTAGATATTCTCGGCTTACACGAGACCAGATGAACAGATAAAGGTCAGATTCTTAAAAATAATCTTAAATTTCTCTTTTCTGGTAGGAACGATAATAAACATCACCAAGGCGTGGGTCTGCTTTTCAGCAGACACACTAGTGATGCTCTTCTAGAATATGAGGGCATTAATGAAAGGTTTCTTACAGCAAAATTTCAGACAAGGGTTAAAGATTTGAATGTTATCTGCTGTTATGCCTCCACTGAGGATGCCGATGAGGATGAGAAGGATAAGTTTTACGGACAACTTCAAGATATTTTGAATTCTGTCCAAGAGATATTACCATTGTTCTAGGTGACCTCAAATGTATAGTAATAACATAAATACGTTATATAATATTTATTATAACGTAATATAATAAAGTTGGTACTGACTCTGACCTTTGGGGATGGGTGATAGGCCCTTTTGGTATTGGTAGCTGCAATGGAAAAGGGCAATGTCTCCTACAGGTAACTAAACTCAATGGTTTCAGAATAACTAACACTTATTACAAACACCGTGACATACTTAAGCAAACATGGGTTTCACTTGATGGGCTGCATAAGAATATGATTGACTATATAATAATTAACAGCAAATGGGCAAATTCTGTTAGGAATACCAGGGCATATAGGGGAACTGAAATTGGATCTGACCATTACCTTGTTAAAAGTGTCTTGCAACTTAAACTTAAAAAGTGTTGTGCTAGGGTTAAAAAATTTACCTTTAATACTGAAGCTCTGAAAGACCCAGTTATAGCCAAGGCTTACCATGACAGGTTAATTAGACATTATGACAGTCATCGTTTGCTTACTACTGAAGTTGAGGAAGAATGTGGCCATTTTAAACAGGCTTTTTCGGAAACAAACAGTACTCTTTTAGGAAAAGAGAAGCAGAGGAGGAAAAATTATTTGAGTGATAAGGCATTTGAGCTTATTTCAGAAAGAAAGAACTGCAGGAATGTCCTTAATCAGTACCCTACTAGTCCTAATAGAAAGCATTATAGAGAGCTTAATAAACGTGTAATGGATCAGTTAGCTGCTGATAAGAATCTTTGGCTTGATGGCTTGGGTGACAAAGCCGAGGAAGAAGTTAGACAGCACAACAGCAGAGATAGTTAATGTTTCGTGTGATAGAAAACGGACAGGTATACAGGGATTGAAGGATAAACAAGGTAAGGTTATAGAAAGTGAGGATTCTGTCATGGCTAAGTCGGCTGAGCATTTCAGTAATGTTCTAAACAATGTGGTAGTTTTACTCCCATTGTTTGCAATGATGATAGATGCATTAATGGCTTAAATGTTTGCCCTATAACACATCATCATCATCATCATCCTCAAGCAGCCATGGGCTACGGAGGTCGAACCAGACCGTGCAATTTAGTTCTCCAAGCAAGTCTATCCTGAGCTACATCTACTGCATCTGGCCATGGCACACTAATTCTAACAAGATGCTGTTTCACATTGTCTGCCCACCGCATCCTAGGTCTCCCCTTCTTTCTAAGGCCTTTAGGCACACTGTTCATAACCCTATTCGCCAATCTATAATTATTCATACGGGCAACATGGCCAAACCAACGATGTCTCTCTCTGCACAATATGCTGCTTAAAGGAGGTTGCAAACTCCTTTGCCTAACCTCATCATTAGTTATAAATTTGAACCACCTAATGCCCAAGATACTGCGTAAGCATCTGGAATCAAAAGCATCAAGTTTCCTGTTATCTTGTTTACAAAGTGTCCAAGTTTCACTCCCATAACTAACCCTAGAAAGAACCAAACTATTATACAGCCTAATTTTAGTCTTTAGGTGTATACGCCTATTTCTCCACACTCTCCCTAGATTCTTAAAAGTCCCGGCAGCAATCCCTATTCGTCTGTTAATCTCATGCCACACATCACCATTATCTGCTACATAGCTCCCAAGATAATTAAACTGTGACACCTGCTCAAGACTGCAACCATTCAGATTAACTGAATCACAGCCTGCCTGACCAATTTTCATCACTTTAGTTTTCTCTCTGTTTATAACCAAACTTACTCTACTACCAGTCTCATTAACAGCTCGAATGAAAGAGTTCATCTCATCAACATCATTTGCCAAAAGGGCTAAATCATCAGCATAATCTAAATCAGAAATTTTCCTATCTCCAGTCCATTTAAGGCCAAAATCTTTCCCTTGAAGTGAATTTCGCATAACATAATCAATAACCAAGCTAAAGAGAAAAGGGGACAAAATGCACCCTTGTTGAACACCAGAAGTAATGCTAAACCAATTGCTACAAGCCTTACCAACTCTCACACAAGACTCAGTGTTATTATAGAGAGCTTTCATTATGTTAACTAACTTGTCTGATATACCATATGATTTCACAATCAACCACAAATTATGATGATCAACAGAGTTGAAAGCCTTTTTGAAATCAACAAAGCTAGCAAAGAAAGGTTTCTGAAACTCTAAACATTTCTCAAGAATCTGCCTAAGTGAAAATATCCGATCCACACATCCCCTACCACTTCTGAATCCACATTGCTCATCACGCAATTGACTGTCAACCGGATTCTTAATTCTATTAATGACAATCATGCAAAGAACTTTACCTGGAACAGAGAGTAGGCTGATACCCCTATAGTTATTACAAGAACTGCGATCACCTTTTTTGAAAGTAGGGATAACAGTAGCTCTGGTAAAATCCTTAGGAACCATGCCTTTATCATAAAAGATATTCAGAATTTCAGTCTTGGATGACTGAAATTCTGAATAACGTAACCGAAACATTCCCAGCTATAAGCATTTCTGTAGTAATTTCATCTACCCCTGGGGATTTATGAAGTTTAAGTTTAGAAACAGCCAAAATAACTTCAGATTGTGTTATAGGGCCAACATTAAAGCCACCAATGCATCTATCATCGTTGCAAACAATGGGAATAGAACTAACCGCATTGTTTAGTCACAGTTAGTAATATCACTGAAATGCTCAGCCCACCTAACCATGACAGAATCCTCACCTTCTATAACCTTACCTTGTTTGTCCTTCAATCCCTGTATACCTGTCCGTTTTCTACCACACAAAACATTAACTATCTGGTACAGCTCTCTGCTGTTGTGCTGTCTAACTGCTTCCTCGGCTTTGTCAGCCAAACCATCAAGCCAAAGATTCTTATCAGCAGCTAACTGATCTTTTACATGTTTATTATGTTCTCTGCAATGCTTTCTATTAGGACTAGTAGGGTATTGATTAAGGACATTCCTGCAGTTCTTTCTTTCCGAAATAAGCCCAAGTGCCTTATCACTCAGATAATTCTGTCTCTTCTGCTCCTTTTTTCCTAAAAGAGTACTGTGAGTGTCCAAAAAAGCCTGTTTAAAATGATCCCATTCTTCCTCAACTTCAGTAGTAAGCATACCATGACTGTCATAATGAGTAAGTAACCTATCATGGTCTGGTCTAACTGGGTCTTTCAGAGCTTCAGTATTAAAAGCAAATTTTTAACCCTAGCACAACACTTTTTTAAGTTTAAGTTGCAAGACACTTTTAACAAGATAATGGTCAGATCCAATTTCAGCTCCCCTATATGACCTGGTATTCGTAACAGAACTAGCCCATTTGCTGTTAATTAACATATAATCAATCATATTCTTATGCAGCCCATCGGGTGAAACCCATGTGTATTTATGTATGTCGCGGTGTTTGTAATAA
The DNA here is from genome assembly GCA_038380435.1 of Ryuthela nishihirai. NCBI lineage: Eukaryota > Metazoa > Arthropoda > Arachnida > Araneae > Heptathelidae > Ryuthela > Ryuthela nishihirai. Next base: position 87,487,670 of record JAWZYU010000002.1, read on the forward strand.
GTGTTAGTTATTCTGAAACCATTGAGTTTACTTACCTGCAGGAGACGCTGCCCATTGCCATTGCAGCTACCAATAGCAAAAGGGCCTATTACTCCTCCCCAAATGTCAGAGTCAGTACCAACTTTGGCATTGAAGTCACCAAGAACAAGGGTAATATCTCCTTTCTTGACAGAATTCAAAATATCCTGAAGTTGTTCATAAAACCTATCCTTCTCATCCTCATCCTCAGTGGGGGCATAACAGCAGATAACATTCAGGTCTTTAATGCTTGTCTGAAATTTTGCTGTAAGAAACCTTTCATTAATGCACTCATATCGTAGAAGAGCATCACTAGCGTGTCTGCTGAGGAGCAGACCCATGCCTTGGTGATGCTTATTGTTGTCCCTCCCTGAAAACAGAAATTTAAGATTATTTTTAAGAATCTGACCTTTATCTGTCCATCTGGTCTCTTGCAAGCCGAGAATATCTAAATTATAACGGTGGAATTCTTGTGTGAGGACATCAAGAGAAAAAGCTCTGTGCAGAGTCCTCACATTCCAACTACCTATGGAGAGAAAATGGTTAGTGGGATGTTTAAAGAAACTATGTTTATTGAGAGAGGGAATGCCGACAATATCAAACAGCCCCCTAATCGCAGACGTGGGGCAAAGACCCGTTCCCCCACCACTAAAGGCTGAAGCCATCTACACTGGAAAACTTCCTCCAATGTAGAATTTGATGATGCGAATAGAAGCAAAGAGTTCAGGTGCCTGCGATGACCTCTGCTCAGGTTATCCACCAGCTGATAAACATATCCTGTGAATCTATTCACTTGGGGCTGTAAATCCACAAACAAACAGAAAACACAGCGGAGGATTTTCCCTCCACAGAAGCCCAGCAGTGCAGCAAAATCAGGATCCATAATCAAGCTCAGAGCCATATATCTGTCCAGTCCAGTGGGTTTATATGGTCAGCACCAGGACCCCGTGTGGTTGACCACTCCTCAGCAGGGTAGAAAAAAAAGAAAAGTAGCCATAGTAGTCCAGATCAGTACGCCACACTAATCTGGCAGCCCTCCCCTTCCGTTCACTTCCACAAAAGAGTATCTCTTTAAAAAGGTACTAACGGTCTGCACCACGAGAAGGCGTGGTCGGACATTAGGTGCTAAGCCTGGCCGGTTCTATGCATCATCACAGGGGATTGGTGCATAGCTCTCTTTCCAGTGACTACCTAGCTACCATTTATCTGAAGTTATTTTAGCTATTTCTAAACTTAAACTTCATAAATCCCCAGAGGTAGATGAAATTATTATGGAAACACTTACAGCTGGGAATGTTTCGGTTACCATTTTGATGACTGAAATTTTGAATAACTTTTATGATAAAGGCATGGTCCTTAAGGATTTTACCAGAGATATTATTATCCCTATTTTCAAAAAAGGTGATCGCAGTTCTTGTGATAACTATAGGGGTATCAGCCTACTCTCTGTTCCAGGGAAAGTTCTTTGCATGATTGTGCTTAATAGAATTAAGAATCTGGTTGACAGGCAATTGTGTGATGAGCAATGTGGATTCAGAAGTGGTAGGGAACGTGTAGATCAGATATTTTCACTTAGGCAGATTCTTGAGAAATGTTTATAGTTTCAGAAACCTTTGGTTGCTAGCTTTGTTGATTTCAAAAAGGCTTTCGACTCTGTTGATCGTCATAATTTGTGGTTGATTGTGAAATCGTATGGTATACCAGACAAGTTAGTTAACATAATGAAAGCTCTCTATAATAACACTGAGTCGTGTGTGAGAGTTGATAAGGCTTGTAGCAATTGGTTTAGCATTACTTCTGGTGTTCGACAAGGGTGCATTTTGTCTCCTTTTCTCTTTAGTTTGGTTATTGATTATGTTATGCGAAATTCACTTCAAGGGAAAGATTTTGGCCTTAAATGGGCTGGAGATACGAAAATTTCTGATTTAGATTATGCTGATGATTTAGCCCTTTTGGCAAATGATGTTGATGAGATGATCTCTTTCATTCGAGCTGTTGATGAGACTGCTAGGACTTTTAAGGATCTATGGATAATGGAAAAATAGGCATATACACTTAAAGACTAAAATTAGACTGTATAATAATTTGGTTCTTTCTAGAGTTAGTTATGGTAGGTAGTGAAACTTGTACACTTTGTAAACACGATAACAGGAAACTAGATGCTTTTGATTCTAGATGCTTATGCAGTATCTTGGGTATTAGGTGGTTCAATTTTGTAACTAATGATGAGGTTAGGCAAAGGAGTTGGCAAACTTCTTTAAGCAGCATATTATGCAGAGAGAGACTCCGCTGGTTTTGCCATGTTGCCTTTGGCGAATAGGGTTATGAACCAGCATCTGTTATACATCAAAGACCCAAAATATTATGATTATTGCATCTTTATGCAAATCGAAGTAACTGCAGATAATCAAAGGTGCGTAAAAGCGTCAGAAAAAGGGGGAGACCTATGATATGGTGGGCAGAGTGTCAAATAGGACCTTATCAGAATTGGTGTGCAGTGGCTAGATGTAGCAGGACTAAATTGCACGGTCTGGTTGGGCCTCTGTAGCCCATGGCTGCTTGCGGATGATGATGATGATGATGAATTTTATTATGGGCATGAGGATCATATACTATGCTGCATTTTATAATTCAGTCAGTAGTGCTTATAAGTGAGGATTATATTTTATCTGCTTTTGGCACTGTAGTTAGAGAAAAAAAATGTTCAAATTTGAAAATGATTTGTGCAGAATTATTAGAGGCATGGTAACTGCAAAGTGGCATGTTCAATCTATTGAATGCAACTTGATATAAATTGGTTACTATGAAATTTATTATGGGCATTAGTATCATATACTATGTTGCATTTCATAATTCAGTCAGTAATGATTATAAGTTAGGACAATATTTTATTCTGCTTTTGGCATTGTAGTTGGAGAAAAAAAAGGGTTCAAACTTGAAATTGAGTTGTCCAGAGTGTTATTAGATGCATGATAACTGCAAAGTGGCATGTTCAATCTATTGCATGTAACTTTACATATTTGGTTACTATGAATTTTATTATGGGTATGAGGAATATGTTGCAGTTTACAGCATCAGTCATTTGAATACAGTAGTAATTGTAAGTGAGGAAAATATTTTTTAAGCTTTGGGCATTGTGTTAAAAAACTTTTATGGTAAAACATAATAGATTGTGGATGGAAATTTATGACAATTGCTAAATGGTATATGACACCAATATTAAATTTTTTACCTTTTATCGAGTCATGTGCTATATAAAATTAATGAAAGTGCACTGTATATTGCAGTAATAGTGTTAAAAAATGTAAATCTGTAGGTGAATTAATTTGTTTCACTTGTAAGATATTTATATCATTTGCTACACATATGTGCTCTATTTTGATGTTGGCTATGACATGCTCAAAAACAGAATTTGTTTCTATGATTGAGCAAAAATTTGAATACAGAGTTAACGGCCTTTGTCAAATTCACTTAGGTGCACTGCCTTTCACATCTGAACAAGAATAACACTGAGTAACAGCTCAGTATCAGGTGTTATTTATACCATTTCATGACCTTCAGAAGCACCATCGATTATCTGCAGTTACTTCGATTTGCATAAAGATGCAATAATCATAATATTTTGGCTCTTTGATGTATAACAGATGCTGGTGATGTGTGGCATGAAATTAACTGACAGAGATTGCTGCTGGGACTTTTAAGAATCTATGGAGAGTGTGGAGAAATAGGCATATACACCTAAAGACAAAAATTAGTTTTTAGGTTTTGTATAAAATTAGTCTAATGGCTTTGTATAATAGTTTGGTTCTTTCTAGAGTTAGTTATGGTTGTGAAACTTGGACACTTTGTAAACAAGGTAATAGGAAACTTAATGCTTTTGATTCTAAATGCTTATGCAGTATTTTGGGCATTAGGTCTTCAACTTTGTAAGTAATGATGATGTCAGGAAAAGGAGTCAGCAACCTCCCTTGAGCAGCATATTGTGCAGAGAGATTTCATTGGTTTGGTCATGTTGCTTATATGGATAATTGTAGATTAGCGAATAGGGTTATTAACAGTGCACCTAAAGGTCTCATACTCCACATAATGAACACCCTCAGCAGCATCATGAAACAGCACAAGTTCAAAATACAGTGCCATATAAGTCAGAAATACTATCTCCAACTTAGTAAGGAAAGATCGTGACCTACGAAAACTACTGGCAAAATTTATTTGATACCATTAGGTGACCCAAATAAAGTACTGCAAGAAAAGAACAGACATATTGGCAAAACCTTCTGAAACTTCGATATTTGCCAGGAGGAGAACCAGCAGGACTTCTGAAACAAACTGCAACTCACATCCCTCACAGAAACAGCTATAACTAAAAAAACGCCTCCACAGTTCGACATGGCCAAAATAATAAGCTCTCCACCCGCTAGGTACCAGCTGAAAATAATAGAAGACCTCCTCATTTACATCAATAGGAATTTTGTATGCAACACAGACATAATAACCCAATCAGCCCGAAAACTGTCACTAGAATTAACACATAAACTACTTATTTAACTACAATCTGCACAGCAGGTGAACCCAGATCCTGCTGACATTTAGACCAGGGCTCACACCCCGCACTGCTGTCAGAAACCAATGGAAGATCATCACAACTGGGGAAAGGGTGTCGTCACACACGACAGGGAAACGAAACAGCCATACCACCCATGATAGCACAATAAAATATCAACTCATAATAAATAGGCACTTTAGCGTCGATTTAAATTTTAGAGGAAAAATTGTCTTGAGCCAGGTTGGATACGAACCCACGACCTCCTGATAACATGTCAGGTGCTCTGGACCACTGAGCTACCGGCCGCCGATCAAGATCTCCTCTAACTAGCGCTATGAACATTCCTTTTATGTTTCATATAAGCGCTGTGCAGGCAATATTTCTAGCCACAAGCGGCATTTTATATTAGCCAATAGATGGAAGCATGTACAACAAGTATGCAGATATAAATAATTAATGAAGTAGGCTCGACGTATTTCAAATCCTCATAATAAATAGGCACTTTAGCGGCGATTTAAATTTTAGAGGAAAATTTTTTCCTCTAAAATTTAAATCGACGCTAAAGTGCCTATCTATTATGAGTTGATTCGAAATATGTCGGGCCTGCTTCATTAATTATTTACAATAAAATATCTGTGAGAAATATAACCTAATCAAATTCAAATTTAGTCTACCAATTTAACTGACAACTCAATTCAGATTTCACACTTTTTTTTACATTACAAATATGTATTTTAAAGTTTATAACAACACAAAGCAATAAGTGTTTTTCTTTTCCAATGTAACTAAACAATTTTGAAAGTGTAAAATGCAAAACTCCACATGAACCATAGCTTGTCAGTGAGATACTAAATTTGAAAACATGAAATAGTTTAGAGGAACAATATTAACATACTTCTAACAGACATATTACAAACCCATTAACATTATTATGAAATGTTTATTTAGCGCTATAATCAAGTGAGGTGTAATCACTATAACTGAATTTCTACATTTTACCCGAGTACCCACTTTATAATTAATTAAAAATGGTAAGACTTCTTGCATTCTTTATGTTATTAAATAAACAGTTGAATACTTTGGCCTACATAATGTTTACAATCGTTTTATTAGGAGAACCCACATTTAAAATAACACTATGGAAGTTTATTGAACACTCTTACACTTTAATCATCCCAATTGTTGACAATACATGTTAACAAGGGGCTGCTAAATACTTCGGGACTTGTAACGTTTGAAAAGAATTATAATAATTCTGAATACTATCAAACTTTCGTTTTTTGAGCATGCACCTCAATGTATAATTTGAAGATTTTGAATGGGTCACAAACTTGATTCAGAATGTTCACCCATAAAACAGTACTTGCTCCAAATAAAATGTTTACAAGAATAGTACATTACTTTTAACTTGGACACATTCAAAAGCTTCAAATAAAGTATGTTCTTGAAACCTAATATTCAAGCTTTTACTATACTTTTTACATGCAATATACCCGTGAAATTCCTATCTATAAATACTGGTTTTGATAGCTAGGATTCACTTTTGACAGATAAAGTTCACCTGATACACAATAATTTATTTTCTGGAACTTAGACAATGTATCTACAATGTTCTACTATATTATACCGAAATCCGAACTGCTCTTATAAATCCTTTAATGCACAGGCCCAGTACAGCTCGGAGACATGACAGGCCAGTGTTGCCCTTTCACAGCACCTCAGGGGCACACCCAGTCCGCACTTGACCTTAGCGACCCCGTGCAAGCCACATATACACCCCACTGATCAAGCACATTGCATCTCTATCTCATCCCACTTCCAGAACAGTGCATGCCTGACATGCCGAAGCAGACAGCACAAAATGTGTCGCAATGCCTGGTCCCCAACAACCCTTATAAGCAACCAGCTCAGCACATTAATAGGAGCGTGAAGTTTAGAATGATATGACTCATACCACAGAGACAGCAAAGTGCAACACCTCTGCATTTAAAAACTATCACCAAGTGAGGAGCAACAGTACAAGACCTGTGGAAATATCAGCTACCAAGAACAGCACACAACCCAGAATTGTCCTCCTTGAACAACCGATGAAGCTATCTCTGAAGAAAGAAGAAAATGCAGGTATGACTATTTAACCTAAACTTCACTGCACCACTCTACAACCATCAATTATCACATTAATGTCAATGAGTCAATTGTTTGTTGTGATAACACGTGACTAGTCCAGCACCTACAGTGTTTAAAGAGCTACCTTAATCTATCTTTAATATATTTTCATTATGAGTGATTGAAATAAGTGTTAATTGGAAAATAAAATAAGAGGGAGATATTTCTTTCTGGGTGTCATATTTTGCCTATTAATATGAATGGGATTCATATTTGTCTGTTGCAGTGTAATACTGAAAAATTTTCCTAACACAAATTTTCCTTAACACAGTATTTTTGGTTAGGGAAATAGATAAGTTAAAAAAAAGATAATACTTAACACTCCAAGAAAAATTGATGCATATCTTCAACCAATTAAAGAAGTCAAACTATATAATATAATTGCAATGCCTGCAGATGGTGATGAATTATCACAGTCCATTACTACAATCACTGAACCACCACAATATGCATCTAACGTAGAGGAAAACCAACACAAAGAAGATACATAACTGTAAATAAATGTGATATTGCAAATGCTGTTGTATGGCTAAGAAACTGTGAATTTCAAAAACATAATTTTATAATTAATAATATCTGGATTCCTGATAAAAACTATGCATTCCTTATTCTGAACATACAAAAAATAATAAAATGGTGAAACGCTATTATGGCCATCAGCATCTAGCTAAAAATTTCTGGATTGCATATTCAGATTTAGAAAAGGGAGTTTACTGCAAATATTGTGTTCTCTTTGCAACCACCGGAGGAAGAAAAACGGCATTAACCTTGCAAAGATTAGTAGTTAAACCAGTTACAAAATTTCCTAAATTAGTAAGTAAACATGGTATTTTAAATATTCGCTATTTATATGTATATCAGGAAGCAGTTTTGGATGCTGAAAATTTCATAAAGTGTTACAAGGATTCTAGTAAAGATGTAACAAATATGTTAGATGCTACTCAAGTACAACAAATAGAGGAAAATCAAAATAGACTTAGACCTATAATACAAACTATAATTTTATTTAGCCTGCCAAAATATACCTTTCCATGGGCACAGGGATGATGCCATTTACTGAATAATAAGGAAATATGTAATGAAAGAATGAGCCTGTAAATGGTAGCTAGGCATAAACTGGAAGGAGAGCTGTGTACCAATCCCTAGTGATGATGCACAGAACCGGCCAGGTCTAGCACCTAATGTCTGACCCCGCCTTCTCCTGGTGCAGGCCGTTAGTACCTTTCAAAAGAGATATTCTCTTTTAGAGGGGAACGGAAGGGGAGGGCTGCCAGTTCAGTATGGCCTACTGATCTAGTCATCAATGGCAACTTTTTTCTTTTTTTTCCAAACCTGCTGAGGAGTGGTCAACTTCACAGGAACCTGGTGCTGACCATTTATACCTACTAGACTGGATTTGTTTATGGATTTGAGTTTCATTATGGATCCTGGACTTGCTGCACTGGTGGGCCTCTGTTGAGGGAGAATCTGTTGCTGTGTTTTCTGTTTGCTTATGGGTTGCCAGCCCTAAGTGAACACAGGCATGGGATACCTTATATCAGCTGGTGGATAATCCTAATCAGAGGCCATCGCAGGTACCTGAACCTTTCTTAGCTAGTTGGGCATCGTCAAGCCTAAACTGGAGTAATGTGTCTCAGCCAGGCCATGTGGCTCTTGAAAAAGTCCACTTGAAAAGGTGGTGCCTAAAGTTCCTACCAGCATCGGTGACTTCAGCCTTTACCGGAGTAGGAACAGGTCTTTGCCCCATGCCTGCGATAAGGGGGCTGTTTGATAATGTTGGCCCTACCAATCTCAATAAATCTAATTTCTTTAAAAATCCCACTAATCATTTTCTCTCTGCAGGAACGTGGAAAGTGAGGACATTACATAGAGATTATTCTCTTGATGTCCTCATGCAGGAATTCCAGCGCTATAACCTAGATATTCTAGGCTTGCAAGAGACCAGATGGACAGGTAAAGGTGAGACACTTAAAAATAACTTTAAATTTCCTTTACAGGGAGGGAGGATGAAAAGCATCACCAAGGCGTGGGTCTGCTGCTCAGCAGACATGCTAGTGATGCTCTTCTAGGATATGAGTGCATTAATGAAAGGTTTCTTACAGCAAAATTTCAGACAAGCATTAAAGACTTGAATGTTATCTGCTGTTATGCCCCCATTGAGGATGCTGATGAGAAGGATAGGTTTTACGGATAACTTCAGGATATTTTGAATTCTGTCAAGAAAGGAGATATTACCCTTGTTCTAGGTGACTTCAATGCAAAGTTGGTACTGACTCTGACCTTTGGGGAGGGGTGATAGGCTCTATTGGTAGCTGCAATGGCAATGGGCAACGTCTCCTACAGGTAAGTAAACTCAATGGTTTCAGAATAACTAACACATATTACAAACACCGTGACATACATAGGTTTCAAATGATGGGTTTCAAATGATGGGCTGCATAGGAATATGATTGATTATATATTAATTAACAGCAAATGGGCTAGTTCTGTTAGAAATATCAGGGCTTATAGGGGAGCTGAAATTGGATCTGACCATTACCTTGTTAAAAGTGTCTTGCAACTTAAACTTAAAAAGTGTTGTGCTAAATTTAAAAAATTTACCTTTAATACTGAAACTCTGAAAGACCCAGTTATAGCTAAAGCTTACCATGATAGGTTATTTAGTCATTATGACAGTCATGGTTTGCTTAATACTGAAGTTGAGGAAAAATGTGGCCATTTTAAACAGGCTTTTTTGGAAACTAACAGTACTCTTTTAGGAAAAAAGGAGCAGAGTAGGCAGAATTATTTAAGTGATAAGGTACTTGAGCTTCTTTCAGAAAGAAGGAACTGCAGGAATGTCCTTAATCAGTACCCTACTAGTCCTAATAGAAAGGATTACAGAGAGCTTAATAAACATGTAAAGGATCAGTTAGCTACTGATATGAATCTTTGGCTTGATGGCTTGGCTGACAAAGCTGAGGAAGCAGTTAGGCAGCACAACAGCAGAGAGCTGTACTAGATAGTTAATGTTTTCTATGGTAGAAAACAGGCAAGCATACAAGGATTGAAGGATAAACAAGGTAAGGTTATAGAAGGGGAGGATTCTGTTATGGCTAGGTGGGCTGAACATTTCAGTGATGTTCTAAACAATGTGGTTAGTTCTACTTCCATTGTTTGTAATGATGATAGATGCATTGCGGCTTTAATGTTGGCCCCATAACACAATCTGAAGTTATTTTGGCTATTTCTAAACTTAAACTTCATAAATCCCCAGGGGTAGATGAAATTACTACAGAAATGCTCAGAGCTGGGAATGTTTCGGTTACCACTTGGATGACTGAAATTTTGTATAACTTTTATGATAAAGGCATGGTTCCTAAAGATTTTACCAGAGCTATTATTTTCCCTATTTCCAAAAAAGGCGATCGCAGTTCTTGTGATACCTATAGGGGTATCAGCCTACTCTCTGTTCCAGGGAAAGTTTCTTTGCATGATTGTGCTTAATAGAATTAAGAATATGGTTGACAGGCAATTGTGTGATGAGCAATGTGGATTCAGAAGTGGTAGGGGATGTGTAGATCAGATATTTTCACTTAGGCAGATTGATATATTGGATTGGCGAATAGGGTTATGGCGAATAGGGTTATGGCGAATAGGATATTATAGATTGGCGAATAGGATATTATAGATTGGCGAATAGGGTTATGAACAGTGTGCCTAGAGGCCTCAGAAAGAGGGGGAGACCTAGGATGCGGTGGGCAGACAATGTCAAACTGGACCTTGTTAGAATTGGCGTGCAGTGGCCGGATGCAGCAGATGTAGCTCAGGACAGATATGCTTGGAGAATGCTGGACCTCCGTAGCCCATGGCTGCTTGAGGATGATGATGATGAATGAAAGAAATTTTAGAGAATTACTTTGCTTGCAAATAGACACAGGCACAAATTTTCTTGAACAACATTTATTAAATACATCTTCTTGTGCTACTTACACCAGCAAAAGAACTCAAAATGAGATAATCAAATGCTGTAGGGATGAAATTTTGACCATGATAACATATAAAATCTTAAATGCTAAATATTATTACAGCATAATTTTCAATGAAACCACAGACATTTTGTACATTTTACAAATGTCTGTTGTTATCTGATATTTACACCAGGATAGCATACATGAAGATTTTGTGCATTTTTTGGATTGCCAATATAAAAATTATAACTTAGATCCAGGTACAATTAGAACCTGTTTTGATAGGTTGGGTTGTTTTACCTCTGAATGGCATTTTTTTGCACACCATGGGCCAAATGGCCAGGCCACATGGACCCCGAAGGTGCAGAGAAGGTTGGGGGACCCACTGGAACAGCTGATGGGAAACAGATGGTAGCCTCCCGTCAAGGTCATCCAGCGTGTTCTTTAACGTGCACAGGGTATGGCTCTCCCACACATGGGGACACAGCTTCCATCCGACGGACGGCACTTTTTCAAGCCCATCGGTGTCCCCTACTGACCATGGGCAGGGCGGGGAATTTTGCAGAGATAAATCTCAATGCTGACCCAGCTGGGACTCAAACCTGGGAACTACAGATTACGAGCCTGAAGCACTACCAATTGAGCCACCCTTGTCCCCTTATTTTGATCAGGTAGCATTTTTAGGGCAAACTACAGTTAAATAAAATAAATGAATTTGCCATTGGAAAATTGCATAGGCATTTGCACAGATGGTACCAGTGTAATGGCTTTGAAACAACAAAGAAAAAGCCATTCAAGAACTTCAGAAAAAAATGAAATATGAAATAAGATGTCCTTCCTTCAATCACACTTTAAACTTAGGATTGTCAAAATGATCTAGTGTCTAATGTGTTAGAAATGCTATTGGGTGTAATAAAAGAATGCTACCTTTGCATTTTTTTCATCATCTTCTAAACAAAACTTTGTTTTAAAACATGTGATAGAGTATCAAATTACCAACTTGTGTGAAATGAAGTGGATTAAGTGCCATAATATAATTTTGCAATTTAAAATATATATGAATAAAATTGTGGAAGCATTAACCAAGGTATCTCTTTGGACAGTCTAATTTTAGTCTTTAAGTGTATATGCCTATTTTTCCATTCTCCATAGATTCTTAAAAGTCCTAGCAGCAATCCCTATTCGTCTGTTAATCTCATGCCCCATATCACCAGTATATGTTACATAGCTTTCAAGATAATTAAACTGTTACACCTGCTCAAGATTGCAACAATTCAGATTAACTGAATCACAGCCTGCCTGACCAATTTTCATCACTTTAGTTTTCTCTCTGTTTATAATCAAACCTACTCTACTACCAGTTTCATCAACAGCTCGAATGAAAGAGTTCATCTCATCATCATTTGCCAAGAGGGCTAAATCATCAGCGTAATCTAAATCAGAAATTTTCGTATCTCCAGCCCATTTAATGTCCAAAATCTTTCCCTTGAAGTGAATTTCACATAACATAATCAATAACCAAACTAAAGAGAAAAGGAGACAAATGCACCCTTGTGAAACACCAGAAGTAATGCTAACCAATTGCTACAAGCCTTACCAACTCTCACACACGACTCAGTGTTATTATAGAGAGCTTTCATTGTGTTAACTAACTTGTCTGGTATACCATATGATTTCACAATCAACCACAAATTATGACGATCAACAGAGTCGAAAGCCTTTTTGGAATCAACAAAGCTAGCAACCAAAGATTTCTGAAACTCTAAACATTTTTCAAGAATCTGCCTAAGTGAAAATATCTGATCCACACATTCCCTACCACTTCTGAATCCACATTGCTCATCACGCAGTTGCCTGTCAACCAGAATCTATCGTAGAAAAATAATTTAGATGTTAAGAGAGCAAATGATGCTGTATTCAATACTTTGTTGACGTTAAAAAACAAGAGATTGTTTGCAGAAGATAATTTTAGGAGAATACTAGTAGAAATAAAGGAATCTCTGAAATTATTACATATCAAATTTTCTAAACCTAGGATTAAAAAAAAATCATGCAAATCCAGAAACATACAGTACTTCAGTTTATTGCTGCATAATCAATATCAGTGAATCATCAATATCAGTAAGCATTATATATATATATGCTGACTGATATTGATGAATCATCAATATTATACTATTTCCAGTGAATTGCAAATTTATTATTTAATTACAATTTTTTTTTATTTAAGGACATGTTTCTTCAGAAATAATAATGAATCCACAATTCTCCTGTTAATGTTTTATTGACAAAATACTCGAAATTATCAAAAGAAAGCATTGCAGTTAAAGTACTCTCTTCTCTCTCTTATCCGGTCTCGGCTCAACTGGCCTCCACATTAACCAGTCATTCCAAGAAGCAAGTTGAGCATGTTTTGTTTATAGTACAATACACATTTGCTTCAGTACCTCTTTGTGAATATTACAGTGTACTGTGCGTATACAGGAGTGTGTGTTGTGATCTATTAATTATTGTGTGGTACTAAACGAGTGGATGCAAACATAAGCATAATGTTATGATGGAGATGAAACTAAAAGTGTTAGAACGTATTGACACAGGTGATCCAATAAAGCATATTTGTGATGAACTAGGTGTTGGTAAAAGCATGGTAAATGACTGGAGAAGGAATAGAAAAACTTTAAAAGATTTTTGTGCTCAAGTCGAGTCTGAAAAAACGCTTTCTTCTCGGTGCACTTTTAAAAAAGCCAAAACATTAAATTGTCGATGATGCACTTTGGTTATAGTTCATGCAAGAGTGTCAAAAAGGAATCAGTCGGTCAATCTTGAAAGAAAAAGCATTAATCCTTCATCCTAAAATCGATAATGGGAGAGATTTTTCAGCAAGCAAGGGATGGCTTTCTCACTGGAAAAAACGGCATGGTGTTAATTACCTTGGTGTTTGTGGTGAGAAATTGTCAGCTGATCCTTTAGCAGCAATGGAATTTTCAGGAAAACTTTTAGTGCTTATTGAAGAAGAAGGCCTATGCACAGAACAAATCTACAATGTAGATGGGACTGGGTTAAATTTTAAACTTCTTCCAATGAAAACGTTTGTGACAGAACAAGAAACCTCAGCACCAGGATTTAAAACAAAGAAAGAATTACTGTGGCTGTGTGTACAAATGCTACAGGTATGCACAAACTTCCTTTTTTGTAATTGGGAAATCAGCAAAACCCTGAGCATTCAAGCATTTAAATTTAGCTGTTTTGCCAGTTTACTACAAAGCTCAAAAGTCTGCTTGGATAAATTCGTATTTGTTTAAAGAGTACAGAATTTGTTCCAAAAGTAGAAAACCACTTTACAAGTCTTAAAATGCCTGTAAAGGTCCTACTCATTTTCGACAATGCGCCAACACACCCAATTTCTGACTACATAAAAGCCATGTTTTTGCCACCTAATGGGGCGGGGGTGGCTCAGTCGGTAGCGTGCCAAACTCGTAATCTGTAGTTCCCAGGTTTGAGTACCAGCTGGGTCACCGTTGAGTTATCGTGGTCACCGTTGAGTTATCTCCGCAAAATTCCCCGCCCTGCCCACGGTCAGTAGGGGACACCGATGGGCTTGGAAAGGCCGCCGTCCGTCGGATGGGACGTTAAGTCGTGGCCCTGTGTGCGGGAGAGCCACACCCTGTGCACGTTAAAGAACACACTGGATGGCCTTGACGGGAGGCTACCATCTGTCTCCCAACAGCTGTTCCAGTGGGTCCCCTCCCCCAACCTTCTCTGAGCCTTCGGGGTCCTTGTGACCTGGCCATTTAGCCCATGGTGTGCAAAAAAGTGCCGCTCAGAGGTAAAACAACCCACAACCCACATTTGCCACCTAATGTAACATCTTTAAATCCAATGGATCAAGGAGTGCTTGTAAGTTTATATAGGTGATACAGGGGAAAGCTTCTTTCAGAAATTCTACAGCAAACCGAAAATAACAGAATAGGACTTTTAAATGCTTTGAAAACAATAAATATCAAGGATGTGATCTACATGTTGGCAAGAGCTTTTGTAGAAATGCCTCGTTTGAAGTCATGTCAGTCTTTTGAAGAATGCCATGTGAAGTCATGGAGAAAACTTTAGTCCAAAATTGAAAACTGTGTAGAAAGACTAAAGATGTCAACACAAAAGTATCGAATGAGCCTGCCGAAGATATGACGGATAATAACAATATTTCACTACTTAATGACTTTAAACTGCTGCCTAGATGTGACACACTTCAAGACAAAATTGAAAAATGGTTAAAAGGTGATGAAAAGTTGGAAAATGAAACACTGAATGATGACAAAATTATCAATGCAGTCTGCCAAGAAAAGAACGGAAAAGAAGTGGAGAATGAGGAAGAATGGAAAGTTAGCCATATTGAAGAAAAAGAAGCTTTTGATGTTGCAGTAAGATACATTGGACAACAACAGGCCTCTTCTGCGATTGATGTGATGTTTATTAAAAAATGGCAAGACTCTGCAGGTAAAAAATTGTTAAGTTCAAAGAAACAAAAGAAAATCACGGACTTTTTCAGGTGAGTGTGAGTAAATTGTTAATATTGTGCAACAAATTATTAATTAAAATACAGTACAGTTAGTATTTTTGTCATTTGCCATTTATTTTCTGACACAATTTTTGGATTAAACAGTCTTTCGTTCATCCAGCCAGGGGTCCGGTCCAATAAGGGCCAGATAAGAGGGAGTCTACTGTACGAAAATTAAGTTTCGGGCTGAAATGCAGTTGTGGAAAATGAAATGGAACAATTTAAATTAGAGAAAGTACTATAAGATGGCCTCACAGCTTTAAAAAATTGTGGTTCACAGATTTATCTGAATGTGTGTGAGTATTTGACAATTTTATGCACGGTACCAATCAGAGTTGCCTCCTCAGAAAGAAGTTTTTCAACACTAGGAAGATTTAAACCCTGGATTAGATTTAGAATGGGAGAAGACCAGTTCTTGGCTTTATTATACATTCATTGAAATCTTAAAATATTCAAAGAAAATGTAATAGATCACTTTTCTTATATCGGTCTTAAGTGCAATATGGAATTTATTAAATTGTGATTTTTAAAACTGTTATTTTCAAACAATATGCTTTAATAGCTTTGGATTGGGTTGTTTTACCTCTGAGTGGCACTTTTTTGCACACCATGGGCTAAATGGCCAGGTCACATGGACCCTGAAGGCTCAGAGAAGGTTGGGGGAAGGGACCCACTGGAACAGCTGTTCCAGTGGGTCCCCCCCCCCCCCCCAACCTTCTCTGAGCCTTCGGGAGACAGATGGTAGCCTCCCATCAAGGCCATTCAGCATGTTCTTTAACATGCACAGGTTATGGCTCTCCCACACACAGGGACACGGTTAAAGATTTAGAATAGTGGATGGCGGCCTTTCCAAGCCCATCGGTGTCCCCTACTGACCATGGGCATGGCAGGGAATTTTGCAGAAATAAATCTCAATGCTGACCCAGCTGGGACTCAAACCTGGGAAATGTTTTAATAGCAAAAACGTTTAAGATAACTAACGATTTGCTATTTCAGAATGTTGTAGCAATATTTCTTTAAACTGACTAAAGATTTGTAATCAATGTTGTGTTTGTAAAAACAAAAAATTTTTAAGATGACTATAATTTCATATTATTTTATCAAACTATGGACTGAGAACATAATGTGCTCTAGAGAGCTTGTGTATTTTTACTATTAACCTTTCATACATTTCAGAAACATTACCTAGCATTTGTCGATTGAAATAAAATATTGCTAGCTATTCATTCCCTCTATAGGGAAGTGGGTGCTCCCCTAAATAAAGAATGGAGATAACCTAAAAACTTTATCAAGCTAATCCTAGTTTTTCATAAAAACACTTACACAAGGACATGCCTGCTGGTTAGTAGTCAGGTATGCTAACCAGTAGACCAGGTAGGGCTTATTTAGAAATGCAATAAAACCTCACTACTACAGATCCTCTATAATTCGAACTACAACTCAATAAATATTTCGCTGGCATATGAGACTTGAACTTGCATCTCCCCAGAAATATGCCACAGTATTCTACCATTGAAGAAATACATTCCAACTCTGTCTTTTTTTCCCATTACAACTCTGTCTTTTTTTCCAACTCTGTCTTTTTTTCCCATTATGTAAGACTTTTAAATTCTTCCTGAGATTTCAGCACCTACAGTTGGCAACATCTATGATCTTGGATGGCAAACTTTTTTTTATTATTGTGCTGAGTTAGATGTTTAAATCATTAATAATGCTAAATAGCTTGAAGAGACTTCATTATTTCCATCTTACTCAGTGCAGTAAAAAAGAAATAGTTGCCCAAGATCATAAATGGTGACAACTGTAGGTGCCGAAATCTCAGGAAGAATTTAAAAGTCTTACAAAGTGGAAAAAAGACAGAGTTTCAGTTTAATGAGACATTAGTTTAATGGTAGAATACTCTGGCATGTTTCTCTCAAGTTCCATATGTTGGCGAAACTTTTTCCACAAAATATTTATTATATAGTTTTGTTTGGAATGAATTATGCATGCACATTTTCATAAAGTATTGGTTTTACTATCATCATATTTGTGTCCTAATACTATCAAGTTAACATTATTGCTGCATTATGAATAAATTTGCTTGTTTTTATAAACTATGTTCTACAACTGAGACTTTCATTAATTTGGACTATCCATTCTCTGTTTGTTTAAATTAGAAAGGTTTTACTCTACATATTTAGCTAGCATTTACATTATGAAGATACTGAGTCTGTCAATTCTTCATATAATGAAAATACCATAATTCAGTGGAAAAAACCTAATAATTTTTCCAAGGGTTGGGGAAAATATTTGTTATTGCAAAAACTATCTTGTTATAAAAACCAATCATTTGGATCAGTGGTCATCAAATTCATTAGCAATGAGTAGCTGTCATTGTTTTTCTACGAACCATAATAAGGAACTCTCTGTAAAAGAAGAAATTTTTTAAAAATCAATAACTTATCAAAAGTAATTATTTTTTCCAAAATGAATAAAAAAAGTAAATATGATACCGAATCCAAATTTTGTTATTGGCAAATCAGCATGATTGATTAGTTAACTAGTTAGCATTAGTTATTATTAGTAAATTAGATTGAATCATAAAAATATTACTACTTTTGTATAGTTCACTATTTGATGAAAATACTTCAGCATAGCTCCCAGAATTAAGCTAACACTACTTCTTTTAACATTACCCTTTTCTTAATGGAGCATTTCCAAGGGTTCTGAACAAAGATTCCAAGATAAAATATTAAACCTTGGAATCTCAAATGGAGCATTCCCAAGTACAGAGATTCCAAGGTTTAACATTAAAAAATATTAAACCTTAGAATCTCTGTACTTGGGTATGCTTTGCAGAGACCTTGGAATTCGGTTTGATGACCGCTGATTTATACAATCAATAATTTCTTAATAAATAGTTAACTTTCCACTTGCTTTAAAATGCATATGACATTAGAAACAAAACTAAATGGGAAATTCCCTTTGAGCGTTTTTTTTTTGACTTACAGGGAAAATCCTTCATACCTCCTTGAATGACCCCCCTACAGACTTTAGATTTATGACCTATTCTATGCTTCGTTCCCACTCCTCAAATTGAAATTATAACTAGACAGATATTGTTGAAGCGTTAGAAACCTGAAGTATGAAAGCAGACCATGCCCAGCAAAAGCAGATGCTAGTAATTATTACACGTGTTTGATAGTAGATTGTTTACAAATTGGATATCGTATCCATTCTCTCAGTTTATTTTATTTATGCATTTATAATAAACCTTTTTTATTTCTGTAGGTTTATTTTGATTTCATTATATTTATATAATTATTGATATTTTGGACTTATGCTATATCCGTGGTTTTGATTAGCTATGACAATTGCAGACTTACAAACTTGTTGCATCAGATTTTTTCTTCACATCACAGATTATATGCTAATTTTTCTTTTACTATTTCTTCATTTTCAAGTTCAAAATCTCTGACCTTTCATTGTTTCCTGAAAATGAATGGTCTTGGATATATAAGCAAAAAGGCTTCCTTGGCACAGAAACCAGGAAATCAGTCCTTGTGTGTGAGGGCAATTTTGGTCAGTGTTTTTAACCTCACCCCCTTGGCAAAATTTAATTTTTTTTAACCCTTCCAGTGTCCAGCCTGAAAAACAGGTTTTCATCCAGAGGCCAAGCTATTTTCTCCCTATGCTCAGCTAAAAAAAACTTTAACATTAGAACTTTTTTACTAAATAACTAATGAAAGGAATTATGGCATGTTGTATGCCAAATTACTCAGCATTTAATTCTGGATTTTCTGAAAATAAAGCATTTAACAAAAAACACTGTTTATTTTAATAGGACTTTTATGTAGTAAAAAAATGCATCTGGTAACACAAATGAAAATTTATTTAAAAAAAAACTAATAGACAGAAATGATTACAATGCATATGAATAGGTTGACTATATATTTCTCAATAACAAAATTTTTTTTTCGTTTTAAGTAAATATTTCTATTGTTTTGTAATTTTTTTTAGTACCATACTTTGAGAAAATTCCAGGCTTTCAGCCAATTGTGTTGAGTCACATAAACAAGTCAACTTCAGAATTTAAAAAAAAAATAACCAATCAACGGAAATAGGTCATGTTATATACCAACTTAAACAGAATTTAATTGCGAATTTTATGAAAATAATTTAAACAAATTTGCAAGCATATTGATTTTAATAAGCCTTTTTCAATATGATATGGTGAAAAAAAAGATAGCACTATACAGTTAAAGCTTCATTTTGGAAAACCTGATGAATCAATACAAAGTGAATGCACGGTATTCCCTGTTAAGATAGACATCAAACATTAATTAATAGATTCTGAAAAAAATTCATTGCTGACACGGCGGGAATCGAACCCGCATCTCTCCAAATTCATGCCAGAGCATGTTACCATTGTACCATGCATTGGACAATGAAATTTTTCAGAATAAGACCTTATAAATCTTCTTCACTGAGATGTGGCTGACACTGCGCCATGCCTTAGCATTTGTGACCTTCTCATTAACATCTGATAATCAATAGCAATGACTGAAAAAGTTGCATCTCCTTGAGTACATATGGTACTGTCTCAGTCACGTCTCAGTGAAGAAGATTTATAAGGTCTTATTCTGAAAAATTTCGTTGTCCGACACATGGGACAATGGTAGCACACTAAGGCATGAATCTGGAGAGATGCGGGTTCGATTCCCATCATGCCAGTGATGAATTTTTTTCAGAATCAATTAATGTTTGAAACCTGATGAATAAAAATAGTTAAATTATATATTTATTGAAAGGAAATGTCTCCCAAATATAATATTCAACCTGAAATGATTTTTATTTCTTTTAATGATTCTTTTCAGTATCTTACATTTTAAACATGGCTAGTGTTATACAACGTGACTTGGACTTCTCACATTCATGGGAATTTCTGAACTGGTTATGAAATAGAAAAAAAAACGTCTTGACTTTTTTTTCATTACTAAATGTTATGAATTTTTTCTTTGGGTGTTGAAGTTTGGTAATTCTGCATAAGTGCAGAAAGGTTTGTGCACCATAGCAAAAAAAAAAATAGCATTATATTGTCTGTGTGGCACAGCCAAGGTATTGGGGGGGAGGGGGTGAAACTTTCACTGAGAGTTTAGCAAAGGGGACACCTTCCCGAAATTGCCCTCCCACATGATGACTGATTTCCATAGCAAGGAAGTCTATTTTTCTTCCATATCCAAGACATTCATTTTCAGAAAACAATACAAGCTCAAAGTTTTTTACTAAAAAAAAAAGAAATAATAAAAGAAAAATTACATATAACCTAATGGTATATGAAATAAAATATCTGCAACAACTTTTAAGCCGGCCTCCGATCTAGTATAACTTGTAAAGATTGATAAATCATCCGATCGAAGATCGCTAACTAACAGAAGTAAATATACAAAAATGAATTTGCTTTTGTATCCAAAAACTCATTTATTTTCAGAAAATGATACTAGATCAAAGTTTTACTGAAAAATTAATATATAATGAAACAAAAATTAACATATAGCCTAATGCGAAGTTAAAATATCCACAGCAACAAGTTGTAGGCTGGCCATACAATGTACCATAACTAAGAAAAAATCAATACTTATCGATTGGCCAATGCTAGTTAATTTCCAAAACCAAATCTACTGAAATGAAAACTAACGTTTAAATATAAGAAAAGTAAATACTAACTTTACAAAGGGTATCCAATATGCTGGACCAAAACTGTAAAAAACACTTATAGCACACGGAACTGAGATTGCATATGTCAGCCATCTGCATCTAGTTTGCCTTAGTGAAGCCTAACTAATTAAATGCACTGCAATCAGAATTTCTATGAAGGATGTGTTTACTTCCAGTTTCGATTTTAAAAGTGGGAAAGATGCATAGAATGCTGGGAAAAATTATAAAAATAACTTGGGAATACTGAAATAGGTTTATGACAGAAAAGAGTGTGAAACAGAAAAAAATAAATGGTGGTATGTATTTTGTAATTATTTCCAAAATCTATTGTTTTTAAAAATGGCAGTTTCTTTGGTTAATTTTTTTGAAAATTTTCGAAAATTTAAAGAAAAATTTGTTGATAATGGTTCAAATCAAATTTGTGAGCTGAAATCAAATGGTTGCTTTAGCAAATAGGGACATTAGCAAGCAAATTGGCAATGCTGTTTAGTGCTTCTAAGAAATGGCAATCAGAGGGCTTTATCAAATTATTTATATTGTAGTTTAATAAAATATTCATCAGATTAAAAAACAAAGTATTATTTTTGAAGCTGAATAATATATTATTATATGATATTGTTGCAAATTTTAAATGGATGACACTGAGCGGGAGTATAATAAGTATATTTAAAATACAAGTTACAATAAATACAATGCAAATTATTTCAAAACTATGGATGAAATAACTTAATAACAAACTAACTACTATCTACATAAATTAATAACACTTTTTCTACAGAGCATACAAGACCAGCTCTGTCTGTTCTACTAAATTACTACCTTTTCATTTTGTTTGCCGTAACTCTTGAATACCTTCACTTCAGGCATAAACAATCCTTCGTCTTTGGTTAGATCACTAGATTTATCACACTAGCAAAACAAAACCACCCGTGCACACAACACATAAAGATATTTCTTGTTTTTTTATTACTTATCGTGCACTGACTCAGACTATCTAAACCTATTTTTTTTCTGCACAACTTTAACATTGTAATTCTATCATTCTCATTTTCAGGTCGATTCTACATTCAAATTCGTTTGTTGTATAATTCTCATGCACAAGCATATGCAAGCGTTCATGTCACATTTTGTCATGAAGTCACTGTAGTGCGTTCATCTGTGCGCACACAACACATAAAGATATTTCTTGTTTTTTTATTACTTATCGTGCACTGACTCAGACTATCTAAACCTATTTTTTTCATCACAACTTTAACATTGTAATTCTATCATTCTCATTTTCAGGTCGATTCTACATTCAAATTCGTTTGTTGTATAATTCTCATGCACAAGCATATGCAAGCGTTCATGTCACATTTTGTCATGAAGTCACTGTAGTGCGTTCATCTGTCATAACACTGCCCCCTCCTTAGGTCTTGTTTGTCCCGAACAATTCTGGATTCCGAAGCTTCTTCAGTTCTTCGATGAAACGGGGCCAAATGATCCACGTGAATCACCTTGCACTTTGTAGTTGGATGTCAATGAATGCGATACACCACTTCGTTTTATCCTGTTAACTATCATATATAGACCTTCCCAAGGTTTCTGAAGTTTTGGAGAAAGCCTCTTCTTTCTATGTGGATTGTATAGCCAGGCAAGATATCCTTGATTGAAAACAGTTCCATTTATTTTACTGTCGTATCTTGTTTGCTAAATTGATGTAATGTCTAACAGAGTGATGGATTTCTTCTAGTTGTTGTTGTAATTCTTGTATGTATTGTGGAGTGGATACAGGCATTGCTTCAGGCCGACCATATAAAAGGTTACAGGGAAGACGTACCTCTCTTCTAAAGAGCATCATGGAAGGTGTCTGTCGAGTTTTCTCTTGCACTGCTGTTCTATATGCCAACAGAAGGAGTGGTATATGGCGATCCCAGTCACGTTGATGGTCGTTCACAAATAATGCTAGATGCTGTGCAATTGTCCTATTAAATCTTTCAACCATACCATCCGACTGAGGGAGTAGGAGAGTTGTTCTGGTTTTCTGAATGCCTAATAATTGGCAGATGCTAATTATTAGGACATTGGATTGGATTATTTTATTTATTAGAATATTGATACATTGGATTCAAAATTCCATCCTTGGTCAGAGTGGAATTGCAAAGGTACTCCATACCTACTAATAAAGTTATTTACTATCATCTCTGCCATTGTTGTTGCTGCCTGGTCTTGGATGGGATAGACCTCAGACCACTTTGTGAAATAATCCATTACCACTAATAAATATCGATTTCTATCATCAGTTTTAGGAAACGGACCCATTACATCAATGGCTATTCTTTCAAAAGGGGCATCAACCTTATAAGTCTGCAGCTTACCCCGACTCCTAGTCTTAGGGCCTTTCTTTGCTGCACAGGCTTCTCATTGCCTACACCATCTTTCAATGTCTGGCCCACTTTTCAGCCAATGAAATCGTTCCCTGGCTTTGGCCAATGTCTTATTAACACCGAAGTGTCCTCCAGTGGCACTATCAATGTACATCTTTTATCACTAGTTCCCTCGTGAGCGAGGAAGGATTATCTGCCAACGGATCAGCCGTCCAGTAGAATTCTCCCATCTTCTGTATGGATCTTCTTATGTATGATCATCTTCTGTATGATTTATCTTCTGTATTCTTTCACTTCTAAGGAGTCCCACTGTGCCCAGTAACTTTTAGTAGTTGGACTATACCTTGAGATTTGCTCCCAATTTGTCTTTGATCAGATTTTTCAATCAAATCCATTATTGGCCTTATATCTTCATCATCTAGTTGAGCCTTTCTAATTTCAATTGGACTCCAAATGTTAGGAGTATCACTGTTTGTTTGTATTGATATTATTTGTCTTATGGGCATTACCTCTTTAGTTCCAAATTTCAATTTTGCATTAGAGCAATTTTTACAATTGTCAATGCATAAGCATCTGGAAAGAGCATCTGCATTCCTATGCATTTTACCATTTCGATGCTTGATGGAAAAATTGTATTCTTGTAATCGTTGTATCCACCTAGCGATTTGTCCTTCAGAGTTTTTAAAGTTTAGTAACCACCTGAGTGCAGCATGATCAGTGCATATAAGGAATTTCTGGCATAGAGATAATGATGAAAATGTTCTATTGCTTTTACTATTACTAACAGTTCTTTTCGTGTTACACAATAATTTCTTTCTGGTTTGGATCGAGTTTTACTAAAGTATGCAATAGCTTTCTCTTGTCCGTCTTCTTGTTGTGAAAGTACAACACCAACTCCTGTGTTACTTGCGTCAGTATCTATTATGAACTGTTTCCCAGTTTGTGGATATGCTAACAGTGGTGTTGTGGAAAGAGCTTGCTTCAACTGTTGGAAGGCTACGTCACATTCAGTGGTTCACATGAACCACTGGCTCTCCTCTGTTAGATGATGTAATGACCTTGCGATGTTGGTGAAACCCATGAGAAATCTTCTATAATAGGTTCAAAAACCAATAAAACTACGAAGTGGAAAAACTTGTGGTGTAGGCCAGTCTGTTATGGCTTCTATCTTACTAGAATCAGTCTTAATCCCTTAATGTAGTGATGACATGACCAAGGTAATGAACCAAGGTGCTGGAGCAGTTTACACTTAGTCAGTCCCAATTTTAGCTTGGCTGCCAAACGTTTTTCAAACACTTGACAAAGATTTCTCAAATGTTTGTCAAAAGTCTTTCCAAGAACGATGATGTCGTCCAAGTGAACCAGGCAGACCTCCCAAGACAAACCTTTGAGCACCGACTCCATTAGTTGTTCAAACATTGAAGGTGCATTGCAAAGTCCAAATGACATCACTTTAAACTGCCAAAGTCCATTTCCTGTAGTGAAAATTGTTTTCTCACGGTCTTCAGGATGTATACCAACTTACCAATAGCCAATCTTTAAGTCCAAAGATAGGAACCTCTTAAGATAGGAACCATTCTGACCCAGAGTGTCTAGTGTATCATCAATACTGGGTAAAGGAAGGCAATCTTTCTTTGTTATATCATTTAATCTGCGATAATCTACACAAAATCGAACAGATCCATCCTTTTTCTTGACAAGAACCACTGGTGATGTCCAGGGACTCTGTGATGGTTCTATAATGCCTTGATTTTCCGTGTCCCTTATGAGTTGTTCTGTCTCCTCTCATTTTGCCAATGGAAGCCTTCTTGCCGGTAGACGGACTGGAGGAGAATCACCAGTGTTGATCTTATGTTCTGTCAGGTTAGTACGGCCATAATCATTTGATGTGGCAGAAAAAATGTCGGAAAACTCTTTCAATAGGTTCTCTGCCATAGCAGCTTGGTCTTCAGTTAATATTCGTCTGGTTTCTCTCCATAAGTCAGTAAGATGAGATGGAATGTCTGTATGATTTTGGTTTGAATCAATAACTTCTTTTTATTTATACTTGTTAACCAGGAACAAATTCACATATTGCTAATTCTTCATCCTTTTTCAATATTCTATTGGATTTGTTACAGTTCATCACTCTGATAGGAATCTGTTCTTTATCTATTCTGACTAAAGTCCTTGCAACCAGGATACCATGAGTTAAAGCTCCTTTACCAGAGGCTTCAGTGACTGCCGATCGGAAGGCTCCAGAAGTCTCCGCCCAATGTCCACGGACTATAATTTCACTTTGTGCTGTGATCCCTGTGTCTTCTGTCACTAATATTGGAGTCACGCTTGATAAAGAATCAGATGTTTGGCTAAGCAAAGAGATCTCTTCTGTCTTATAGATGAGTAGGTTGTCACTGGGTCTAATGTTGAATCCATGTTTCTTAAAGAAATCAAGGCCTAATATGCATTCATTGTAGATGTCAGCGATGTAAACAGGATGGTGTACCAGACAGCTACCAACTCGGATGCTAAGTTCTATTTTTCCATGGATTTTAGCATGATCTCCAGTGGCCGTTTGTAGGCTTATTTTAGACTGTGTAGTATTCAAGTTTGGATGAGGTATTATTTTCTTTATTATATCCATTCTGAGTAAAGCTACATTTGCACCAGTGTTGAATATTATACTGTGATGGTCCACTCATTCACTTTTACTTTACCTTAACCAGTTTTGCTTAATTTACGTTATATTTATCAGTTTGGGGATTTTTTATTTCCTTTTTGGCGGGCTGTTCCGATCTCCTTCTGAGCTGCAGGTGTTGTGCATGCACAACTCCGACCTTTTGACTGTTAACCGCTAAAGCGCATGTTAACCGCTATAGCACGAGGACACACCCTCTCTTGCATCATAGCTTGTGCGCTAGTCAGTTTATGTAAATGTCTCCTGGTGTGGAACATGACAAGTGCGGACTTTTGTACAACGCATGATATAACATTGACATTAGGTCACAGATAACTTAGAAGAGAAATTGTAAGAAGTTAGAAGAGAAGTAGTTAGTGACAGAAGAAGTAAGTGTAGTAGAGGAGGTTAGTAGTAGAAGTTAGTTGGTGTAGTGAGATGAGATGTAGTTGACATTTTGATTTGATGTTGGTGAGTTAAAATTTTGGAAATAAATTTTGTTTGTTATAGAAACTTTTGAATCCTTGCTATTTTTTCTCTTGAGCAATGTTAGTTGAAAATTTTTGATTGTATTTAATATTTAAACTTGACAATCAATTTTTGAATTCTTACTTGCTAAGTAATGCCTGCTGGTATAATATTAGAACCCTAATTTCGACTTTAATTGGCAAGTTATTATTGCCTGGCGCCCGAGCTATCCAGACTTTGAATAAATATTGGATCAGATAAAAGGGTTCAAAACTTTAAAAAGTTATTAATCTTTGGAGCGTTACAATATGGCAAGGTATTACATTTATGGTTCCATTAGCTACTAATCCAGTATTATCACCACGTAGTGTTGAAACATGGGAGACTTCTCCTGGGGCCAACCAATCAACAGCCAGCCCTTGCTCTTTACGTTGCATCTGCTGGTTCTGTTGTCTGTTAAATGTGCTTGAATTTTTCATCCATCCCTTTTGCAGTTGCCTCGAATGTGTCCAGTCTTGCCATAATTCCAACATTGAATGTCTGTGGTAGTTTTTGAAGAAGAACCTTTTATGTCTTTCAAAAAGGACAGTATGGCTTTGGTTAGTTCTTTCATTTCACTATCCTTTTCTACAGTTTCTTCTGCACTCACAAATCTCACTGTACGTTTGTTCACTCGGGAGGAAAGCCTGGAGCCCTCGTACTTCATAGCATGTACAACAGCTGACTTTAAGGATTCACCTTCCAACATCCTCAGAGGTTGTTGAGTGTCAGGATCAGCAATAGCATCAATAAATTGTAATTGAGATAAGTTATCTTGGATTTCTGGTGGACAGTTACTATAAGCCAATCTAGCTTGATGCTCAAATCACTAGCAAGTTCTTGCAAAGTTTCACCACTCTTCTGCATGCGATGTTTAAATTGAGTCACATAGTATTGTTTTAAATAACTATCACAAACCTGAGTTCTAATGCAGAAACCAGACTTTGATAATCAAGTCGTTTTTCTTCTGGAACAAATTGTAACACTTCTGCAGCAGAATTTCTTAAGAAAGCTGCAAGAAAACTAGCTTTAGGAATTCATTCCACTCATTAGCTCTAGCGATAACTTCAAGTTGTGTTTTAAATACTGTCCAAGATGATTGACCATCATATGTAGAAAGTTTAGTTATATTTTTAGTGATGTGTGTAATAACATTATTTTCACTAAAATTACTATTATCACAAGAAGAAGGTAACATTTCATTTCTCAAAATCTGAAACTGGCATTCACAATCAGTTTTTACACTCTCAATTTGATGTTTTTAATCTAACATAACACTATCAAGATCATCTTTTACATTGTCAATTTCAACCTTTAAACTATTACATTGTCTATTAAGTTCAGTTTTAATGTCCTTACACTGATCAGTAATCTTACCAATTTGAGAAGCCATTTCAGCTTTCAACTGAATGGCCTTCAACAACATTATTAGAACCCTAATTTCGACTTTGTCTAGCAAGGTCACCAATTTTGGTTTGTCGTAAAAAATATTAGACAAAACTTGTCTAGCAAGGTCAACACTTTGTCTAGCAAGGTCACCAATTTTGTTGTTTATGTCATTATTTTGAGTAGCAAGTTCACCAATTTCACCTCTTGTATCAGTCATCAACTTTACTAATCCATCCATACTTCTAGTTAACAGCACTCACAATAATAATAATATCCCACTCCTGACACCAAATGTTGCAAATTTTAAATGGATGATACTGAGCGTGAGTATAATAAGTATATTTAAAATACAAATTACAATACAATGCAAATTATTACAAAAATATGGATGAAATAACTTAATAACAAACTAACTGGTATCATACATAAATTAATAACCCTTTTCTACAGAGCATACAAGACCAGCTCTGTCTGTTCTACTAAATTACTACCTTTTCATTTTGTTCACCGTAACTCTTGAATACCTTCACTTCAGGCATAAACAATCCTTAGTCTTTGGTTAGATCACTAGATTTATCAAACTAGCAAAACAAAACCACCCACACACACACCACATAAAGATATTTCTTGTTTTTTTATTACTTATCGCGCACTGACTCAGACTATCTAAACCTCCTTTTTTTCTGCACAACTTTAATTCTATCATTCTCTTTTTCAGGTCGGTTCTACATTCAAATTAGTTTGTTGTATAATTCTCACACACAAGCATATGCGAGCGTTCATGTCACATTTTGTCATGAAATCACTGTAGCGCATTCATCTGTCGTAACAATATATATATAAAAAATTACAAAGGCAATATTTATTTTTAAAAAATAGTTTTTTTTTTGTTGTACTAAAAACGGATACATGTCCTTGGACTTTCAATTCAGATTCTCAAGACAGAACCTATACAGACGACGTGGACACTGAAAGGGTTAAATGATGAGTTTTTAAGTTTATATTGAATGGCTTAAAAGATATTACCTATTCGCCCCCCCCCCCCTACCCTTCCCCTTAATATCTTGGCAGGGCCCACTCTGAAAATGTTTGCTCAGTGCTCTGAGTTTCGAATTGTGCCTAAATGGATTACTCGAAAGACAAAAGAGTAAAGTTGTCTTTTAAGATACGGCATGATGGACTTGAATATGATCAACTTTTTTTTTTTGCTTTGGTGCACTAACTTTTTGGAAGTTACCAAGATCCTCAAAATTCCCAAAGAAAAAATTCATGATGTTCAGTAAAAAAAAGCAACCAAGAAAGTGTTCCTCCATTTCATAAACTGGATAGAAAACCCCATTAATGTGAACAATCCAAGTCACCTTACATAACTTGGCCCATGTTTTAAAATATACCACATTGAAAATAGTTGGGTTGTTTGGGTTGTTTTACCTCTGAACAGCACTTTTTTGCACACCATGGAGTAGATGGCCAGGTCACAGGACCACAAAGGCTCAGAGAAGGTTGGGGGAGGGGACCCACTGGAACAGCTATTGGGAGACAGAGGATTCTCTCTCGGGATTTCATGCAATCAAGACGTATTTTCTCAGTGCTCTCAGTTTTGAATTGTGCCTAAATGGATTACATGAAAGACAAAAGATTAAAGTTGTCCTTTAAGATAAGGCATGATGGACTTGAATATGGTCAAGTTGTTAAATGCTTAGCAGGTCGTTTTGGATCACAAAATCTGGATATTGCACAAAAGTTAAATTTTTGCACCACAGTTGTCACTTTCTCTAATGGAAACAGTGCAGAACTTTTCGCCATGAACCCTTTTCAATGCATTTAAAGGACACTCTGTCACTATCACTCGACTGGCAATTCCTGTTCAACTTGTTAAAAGTCTCCAAGCTCCCATTCTTTGTGTCTAATCAAGCTGTGATTTCTGCTCTTGCCACCTATGGATCTCTGAAGTCACTAAAAGACGAATATCTAGATGTTCGGGATTATAGTCGGTAAAAACAAGAACAAGAGTTGTATATATGGAGATTCAGGAGCAAATTCCTAATTTTATAAAAATTGAAAACTTCACTGCTACTATCATTTATCCAGGAATTTCAAAAGTGTGTAAATCACCTGATCACTTTGTCAAAGACAGTATTGCTTTTTCCTCATGCAAACAGTTTTCCTCTCATCATCCTACTGATAGTAAAATATATCTCAAACTTTCTCATGATGACAAACAGGATTCTCCAAAGTCACCTCCAGTAGTTGAACAAGGCGACAAATTAAAGATTTCTCCTGTTTCAAATCATTCTGTTTTTTCTACAAAAGACAATTTTGTTCCTAATTCCCAGACCAACAGAAGAAAGTGTCTTTCTTCATCTACGGATTCTCTTCCTAGTGAAGAACAAGGTCTCAAATCGTCCACTAAAAAGAAACCCACAGCTGAAATTACAAAGTCAAATTAGGTTTCCAGAGTTAAACATTTTATTACTGCTGTTGATCCACTGCCTTCAAATGATCCAATTACAGAAAATAATGAAGCTACAGAGACCTTTGAGGACACTGTGGACTTCTTAAAATTTCTTGCAAATTATCAAATTGCTAACTCTGAGTGGGAAGTTCCTAACTATTAGAAGGTTCTTCGAAAATCAGTTTCTAAAGATGGTCACATTCTACCTAACTTTCAAGAACTTTACTTGAATACTTTGGGGAGAAGTCCTCAGAATGAATTATTTTCTGTCTGGGGCTATATTCAAATTGTTCAACAGATGTAGCCAAAATACAAGCAATTAATTGTATTTGATTATTCTTTATTTATTTATTCTTACTTTATTTCCCTTGTTTTTCTTATCTACCATGTTTCGTGATAAATTTTACCTGTTTTAACTTTGTTAAATTGTTTTAATTTGTTTCAATTAATTTGTTTTAATTGTTTTTAATTGAGATAGACACTCTCAGCCAATTCCAATTTTCTCGCTTTTCACTGGCTGAGGCAAAATTGGCTTAAATTTCTTAAAATTTTCTATACTGTCTTCTTTCGACTTTTTTCAAAACTCTCATTCTTTCTGTTTAAATTTTTTAAACTTTATTATTATTTTTGACTATAAATTATTAATATTCTATCCACTTTACATCTATTGCTTTGAGCCTTTCATTGCCATTTCTTTTAAAAAAATTTTGTTCTAAATTTTTATTTTTTGCCAACCCTTGATTTATGAAGATTTTTCTCTCTTTTCTATTTATCCAGTGTTATGGCAAGTATGCTAGCCCCTCTTACGTGGGAGGGCTTACAACAGTGCCACTCAAACTAACATAATGACGACAATGACGAGAGACAGATAGTAGCCTTCCATCAAGACCATCCAGTGTGTACAGGATATGGCTCTCCACACATGGGGCCATGGCTTTACGTCCCATCCAACAGACGGCGGCCTTTCCAGCCCATCAGTGTCCCCTTCTGACCATGGGCAGGGCGGGGAATTTTGCAGAAATAAATCTCAATGCTGACCCAGCGGACATTGAAAAAAATCATTAAAATAAATAAAAATGTTTCAAGAAAATATATTATTCAGGAATAAATTTCTTTCCTATTAATATATATATAACTGTTTTTATTCATCAGATTTTCCAAAATTAAGCCTTAATTGCATAGTCTGATCTATTGTTTTCACTATATCAGAGTAAAAAAGTCTTGTTAAAATCAAATGTTTCCAATTTATTTATTTTTTTCATAAAATTTGGAATTAAATTCTGCTTAACTTGGTATATAACATGACTTATTTTAGCTGAGTGTTGTTATTTTTAATTCTAAAGTTGACTTGCTTATTTGACTCAGCACAGTTGGCAAAAGTCTGGACTTTACTCATAGTACTGGAAACTACAAAACGAGATTTTCTTGCTCCAAGTAAAACTTTATTTTTCAGTTATTCATAAATAAATAGCCTTTCTTATTCATATATATTATAATTATTGCATAGTGTTTTTCTTTAAATAAAATTTTTAATTGCATTGCCAGATGCATTTTTTTTTACTACATGACTCTAAAAAAAATCCATATTAAAACTAGTCTTTTTTTTGGTAAATATTTCATTTTCAGAAAATCCGAAAATAAATGCTGATTAATTTGGCATATAACATTCTACAATTCCATTAGTTATTTGACAAAAAGTTCTAAAGATAATTTCCTTTTGACTGAGCATATGAAAAAATACCTTGATCTCTGGAAGTAGTTTTTCAGGGTGGAAGGATTAAAGTAGGAAGAAGAAACATATGATTATAGATCTGACTTTTAGTGTATAGAAAAGAACGTTGGCAAAGTAACTGCTGAAACCATTAGCAATTTCTTGGCTTGTGCCTAGTGATTTCATTTTTTTCATAGATTCATTAACAGAATTTTTTCTTGTATTAACAATATTCTATAGTTTTTGAATCATTGTTAGTGAACAGAATTTTAGTTAACTAAATCGCCTTTTGGTAATTCTGATAATGATTGGAATTTTATTCCCATGGTGTATATAGTTGTTTTTATGTTCAATACTGTTTTTCCTGCATTTGTACATATTGCAAGGTCTTTAGTTTTTTATTTCTTGAATGATTCAAATTTGATCTATCCTTTTATATAGTTGATTTGCAAAAGAAAGAACTGAAGGTTTGAATACTGTCTCATAGACAGGCCTGTACTTATACAAAAAAAAAAAAAGTGAGGGGGGGGGCAGTGCAAGAAACACAATCAAGACAAAGTTGTAAAAGATCAGATTTCCAATGCAGTATAACATTTCCCCCTCCATTTTAGAGATATTTTATCATTTAGTCTAGAGTTTGTTTAAATGCTCTATAAGTTCATTATCAGACAAATTTTAATAGAATGTTTAAATGTAAAGGCTTATTATACTTTAGTTGAGCATGCTACAAATTAAATGAATTGTAAGGAACGTGCTACGTAGGAATAGTCATATCAGATTATAAAAAACAGGACTGGTAACCTGATGATAACAACAAAACCTTCAGGAGATGATTACAACAGGTTCCCAGTGCCAATGGCAGCAAAAAAAAGCCATCTGTCATCAGTGACTCCAAGTTGCACAGACAAAAAATGGCCACCATATCCATTACCTGTGGCCTATAATTCTAAATGGTATCATCTGTCACTCTGGAAATCTTGAACTGTGAAGGACCTGGGTATGTTTTAAGCTCGCATATGAGTTAAAAGTAAATGCTGAAATGGTAAAAGATAATGTAATATCAACTAAGTGGAAAAATGTTGAAATGGTAAAAGATAATGTAATATCATCTAAGTGTAACAACTAAGTGGAAATTACTTATATTTATTGTTAGTATAAGTTAAGAAGGAAAAACTGGTAACTAATGCCACTGACTGAATAAATTATGTTACTTTACTTAAAATGCCAGAACCTCTGTGGTTTAAGAGATGTAAAAAGTGTAAGTTGTAAAAACTCACTGATAAGTTCTCTACATGTTGCCTAAGCACAAAATATTCACTGAAGTGCCACTGAATTATGGATAGCAACTTAATAATGTGTTGGACCCCCTCTGGCCTTGACGGCCACCACATGATGAGGCAAGGATTCCACAAGCTTGCATAAATGTTCACAGGTATGGCAATCCATGCATCCTCAGAGCTGCCCACAATTCTCTCAGGTTCATCGTTGATGAAACATGGACCTGATACTCTGCTCGATGGCATCCAAAGATTTTTGATGGGATTTAAATCTGGGCTTCAAGGTGGACAATTCGTTATTTCATAGTCAGCAGAATGCTCCTGCAACCATGCAGTAGCCAACCTGGACCTGTGAGATGAACAGTTGCCTTGCTGGTAAGACACCATCTCCATTGGGATGTATGATGGCCATAAATGGGTGTAAATGGCCAACCATGAGTTCTATATTTCCTGGATGCATTGAGAGTTGTCGGTACATATACCAAAGGTCCCAGAGACATACAACTGAAGACACCCCAGACCATCACTGAGCCACCACCAGCTTGTACTGTTCCAACCTGACACACAGGATCCATGGCTTCATGGGTTGGCACCATACCCCATGGAGGTGCAATGAAGTTTAAATTGGGATTCATCACCCTGGCTATCCGTTGCCAATTTGTCAA
Source organism: Ryuthela nishihirai (assembly GCA_038380435.1). NCBI lineage: Eukaryota > Metazoa > Arthropoda > Arachnida > Araneae > Heptathelidae > Ryuthela > Ryuthela nishihirai. The sequence continues at coordinate 87,521,628 of JAWZYU010000002.1, forward strand.
TGGTCCAGGTTTGGATGTTTTTAGCCTAGGCAAGGTGTTGAGCCCAGTGTCGTGCCGTTAGAAAAGGGACTCTCATAGGTCAGTGGCTCCTGAAGCCGAGACGATGAAGTGAGCATTGCATGGTCTGACTGACTTCCTGGCTGGAACCCACGTTTAGATGGGAGGTGTTTTCAGATATCTGGCCCCTATCAGTTGATACAAAGCGGGTCAGACAGCGAACTGTCTGACCCGCTTCGATCATCCCATGATCATTCAAGGTTGATTGTCTTCTGCAGTTTGTCCAGGTGTTTTTTTGTTTTTGCCAGAATTTTCATATTCCCAGAACACTCTTGAAACTGTTGTACGAGAAAATCCAAGTTCATTGACAATTTCGGTGATCAAGTGCCCATCTGTCAAGCACCTACGATCTGCCCTCTGTCAAATGCATCTAAATCCTGTGCCTTTCCCATTACGCTTCTCACAACAAATGCTTGGGGAAGCCAAAGCTCACAGCTATATATGACCAGAGTTTCAGCCACACATGCACGCAAATGACTTGCAATACTGAATTTGGATGTCTCCTATCCCTAATTCAATGGCACTTCAGTGTAGATAAATTGTGGAGTAGCTAGCTTGCTCAATAGCTATTAAATTACAGCATAATTGTGTTACACTGATTTGAATTACTGCTGTGTTGAAATCTATATTGAATTGAGTTATACTTATCTACCTGCTGATTTCTTCAACAATGGTATGGTTTTGTATATTGTACAATTTATGCCATCCGACATAGCCAATTGGAGTAGCTGTTACATTGTTGTGTATATTTTTTAACTTACACAGTGATATAGAAGTATAAAATCACTAGTCCTAATATACAAAAAAGAATACCTTTATTTTTGCAAGCTCTTTTATTTGACTCTGCCTCAGTAATTCATTATCATTTTCTAAAGAGTGAAATGCAGGTTCAATAGATTCTTCAAACTGTAAAGCTTCAAAATGGTACACTGGCATTCTGTTTAAAAATAAATGGGATGCCTCAAATGGTGCTTGATTTGAAAAGAGAGACATGCCTTTCGCAGGGCTCAAAAAATGGCTACAACGTTGATTACGCTCTACAAACCGGAAACTCTGCAAACTAATTTCATTCGAAGAAGTTGAACTTCCAAATGCACGAGATCTAGATGCTGAATTTCGAAGTTGTTGTGCTGAAAAAAAAAACATTACATAATGTTTAGACACACTAAAATGTAAAAACGTGAAATCAAAATTTTATAATTTCCTTTCAGCATAAAACATAATCAAATATCTTGTGTCAGTTAAATTTACATTTTGATATTTACTAAAAATAGAAAATAAATATCCCCTCAGACAGCTGCTTGCCACAGAGCTCTGACAGGAGCCTATCAGTTTATACATCATAGAGAAGGTCTGCGAGTAAGGCAAGACCTCAGCAGAAAGAAAACAAAATATCCATGCCTTGCCTGGGCTCGAACCCACTACCCTCAAATAACTAGCCAAGCGACTAAAAAAATTTTATTGCTCAATGACAGAGAATTTTAAGCTACTTTTGTTAATTTCTGAAAAAGAAGGTCTCTTTAATTGCGTAGCCAAGCATGCTAACCACTTGGCCATGGGATAGCTCTGATATTTACTACTGAATACTATTCATCTTTTTCACACATATCATTTACTATTAGTTTATATGAAATTATAGCACAAGTTCATTACCTTGAACACTTGATGATTGTAAATTTCTGCAGAATTACTGTCATATATTGATTAACTGACTAATGATATTTACATATCAATTATTAGTTATTACTTTTTAATGATTAATTTTATTAATATCATAAAGTACACATGATACTGACTTTGATAATCACTGTTAAAAGCCACTGTTTCCCATTGCACTGTGACAAAAGCCTCCATTACTGGTGACTGATGATCCAAGCACTTTCTAAAAATAAGCACAGGAAGAAGGGGGACAATGTCAATTATTTCTGTTCTCTCCTTCTTATTACTGATTTCATCATTATATTGATTAAATGCAATGCATAAATTTCTGTAGAGTAGCTAGGTATTCACTGGAAGGAGAGCTATGCACCAGTCTCTTGTGATGATGCACAGAACTGACCAGGTGTAGCACCTAAGTCCAACCCTCCCTTCTTATGGTGCAGACCATTAGTCCTTTCTAAAGAGAGACTCTCTTTTCTTGTGAAAGGAAATGGAAGAGGAGGGATGCCAGATCAGTGTGACCTACTGATCTGGACTACTGTAGCAACTTCTTTTTTCTACCCTGCTGAGGAGTGGTCAATCACACAAGATCCTGGTGTTGACCATATACAGGGTGTCTCAAAAAATATAGATACAAACTTTTAGGGGAGGTAGTAACATCTAAAAGAATGAGAATTGCATAGGAACCCATAACCAAAAATGTCACTGTAAGTCAATAGGCATTCAACAGTGCGCTAGAGGGGAAATTTCGGATTTCCTCATTCGAGCTGCAGTCGGCTTACGAAGAGCATGCAAAGGTATTCAAACAGGGAGCTGGAAGACATGCACTTAGTGCATGGAATAGCTGAGGGCAATGGACAAGCCGCTCAACAAATGTATCAAGACTGCTTCCCACACAGACATGTACCGGGTCACTGTTTGCGCGTGTGCATCAAAATTTGTGCGATTATGGTTCAAATTTCGAGCATCTGCTGTAACATTATGAAATGTATCATCTAGTACGCCATTTGTAATAATTATGTCCAATAAATATTTTCCCATTAATCACTGTCTTGTGTCCTTTCAGATCTTGTACCTCTGCTACCACTTTCCCATGACGTTTCCGGTTATGGGTTCCTATGCAATTCTCATTCCTTTAGATGTTATCTACCTCCCCTAAAAGTTTGTACCTATATTTTTGAGACACCCTATATATATATACAGGGTGATTCAAAACTTATCGTTCAAATTTCGTGGGGAGGTAGGGAATACGTCAGGAAACCGATTTCACATAGGAAAGTATGTCCGCAAACGTCATCTACATGAACAAAATGGACAAGTAAAGTGAACACAAGGAAACAGTACAGTTAAGTGGTAATGAATGTAACTTTTATTCCAACAAGGTAAAGTACAGGTTCACAGTAGGTGCTCAAAATTGCGACCATTTACACAGACACAGGATTCACAGCGCCGTTGCATTGACCGCCGAACATTTTCAAAAACACCTGGCACATCACGGGCAATGCCTGCGGCGGCCACTATTCGTGCAACGAGGTCCATTTCACTGTCGACGGGGGTCTCGTACACATGGTCTTTCATGGCCCCCACAAAAAGAAATCCATGGGCGATAAATCAGGTGACCTGGGTGGCCAAGCGATCGGTCCACCTCTACTGATCCATCGAGCTCCGAATGTTCGGTTCAGGTAATCACGCGCAACAATTTGCTATGGGTTGGAGCCCCGTCACGTTGATACCACATATCTCGGCGGATATACGCAGGAACAGCGCCCAGAAAAGTCGGTAACACTGTCTCGAGAAATATTAGGTATTTCCGGCCATCCAATCGGGGCTGTAGCAAGTAAGGTCACAACAAACAGTCACCAATGATTCCAGCCCACACATTTACGGCAAAACGATGTTGCGCAGCGTGACTTCTCGTACCATGCGGGTTGTCGTAAGCCCACACATGTGAATTGTGTGTATTGAACACACCTTCACGAGTGAATGAAGCTTCATCTGTAAAAAGGACAGAAGCTGGAAAACTGGGGTCCACGGCACCTTTCTGCATGAACCATTGTGCGAATTCCACACGCTTCGGATAATCGTCAGGATGCAGTAACTGCACCCTTTGCAGATGGTAAGGATGCACACGTTCCTTGTGCAGTTTCCACCACACTGCTGACTGAGAGACCCCAAGCTGCTGAGCAATAGCTCGTGTGCTGGTCTTCGGATTATCTTCGATGGACTGTAGGACTTGTTCTGCGACGTTGAAGTCCGCGTCAGTCGTCTTCTCCCCGTATCCTGCATGTTGCTGCACAGTGAACCACGTTCGCGCAGATTGCGATACACATGTGCAAACATTTGATGCTGCGGTATTCTTCTGTTGGGGTATCGGTCTTCGTAAACTTGCCTAGCTCGGCAGCCGCTTTCGCCAGCTGCCCTGCCCCATATGCGAGATGCATATCCGCTAGCTCTTGATGCGTAAAACGATTCATCTTATCACTAGTAAGTCAGCTCGTACACTGATGACAGCAGGAGTGGTCGGGCGAGCTGTACACTGGTTGGGTACACACAGCGCCCTCTACATACGCATGCATACATTTGCGGACATTCTTTCCTATGTGAAATCGGTTTCCTGACGTATTCCCTACCTCCCCACGAAATTTGAATGATAAGTTTTGAATCACCCTGTATAACAACCTGAATGGAATAATGGCTTTGTGCCAAATAATGAATAATTAATTTGCTGCACTGGTGGGCTTCTGCTGAGGGAAAAATATTCTATTGTGTTTTCTGTTTGTAAAAATCTTCACTTCGGGCTGTCATCTCACAATGGAAGAGATTCATGATACATTTTATACGCTGGTGTATAATCCAGATCAGAGGCCATCACAGATATCTGAACCCTTGCTTCTACAGGCACCAAACCTACATTGGAGGAAGTCCTACCAGTGTAGATGGTTTCTACATTTAATAGTGGATGGAGACCATGCCTATGATTAGAAGTCTGTGTGATATTATCAGGACTTCTCTCAATGAACATAGTTTCTTTAACCCTTAGCATGTCCAAGACGGGTATACTGTTTTCACTTTTCCATTTATAGGGGCTTAGAGTTGGGCTACCATTTTGTAGTGCAAGATTGTAAATTTTATTTTTGAACAGAAAGCGGAATTTTTTTCTAATTTTTATAGGAATTTTAAACATATATTTAAAACTTTAATATAATTTTTTACCTGTTGATTCTGTTAAAAAAAAATGACGATATGCTTAAATAAATATCCATAACTCATTACGATCATTGAATCAGATGCCATTACAGTCACTTGTTTCGTATGTTGAGCATCCTGGCTGCTTACTTCTTTATTCAGCTGTCATAACATTAGATTTTAGGTAGAGTTATTGGAACTGTTGCCATTCTTTTCTTCTTTTATTTTATCAATCCCGATTCATTTTAACAGAAAATTTACATTCATTAAAACTCGAATTCAAAGTCACTGGTGAAGGCATGTATCTGCCCACTTGTTTTAAATTAGAGCCTTCTGCATTTAGAATTAATATGTTATTTAATGATTTATTTTATTAGTATTTCATTAGATATATAATGTTCCTTACAGAAATGTAACTTGGGAATCATACCCATTTGAAAAAAAAAAAAACACCTAAAACGAAATTGTTGCTCTGGAATCAAAGTAATGTGCTATTGTAGATTGTTATGCTATGCTTCTAACATCTGAAAGTACTTTAAAAATTAATATTTTTTTTAATTAAATCTTTAATTTTAATTATATAGCTACTTAACTTTTCAAATATATTTAAATACATTCAGATGTTTTAAATATGTAATTATTCATACATACAAGGGATGTTCCCAAAGTCGATTGCTCACAAAAGTAACTCCAAAGAATCAGAATTTGTTTCAGAAACATTTCATTGATTCTGATGAAGAAATTCTTGTTTTTTCACCAAAAGAAGGTGAAAATTTATATGTTAGGTTAGAATTTCATTTAGGACCCTCAACTTCAGCATAATATCACTGAGAAGAATTTTTTTCAAGAGAGGTGGAAGTTTTTTTTTTTTGGTTTTCCTGGTCAATCAGGATCAGAATACTTGAGGGAAGATGATATAGACCATACTCCATTAAGATGCTGGAAAAAGCTTTCTAAAGAGGAATGTTCGGTTTTTCCAGCACATTTTACAGCCCAAACTGGTCCTAACATTGGAAAAACTGAAATCTTCTTCGTTTTTTTCAAAATATTTTTAACTGATGGAACATTTGAAGAGATTGAAGAGTAAACTAATATTTGTGGTAAGGGCACAAATTTTACTATTATTTGTGGTAAGGGCACAATTCAGCAGCATGAAACTGATTCTGGAAGTCCTTTGACTTGATAGATTCAGTGGAAAACTCACAACAGCTATTGCAAAGTTTTTTAGTTCTTGTACTTAACATAGCACATATTCCATTCTTTCCAACCATCATGTCAGGCAATAGATTTGCTGCATTACTCTTGTCTGCATCTCAGTGATAAACAGCATTGTGAGACTAAAGAGAGGTGAACCTGGCTATAATCCTTTAGCTGCACTTGGAAAGTTCCTTACTGATATTACACAGCACTTCAAGGCAGCCTATATTCCAAACAGAAAAATATGTATTGAGAAAGCAATAATTGGCTTCAAAGGGAGAATTTTTTTAGGGTGTAGAGTCCACAGAAGCCAGCAAATGTTGGTATAAAAATATGTTTGTGTAACAGCAAAACATCTTATGCCTGGAATGCTATTGTGTATACTGAAGAAGTACTGTTCAGTTGCACTCCAACAACATTGGACATGTGCATTGCTATTGTTCTAAAACTGATCGACAGTTTACTCAACCAGGGTTTCCATGTGTATATGGACTGCTGGTAATCTTCCCCAGCATTGTACCAAGCATTATTTGCAATGAAAACTCATGCAACAATAGTGTAATGTCAAACAGAAATGGTTTGCCTAGAGCCGAGATAAAAATAAAGAGCTTGAAGGAGACATAATTTCATTTAGAAAAGGCCCCCTTTTGGTTTCAAAATGGCATGACAAGAGAGATGTTTTAATGCTCAGCATCCTTGTTAGGCAAAAGCATGGAACTAGAAAGAAGACCATTTTGAAACCAAAATGTGTTGTCAAGTACAACAGTGAAATGGGAGGTATTGATCATTCTGATCAATATTCACAATATTATCCATCAAAGTGCAAGAGCTTTAAAATGGTGGAAAAATATATTTTTCCACCTTCTAAATATAGCTGTTGTCAATACATATCTATTACAAAATCAATAAAACCTCGACATGGGTCAATACAAATTTAGACAACTTCTTGTATGGCAAACTGTTACACAGGATGGTGCTTTACCCTACCAAATTTTAGAATCAGGTTGACCTAGTATTCAAACTCCACTTATATGTCTAACTGCTAGACATTTTCCTAGTATGATCCCCCAGACTCAGCAGAAGAAACAGCCATGCAGAAAATGTGCAGTGTGCATAGCATGAAGTACACCACGTAAGGGCTTTGAGTGCAAGGAATGCAACATGACTTTGTGCATTAGAAGATCTTGCTTTGCAGACTATCACACTAAGAAAATATTTTTCAAAGGACTTTTGTTTCTGAAAATTTTATTTTATTCACAATTAAATGTTTTTTCATTCTGTATACATAATTTGTAGGAATGTATTATTTAACTTAATTAATAGTTTAATAAAAAAAAACTATTAAAAGAGTTAACATTTTACTAAAAAATATTTTATTAATATTCAGAATTAAATGCTCTTCGTTTTGACATATTTGACCTATTTGGTTACTCCAAAAAATTTTTTAAAATTGAAACATATTTTCTGAAAACACTTCAAAATAAACATGACAAAATAAACAGAGTGAGTTCAGTTTCAGAAACCCAACACTTTAAGGATTAAAGATCACACTATTTATTTTCTCTCCATATGTTCTTGGAATGTCAGGACTCTGCACAGAGATTATTCTCTTAATGTCCTTACACAAGAATTCTACCATTATAATTTAGATAATCTCAGCTTGCAAGAGACCAAATGGTCAGATAAAGGTCAGATTCTTAAAAATACTCTTAAATTTTTCTTTTCAGGGAGAGAAGATGGAAAGGATTTTCATGCATATGTTTGCTTCTCAGATGACACACTATTGATGCGCTTCTAGGATCTTCTCTAATTTTACCAACATTTAAACAACTAAACTTCTTTATAAACTTTCTAAAAACATTAAAAGAGTTAAAATCTCCTCTGTTACTACCTCACACCATCTAGAGGCTTCCTAAAGCTACTGCTTTCATGCCGATGTCATGCTATATGTAGGAGTCTCCCCTAGTGTTTGTGTCATTAATTAATGACGTTTTCTCTGACACCATTATGCAACAGCACTCCATGTTGCAGACCATTGTTTTATTTAAATTAATCAGCAATTGTTCTACACATTGTAATTGAAACTTAGTAGAAGGTACTGTCAAAGGTGTATGTTTCAGCTGGAGTATATTTAAGTTTATTTTCTAATATGACCTGTGCCAGTGTCTAATATTACCTCGAATATTATGCCTAAATAGCAAACCCATGCAACTTCTAAAACCATCCAAGAATTGTGTGAAAAATCTGTGGTCCAGTAGTGTGTGTGAATCCAGTAGTCTTCATGCAGTCTGTCTTAACAACAGTATATCGAGTTTTGTAATGATGAACTGGTAAACAAGGCAACATTAATGTCAAACTGTTCCAGAAACCTGAAACAAGTTCAATAACAGAACTGGAGATGACATCATCTTCCACAGCTGAAATTGCAGCGTCTGAGCCAGCTGTTGTCATCATTACAATGAATATTTTGGACTTTGGTACTTTTTGTATATAAAAAAAGACACATTAATTTTTTAATATTGTAAATTAAAAATTCCTAAGCAGATTGCATTTTAGAAATGGAAAGATTGTAGTAAAAAGGCTAAAATAGACCCTACTCATGTTTTAGCCAAAGTGTATTAATTTTATGTACTAAACTTTTTGAGCTAACCTATCCAACAAAGCAAATCATGTGTCACTCACTGTTACACAGGTTTTTTTCAACTGGTCAATTCAAATTGTTCAAGGACTTTTGTGACACCCTTTTCTTTGTATTAAAGGAAAATCAAGCAAACTGCATATATGTAAGTATAAACTTATTACTACAATAAATATGTAAACAATAAAACCTTTGTTCAATTTACCTTGCGGCTGGAATGGTACCTGACATTGCATTCTACTAAATGCTTTCTTTTTTTTTTTCAGTACAGGTTCTTCAAAGAATCCGTCATATAAAGAAAAAGAGGAAATTTTCTCCATATCATCATATATATTTTCAAGGTTTTCTGAAGAAAAAACAAAATAAATTGATCTCACAAGAAACTAAATTTGATGACTAAATTTCACTTTTACAGTAGAAAAACAGAGTTTGGTAAAAAGAACTCCTATAGTCAGTGGCGAGCAATTAATATTTGAGCAAAGGACTTTATTCTTTTGCAAATTCTTTGTTGCATTTTTAATAATTTTTTTACTAAAACCAAGAATTGTTAAGTTTAAAATGATGCATTTTCATTTAATTCAGAAATAATAAAGTAATATGATGAAGTAGTATAATGAAAAATTCTATATATGTTGGGTTGTTTTACCTCTGAGCAGCACTTTTTTGCACACCATGGGCTAAATGGCCAGGTCACATAGACCCTGAAGACTCAGAGAAGGTTGGGGGAGGGGACCCACTGGAACAGCCTTTGGGAGACAGATGGTAGCCTCTCATCAAGGCCATCCAGTATGTTCTTTAATGTGCACAGGGTATGGCTCTCCCAAACACGGGGCCACAGCTTAACGTCCCATCCGACAGATGACGGCCTTTCCGAGCCCAGCAGTGTCCCCTACTGACTGTGGGCAGGGTGGGGAATTTTGCGGAGATAAATCTCAACGCTGACCCAGCTGGGACTCGAACCTGGAAACTACAGATTACAAGCCTGGCACGCTACCGACTGAGCCACCCCCGCCCCTTTCTATATATGTACTTCATTAGTATTTGTTAGTCTTCTTCAGCTTTCTTCAATAGCTGAGTGATGATTACACAAAGGAATATTTCACGCAAAGATAAGGATTAAACTGAGCAAATAATTTTAAACAATGGGCTCTCAAATTTAAAATAATTTAACCCTCTATGTATCAAAGCTGTATTTACCATTTTCACTGGGGGCGGGGGTGACTCAGTCGGTAGCACGCCAGGCTCGTAATCTGTAGTTCACAGGTTCGAATCCCAGCTGGGTCAGCATTGAGATTTATCTCTGCAAAATTCCCTGCCCTGCTCATGGTCAGTAGGGGACAGCGATGGGCTTGGAAAGGCCACCGTCCATTGGATGGGACGTTAAGCCGTGGCCCCGTGTTTGGGAGAGCCATACCCTGTACACGTTAAAGAACACGCTGGATGGCCTTAATGGGAGGGCAATCATCTGTCTCCTAACAGCTGTTCCAGTGGGTCCCCTCCCCCAACCTTCTCTGAGCCTTCAGGGTCCATGTGACCTGCCCAATTAGCCCACAGTGTGCAAAAAAGTGCCACTCAGAGGTAAAACAACCCAACCGTTTTCACTTTTCAGATTTTAGTGGTGCATGGAATGTTTACAGCTTCATAGTGCAAGATGCTAAATTTTTATTTTTTTTCGAACAGAAATTTGCAATTTTTTAAACTGTTTCTAATCAAATGCTGAAAATAACATTTCAGTCTCAGATAAATATACAGATAAATATATGATGAGTTAAACCTACCTCCTATACTTCCTCTATCTTGAATGATTTAAAAAAAAAACAAAAGAAATATTAGAGATAAAAATAATATAATCACATAGCTACATATTATTTGTATTAATATGCTTGTATAAACTACAATACACTTAATATTAAACAGAATTTATTTGTCCATAATTTTAAAACCATACACTTAATACTAAACACAATTTATTTCTCTGTAATAAAAACAATACCAATTAATAATAAACACAATTTCAGTCTTTATTTATGAGTCTTAAAATTTATGTTTATTTCAAAGGTTTTATTTTGATATTTCTCATATTTCCTCTTAAAGCACTTGATGTGTTAAAAGGCTCATCGAGAGCAGTGATGCCATGAGCAATATTAATTGAAGTTCTATGAATGGTGATAAACAAAAAGGTTCAGAGTTAAGTCCAGAAAGCTGTGGTCCTTCACCTGCATCAAGGCCATAATACAGGTAAACATAACATACAATACTTTAAGAGAAAGTATGAGTAAAAAGTTTATGTTCCAAAACCCAAGTCATACTCTCACTAAAAGCAGCAGCTGATTAGTTTACACTGCTATCTGGTTCAAGCTGATGGCTGGTATTGAGAGATTTACATAGCTCACTGACTTGGTTTGAGGGAATAAAAATGTCATCATCATCCTCAAGCAGCCATGGGCTACGGATATCCAACCAGACCATGCAGTTTATTCTCCAAGCATATCTGTCCTGAGCTACATCTGCTGCATCCAGCCAATGTACACCAATTCTAACAAGGTCCTGTTTGACATTGTCTGCCCACTGCATCCTAGGTCTCCCCCTCCTTCTGAGGCCTCTAGGCACACTGTTCATAACCCTATTTGCCAATCTATAATTATCCATACGGGCAACATGGCCAAACCAGCGGAGTCTCTCTCTGCACAATATGCTGCTTAAAGGAGGTTGCAGACTCCTTTGCCTAACTTCATCATTAGTTACAAAGTTAAACCACCTAATACCCAAGATACTGCGTAAGCATCTAGAATCAAAAGCATCCAGTTTCCTGTTATCTTGTTTACGCAGCGTCCAAGTTTCACTACAATAACTAACCCTAGAAAGAACCAAACTATTATACAGTCTAATTTTAGTCTTTAGGTGTATACGCCTATTTCTCCACAATCTCTATAGATTCTTAAAAGTCCCGGCAGCAATACCTATTTGTCTGTTAATCTCATGCCGCACATCACCAGTATCAGTTACGTAGCTCCCAAGGTAATTAAAATGCGACACCTGCTCAAGACTGCAACCATTCAGATTAACTGAATCACAACCTGCCTGACCAATTTTCATCACTTTAGTTTTCTCTGTTTATAACCAAACCTACTGTACTACCAGTCTCTTCAACAGCTCGAATGAAAGAGTTCATCTCATCACCATCATTTGCCAAAAGGGCTAAATCATCAGCATAATCTAAATCAGAAATTTTCGTATCTCCAGCCCATTTAAGGCCAAAAGCTTTCCCTTGAAGTGAATTTCGCATAACATAATCAATAACCAAACTAATGAGAAAAGGAGACAAAATGCACCCTTGTCGAACACCAGAAGTAATGCTAAACCAATTGCTACAAGACTTACCAACTCTCACACATGACTCAGTGTTATTATAGAGAGCTTTCATTATGTCAACTAATTTGTCTGGTATATCATATGATCTCACAATCAACCACAAATTATGATGATCAACAGAGTCGAAAGCCTTTTTGAAATCAACAAAGCTAGCAATCAAAGGTTTCTGAAACTCTAAACATTTATCAAGAATCTGCCTAAGTGAAAATATCTGATCCACACATCCCCTACCACTTCTGAATCCACATTGCTCATCACGCAATTGACTGTCAACCAAATTCTTAATTCTACTAAGCACAATCATGGAAAGAACTTTACCTGGAACAGAGAGTAGGCTGATACCCCTATAGTTATCACAAGAACTGCAATCACCTTTTTTTGAAAATAGGGATAATAATAGCTCTGGTAAAATCTTTAGGAACCATGCCTTTATCATAAAAGTTGTTCAAAATTTCAGTCAACCATCCAAATGGTAACTGAAACATTCCCAGCTCTAAGCATTTCCGTAGTAATTTCATCCACCCCTGGGGATTTATGAAGTTTGAGTTTAGAAATAGCCAAACTAACTTCAGATTGTGTTATAGGGCCAACATTAAAGCCAACAATGCATCTATCATCATTGCAAACAATGGGAGTAGAATTAACCACATTGTTTAGAACATCACTGAAATGCTCAGCCCACCTAGCCATGACAGAATCCTCACCTTCTATAACTTTACCTTGTTTATCCTTCAATCCCTGTATACTGTTCGTCTTCTACCACACAAAACATTAACTATCTGGTATAGCTCTCTGCTGTTGTACTGTCTAACTGCTTCCTCAGCTTTGTCAGCCAGGCCATCAAGCCAAAGATTTTTATCAGTAGCTAACTGATCCTTTACACGTTTATTAAGTTCTTTGTAATGCTTTCTATTAGGACTAGTAGGGTCCTGATTAAGGACATTCCTGCAGTTCCTTCTTTCTGAAATAAGCTCAAGTTCCTCATCACTTAAATAATTTTGCCTCCCTGCTCCTTTTTTCCTAAAAGAGTACTGTTAGTTTCCAAAAAAGCCTGTTTAAAATGGCCCCATTCTTCCTCAACTTCAGCATCAAGCAAACCACGACTGTCATAATGACTAAGTAACCTATCATGGTAAGCTTTAGCTATAACTGGGTCTTTCAGAGCTTCAGTATTAAAGGTAAATTTTTTAACCCTAGCACAACACTTTTTAAGTTTAAGTTGCAAGACACTTTTAACAAGGTAATGGTCAGATCCAATTTCAGCTCCCCTATATGCCCTGGTATTTCTAACAGAACTAGCCCATTTGCTGTTAATTAATATATAATCAATCATATTCCTATGCAGCCCATCAGGTGAAACCCATGTGTATTTATGTATGTCGCGGTGTTTGTACTATGTGTTAGTTATTCTGAAACCATTGAGTTTACTTACCTGTAGGAAAAGTTGCCCATTGCCATTGCAGCTACCAATACCAAAAGGGCCTATTACTCCTCCCCAAAGGTCAGAGTTGGTGCCAACCTTGGCATTGAAGTCACCAAGAACAAGGGTAATATCTCCTTTCTTGACAGAGTTCAAAATATCCTGAAGTTGTCCGTAACACCTATCCTTCTCATCCTCATCAGAATCCTCAGTGGGGGCATAACAGCAGATAACATTCAAGTCTATAATGCTTGTCTGAAATTTTGCTGTACGAAACATTTCATTAATGCACTCATATCCTAGAAGAGCATCACTAGCATGTCTGCTGAGCAGCAGACCCACGCCTTGGTGATGCTTTCCATCCTCCCTCCCTGTAAAGAGAAATTTAAAGTTATTTTTAAGTATCTCACCTTTACCTGTCCATCTGGTCTCTTGCAAGCCTAGAATATCTAGGTTATAGCGCTGGAATTCCTGCATGAGGACATCAAGAGAATAATCTCTATGTAATGTTGATAAGATTGGTAGGGCCAACAATATCAAACAGCCCCCTGATCGCAGGCATGGGGCAGAGACCTGTTCCTCCTCTGCTAAAGGCTGAAGTCACCAATGCTGGTAGGAACATCAGGCACCACCTTTTCAAGTGGACTGTTTCAAGAGCCATATGGCCTGCCTGAGACACATTACTCCAGTTTAGGCTTGACGATGCCCAACTAGCTAAGTAAGGTTCAGGTACCTGCGATGGCCTCGATTAGGATTATCCACCAGCTGATATAAGGTATCCCATGCCTGTGTTCACTTAGGGCTGGCAACCCATAAGCAAACAGAAAACACAGCAGCAGACTCTCCCTCAACAGAGGCCCACCAGTGCAGCAAGTCCAGGATCCATAATCAAGCTCAAATCCATAAACAAGTCCAGTCTAGTAGGTATAAATGGTCAGCACCAGGACCCTGTGAAGTTGACCACTCCTCAGCAGGGTTGAAAAAAAGAAAAAAGTGGCCATAGATGACCAGATCAGTAGGCCATACTGAACTGGCAGCCCTCCCCTTCCGTTCCCTTCCAAAAGAGAGTATCTCTTCTGAAAGGTACTAATGGCCTGCACCACGAGAAGGCGGGGTCGGACATTAGGTGCTAGACCTGGCCGGTTCTGTGCATCATCACTAGGGATTGGTACACAGCTCTCCTTCCAGTTTACGCCTAGCTACCATTGTACACATTAATAATAAATTTAATCTACATTTACACTGTTTTAGTACTTTTATGCACACCATTTATTCGGGTTCGAGTCCCAGCTGGGGTAGCATTGAGATTTATCTCTGGAAAACTCTCCACCCTGTCCATGGTTGGTAGGGGACACTGATGGGCTTGGAAAGGCCACCGTCCATTGGATGGGACATTAAGCCATAGGAGAGCCATTTCCTGTGTGCGTTTAAGAACACACTGGATGGTCTTGATGGGTTGGATTATTTTACCTCTGAGAAGCACTTTATGCACACATTGGACTAAATAGCTAGGTCACAAGGACCCCAAAGGCTTAGAGAAGATTGGGGGAGGGGATCAACTAGAACAGCTGTTGGGAGACAGATGATAGCCTCCTGTCAAGGCCCTCCAGTGTGCTCTCTAATGTGCACAGAATATAGCTCTCCCGCACATGGGACCACAGCTTAACACCCCATCCAATGGACAACAGCCTTTCCAAGCCCATCAGTATCCCCTACTGACTGTGGACATGACTGTGACTGTGTATCTTTGTGAAGATAGGCCTTGATGAGAAGCTACCATCTCTCAACAGCTGTCCAGTGAGTCCCCTCCTCCAACCCTCTCTGAGCATTCAGAGTCCTTGTGACCTGGCCATTTAGCCCATTGTGTGCTAAAAAAGTACTGCTCAGAGGTAAAACAACGTAACACTTTTATCTGCTGTTTAATTGCAATACAAGGTGCATACATATCAGGGCAGCTTTTTTTCACCGTAAATCATTGTTAAGAATATGGAGGTATGCGCATTGTTGAAGTATGGTGATATTAATTGGGTACAGAGAAAAAATTTTCGAGCCAGGTAGGATCTGAACCCATGGCCACCTGATAACATTAAATTTTTTTTAAAAAGCCAGTCGAAGTTGTGGCAGTAGTGTGGCTGGGATTACACACCTGCAAGTGAGTGCTCTGTGAATGGAGTCTGCAACAGCAGACAACTATGTGAGACCAACCTATGGCTTGGGCTTAACATCTACAACAGAGGAAAGATTGATCAGCAGACAGAGCACCTGATGTGTTGTCAGGAGGAACCTTCAGTCCTTGATCAACTCTGTTCATGGATTCAGATCCTGTGGTAAACTCAACTGCCGAGTGGTATGCAATACTGGATATGGGGCAGGCATATGCATGTTTTAGACAAATTTAGTGAAATATTACTCCTTTCTGGTACTTTGGTTAAATCAGAAATGAACCACTTTACTTCAATAACAATAACAAAATAATTTTATTCCTTCATCAACATGTACATACAACTAACCCTGACAAAGATTACTATTCTCTGCAAAGGTTTCTCACGATTTCAACTTTTACAAAATTATACCTGATGCCCGTACATACCACCAGAGCTGACCTCCTGAGCAAGACTACAGAGCTATATATTACATGCACTTTTAAATGGCTCTACATACATAAAATACCTTTACATGCTTTTTTAAATGGCTCTCTAAACCTCAAGTTTTTGTCCTCATTGTTCATACCCCCTCCTTACGGATGAGGCTTCCCTTTGTCTCGTCTGCCCTTGCTATCAGCTATCGATTGATTTCTAGTGCCGCTACAGAGGAGTGACCAGAGGTAGATGTTTTATCATGCAGTCAACTCCTCTTGTCCCTCATGCACTGATCACATATGCAAAAAATAATATGAAACACGACAGTTTGCAAAAGTTACAGCTGAAAAAAAAAATGCACTATCTACATTCACGTTCTTCAGTCACCCTGTATTCTCAGTTCTCCTGTCACTCACAGTTCCACCCATTGAAGGCTAGTAGGCCCAGAGTTGAACCCAGAGTCTCTTTCCCAATGGTGGCATCAGCATTTCCATTTTCCACACCCTTCAGGTATTTGATTCCACCTGGTATCCTTGAGCACCAGTGACCACCTTAAAAACTTTTCACTTTTGGAAAATTCTTGCATCTGATGCACAAATGATCATGATAGCATAAATTACAATGCCTTTTACAAAACTATGATAGTGTAAATTTCATGCCAAATTTGCTTAATAGCGAAGTCATCAAACTGCTGTCTTCTGAATTTCTCAGCAGTTTTGAGAGAGGGAAATTCTCTCAAAATTGTACCTCCAACAAAGCCTTGCTTGCCAAAGTGTCACTTCCAGGAACAGTCAAAACGCTGGCTGCTGCTGCAGCCTCGTTTTTGTCCAGGTGCACCATGCACACCACTTTACTTCCACCCAGCACTTCCCGCTTCTCTATCAAGATCTCATGCAGATAGCGTTTTGAATGCATTACCAATTAGAAAAAACAGGCTGTTAGATTGTTTACTACAGCACAGGCAATAGCGACCCACGGATTACTCTCAATGTCGGCAGTCTTAGTCATCTCCTTGCACATAAACACCTTAATCAAGGAAGCAGTAATTGGGTTCCCAAAAGCAGGCCATAGCAAAATTTTGCCACAAGATTTTGGAATTCAGATAGCACATCACAGAAACGCATTATACTAATTCCACACCCAGAATCAACAATCGCCCCTAACTTTGCAGAACCATATATTACATGCACTTTTTCCAGCTTTGAGAGAGTAATATTTTTATCAGCAACTGCACTTTCTTTCTCATCTTCAAGGACAAAAGGCTGATGGTGTCATGGATTCACAAATAGCTTCACCACTACTATTAAGCTGTTCTGCTTCTACTCGTCTAATGTTGACACCCTGGGCCTCTGAGATTGTCTGTATCTTCTTAAAACAATCGCACTTTAAATGGCTCTCTGAACTGCATCAAAAACATCCACTCCCTGCAAAGCATGTCAAAAGAGGTTCTTTCTGGTACCAGTCTCGAGCACTGTGACTCTCTCTCTCGATGTGCATCGCAGGGGCTATGTGTCGAGATGGCTCCTCATACCTCTGATGATCATGCACTGGGTGACTGTGGCTATCAGCATGCAACTTGATTAATTCAGCTAACTCTTGCAGAGCTAGCCAGTTGTCGGCCTCTTTCTGCAAAACAAACTCACGTGCAGCAGGTGATAATTCCTCTTTCATGCAGCAGCCAATATTTTTACATTTTTACTATATCCAACACCTTTGTTCTCTCCAGATATTTGTCTAAAACTGCCTGGAGGCAAAAGCCAAACCCAGACCAAAATTCTGTAGGTTACTTCTTCGCACTATCAAATCATTTGTGGTACTCCAGTGCTGAGAGTCTGCTCGTGAGGAGCCCAGCTAACTTATCTAGTCTTGTTCATCCTTGAGAGCAAGACTCATCAGCACCGGATATAGCCACTCTCCGAGTATATGGGTCAAAAGCATGCCCCAATACTCTATTGGCATAGTAATTTAATTCTCTATGACACTGTTAAATGTTATTTAACAGTGTCATCGTCATCATCCTCAAGCAGCCATGGGCTACGGAGGTCCAACCAGACCACGCAGTTTAATTCTCCAAGCATATCTGTCCTGAGCTACATCTGCTGCATCCGCCCACGGCACACCAATTCTAACAAGGTCCTGTTTGACATTGTCTGCCCACCTCATCCTAGGTCTCCCCCTCCTTCTGAGGCCTCTAGGCACACTGTTCATAACCCTATTCGCCAATCTACAGGGTGATTCAAAACTTATCGTTCAAATTTCGTGGGGAGGTAGGGAATACGTCAGGAAACCGATTTCACATAGGAAAATATGTCCGCAAACGTCATCTACATGAACAAAATGGACAAGTAAAGTGAACACAAGGAAACAGTACAGTTAAGTGGTAACGAATGTGACTTTTATTCCAACTAGGTAAAGTATAGGTTCACAGTAGGTGCTCAAAATTGCGACCATTTACACGGACACAGGATTCACAGCGCCGTTGCATTGACCGCCGAACATTTTCAAAAACGCCTGGCATATCACGGGCAATGCCTGTGGCGGCCACTATTCGTGCAACAAGGTCCATTTCACTGTCGACGGGGGTCTCGTACACATGGTCTTTCATGGCCCCCCACAAAAAGAAATCCATGGGCGATAAATCAGGTGACCTGGGTGGCCAAGCGATCGGTCCACCTCTACCGATCCTTCGAGCTCCGAATGTTCGGTTCAGGTAATCACGCGCAACAATTGTGCTATGGGCTGGAGCCCCGTCATGTTGATACCACATATCTCGGCGGATATGCGCAGGAACAACGCCCAGAAAAGTCGGTAACACTGTCTCGAGAAATATTAGGTATTTCCGGCCGTACAATCAGGGCAGTAGCAAGTATTACAGTACAGTTAAGTGGTAATGAATGTGACTTTTATTCCAACAAGGTAAAGTACAGGTTCACAGTAGGTGCTCAAAATTGCGACCATTTACACGGACACAGGATTCACAGCGCCGTTGCATTGACCGCCGAACATTTTTCTCCATTTCTTTTTGTGGGGTCCCAACCACACAACAACCTTGTCCATTTCTTTTTGTGGGGGTCCCAACAAACAGTCACTAATGATTCCAGCCCACACATTTACGGCAAAACGATGTTGCGCAGCGTGACTTCTCATACCATGCGGGTTGTCTTAAGCCCACACATGTGAATTGTGTGTATTGAACACACCTTCATGAGTAAATGAAGCTTCATCTGTAAAAAGGACAGAAGCTGGAAAACTAGGGTCCACGGCACCTTTCTGCATGAACCATTGTGCAAATTCCACATGCTTCGGATAATCGTCAGGATGCAGTAACTGCACCCTTTGCAGATGGTAAGGATGCACACGTTCCTCGTGTAGTTTCCACCACACTGCTGACTGAGAGACCCCAAGCTGCTGAGCAATAGCTCGTGTGCTGGTATTCGGATTATCTTCGATGAACTGTAGGACTTGTTCTGCGACGTTGACAGTCCGCGTCAGTCATCTTCTCCCCGTATCCTGCATGTTGCTGCGCAGTGAACCACGTTCGCGCAGATTGCGATACACATGTGCAAACATTTGATGCTGCGGTATTCTTCTGTTGAGGCATCAGTCTTCGTAAACTTGCCTAGCTCGGCGGCCACTTTCACCAGCTGCCCCATATGCGAGATGCATATCCGCTAGCTCTTGATGCGTAAAATGATTCATCTTATCACTAGTAAGTCAGCTCATACACTGATGACAGCGGGAGTGGTCGGGCGAGCTGTACACTGGTTGGGTACACACAGCGCCCTCTACATACGCATGCGTACATTTGCGGACATTCTTTCCTATGTGAAATCGGTTTCCTGACGCATTCCTTACCTCCCCACGAAATTTGAACGATAAGTTTTGAATCACCCTGTATATATAAAAAAATATATATAAAACATGAAATATAAAAGGAATGTTCATAGCGCTAATTAGAGGAGATCTTGATCGGTGGCCGGTAGCTCAGTGGTCCAGAGTACCAGACATGTTATCAGGAGGTCGTGGGTTTATATCCCACCCGGCTCAAGAGAATTTTTCCTCTAAAATTTAAATCTACGCTAAAGTGATGATTTATTTACTTGATTGAAATGCGTTGAGCTTCTTTCATTATTTATCATCTGCATACTCGTAATACATGCTGTTGGCAAATATAAATGCCACTTGTGGCTAAATTGCCTGACTAGCGCCTATATGAAAAATAAAAGGAATGTTCATAGCACTAATTAGAGGAGATCTTGATCGGCAGCCGGTAGCTCAGTGGTCCAGAGTACCAGACATGTTATTAGGAGCTTGTGAGTTCATATCCCACCCGGCTCAAGACAATTTTTCCTCTAAAATTTAAATCGACGCTAAAGTGCTGATTTATTTACTTGAATTAAATTGCTTTAATTACTGCACTGTGTACCTCTACTATAATTTTTGCTCTATTGGTATATTGTGTACCTCAAAAATCGCTTCCACCTCTTTGAAAAACAATGGGAAGTCCCCTGGATCTGTAGGGGTTTCAAGGGCGCTCCCCTCAGAAATTGATATATCGTTAAATCCTCTCAATTTTCCTCATTCCTGTATCAAATTTGGACAACACAAATAGTCATTTCAAATGCAGGCATTCTACTTGAGTCACTCGGATCTCTGCCATTTGAAGTTTGTGATTCAACCCTCCTCTCCTCAGCTGCATATTGTATCTTTGCTAGCTCAATTTGCAATTGGAGTGCTGCTACCTTCCAAGTAAACCTGATACAGACCTAGGGCTCAGAGAACAGTCAACCTTAGCCATTGCACTCTCTACTGAATCCATTATATATGTAAGTCACATCCCTCTATTCCTAATTTGTCCCAAGATGTCATGTTTGACTGTAACGTTATCCATCTATCAATTACTTTCACATACACACACCCATGTTAGCAACATTGAAAAAAGAAATATACAAGAAAAACAACTCTAGTACCAAACTAGCCTTACCTGTGTGGACCAGGAGTGTCTGCGATGCGATTACATCTATATGCAGGACTTGAATTTTTTGTTTATATACTTTTTTATATATATATTTATATTTCATAAAATTTAAATCGACGCTAAAGTGCTGATTTATTTACTTGACTAACATAGGGCATACTCAACAAAAGATTCTTTGTTCCAAGTCCACCAAAGGTCCATGTGTACGCCTCTTTAAAAACTGATTGACCCCATTTCTGACACCAAAGGATGTCATAAACTCAACTGCCAAGTGGTATGCAGTACCGGAAGTGGGGTGGCATAAATATTGAAGAACCAAAATATTATAACCAGCATATCTTTATGAAAATCGAAGCAACTGCAGGTAAACAACAGTGCATGTGAAGGTCATGAAACAATATAAATAACACCTGATACTAAGCTCTGTTAATCAGTGTTATTCTTGTCCTGCAGATGAGAAAGGCAGTGGACTTATTGTAATGGCCAGACTACTGGATCAGAGAATTTCCGAGATGGCAAGGCTCCTGTGGTGCTAACGGTCAGCCATGTTTAGTAACTTCAAAAAGTGATCTGAGGAAAAAAAAACCATGAAGAGAAAAAATCATAAGGAGGGAAAAACAGCAGGAGCACTCCAGTATGTATCTAGAGAGTTGTGGGTCCAATTCCCACCAAATCAGCGCTAGTTTTTTTCAGATGTTTCTAATAATTGTTGAAGTCTGTTTCTAAGGATAATCTGTGTATTTATTATGGATGGATCTTAAAAAAAAAAAAATTATCCTTTAAAACAGTTAAAAGACTTGTAAATTTATATATATATATACAGGGTGTCTAAAAAATAATGGTGGGTGTTTCAAGAGCCAATATATAGGAAAATATATACACATTCAAGAAAGTAATGTTTTAATTGAAAGCATATTTCAATTAGTTTGGACAGTGTATTTTCACATGTGCACCATTCATGACCCTGCATATATCCAATCAGTATTCCTCTTCTTGCCATGCATGCCACAGCATGTCTCTTTGTTACTTGCTCAGTTGCTTCTCTTATTCTGGCTTTCAAATAATTCAGGACTTGAATTTTATTCATGTAAATAAAATTCTTTACAAAATCCCATAAGAAAAAACAAGGGCTGTAAAAATAATAAGGTGGTCCAGCGGTGATCCAATTTCAAAATGGTGCAGGCCTACTTGAGTCCCTCGGATCTCTGCCATTTGAAGTTCGTGACTTCAACCCTCCTCTCCTCAGCTGCATATTGTATCAAGTGGAGTGCTGTTATCTTCCAGGTACAGTATATTCCTGATACAGACCTAGGGCTCAGAGAACAGTCAACCTCAGCCATTGCACTCTCGGCTGAATCCATTATATATGTAAATCACATCCCTCTGTTCCTAATTTGTCCCAAGATGTCCCCCTCTGCCAATCCATCTGTCAAGAAATGCTGCACTAAGAATTTCAGTAATCTCTCTTGAGAAACATGGCAATGCACTATTTTGTCTGGTGGCTGCCACAAAACTGCTTGATTGGGGGAATGTACAGGTACAACTTTCAATGTATGCATGCCTTTATGCATTTGGGGGAAATGTTTCCTGAACTCCACCATTATATGTTGGACATCTTGTACATTGTCACAATGTATTTCTTCCTTGGAGATATCATCGGGTGACAAATAAAGAGTTATAGTGTCAGATATTTATACAGCTGGTCATCTATGGGTACTGACATAAGTGAAAGGTATTAATTGCAGAAGAGTAAGTTCTGTGAGAGAGACAGGGGGAGTCATTATTACATTACCGAGAGTATTTGATACTGATAAATTTTACCTGGGGTTAGCAAAATAATTGTGTAAGTATATTTTCTATAGTCACAGTATTTGCTAAGATACTTGGAGACAGATGCAATGGTGTAGTTTATGGAAACTGCAAAATTACATAACACTTCACTGAAGTTTAACTCTGTATATTCATTTTACAAACAGTATTGTTTTACACATGCTTGTAGCAATTGGTTTAGTATTACTTAAAGTGTTTGACAAGGAAACATTTTGTCTCTTTTTCTCTTTAGTTTGATTATTGATTATGTTATACAGAATTCTATTGAAGGGGAAGATTTTGGTCTTAAATGGTCTAGAGATCTGGAAATTTCTTATTTAGAGTATGCTGATGATTTGGCCCATTTGAGAAATGATGTTGATGAGACTGGTAATAGAATAAGTTTGATAATAGGTTTGGTGATAAACAGAGAGAAAAACTGGTCATTCAGGCTGTGGTTCAGTTAATCTGAATGGTTGCACTCTTGAGCAGGTGTCTCAGTTTAATTATCTTGGGAGCTGTGTAACAGATAGTGATGATATGTGGCATGAGATAAACAGAAGAATAGGGATTGCTGCTGGGACTTTTAAGAATTTATGGAGAGTGTAGAGAAATAAGACAAATACACCTATAGACTAAAATTAGACTATAAAATAGTTTGGTCTTTTCCAAGTTAGTTATGGTAGCAAAACAACCCTTTGGAAGCAGGATAACAAGAAGCTTGATGCCTTTGATTCTAGATGCTTGTACAGTATCTGAGGCATTAGGTGGTTTGACTTTGTTAATTAATGATGAGGTTATGAAAAGGAGTCAGCAACCTCCTTTGAGCAGCATTTTGATAAGAGAGAGTACTGCCTTGATTTGGTTATGTTGCCATATGCATAGTTGCAAATTGGCAAATGGGATTGTGAACAGTGTGCCTAAAGGCTTTAGAAAGGAGAGACCGAGGATGCGATGGGCAGATGATTTTAAACAGGACCTTGCCAGAATTGGCCTACAGCAACCAAATGTAGCAGCTGCAGTTCATTACAGATGTGTTTGAAGAACTAAATTGTACCATCGGGTTGGATCTCTGTAGTACAAGACTACATGAGGATGACGACGTTTTTTCAGTTAATGGCCATGCAGAATGTTTAAAACTACTGGAAACTTTTAATAGTGTAATGGAACCAAAATAAGTTACCCACAACATTGAAAAAAATTGTGATGGTCCAACCATTCACTTTTACTTTTCCATAACCAGTTTTACTTTATCTTCGTTATATTTATCATTTTGGGGATTATTATTTCATTTTTTGAGCTACCGCAATTCTTGTTTCCGAGCTGTAGGAGTTGTGCATGCACAACTCCGACTTTTGATTGTCAGCCGTTAATGCGTGTGTGTGTGCCGTTAATGCGTGTGCTCTCTTGCATCATAGCTAGTGCGATCATCAGATTATTCAAATGTTTTCCCGATGTGCAACAGACATGCTGGATTTGTACACAGCATATTATAACTAAGTGATGTTAGATCACAGAGTCAGTGTAATCAGAGTTAATAGAGATGTAGGAGTCAGAATTAGTATTGTGAGGAGAAAGAGAATTGGTATTGTTAGTAGTATCTGTTGTGTAGATAGTTGTTAGTAGAGATTTAGATAGATGCGAGTTGTTAGTACTCCAACTTTTGCATTCATCAATTGAGGGTGTCTTTAAATTTTTTGGAAATAAACTTTGCTTTAGAAACTTTAAAATTTTTGCTATTTTTTTCTTGAGCAATGTTAATTGATTTTTTTATTAGATTTAAACTTTAATTAAACTTGACAATCTTTTTTGAATTCTTACTCAATAAATAATGCTAGACAAATACCTAATGAACCCTATTTCAACTTTATTTGGCAAGTTAAAATTGCCTGGTGCCCAACAAAGCTTTTCGGAATTTTGAATATATTTGGATCAGACAAAAGGTCCAACTTGAAAAGTTAATTATCTTTGGAGCGTTACACAGAACTCCAGGTAGCTTAATGGAGGAGCCATCCCTGAAAACCATATCACAAACAAGTAGCTATTAATATCTCCAATATCATCAACTGGTCCTAAATGAGCATGACTAATAACATTAATATTACAATACTGTCCTATGGAACTGAGATTACAGAAACATTAGTGGGATATACAAAACAACCAGCAATCCACTGCTTTATCTCAAACTATCTTAGCAAATTCAATAACTACAGAAAATATATCTGCACAATAAAGTAATTGTGCAGATATTGCAAACTTATTTACATAGCGGGAGCAAAGTAGCTCCCGCTATGCAAAATATCAGTTACGTGGAAAATTTACTCATTAATATCGAGCACACTCATTTATGAAAGAGTGACTCAATGAACTTACTCTTCTTCAATTATACCTTTCACTTGCACCAGCACGAAGAGGGCCAGCCATATAAATATCTGGCACTCCAACCCTTTTTTGTCAACTGATGATGTCTTAAAGGAGAGTTGTAATATTTGTTTGTAGACCAACATTACCAATGTAATGAATAAAGACAACACTTTGGGTTGGGTTGTTTTACCTCTGAGCGGCACTTTTTTGCACACCATGGGCTAAATGGCCAGGTCACATGGACCCCAAAGGCTCAGAGAAGGTTGGGGGAGGGGACCCACCTTCTCTGAGCTGGAACAGCTGTTGGGAGACAGATGGTAGCCTCCCGTCAAGGCCATCCAGCGTGTTCTTTAACGTGCACAGGGTATGGCTCTCCTGCACACGGGGCCACGGCTTAACGTCCCATCCGACGGATGGCGGCCTTTCCAAGCCCATCGGTGTCCCCTACTGACCGTGAGCAGGGCGGGGGAATTTTGCGGAGATAAATCTCAATGCTGACCCAGCTGGGACTCGAACCTGGGAACTACAGATTACGAGCCTGGCGCGCTACCGACTGAGCCACCCCCGCCCCAATAAAGACAACACAAAAATATATATGTTATTGTACACAGTATTCATGAACCAGCTCCCATTTGTCTTCATTGTTGGTCCAAACTCCATTATCAGCTATAAGCCCAACTGTAGCAAATATTTAAGAAGCCTTCAATACTATTTATTAACACCTGCATTTGAAAGCTATGGACTGTCATCACCATTACAATAAAAAGTTTCAGAAACTTTCATATTTAAAGGACTTTATACACTAATATAGCAATGTGTCCACACCTCGATGTTCTTAACAATGGTTTATGCTGAACAAAGCTCCTTTGGTATGTATGTACCTTGTATTGCAATTAACAGAAAAAAGGTTTGCATAAAAGATTAAAGCAGGAAAATTGTAGATTACATTTATTGCTAGCATAGTTCACTGCGAAAATGTTTAAACAAAGATAAATAATATTTATTTTATTGATATTGCTTTGGTAGTTTTTTTCTTCTTCTTCAGCAGATTTAAGAGTCAACTTGGTTTGTTCACGAAATAATTTTGTAAAAAAAAAAATTCCTTGATAAGTGGGATTTGAACCCACCCTCCCAGTTACATGTCAGATGCTCTAACTACTATCACCAGCTTCGCCATTTGTCCACCAAGTTGTGTTAAAGATTTGAATATTATCTGTATATTCTATCAAATGGGGCTATCCCATTTGATAGAATAAGACCCCATAAAAGATTCTGATGAGAATACAAAAGATAGATTTTACAGACAACTTCAGGATATTCTGAATTCTCTCACAAAACGAGTTATTTCTCTTCTGCTATGTTGCTTCAATGCTAAATATGGTACTGACTCTGACCTTTGGGCAGGGGTGTTAGGTCCTACTGGCAGTTACAATGGTAATGGGGAATGCCCTCCTACAGGTAACTAAAACTTATTGGTTTGAAAATAACTACAACACACTAGGACATTTATAAATACATGTGGGTTTCACCTGATAGCTTCTATGGGAATATGATTTATTCTATATTAATTAATGGCAAATGGTCTAGCTCAGTTAGAAATACCAGTTCACACAGGAGAGCCAAAATTGGGTCTGACCATTATCTGGTCAAAAGTGTTTTACAACGAAACTCAAGAAATGCACTACGATTAAGAGAATCACCTTTAACCCTTTCAGTGTCCAGCTTGAAAAACTTTGGATTTTTATAATAATAATTTAATAATAATTTTTATAATAAAAATTTATTTAAAAAAACTAATAAAATTATAATGTTTGTGAATTAAAAAGCTGTTTATTTTTAAAGAGGATTTTTTTTAATGAAATTTTGCCAAGGGGTGGAGTATAATGTTCTTGGTATAGTTGGGGGGGATTACCCTCCAAAATTGCCCTCCCACAGGAGGACTGATTTCTGTGCCAAGGAACTCCTTTTACTTAAGGACAAGAATTAATATTCTTGTGCTTATTTTCCTTTATTCATTATTTTCTGTTTATTATTTTTTCCCTTCTTTAACCCTTAAAGTATCAGGTTTCTGAAACTGGTCTCACTCTGGCAGCCAAGTTAATTTTCAAGTTCTTCAGAAAATAAAATGCACAACTTTAAAACCTCATCCTGAAATAAATAATGAAGCGAAATACTCATGTTATATACCAAAAGAAAGAACATTTAATTGTGATTAATAAAATGACAAAAATTCAAAGAAAAATAAAATAGTAGTTAAAGTTTTTAAACTTTTTTTTAAAATACTGCAAAATTTTACTGTACTTTTTTTTATTTTTACCTCAGTAAAAATTAGAAAAAAAGTATTTTTCCATTTTTCCCACCAAATTATTTTATTACCCTAATAACTACACAGGGTCCTGGTGCTGACCATATAAACCCACTGGACTGGACAGATATATGGCTCTGAGCTTGATTATGGATCCTGATTTTGCTGCACTGGTGGGCTTCTGTGGAGGGAAAATCTTCCGCTGTATTTTCTGTTTGTTTGTGGGTTGACAGCCCCAAAGTGAATAGATTCACAGGATATGTTTATCAGCTGGTGGATAATCCTGAGCAGAAGTCATCGCAGGCACCTGAACTCTTTGCTTCTATTGGCATCGTCAAATTCTACATTGGAGGAAGTCTTCCCAAGTTCTTTTTAAGTGTAAGTTGCAAGACACTTTTAACAAGGTAATGGTCAGTCCAATTTCAGCTCCCCTATATGACCTGGTATTTCTAACAGAACTAGCCCATTTGCTGTTAATTAATATATAATCAATCATATTCTTATGCAGCCCATCGGGTGAAACCCATGTGTATTTATGTATGTCACGGTGTTTGTAATATGTGTTAATTATTCTGAAACCAATGAGTTTACTTACCTGTAGGAGATGTTGCCCATTGCCATTGCAGCTACCAATACCAAAAGGGCCTATTACTCCTGCCCAAAGGTCAGAGTCAGTACCAACTTTGGTATTGAAGTCACCAAGAACAAGGGTAATATCTCCTTTCTGGACAGAATTCAAAATATCCTGAAGTTGTTCATAAAACCTATCCTTCTCATCCTCATCGGCATCCTCAGTGGGGGCATAATAGCAGATAACATTCAGGTCTTTAACGCTTGTTTGAAATTTTGCTGTAAGAAACCTTTCATTAATGCACTCATATCCTAGAAGAACATCACTAGCATGGCTGCTGAGAAGCAGACCCACGCCTTGGTGATGCTTATTGTCGTCCCTCCCTGAAAAGAGAAATTTAAGATTATTTTTAAGAATCTGACCTTTATCTGTCCATCTGGTCTCTTGCAAGCCGAGAATATCTAAATTATAATGGTGGAATTCTTGTGTGAGGACATCAAGAGAAAAAGCTCTGTGCAGAGTCCTGACATTCCAACTACCTATGGAGAGAAAATGGTTAGTAGGATGTTTAAAGAATCTATGTTTATTGAGAGAGGGAATGCCGACAATATTCAAGATTCATAGACAATTTCATGGGCTGCATAAGAATATGATTGATTATATATTAATTAACAGCAAATGGGCTAGTTCTGTTAGAAATACCAGGTCATATAGGGGAGCTGAAATTGGACTGACCATTACCTTGTTAAAAGTGTCTTGCAACTTACACTTAAAAAGTGTAGTGCTAGGGTTAAAAAATTTGCTTTTAATACTGAAGCTCTGAAAGATCCAGTTATAGCCAAAGCTTACCATGATAGGTTACTTAGTCATGGTATGCTTACTACTGAAGTTGAGGAAGAATGGGATCATTTTAAACAGGCTTTTTTGGACACTAACAGTACTCTTTTAGGAAAAAAAGGAGCAGAAGAGACAGAATTATCTGAGTGATAAGGCACTTGGGCTTATTTCGGAAAGAAAGAACTGCAGGAATGTCCTTAATCAATACCCTACTAGTACTAATAGAAAGCATTACAGAGAACTTAATAAACGTGTAAAAGATCAGTTAGCTGCTGATAAGAATCTTTGGCTTGATGGTTTGGCTGACAAAGCCGAGGAAGCAGTTAGACAGTACAACAGCAGAGAGCTGTACCAGATAGTTAATGTTTTGTGTGGTTGAAAACGGATAGGTATACAGGGATTGAAGGATAAACAGGTAAGGTTATAGAAGGTGAGGATTCTGTCATGGCTAGGTGGGCTGAGCATTTCAGTGATATTCTAAACAATGCGGTTAGTTCTATTCCCATTGTTTGCAATGATGATAGATGCATTGGTGGCTTTAATGTTGGCCTTATAACACAATCTGAAGTTATTTTGGCTGTTTCTAAACTTAAACTTCATAAATCCCCGGGGGGAGATGACATTACTACAGAAATGCTTAGAGCTGGAAATGTTTCAGTTACCACTTGGATGACTGAAATTCTGAATATCTTTTATGATAAAGGCATGGTTCCTAAGGATTTTACCAGAGCTATTGTTATCCCTATTTTCAAAAAAGGTGATCGCAGTTCTTGTGATAACTATAGGAGTATTAGCCTACTCTATGTTCCAGGTAAAGTTCTTTCCTTGAATGTTCTTAATAGAATTAAGAATCTAGTTGACAGTCAATTGTGTGATGAGCAATGTGGATTCAGAAGTGGTAGGGGATGTGTGGATCGGATATTTTCACTTAGGCAGATTCTTGAGAAATGTTTAGAGTTTCAGAAAGCTTTGGTTGCTAACTTTGTTGATTTCAAAAAGGCTTTCGACTCTGTTGATCGTCATAATTTGTGGTTGATTGTGAAATCGTATGGTATACCAGACAAGTTAGTTAACATAATGAAAGCTCTCTATAATAACACTGAGTCGTGTGTGAGAGTTGGTAAGGCTTGTAGCAATTGGTTTAGCATTACTTCTGGTGTTCGACAAGGGTGCATTTTGTCTCCTTTTCTCTTTAGTTTGGTTATTGATTATGTTATGCGAAATTCACTTCAAGGGAAAGATTTTGGCCTTAATTGGGCTGGAGATAAGAAAATTTCTGATTTAGATTATGCTGATGATTTAGCCCTTTTGGCAAATGATGTTGATGAGATGAACTCTTTCATTCGAGCTGTTGATGAGACTGGTACTAGAGTAGGTTTGGTTATAAACAGAGAGAAAACTAAAGTGGTGAAAATTGGTCAGGCAGGTTGTGATTCAGTTCATATGAATGGTTGCAGTCTTGAGCAGGTGTCACAGTTTATTTATCTTGGGAGCTATGTAACAGATAATGGTGATGTGCGGCATGAGATTAACAGACGAATAGAGATTGCTGCCGGGACTTTTAAGAATCTATGGAGAGTGTGGAGAAATAGGTGTATACACCTAAAGACTAAAATTAGATAGACTGCATAATAGTTTGGTTCTTTCTAGGGTTAGTTATGGTAGTGAAACTTGGACACTTTGTAAACAAGATAACAGGAAACTAGATGCTTTTGATTCCAGATGCTTACGCAGTATCTTGAGCATTAGGTGGTTCAACTTTGTAAGTAATGATGAGGTTAGGCAAAGGAGTTTGCAACCTCCTTTAAGCAGCATATTGTGCAGAGAGAGACTCCGTTGGTTTGGCCATGTTGCCCGTATGAATAATTATAGATTGGCGAATAGGGTTATGAACAGTGTGCCTAAAGGCCTCAGAAAGAAGGGGAGACCTAGGATGCAGTGGGCAGACAATGTCAAACAGGACCTTGTTAGAATTGGTGTGCAGTGGCCAGATGCAGTAGATGTAGCTCAGGATAGACTTGCTTGGAGAACTAAATTGCATGGTCTGGTTGGACCTCCGTAGCCCATGGCTGCTTGAGGATGATGATGATGAATATAAATAAGTTTACAATATTTCCATTATTGCTTAAATCTTTCAATTATTTAGTTTTTTCCAAAATTTTTAGTCATTTATGCAAATAATACATAATGCATGTAGATGCATTAGATTTTTGGCGATGGTAAACTCTAAGCTAAGTGATGTTATAAAAAGTACACCATACATACCACACGTATAGTAAGTGTCACACGTATAGTAACACCATACGTATAGTAAGTGATGTTAGGTGACAGAGTTAGTTGAGATAAATTTTTGAAGCCAGTTTTGGAGATGTGAGTTCAGAAATCAAGAGTTGAGAATGTAGAATGTTAGTGCCGATTATGAATGACTGCTAGTTGCTACAGAATTTTGTGTAGAATGAGAAGTTTCACTTTGATGAGTCTCGATTTTTGGAAATAAACTTCATTTGTTTTATGAAATAGTTTTGACTTGCTAAATTTTTTTCTTGAGCAAGATTTTTGATATTTCACTAGTTTAATTATTGACAATCTTTTTGAATTGAATTATTTTTGACTAAGTAACATCTATTATACTTAAAACCCTTATTTAACTTTGTTTGACAAAATTAATTGCCTGGTGTTCAAGCCATAAGCCGGTAATTTAGCATTTTTTGGAAGTCACATGGTCCATAGTAAAGACTTTAACATACATTTAGAACGTTACAACTTTTTGTTGTAAAAAAAACTGAGAAATTTATCTTAAAAAGGATAAAGAACTGTAAAAAAGTTGAATAAAAATATTTCAAAGCATTTAAAGTTTTACGTCAAGCACTGAAATTGAGAATGAATTATTTAAGTATGAAGCTGCATAACTACTACAGAAAAGTTTATTTTTAAAATTTCAGTTAAAAATCACAATACCTTAACATTAGTTACTGTATTTGGTTAAAATATTATTAAAATTATCACTAAAATAAGTTCTACATTTTAAAAACATGCTTTTTGGCTAATCATGTAATACTATGATACTTCCGATATCAGCCATTAGAGACCACTAGTTAGTTCATTTTCAATCATTTCAAATTATTCTTTATAATCGCAGTATACATTTGAAACTCAGTAAACAATAATTTCAGAATAAAAAAAAATCTTTGAAATTGAAAGTATGCTAAAATATTGACAGAAAACATTAAGCATTCAGCCAAGTTACAGGATGACTCAACTTCTGGTTAATAAAACCTATAACTTTGGTTACAAGTTAGAAAACATTACAACTCTTCTACAGCTATAAATAGGTTAACACATCAGGAAATGAAAACCAATTGATAATCTACTATGGTAAGGCAGAATAAAGGCATAAACTAAATCATCACTACTTGATGCTATTTACAGTGATTCAATATGTGTGTATGATCACTACAGACTTAAATAAGTTTTTCTTAATGTGTATGATCACTACAGACTTAAATAAGTTTTTCAAGCAGAACCAAAAGGAAAACAATATATATCATAGACTGAAATGTTATTTTGAAGATATGATTGCAAATAGTTAAAAAAAAGTCAATTTCTATCTGAAAACAAATAAATTTTCGATCTTGTATTACGGAATGGTAGACTAACTCACCAGAATCAGAAAAGTGAAAATAGTACTCTCAGCTGCAGTCATTAAGGGGTAAAGCTTTCATTTTTCTGATTACTCAAAATCCAGATGTTCCTTTCCTTTGTCTACTAGTGCTGTAGATAGTGTTACTGTCCTCTGCAGATGTTTAGGCTTGAAGCCTTTGGAATGTGGGCAAAAATGGGGATGAAAGGTGCATTTATCAGGTTGCCTTATGTCCACTATAATCACTTTGAAATATGCCAGTGCTTATCCTTGGCTAATTTTTGTGACTGGAGTGGTAACGAGTATTGGAATGAACTTGGGCATTTACAGCTGTGATTAGCTGCAATGATTGAAGCCCTTTAGTGTGGAGTGCAGTGAGAAAGAAATGCAGCTGGTGCTGTGGTACAAAAACTCAAACTACAGCTTTTATCAGGATGCCTGAGGGACTTCAGGTAACCTGCTGCAGTGGGGTGGGGAAGTCTCGGAGTTGTCCATTGAGATTATCTTTAAAGTGAAAGTTGGGAAATAAAAATCAGGGCAGTTTAAATATGTTTGTAAACAATTCCCCATTTAACATTGACAAAATTTTTTCTTCGGGTTTAAACAATTTTAATTGGTAGTTTGAAATCAAGATGAACCATGCTCTTAACCATATTTGTTTTAATTCTATATATTAGAGTTTTTTTTTCACTGTATTTATTATTTTGAAGTTGTGACTGATGATTGGTCTGTAAATGGTAGATAGGTAGTCACTGGAAGGAGAGCTATGCACCAATCCCCTGTGATGATGCATAGAACCGGCCAGGCTAGCACCTAATGTCCGACCCCACCTTCTCATGGTGCAGACCATTACTATCTTTCAAAAGAGATACTCTCTTGTGGAAGTGAACAGAAGGGGAGGGCTGCCAGATTAGTATGGCCTACTGATCTGGACAACTATGGCTACTTCTCTTTTTCTTCTACCCTGCTGAAGAGTGGTCAACCACACAGGGTCCTGATGCTGACCATATATCCCAACCTGAATGGAATTATGGCTCTGAGCTTGATTATGGATCCTAATTTTGCTGCACTGGTGGGCTTCTATGGAAGGAAAATCTTCTGCTGTGTTTTCTGTTTGTTTGTGGGTTGACAGCCCGAAGTGAATAGATTCATAGCATATGTTTATCAGCTGGTGGATAATCCTGAACAGAGGTCATCATAGGTACCTGAATTCTTACTTCTATGGGCATTATCAAATTCTACATTGGAGGAAGTCTTACAGTGTAGATGACTTCAGCCTTTAGTGGTGGGGGAATGGGTTTTTCCCCCATGTCTGTGATTAGGGGGCTGTTTGATATTGTCAGCATTCCCTCTCTCAATAAACATAATTTCTTTAAACATCGCACCAACCATTTTCTCTCCATAGGTAGTTGGAATGTGAGGACTCTGCACAAAGCATTTTTTCTTGATGTCCTCACACAAGAATTCCACCTATAAAATTTAGATATTCTCGGCCTGCAAGAGATCAGATGGACAGCTAAAGGTCAAATTCTTAAAATAACTTCAGGATATTTTGAATTCTATCAAGAAAGGAGATATTACCCTTGTTCTTGGTGATTTCAATGCCAAAGTTGGTACTGACTCTGACCTTTGGGGGAAGGGTGATAGGCCCTTTTGGTATTGGTAGCTGCAATGGCAATGGGGGGCGGGGGTGTCTCAGTCGGTAGCGCGTCAGGCTTGTAATCTGTAGTTCCCAGGTTCGAGTCCCAGCTGGGTCAGCGTTGAGATTTATCTCCGCAAAATTTCCCCACCCTGCCCACGCTCAGTAGGGGACACCGATGGGCTTGGAAAGGCCGCCGTCCGTCGGATGGGACATTAAGCCGTGGCCCCGTGTGCGGGAGAGCCATACCCTGTGCACGTTAAAGAACACACTGGATGGCCTTGACAGGAGGCTACAATCTATCTCCCAACAGCTGTTCCAGTAGGTCCCCCCCCGAGCCTTTGGGGTCCTTGTGGCCTGGCCATTTAGCCCATGGTGTGCAAAAAAGTGCCGCTCAGAGGTAAAACAATCCAATGGCAATGGGCAATGTCTCCTACAGGTAAGTAAACTCAATGGTTTCAGAATAACTAACACTTATTACAAACACCATGACATACATAAGTACACATGGGTTTCACCTGATGGGCTGCATAAGAACATGATTGACTATATATTAATTAACAACAAATGGGCTAATTTTGTTAGGAATACCAGGGCATATAGGGGAGCTGAAATTGGATCTGACCATTACCTAGTTAAAAGTGTCTTGCAACTTAAACTTAAAAAGTGTTGTGCTAGGGGTAAAAAATTTACCTTTAATACTGAAGCTCTGAAAGACCCAGTTATAGCTAAAGCTTACCATGATATTATTGAGTTAGTCATTATGACAGTCATAGTTTGCTTACCACTGAAGTTGAGGAAGAATGGGACCATTTTAAACAAGCTTTTTTGGACACTACAAGTATTCTTTTAGGAAAAGAGGGGCAGAGGAGGCAGAATTATTTGAATGATAAGGCACTTGAACTTATTTCAGAAAGAACGAACTGCAGGAATGTCCTTGAACAATACCCTAGTAGTCCTAATAGAAAGCATTACAGAGAGCTTAATAAACGCGTAAAGGATCAGTTAGCTGCTGATAAGAATCTTTGGCTTGATGGCTTGGCTGACAAAGCTGAGGAAGCAGTTAGACAGCACAACAGCAGAGAGCTGTACCAGATAGTTAATGTTTTGTGTGGTAGAAAACTGACAGGTATACAGGGATTGAAGGATAAACAAGTTAAAGTTTCTATCATGGCTAGCCTGTAATGACGAGATGCATTACTGGCTTTAATGTTGGCCCTATAACCCAGTCTGAAATTATTTTGGCAATTTTTAAACTTAAACTACATAAATCCACAAGGGTAGATGAAATTATTAAGGAAATGCTTAGAGCAGGGAATGTTTCGGTTACCACATGACTGAAATTTTGAATATCTTTTAAGATAAAGGAATGGTTCCTAAGGATTTTACCAGAGCTATTATTATCCCTATTTTTAGAAAATGTGATCGCAGCTCTTGTGATAGCTATAGGGGTATCAGCCTATGTTCTGTTCCAGGTAAAGTTCTTTGCACGATTGTGCTTAATATAATTAAGAATCTAGTTAACAGTCAATTGCGTGATGAGCAATGTGGATTCAGACGTGGTAGGGGATGTGTAGATCAGATATTTTCACTCAGGCAGATTCTTGAGAAATGTTTCTCAAGAATATATATAATTTTAAACATTAATTATGTTATTTTAATAACATAATTTTGAACTTTAAATAAATTGAACAGTATTGCAAACTGTTATTGTTCACCTTTAGTTTTATTTTCACCTCACCATTTATTTCTATTTGCATTGCATTTATCTAATCGATTCTTATCTTTCTATTTGGGTTGGGTTGTTTTACCTCTGAGCGCACATTTTTGCCCACAGTGGGCTAAATGGCCAGGTCTCAGAGAAGGTTGGGGGAGGGAACCCACTGGAAAGATGTTGGGAGATAGATGGTCACCTCCCATGAAAGCTATCCAGTGTGTTCTTTAACATGCACAAGGTATGACTCTCCAGCACATGGGGTCATGGTTAATGTCCCATCCGAAAGACAGTGGCTTTTCCAAGCCCATTGGTGTCGTTCCCTATTGACTAAGGGCAGGGTGGGGAGTTTTAGGAAGATAAATCTTAATGCTGGCCCAGACAAGAATCAAACCTGGGAACTGCAGATTACGAGCCTGGTGCGCTAGTGACTGAGCCACCCCACCCCTTCCTGTTTGGATCTATGCACTTCTTTCTCCTTAGCTCCAAATTATCAAAGTGTATTTCATTGCCCATTTGTTTTCCAATACCATCGCAGGTACATCAGTAACCATGCCAAGGTCATATCAAGCACATGCTGCACTTTGCTGATGTGCTTCTCCCATCAGCCCATATGGATATCACTATGTAATGGGTGACTTTGAGCAGAATAATCAGAAATTAGAACTGGAGATAGAGAATATAGTAATTTGGAGCAGAATAGTAGAGTATTAACAATGTGATTTTGTGAAGAGCTTCTTTGTGAATTACTGTATTTCATAGTCATTCCTGTGCCTTCTTTATAATTGGTAAGGCAGATTTAAATTTTTTTTAATACTGAATTTGCTTTTTGGTAACCTTTTCCTCGAATAGTAATTGCAGTATTTAGTATCATATTCTATACACTTGGAGAATTTGTTATAGTAAAACTTGTTGTATCACCAACAGTTGGAAATAAGTTTTAAGCTTGAATCATTTTTGGCAATTAGTATATTGCCTGCACTTGAATTTTCATTTATCTGGGAATCTGACTGATTTTGTTTAGGGAACACTACTAAATTTAATCAGATTGGCTCAGCAATCAGACTCTAGAAGAGCCCCTGCTAAATTGGTATTACCTATGTAACAAGTGTCACAATCATTGCTGAGAAAGCAACATTAAGTAGAGAAGTTACATGGTTTAGGTGCTCTACAATGATGATAATAACCCATAAGGAAAGAAGTAGAAGTCAAACTTTTGTTCCACATCTTCTAGAAATAAAACTTTCACAGAACCTTCTTCAAGTGATGAAACTGTTCTTAAGAGAGTAGAACCCAAACTAGGGGGGCAATTTAGCTATAACTTCTGCAAGAAAATAGGCCACACCTATATTGATACAGGAAAAGCAGCAAATAGGGAAACTCAAAATAGGATCTTTGAAATGAAAAACCAAAGGTCTTCAAAAGAAGAGACCTCAAAATTTAATCTTGGCAACTGTCAGCACCCATAATGTACAATAAAAGGACCTTCTTGTGCAGAAAATAATTAAAATAACTAAAAGTTCTCGGTCATTGACAAAAAAATTTTGAAGTTTATCCTTAAAACTATTTGAACATTAAAAAGTTTTTAGGAGCAAACACAGAAGCTTTTCAGAGCTAAGCAACACTCCATCTTTGGTAAAGTAATCCACAGCTTCCACCCAAAGACAATAGAAAAGCTAATCAATAAGTATAAAAAATGACAACAGAACAGATTGGCCTTCCCCTCTTTCACCAACTCTGAGCGGGCAACCCTTGCCAGATCCACATCCTGTGTCCCCTGTCCTGAGACAGCAACATTGAGTATCCTACCCACATTGAGTAGCTATCCTGTGCAAATCAGTCTGTAAATTATACTCAAAGCCAAAAAAAACAATATTATTTTCAGCCTAGCTCCAAATCTAAAGAAAATATAAAAAGGGGCAGAGACATATTTGGTCTCCTTCAAAAATTGGGCATATACAGATTTCTCCAACATTTGCCAGATAATTCAGTTGTTTATTACACTGGAAAAACCATACGTTCTCTACAGGAGTGGTTCACAGAGCATCAGACAGATGTCAACCAAAACAAACTAATGACTGCCAAGCTGCCAATACAACAAGAAGCTACTATAGACTAGGAGCATGCCACACTGCTAGCACATTCATCTATTTAATAAGGAACCATCATCTGTGAGGCTACTGAAATAATGACCCAGTCTATTCCCACTTGCAACCAACATTGCAATCACCCTTCACAACTTGTGAAAAGTAGTTCTTAACAGCCCTAATATAGTGTTACTTCACTGAAGACTGAGCATTGTCAATGCCACCTAGAGCAAGTCATTCCACTGAGATGACATCTGCATTACATATGTACATGGTATTTCAAAAAGGATGCAACACTCTATTGTATTTTTCTATTTAAACTTGACAAAAGACACAAATTTCAAAAGATGTAAATTAGACATATATCTACCTTTACAAATGTTGAAAGTGATTTCCTGCAACATGGATGCAGGTTTGTACCCATTTCATGACATTTGCAGCTACTTTTCATAATGTTGTTTTCTTATGTTTAAAATCTCTCTTTCAATGTTAGCCTTCAAATCTTCAGGTGTATGATGATTGTTTTGAAATACTACACATTTGGGATATCCCCAAAGGAAAACATCTGGAGGAGTAAGATCTGGGGATCTTGGGGGCCACAAATTTTTGGAAATCAAATGATCACCAAAAAATTCTTGCAACATGACCATTGCGTCATTTGCAGTATCAGCGGTCACGCCATCTTGTTGAAACCAACACTCTTGTTCATTTACATCCAATAGTGCAATAAACTGTTGGATGAGGTCACAATAAACTTCAGTTACAGTTGAGTCAAAAAATAAAGGCCCTATCACACGATGACAGGAAATTGCACACCAAACACCAATTTTCCTTGCGTGTGATAGTGATTCGTGAATAGTGTGAGGATTTTCACTGCTCTATATTCGACTGTTTTGACTGTTCACGTACCCATCCAAGTGAAACCAAACCTTGTCACTGAAATAAACATGGTCCAACACCTCAATTCCAGTTTCATTAACAAAAGAACGAAACCAACGACAGTACCATAAACTTTTTCATGGTCTGGTTCTTTCAGTTCATGAATGACACCAATGCAGTAGGCATGAAATTTTAACTTCTTTGTAGCCCTGAAAACAGTAGCTGGTGACAGTCCAACTTGTGAAGATAACTTTCAAAGAGATTTTCTGGGTGAGCGAGTTAAATGCTGAGACACATCATCAAGAACTTTGGCAGTTAAAAGTGATGGCCAGTCTGGACTCTTTCGATCCTGTACAGACCCAGTGTCATGAAATTTATCAATCAAACAAGATATTGTTGACTTGTTGGGAACTGCAGACTGAGGAAGCTTCAACTCAAACTCCTCTCTCACATGTTTGTAAGATCTGTACACACAATAAGTCTCAGCAATAAATACATGTTCATTTTTGGAAAACAACATAGCTGACACAACACAAAGGAATGAATGCTTGAGTGAGACTAGCGCGTGATAAGGTCATTTCAACTGCTAAAGGCCGTTAACCTTGAGTACATTAATGCCAACTGACTAATATTATGGCATAAAATGTACATGTGTGTAAGTTCTACTCTCTTATATTTAGGGTTGTGTCCTTTTTGAAACACCCTGTACATACAAAATCCTCTTACAGCCATGAGTTACAGAGATCCTACAAGACTGTATAATTCTGTCCTGAGCTAAAGCTGCTGCACTTTGCCACTGTAGACCAATTCTAGCAAGGTCCTGTTTGATATTATCTGTTCATCGCATCCTAGGTCTCCCTCATTTTCTGAAACCCTTAGGCACACTGTTCATAATCCTGTTTGCCAATCTGCAGCTATGCATACAGGCAACATGGCCAAACCAACATGTCTCTTTCTGCACAATATGATGCTCAAGGAAGGTTGATGACTCCTTCTTCTAACCTCAACACTACTTACAAAGTCAAACCACCAAATGCCAAAGATACTGGGTAAGCATCTAGAATCAAACACATTGTTTCCTGTTATCCTGCTTACAGATCCATGTAAGATGTAATGAAACATGGACCAAAGAGTCCATGTTTCATTACCATAACTAACTTTAAAAAGAACCAAACTATTATACAGCCTAATTTTAGTTTTTAGGTGTACACCCCTAATTTTTCATACTCTCCATTGATTCTTAAAAGTCCCAGTGGCAATCCCTATTCTTATCTTTATCTCATGCCACACACATCACCAGTATCTGTTACACATCATCCAAGATAATTAAACTGAGACACTTGCTCAAGAGTACAACCATTCAAAGTAACTGAAGCACCATCGGTCTGGCCAATTTTCCTCACTTTAGTTTTTTGCTGTTTATCACCAAACCTACTCTATTATCACTCTCATCAACAGCACACTAATGAAAGAATTCATCTCATCAACATCACTACCCAATAGAGCCAAATCATCTGCATATTC
Organism: Ryuthela nishihirai; assembly: GCA_038380435.1. Classification (NCBI taxonomy): domain Eukaryota; kingdom Metazoa; phylum Arthropoda; class Arachnida; order Araneae; family Heptathelidae; genus Ryuthela; species Ryuthela nishihirai. The sequence continues at coordinate 87,562,083 of JAWZYU010000002.1, forward strand.
TTAATCAGAAATCTCTAGATCATTTAAGGACAAAATCTTACCCTTGCAAAGAATTTCTCATAACACAATCAAAAACCAAATTAAAGAGAAAAGGAAAGAAAATGCACCCTTGTCTTAACCAGAACTAGCAATGCCAAACCAATTATTACAGGCCCTACCAACTCTCACATGACTCAGTGTTATTAAAGAGAACTTTCATTACACTAACTTGTCAAGCATTACATATGATCTAACGATCAGACAGAAACTATGATGATCAACAGAGTCAAAGGTCTTTTTTAAATCAACAAAAGCAGTAACCACAGGTTTCTGAAATCCTAAACATTTTTTATGAATCTGCCTAAGTGAAAATATTTGATCTATACATCCCCTTCTATTTCTGAATCCACACTGTTCATCATGCAGTTGTCCAACGAAATTCTTAATTCTATTAAATATAATCAGTTTATACTTAATAAAAGCAAAGAATTTTACCTGGAACAGAAAGTAAACTCCCCTATAATTATCACAAGAACTAGGATCATCCTTTTTTAAAAAATAGGGATAATAATAGCTCTAGTAAAATCCTTAGGAACAACACCTTTATCATAAAAAATATTCAAAATTTCAGTCAGCAATGTGACAACACAAATGTTCCCACCTCTTAGCATTTCAGTGATGATTTCATCCACCCTGGGGATTTATGCAGTTTTAATGTAGAAACAGTCAAAGCAATTTCGGAATGTGATATGGGGCCAACATTACAGCCAGTAAATACATCTATCCTCATTACAAACAATGGAAGTAGAAATAATCACATTGTTTAGAACATCTCTTAAATGCTCAGCCTACCTAGCCATCCCAAGATCCTCAACTTCAATCGCCTTACCATGTTTACCCCTGTATATATGTCTGTTTCTTCCCACACAAAACACTATCTAGGTACAACCCCCCTGATGTTGTGCTTCTAACTGCTTCCTCTGCTTTGTCAGCCAAGCTATCAAGAAAAAAATTCTTATCAGCTGATCCCTTATACATTTGTTAAGCTCATTGTAATGCCACCTGTTAGGACTAGTAGGGTGGTGATTCATATTAATCCTGCACTTCCTTCTTTCAGAAATAAGTTCCATAGCCTTATCACTCAAATAATTTTGTTTCCTCTGTTCCCTTTCACCCAAAAGAGTGCTGTTGGTTTCAACAAAAACCTCTTTAAACTGATCCCATTATTTCTCAACTTCAGCAGTAAGCAAACCATGATTGTCATAATGACTAGGTAGCCTATCATGGTATGCTTTAGCTATATCTGGATCCTTCAGTGTGAAAGGTATTTTTCTTAACTTAGTACTTTCTTAAGCTTCAGTTGCAAGACACTTTTGATCAAGTAATGGTCAGACCCAATTTTGGCTCTCCTGTATGATCTGGTATTCCTAACCAAACTAATCCATTTGCTGTGAATTAAAATATAATCTATCATATTCCTATGCAGCCCATTAGGCGAAATCCATTTGTATTTATAAATGTCCCAGTGGTTGTAGCATGTATTAGTTATTCGCAAACCTGTTTACTTACCTGTACAAGATGTTCCCCCATTGCCGTTGGAACTACCAATGCAAAAGGGACCTAAAACTCCTGCCCAAACATCAGAGTCAGTACCAACTTCAGAAGTGAAGTCACCTAGCAGAAAAAAAATTCTTCTTTCTTCACAGAATTCAAAATATCCCGAAGCAGTCTGTAAAACTTATCCTTCTTGTTCTCATCAGAGTCCTCTGTGGAGATGTAGCAACAGATACATTTGTCTTTTCGTTTTAAATTTTGCTATAAGAAATCTTTCATTAATGCAGTCATATCCCAGAAGAGCATCACTGATGTCTCTGCTGAGAAGTAAACCTATACCTTGGAGATGCTTTCCATCCTATTTCCCTGAAAACAGAAATTTAAAGTTATTTTTAAGTATCTGACCATTGCCTGCCCATCTGGTCTCTTTCAAACCTAAAATAACTAAGTTATAACACTGGAATTCCTGCGTGAGGACATCAAGAGAATAATTTCTATGTAACGTCCTCATGTTCCATCCGCATTAGTGGACCTAAAAATCCACAAATTTCTTATATATTTATTTGTTACTTCTACTGGTAAATTTTAAAATTAATTTTTATACTAATTTATGTTTACAAATATATTTTATTCAGAAAAAAAATATTTCAATACAGAAGCATTATTACAATGCTAATGCATATGAATATTTTTTTTTTCTAAATAATATTTATAAATATAAATTTGTATTAAGTTTAATTTTAAAACTTACCAGTAGAAATAACAGAAATATATAAGAATTTGTGTATTTTAAGATCCACTAACTCAGTGGAATGGCCTTCTTTTCTAGGTAGTGTTGGCACTGTCCTTGCTCTGAAAACTTTATAATATGCATAGTTTAAAAGATAAACTTCAAAATTTTATTGCTCAACAACAGAGAACTTTCAGTTATTTTAAACATCGATTCCCCCTTTCATATGAAAATTTTCTCCTTGTCTTTTAATGGATGAAAAAAGTGGAGATAATTTGAGGTAGTACGATACTCCTCATGTCAGAAGCTTCTAATCTGTAAAACAGTATTGCCTGGTTCAGAAAACTGAAATTTTCAAATGATTTTGTACCCAGCAGAGTTGCTCTGATACAATCTGCCAAACATACATAACTTTAGAGCAAAAGAAGATTAAATATGGTGAAGTTGTGTATCATGGTTGTACAAAATATTTGTACCTACTAAAAATATAATTTATATTGAAAAAGAGGATTATTATTTAACATCATTTAATACATTTATAAAAAAATTTATGAGATTTGTTTTTAACCCACATTTTAATAAAATATACTTAATACACATTTTTCAAATTATATTCAGTTATTTTAATATCTGATGTGAATTCTTCTTAGATTCCAAAAGCCTTCATTTCAACAATGAAGTTTGTGTCCTGTTTGTGCTCTTTTGAATGATGTCAATTTCTACAAAAAACACTAGTACTATTTACCCATTTTAAAACAATGGCTTTATCCCGCAAAAGCAGAAATAAATTGAAGCATTCCATTTTATTAATTTATTGGTGGGAACAACTAAGCACCTCACCATAGATCTAATGTAGGTCTATGGGACACATTGGTTTTTAATAATTATTGTTAAGTCCATGGGAATATCAAAGAATTCGACCCACTGCAGACTAGTTTTGGTTGTTCTCAGTGGGTTATAATCCTCATTGGAAAATTCACATTGCCTATAATCCTCCTCTGGTGAAGGGGAAAGTTCATGCAACGTTTGGTGTCTCTAGCTCTTTAGAAGGCTGAGTACATAAGTGAATAGATACACAAATAAACAACTCTCTTCTTTATATATATATTTAATTACTTGAAACAGAATTAGTATTCCATTATTAGAACCTTTTCACTATAACAAAATTAATAATAATTACATATTTTTCCTACAAATAAACTTACCTGGTGAAAGGGCCTTATTTTCCACATTAGATTGAGCTAAATTAACATCCAAACATAAAAACTTATTTGTTGTTGATGTGTTAGAATGTGTAGACGGCCTAAGAAAAATACACATCATTAGTAATGCATAATTAATTGAAAAAGTTCACATGTAATGTTGTTTAATTAATATTTATGACTGAAACAAAAAAAAAATTAAATAGATTACAATATTATTTCCAATTTTTGAAAAAATATTGTTCGATGCCAATTAATGCAGTATAGTTATATTTCAGTAACAATTCAATCTGTAAATACCATCAGTTTCTTTTCAATATTTTCGTTAGTTCTGTTATGAGGAAAAAAACATCGTTGAGTAAAACATATTCTATCGGCACAAAAAATGAGGAACCGTATATACAGACACTATCTGGATTATGTATAGGTTACCAAGATAAAAGGAGGACGGGCCTCCATTTATTTCAAAATTTAGCAAATGTAGGGGAAATCTGTATATGCCTGATTTTTGAAGGAGGCTAAATAGATAGATAGATAAATAAATCAGCATAATGAAGGAAAATTTAGACCTGCTGAGTCCTCAATTCCTGTTCAAAGTTGTGAGAGTCAACATGAAAAAAAAAAAAATTCTACGACACAGTGGGCAAAAGAAGAAGAGAAAGGGGGAGATTTTAGCATGGCTCATTCTAGCAGCATTTGCCATTTATTTATTTAAATGCTTTTTTTTTTCTAAAAAATAAATAATAAAAAATAAAAGACCTGCCTACCCTAATCCCCTTTATAAAAAATAAATAATAAACAAAAGGCTCTTGTCATCTAGAGCCTGGGGTATGTTCTAGAATTCTTGAAATGTTTATGTTTAAATTTTCATGAAAATACTTTTTTCATATTTTTGACATTTTTGTGGAGATTTATTTTCCGTCTACTTTAATATTTTCAAGAATGGAGTTTCTTCTTAGTTTTTTTTTTCTTATGCAAAGGATGATAAGTGAAGGCTGTCTTTTTTGTGTTGAAGATATTATGTCTGGTATGTTTATTGACACTTTTGCATTTATTTTTTCCTTTCAGTCTTTTTATTTTAGTTTTCTCAATTTACTTTTCAGTTTTATTATCTTTTCCTATTATATCCCTGATATTCCTACGTATCTACTGTTGAGTTCCAAGGTCAAAGGTTCTTCATAGTGGCTTGTTCTGCGTGTCTCTATGGGTTGAAGAATGAAGGAAGTGGTTCCTGTGTTACCTTAAGGCTATGTGCAGGTGTGGAAATGGGTCAATCCCCATCTGGGTCTGTGAACTGCACTGACTTTCAAAATGTGTTTTTTTTTTCAAGCTAACAAGCTTTTTCCCCCATTTCTGAATAAAAAGGTTTCTTTTTCCCTTTTAGTATTGCCAGGGATATTTTCAGTTTGGTAAAGTAAATTTTAAGTAAAAATAAAATATAGAGCAATTATTGTGTTAAATAAATTTTTCTGGTTGATAATCTTTAATTTTCTATCAAGGATTATCCTTTTCATCAATATCCTGATTCTTTTTATTTTTTAACGGTTTTAAAAGGAGGCAAATCTATATTGAGTGATATTGCTTACTTTCTTTGAGATATTTCAAGCAGTTCCCAGATAAGGCTTTTTTTTATTGCAAGGGTAATTTTTTTATACTATTTCTATGTTATATTATTTGCAGTTGATTTACTATCAACTGCAAATAATGCTGCTGTATATCTTCGATTTGTAGGCATTCCTCACACAGAAGGGAGTTTATTTCTTTTATAGTATGTAGATATTTTTTGTAGCTGTGTGGCCTATTGCAATTCAGATAATTTTTACATGCTTTACTCTGGAAAGCGTGTTGATTAAATTATCTCGTCGAGGGAATGCTGTACATTTTCCTTCTTAGATTATTTTTGTCATTATTTGCTGCTATGAAACAGTTTTGAAAGTCTGCTAGTTTATTTTCAAGATTTTCTGGTTGGCAGGATTTAGATATTGCTGGATAGGATATGGGAATTGTCTATCAGCATCCTCGGTGTCCTGGATGCCACACTGAGCTGGGTCCAGTATAGGAGGTACTTGTTTTTATGGGTGAAAGCTTGATGGTTGATTTCTTCTAGGATTAGGATAAGCAGGTCTTTTCTGTAATTTTGGTTTAATTTTTTTTTGGATTGCCATGAGGGAGGATTTACAGTCTGTGAAAATCATAATTGAAGTATGTTATGCTGCTGGCAGTGTCTGGTAGCTTCCATGATGGCACTTAATTCTGCATTGATGATGCAGTTTCTGGTTGTAGGGAAAACATTCTTAATAGATTCTGAAAAAAATTCATCGCTGCGTGGTGGCGATGAATTTTTTTCAGAATCTATTATTGTTTCTTAACAGGGAATACTGTGCATTCACTTTGGATTTCAAAACATTCTTTTTTGTTCAAAGTAGGGGGATAGAATTCTGCTGCTATTGCTTCAGGATTTGTGGTTTTGATCCATCCATGAAAATGAATAAACTTTGACCTTTTTTTTATTTCAATGATTGCACTTAGGATATTTTTAAGTACACAATTAAAAGGACCATCTTGCTCAGAAATTAATTAAAAATAACTTAAAATTCTCTATCGTTGAGCAATAAAATTTTAAAGTTTATCCTTCAAACTATTTGCATGTTAAAAGTTTTTAGGAGAAAACTCAGAAGCTTTTCGAAGCAATGACAGCACTGTTTTCAGTGAAGTGACAGTATCGTGGCTAGTGAGACAGGCCACGGCGCAAAAATGTCATGTGGCCAACTGGGTCTTAGAATTTGGTTCGAGATTTGCGGTTGCAACAGTTGTAACGAAGCGTTTGAGTCAGAGTAGCCAAGTGGGTGTGTGGTTTTTCATGTGTTCTCCTCATGTTAGTTTTGAAGTGATTTTCTTCTTGTAGTGTGCAATTTGTATTATCCTTTCTAATTAATATTTGAAACGATATTTCAAGAATAGTTCAAGTGATAGTCAAGTGGATCAAGTGTGTGTGAAACTATCCTTCTAAAGTTGCTGTCAGCTATGCCTAACTTCTTTATTGTTTAAATCTTTGTTAAGAATGTAATTTACTTTCTATATCACTATATGGAAAAGTGTGCATATTTAATTACACTTCTTTATACTTTTTAAATACTTTTCTGCTATTATAATTTGTTTTTCAAACAAGTTGAGTTTCAGCCAAAAAAAAATGGAGGTTGAAATTTGTGGGTTTTTTTAATCTACATTTCAGAGACTTTTTAATAAAGCAATAAATTTCGACCTTTTATTAGTGTTTTAGGTGTAAGCAACATTATATATTACCTGCATATTAACATGAAAAAGTTTAAAATGAGTCCTTTTCGATAGTACTGAAGTGTGGATATTTAAAAGACTGATTTTTTTTTGGAAATTTATCTCCAAAGTAATTTTTTTTTATATAAAAATGGTAAACATTTACCTAGCTTTTAAATATTAAAAACAAAAATGAAATTAAAATATTGTTAATTATATGCATGCACTGGTTAGAGCCACTTCAAATATTATTACTGATATAACATGTCCCACTTTGTGTGTTATATCAGTGGAAACAAAAATTTGTATGTACTGGGAACAAAATTATTTAATCTCTGAAATGCCCACTAAAATTTATGAAATATATTTCTGTGGCTAAACTCAATTCAAAATCTAGACTCAGTATTTGATAGTCATGTTCTCAAATGAAAATTTTGTATACAAATAAGTACCATAAATTAGTATGCTATACAGAACTAAATGTATGACAGAATAACACAATTTGGTGATATATTGTAGAAGTGCAGCACCTGAGAGATGTGAAACATAAAATACAAATAGCAGGTTGCATCCTACATGCTGAGTGATTGTTGATAGGTATTAATATTCATGTGAGGGCTGCCAGTTCAGTATGGCCTACTGATCTGGTCATCTATGGCCACTTTTTTTTTCAAACCTGCTGAGGAGTGGTCAACTTCACAGGGTCCTGGTGCTGACCATTTATACCTACTAGACTGGACTTGTTTATGGATTTGAGCTAATTATGGATCCTGGACTTGCTGCACTGGTGAGCCTCTGTTGAGGGAGAATTTGCTGCTGTGTTTTCTGTTTGCTTCTGGGTTGCCAGCTATAGGTGAACAGAGGCATGGGATACCTTATATCAGCTGGTGGATAAACCTAATCAGAGGCCATCGCAGGTACCTGAACCTTACTTAGCTAGTTGGGCATCGTCAAGCCTAAACTGGAGTAATGTGTCTCAGGCAGGCCATAAGGCTCTTGAAAAAGTCCACTTGAAAAGGTGGTGCCTGATGTTCCTACCAGCATCGGTGACCTCAGCCTTTAGCGGAGGAGGAACAGGTCTTTGCCTCATGCCTGCGATCAGGCGGCTGCTTGATATTGTTGGGTTGTTTTACCTCTGAGCGGCACTTTTCTGCACACAATGGGCTAAATGGTCAGGTTACAAGGACCCCAAAGGCTCAGAGACGGTTGGGGGAGGGGACCCACTGGAACAGCTGTTGGGAGACAGATGGTAGCCTCCCGTCAAGGCAATCCAGCGTGTTCTTTAATCTGCACAGGGTATGGCTCTCCTACACACGGGGCCACGGTTTAACATCCCATCTGATGGACGGTGGCCTTTCCAAGCCCATCGGTGTCCCCTATTGACCGTGGGCAGGGCGGAGAGTTTCGTGGAGATAAATCTCAACACTGACCCAGCTGGAACTCGAACCTGAGAACTGCAGATTACGAGCCTGGTGCGCTACCGACTGAGCCAGCCCCACCAGTTAAATATTGTTGGCCCTACCAATCTCAATAAACCTAATTTCTTTAAAAATCCTACTAATCATTTTCTCTCTGCAGGAACGTGGAATGTGAGGACATTACATAGAGATTATTCTCTTGATGTCCTCATGCAGGAATTACAGTGCTATAACCTAGATATTCTAGGCTTGCAAGAGACCAGATGGACAGGTAAAGGTGAGATACTTAAAAATAACTTTAAATTTCTCTTTACAGGGAGGGAGGATGGAAAGCATCACCAAGGCGTGGGTCTGCTGCTCAGCAGACATGCTAGTGATGCTCTTCTAGGATATGAGTGCATTAATGAAAGGTTTCTTACAGCAAAATTTCAGACAAGCATTAAAGACTTGAATGTTATCTGCTGTTATGCCCCCACTGAGGATGCTGATGAGAAGGATAGGTTTTACGGATAACTTCAGGATATTTTGAATTCTGTCAAGAAAGGAGATATTACCCTTGTTCTAGGTGATTTCAATGCAAAGTTGGTACTGACTCTGACCTTTGGGGAGGGGTGATAGGCTCTTTTGGTATTGGTAGCTGCAATGGCAATGGGCAACGTCTCCTACAGGTAAGTAAACTCAATGGTTTCAGAATAACTAACACATATTACAAACACAAACACCGCGACATACATAAATACACATGGGTTTCACCTGATGGGCTGCATAAGAATATGATTGATTATATATTAATTAACAGCAAATGGGCTAATTCTGTTAGAAATACCAGGGCAAATAGGGGAGCTGAAATTGGATCTGACCATTACCTTGTTAAAAGTGTCTGGCAACTTAAACTTAAAAAGTGCCGTACTAAATTTAAAAAATTTACCTTTAATACTGAAGCTCTGAAAGATCCAGTTATAGCTAAAGCTTACCATGATAGGTTACTTAAGTCATTATGACAATCATGGTTTGCTTAATACTGAAGTTGAGGAAGAATGGGGCCGTTTTAAACAGGCTTTTTTGGAAACTAACAGTACTCTTTTAGGAAAAAAGGAGCAGAGGAGGCAGAATTATTTAAGTGATAAGGCACTTGAGCTTATTTCAGAAAGAAGGAACTGCAGGAATGTCCTTAATCAGTACCCTACTAGTCCTAATAGAAAGGATTACAGAGAGCTTAATAAACGTGTAAAGGATCAGTTAGCTACTGATAAGAATCTTTGGCTTGATGGCTTGGCTGACAAAGCTGAGGAAGCAGTTAGGCAGCACAACAGCAGAGAGTTGTACCAGATAGTTAATGTTTTGTGTGGTAGAAAACGGACATGTATACAGAGATTGAAGGATAAACAAGGTAAGGTTATAGAAGGGGAGGATTCTGTAATGGCTAGGAGGGCTGAGCATTTCAGTGATGTTCTAAACAATGTGGTTAGTTCTACTCCCACTGTTTGTAGTGATGATAAATGTATTGGGGGCTTTAATGTTGGCTGTATAACACAATCTGAAGTTATTTTGGCTATTTCTAAACTGAAACTTCATAAATCCCCAGGGTAGATGAAATTACTACAGAAATGCTCAGAGCTGGGAATGTTTCGGATACCACTTGGATACTGAAATTTTAAATAACTTTTATGATAAAGGCATGGTTCCTAAAGATTTTACCAGAGCTATTATTATCCCTATTTTCAAAAAAGGTGATCGCAGTTCTTGTGATAACTATAGGGGTATCAGCCTACTCTCTGTTCCAGGTAAAATTCTTTGCATGACTGTGCTTAATAGAATTAAGAATCTGGTTGACAGGCAATTGCGTGATGAGCAATGTGGATTCAGAAGTGGTAGGGGATGTGTAGATCAGATATTTTCACTTAGGCAGATTCTTGAGAAATGTTTAGAGTTTCAGAAAGCTTTGATTGCTAGCTTTGTTGATTTCAAAAAGGCTTTCGACTCTGTTGATCGTCATAATTTGTGGTTGATTGTGAGATCATAATGGTATAGTAGACAAATTAGTTAATATAATGAAAGCTCTCTATAATAACACTGAGTCATGTGTGAGAGTTGGTAAGTCTTATAGCATTTGGTTTAGCGTTACGTCTGGTGTTCGACAAGGGTGCATTTTGTCTCCTTTTCTCTTTAGTTTGGTTGTTGATTATGTTATGCGAAATTCACTTCAAGGGAAAGATTTTGGCCTTAAATGGGCTGGAGATACTAAAATTTCTGATTTAGATTATGCTGATGATTTAGCCCTTTTGGCAAATGATGTTGGTGAGATGAACTCTTTCATTCAATTGAGACTGGTAGTAGAGTAGGTTTGGTTATAAACAGAGAGAAAACTAAAGTGATGAAAATTGGTCAGTCAGGATATGAATCAGTTAATATGAATGGCTGCAGTATTGAGCAGGTGTCACAGTTTAATTATCTTGGGAGCCATGTAACAGATACTGGTGATGTGTGGTATGAGATTAATAGACCAATAGAGACTGCTGCTGGGACTTTTAAGAATCTATGGAGAGTGTGGAGAAATAGGTGTATACACCTAAAGACTAAAATTAGACTGTATAATAGTTTGGTTCTTTCTAGAGTTAGTTATGGTAGTGAAACTTGGGACACTTTGTAAACAAGAGAACAGGAAACTAGATGCTTTTGATTCTAGATTCTTACACAGTATCTTGGGCATTAGGTGGTTCAACTTTGTAACTAATGATGAGGTTAGGCAAAGGAGTCTGCAACCTCCTTTAAGCAGCATATTGTGCAGAGAGAGAGACTCCGCTGGTTTGGCCATGTTGCCCGTATGGATAATTATAGATTGGCGAATAGGGTTATGAACAGTGTGCCTAAAGGCCTCAGAAAGAGGGAGAGACCTAGGATGCGGTGGGCAGACAATGTCAAACAGGACCTTATTAGAATTGGTGTGAAGTGGCTGGATGTAGCAGATGTAGCTCAGGACAAATATGCTTGGAGAATTAAACTGCGCGGTCTGGTTGGACCTCCATAGCCCATGGCTGCTTGAGGATGATGATGATGATGATGATGCAACTGGGAACTGGCATTCAATTTAAAGCAGTTTATATTTACAGTACTTTTAAAATATTTTGCTGCAAGAGTACTGAACATATTGTGTTGTTGATTTAATACACATTTTAAAAAAAATTAGTTAAGATAATCTTAATTGGCCAAAAGAATTATGGCATTTAACAGTGGAATTTGGCAAATAATATTTATTGGTCACTCAAAGTAAATTTCTCTGTGCCTAGTGATTGTATTTTGTATAAAGAAATTAATATAATTAAAAAAAAACTACAGCAGTTAGGAGCAAACCTGTTCTAAACAGTATGTCAGTTTTTATGAAACAATTTATGATATTATTCATGCTAACAATTAACAAAAGATACCCTTTATATTTGTGATAAAAATATTTAATTTAGATGGCAAACTAAATATCATTAAAAGTTAGCAGGATTCACAATTACTGTTGTAGTGATTTTGCATGTGCACCTAAGATTTCTATCATAAATTAAGTAACATATGCTGCAGGCATTGGGATATATTCCTCACAATTTTTTTTGCCTTTCAGTGCATCTTTAAAATTCGCTGATAATATAGTTGATTTTTTCCACATCAGCATGCAACGTCATTGCAGTGTTTGTGGGTGCTGTTCAAATTACGATTCAGAATCTGAGCACAAAACAACATTTGCCCTACCCAAGGATGCAGAGTTACATAAGAAATGGATTAGGAAAATCCCTACATGTTTTGAAGGACTGAAAGATCCACGAATATGCATTAAGCATTTGGATGACTCAATGGTGATTAGAGTTGACAAAATAATGTACAAAGGAGAGTTGAAAGAATATCCACAAAGGATACCAAAACTAACAGATGATGCCATCCCTACAGTTTTTAAACATCTTCTGAAATATTTAAGTTCCACCACCCCATCTGTTAAAAGGCTTTCAACACCAAAGAAGAAAATTTTCAAAAGGCAATAGAGCATAGCATTCTGGATCACAGAAACTACAGTCAGAACGATAATATTATTTGTCTAAATAATGTCGAACACTACTCAAAATCTAAAAGTGTTGAATTACATAAAAAATGGACATATTTTAGAATGTAACTATAAGCTTGTGTTAGGATTGATGGATATTAAATCTGATTACACTTGTGTTTCTGGATGTATAAATTTAGGTAAAATTTTAGAATTTAATGTTTAAGTTGATAAGGTAAAAATGCTGTATCTAAGTTACCAAAGAAAAATTATATTTTGAACTCATATAACATGATGGAGGAACTTATGAAGTATATTGAAGAGCAGAAAGTAACAGCTAAAGCTGAAAATAATTTAGATTTTGCTGTTGCAATTTTAAAAATGTTACCAAATTATCAAGAGTGTGATAGTTTAAAATTTCGTGTTGAGCAGATCACACTATCAGCAGCTGAAAAAAATAATAAACGATATAATAATCAAATGATGGTTTCGGCTGCTTGCTAATATGTACATTCACCCTCAGCCTGTAAAGCCTTATTAAATGTGGGTTTACCATACCCTCGGAAATTTACAGAAACTTGTACGTAATTTTCAACTCTCTACCTCAGTCCTTGAGATAGTAGTGCTAAATACCTAGAAAGCAGATTGAATATTTAAAGGCACATGAATGTTTAGTGTGTTTGTTGCTAGATGAAATATATATACAGCCTCAAATGTCAATTAAAGGGGGTGAAATTTATGGTGTAAGTGCATTTGATGCCACAAAATCAGCAAAAACAGCCCAAGTTTTCATGATATCTTCTGTGTTATCAAAATACAGGGATGTAGTTGCCATAGTTCCTGTTAATAATATGAGTAGCTTACATTTGAAAGATATGATAATGTCTGTACTAACTTTATTAGAAAAGTTGAGTTTTAAAGTTATTGGTATAGTATCTGATAATAATTCAGTTAATAGAAAAGCTTTTGAGCTTTTTGTACCAAACAAAATTTTGCAACCAAGCATTTCTCATCCTTTAGATAGCTCGAGGTTGTTTTTTTTTATATTTGATACAGTGCATATATTAAAATGTATTAGAAACAACTGGGAGAGTAAAAAAATGAAAACAGTTCCATATGCTATCTAGATATGAATGATAGCAATACAATTGTAGAGGCACAGTATTGGCATTTGGAATTAATGAATGAAATTGAAAAGAAGTCACTGGTGAAGTATGGTCACACTTTATCTAATAAAGCACTTTACCCTTCTAGTATTCAAAAGCAAAATGTGAATCTTACTTTAATTATTCACATGTTTTAAACTTAGTGGATGGTACTTGCTCATTTATAAATACTTTTGTTAAATGGTGGAAGATAGTGAATGTAAAAAGTGTGTTTGATGGGAAGAGGTTTAATGATATATATATATGTAGAGAATCCATCAGAGCAGGATCAGATTTACAAATAAAGTTTTTGAATGATTTGTCCCATTGGTTAAAAATTTTGGTGAGTGTCTGTACCTATAATACCCCCTCAAGCAGCTGCTTGCCACAGAGGTCTGACAGGAGCCTGTCAGCTCATATGCCACAGTAGAAGATCTGAGAGGATGGCAGGACCTCAGCAGAAAAATGACACATCCACGCCTTACCTGGGGCTCAAACCCAGGTCCCTTAGATCAGTAGCCAAGCGTGCTAACCACTCGGCCATGTAGCAGATTCTTTATCTGCACCAACATTTCAGGCTCTTATTACAACAACTGATGCCTTTATAGAGATTCCATATCTGTTTGAGAAATATAAATTAGATTATATCCTGCTAAGGAAGTTTCAAAGTGCCAGTTTAGAAAGTCGATTTAGTACATCATCATCATCATCCTCAAGCAGCCATGGGCTACAGAGGTCAAACCAGTCCATGCAATTTAGTTTTCCAAGCATATATATCCTGAGCAACTTCTGCTGTATCTGGCCACTGCACACCAAATCTAGCAAGGTCCTGTTTGACATTGTCTGCCCACCGCATCCTAGGTCTTCCCCTCTTTCTGAGGCCTTTAGGCACACTATTCATAACCCTATTTGCTAATCTATAATTAGTCATACCAGCAACATGGCCAAACCATCAGAATCCCTCTCTGCACAATATGCTGCTTAAAGGAGGTTGCCAACTCCTTTGCCTAACCTCATCATTAGTTACAAAGTTGAACCACCTAATGCCCAAGATACTGCGTAAGCATCTAGAATCAAATGCATCTAGTTTCCTGTTATCATGTTTACAAACTGTCCAGGTTTCACTGCCATAACTAACCCTAGAAAGAACCAAACTATTATACAGTCTAATTTTAGTCTTTAGGTGTATACGCCTATTTCTCCACACTCTCCATAGGTTCTTAAAAGTCCCGGCAGCAATCCCTATTCGTCTGTTAATCTCATGCCGCACATCACCGTTATCTGTTACATAGCTCCCAAGATAATTAAACTGTGACACCTGCTCAAGACTGCAACCAGTCAGATGAACTGAATCACAGCCTGCCTGACCAATTTTCATCACTTTAGTTTTCTCTCTGTTTATAACCAACTCTACTACCAGTCTCATCAACAGCTCGAATGAAAGAGTTCATCTCATCAACATCATTTGCCAAAAGGGCTAAATCATCAGCATAATCTAAATGAGAAAATTTCGTATCTCCAGACCATTTAAGGCCAAAATCTTTCTCCTGAAGTGATACAGACAGTTTAAGTGGTGCAAATTATTACATTGGCTATGTTCAGCTTCTTGAGAGTGAATGAAAAATAAGGTTAAAAAATGCTGTCTTGTTCTCAGCAAAACATGTATAAGTGCATTTAAAAACATTGTTTCCTGTTGAAGAACATTACAATAGTATAATAAGGCTTGATATGTTTTCAGATTTGTTAGAGGCCGAGTTTGATTTCAATTCAGTTCCACTAAATGTTATACTAATATTGGCATAAATTGGTTGATTTGTGGTTAGAAGAGTACTTAGGGTGAAATATTGTAGCACAGCTGTAAATGGTTGCAGTTAAGCAAAGAAGTAGATCAGACCTATGCATTCATAGCGACTTGGATAGGGGAAAATTAATTCAACCTATGGAAAATGCAATTTACACAGTTGCTCTTGTTTGGTTCGCTATGTCCGAAATAATTAAAAATCATATAACTCAGTTTATGAAATCAGAAAGCCAATTGTCACTAATATGTAAAATCTGCTGCATTCATCTCAGTAGAGTGCATGTATGAATTTAAAAGATAATTGTCTGTGCAAGAATACACTTCTCGAGAAACTACAAAATATATATTTTCTATCTGCTAAAGTATTGTTAAATAATTTTGTGAAGTCTGCAAATGATTAGGAAAGTGACGTAAAGTGCAATGCATGAAAGGTTAGAAAACTCAATACTAAATAATATTATCATAACCACATCTTCTGAATTATGGAACCATAAAAAAACAATGTATTTCATGTTTAAAAATGCACCAAAAAGCACATATTCATGTCACAAATTCATTTAGTTTAAGTTATAATAAGTACTTAACAGATTAGGAGGCTCACAAAAAAAGTTCACATCCTTATTCACCTTCATTCATTCACATTCATCATATCCATGCTTCATCTTGTACTTTATTCTGTGCATTTCCAAAGTATTAAGTAGCCTATATTTTGCTAAGTACATTAAGTGTACAACTTTGAAAGACGTGTCATATTTCAATACTTGTTTTCTCAGAGAGGAAAGCTTTTTCACAACACTAGAAGGGTTAATTAATTTTATTTACATGCACTTCATCTAACACATTACTTCTGTACTTCTCAAAAATTCAGTAGCATATAAAGCTGCTTTAATAAGGTCATAGTTCATATCAGAAATTGGTTTAATAGAAATCTGTATCACTTTTCTTCTCACCTAGTAGTTTATTTTGGGTTTTTCTAAAGCAATAAGTAAATTATATTCATATTATATAAATGTATTATGTAAGAGTCATGTGTTACATTTCGTAGCATTGATTTGTAATACAAATCATTTAATTACATCATCGAGCATTTTTTGAGGTTTTTCTAAAACATTAAATACTCAATAATTATTTTTTGCTAAGTGCATTGTGTAATAGAGGTCATAGTGCTATATTTCATAGCATTAATTCGTTAAATACCAATCATTTACCCATGTCACTTCTCTGCATCATACTATTATTTTATTTTTAGTATTTCTTAAGCATCAATTAGTCAATAATCATATTTTGCTAAGTCCATTGCTGTAACAGAGCCATGTGCTATATTTCATAGTATTCATTGGTTAAATACAAATCATTTACCCATGTCACTCCTCTACATATAGCATTCTATTAAAAATCAATCCATTCAATTCCCACCGTGGCAGCAATGAATTTTTTTTAGAACCTATTAATTAATGTTTGATGTCTATCTTAACAGGGAATACTGTGCATTCACTTTGGATTGATTTTTAATTATTTATTAACGTCTTAGTGTTAGCGACCTTCTCATTAACATCTGATAATCAACAGCAATGACTGAAAAAGTTGCATCTCCTTAAGTATAGATGGCGCTGTCTCTGCCACGTCTCAGTAAAGAAAATTTATAAGGTCTTATTCTGAAAAATTTCATTGTCCGACATGTGGTGCAATGGTAGCGTGCTCTGGCATGAATCTGGAGAGATGCGGGTTCGATTCCTGCCGTGGCGGAAATGAATTTTTTTCAGAACCTATTAATTAATGTTATAGCATTCTATTTTGAGTATTTCTGAAGCATTAAAGAGTCAATAATCATATTTCGCTAAGTGCATTGCTGTAATACAGTTCATGTGCTATATTTCATAGCATAAATTGGTTAAATATAAATCATTTACCTGTGTCACTTCTCTACATCATATAGCATTCTATTTTGAGTATTTCTAAATTAATATCTAAGTAACATCTAACATGACTCAATGTTATTATAGAGAGCTTTCATTATGTTAACTAACTTGTCTGGTATGCCATACGATCTCACAGTCAACCACAAATTATGATGATCAACAGTCATGTTTTTGAAATCAATAAAGCTAGTAACCACAGGTTTCTGAGACTCTAAACGTTTCTCAAGAATCTAAGTGAAAAAATTTGATTTACACATTCTGAATCCACACTGCTCATCACACAATTCGGCACCAACCAGATTCTTAATTACATTAAGCATAATCATGCAGAGAACATTATCTGGAACAGAAATCAGGCTGATACCCCTGTAGTTACCACAAGAACTGCAATCACCATTTTTAAAAATAGGGATAACAATAGCTCTGGTAAAATCCTTAGGAACAATGCCTTTATCGTAAAAGATATTCAAAATTTCAGTCAACCATGTGGTAACTGAAACATTCCCAGCTCTGAGCATTTCAGAACCAATTTCATCTACCTCTGAAGATTTATTTAAAGTTTAAAAATAACCAAAATAACTTCAGACTGTGATATAGGCCCAACATTAAAGCCAGTAATGCATTTATGATCATTACAAACAATGGAGTAAAACTAACACATTATTTAGAACGTCACTGAAATGTTCAGCCAACCTAGCCATGACAGAATCCTCACCTTCAATAACCTTACCTTGTTTATCCTTGAATCCCTCTATACCAACTACATTAATTTTGTTCTATACCACACAAAACATTAACTCTCTGGTATAGCTCTCTGCTGTTGTGCTGTCTTAACTGCTTCCTCGGCTTTCTCAGACATCATCAAGCCAAAGATTCCTATCAGCAGCTAACTAATCCGTTACACATTTATTAAACTCTTGTTAATGCTTTCTATTAGGACCAATAGGGTATTCATTAAGTACTGTTCTGTAGTTCTTTCTTTCCTAAATGAACTCAAGTGCCTTATTACTCAAATAATTTTCAAATAATATCCTCTACTCCCTTTTACCTCAAAGAGTACCATTACTTTCAAGAAAGGGCAGTTGAAAATGATCCCATTCTTCCAAAACTTCAATAAGCCAACCATAACTGTCATAATGACTAAGTAACCTATCATGGTAAGCTTTAGCTATAGCAGTCTTTCAGAGCTTCAGTGTTAAAGGTAACTTTTGCACTGAATTAACTATTTTTACTAATTTTACTAACCTTGTTTATCCTTCAATCCCTGTATACCTGTCCGTTTTCTAACACACAAAACATTAACTATCTGGTATAGCTCTCTGCCGTTGTGCTGTCTAACTGCTTCCTTGGCTTTGTCAGCCAAGCCAAAGATTCTTATCAGCAGCTAACTGATCTTTTACACGTTTATTAAGCTCTCTGCAATGCTTTCTATTAGGACTAATAGGGTATTGATTAAGGACATTCCTGTAGTTCTTTCCTTCTGAAATACACTCAAGGACCTTATCACTCAAATAATTTTGCCTCCTCTGCTCCTCTTTTCCTAAAAGAGTACTGTTAGTTTCCAAAAAAGCCTGTTTAAAACGCTCCATTCTTCCTCAACTTCAGTAGTAAGCAAACCATGACTATCATATAATGACTAAGTAACCTATTATGGTAAGCTTTAGCTATAACTGGGTCTTTCAGGTTTCAGTATCAAAGGTAAATTTTTTAATCCTAGCACAACACTTTTTAAGTTTAAGTTGCAAGACACTTTTAACAAGGTAATGATCAGATCCAATTTCAGCTCCCCTATATGACCTGGTATTCCTAAGATAACTAGCCCATTTGCTGTTAATTAATATATAATCAATCATATTCTTATGCAGCCCATCAGGTGAAAGCCATGTGTACTTTTGTATGGCGCAGTGTTTGTAATAAGTGTTAGTTATTCTGAATCCATTGAATTTACTTACCTGTACGAGACGTTGCCCATTGCAGCTACCAATACTAAAAGGGCCTATCACCCTCCCCAAAGGTTAGTCAGTACCAACTTTGGCATTGAAGTCACCTAGAACAAGGGTAATATCTCCTTTCTTGACAGAATTCAACATATCTTGAAGTTGTCCGTAAAACTTATCCTTCTCATCCTCATCGGCATCCTCAGTGGGGGCATAACAGAAAACATTCAAATCTTTAACACTTGTCTGAAATTTAGCTGTGAGAAACCTTTCATTAATGTACTCCTATTACTCATATCCTAACATGTCTGCTGAGAAGCAAATTTTGCCTTGGAGATGCCTTTTATCTTCCTTCCCTGAAAAGAAAAATTTAGGATTATTTTTAAGAATCTGACCTTCATTTATCCATCTGATCTCTTGCAAGCCAAAACAACAGTGGTAAAATTATTGTATGAGGACATCAAGAGAATAATCTCTGTGCAGAGTTCTTGCATTCCAACTACCTATGGAGAGAAAATGGTTAGGGTGATGTTTAAAGAAATTATCCTTATTAAGAGAGGGAATGCTGACAATATCAAACAGACCCCTAATTACAGGCAAGGATCCGTTCCTCCACTATTAAAGGCTGAAGCCATCTGTACTGGAAGACTTCCTCCAATGTAGGATTTGACGATGCCCGTAGAAGTAAGAGTTCAGGTATCTATGATGACCTCAGATCCAGGTTATCCACCAGCTGTTAAAACATATCCTGTCAATCTACTCACTTGGGACTGTCAACCCATAAGCAAACAGAAAACACAGCAGCAGATTTTCCTTCAACAGAGGCCCACAACTGCAGAAGTCATTAGTAGGGTCCTGGTCAGCACCAGGACCCTACGTAGTTGACCACTCCTCAGCAGGATAGAAAAAAAGAAAAGTAGGGGAGAGCTGCCAGATCAGTAGGCCATACTGATCTGGCAGCTCTCCCATTTTGTTCCCTTCCACAAGAGAATATCCCTTTTGAAAGGTACTAATAGTTTGCACCACAAAAAGGTGCTAAGCCTGGCTGGTTCTGTGTGTCATCATAGTGGATTGGTATATAGCTCTCCTTCCAGTGACTAACTACCATTTACAGACCTGTTAGTAGCAGATTTTTCCAGGGTTGGCTTGGGATATGGGTTTGCCAATTTGCTCAATAAGCTGCCAGGCAGTGGAAGTGGGGGTAAAGATGTCGATTCTTTAACAGATGTTGTTCCCCTCCATTCATCCAGCATATTCAACTTTTTTTGTGACTGCTGTGATCCTTTCATAAGCATTAAATCCTCCTACCTTCTTGTCCTTTTAGTCTTTCAACTGAGCTCTTCTCCTAATCGTATGTTTCAGTTTAAATTTTTTTATTTTTAGTATAAGAACTAAGTATTCTAATTTTAGCAAAGTCTCAACATTAGTTACTGTCCTGCTTTTATTTAGTAGCTGGCCCACTTCTCTCAGGTTCTACCTTTCCAGCATCCAGTGTTCCATCTTATCTGCAAGCACATTTACCAATTCTAAAGTGCTGATCTTGTTCACTTTGATAGTATTTCTTCCCCTGGAGGTACCAATCCATCTTTGCATTGAACAACTTTTCACTGACTTGCAGAGACTTCCTTTATTAACAACAGTAAAATCAGCAGATGTTATAAGCTGTTAGCATTCTCTGAGAACATACTTCATATTTGCTGCTTCTCACTTTACTACTTTTAAAATTAATTACAAGTTAGAAGCCAAAGTAAAAACCAGTCAACTGATGGCATCATCAGTGGTAGGAGCAGCTGCTAGCAGGCAGCAGTTATAATAACTGCCCTCTACCAATGTTACAGATTCCATGTAGATTCCATGCAGGTGGGAGGGGGGAGGAATTTATGTATTACATAGGATATCTTTTTTAAAATTTATGAAAATATTCTCAAAATAATTTAACTGAAACTTAGTAGAAGGAGAGCTACCGGCTGCCAATCAAGATCTCTAATTGTTCATAAAGGGTAGAAAGTTCATAACATCAATTAGAGGAGATCTTGATCGGCAGCTGGTAGTTCAGAGGTCCAGAGCACCTGAAATGTTATCAGGAGGTCGTGGGTTTGGATTTCACATGGCTAAGGTCAATTTTTCCTCTAATATTGATCAACATTAACATCATATGATATCTTCCTTAATAGTCATTAAATACAACAAAAATTATATCTTTAATTTAAATAATATTTATTTATTTAATTAAATTTAATTTAAATAATCCTGTTTAGCTATTGGGATTTGTAATTGTTGTCTCCTTAAAATAGTTCTTAACATATCTGTAAGTAGTCTGTAATATGGGAAGGAAGGATGTAGTGTATTTTATCTATTTCTTTTTGCACTAGTATTGGTTGAGATTGTTTTTTATATTTATTCCTCTCCAAAAATTTTTCCACATAATTAATATCCAGCCTGCTGCCCAATATCACATTTATTGCAATTCTTCTGCTAAACTTTTCTTTTTGGAACACTAGCATAACACTTGAGTTGGGTGGATGATCCATCCATCCATCCATCCAAAAACCTCATGCAGCCATGGGCTACTGAGGATCTACAAAACTGTAATTTTCCTATCCACACATGTCTGTTTTGACCTACATCTGCTGCATTTTGGCCACTCTAGGCCAATTCTACACAAGGTCCTGTTTGACATTATCTGCCCATCACAACCTAAGTCTCCCTTTTTTTCTGAAACCCTTAGGCACACTGTTCATAATTCTGTTTGCCAATCTGCAGCTATGCATATGAGCCACATGGCCAAACCAACAGGTCTCTCTCAGCACAATATGCTGCTCAAAGAAGGTTGATGACTCCTTCTTCTAACCTCAACACTACTTACAAAGTCAAACCACCAAATGCCAAAGATACTGGGTAAGCATCTAGAATCAAACACATTGTTTCCTGTTATCCTGCTTACAAAGAGTCCATGTTTCATTACCATAACTAACTTTAAAAAGAACCAAACTATTATACAGATTAATTTTAGTTTTTAGGTGTACACCCCTAATTTTTCATACTTTCCATAGATTCTTAAAAGTCCTATTCTTATCTTTATCTCATGCCATACATCACCAGTATCTGTTACACATCATCCAAGATAATTAAACTGAGACACTTGCTCAAGAGTGCAGCCATTCAAAGTAATTGAAGCACCATCTGTCTGACCAATTTTCATCACTTAATTTTTTTTCACTGTTTATCGCCAAACCTACTCTATTATCACTCTCAACAACAGCACTAATGAAAGAATTCATCTCATCAACATTATTAGCCAATAGAGACACATCTGCATAATCTAAATCAGAAATCTCTAAACCAGTGGTTCTCAACCTTTTATGCTTCACGTACCCCTAGGAAATGTGTATGTAACTGGCGACTCCTTGTATAGATAGATAAAACTATAGTATAACAATGGTTATTTTTACTTTGTTACTAAATCTAACAACTTTTGAGCTCTCATGGCGTACCACAAAAAATTTTACTGTGTATCCTACGTTGAGAACCCCTACTCTACACTAAGGTCAAAATATTTCGCTTGCAAAGAATTTCACATAACATAAACAAAAACCAAACCAAAGAGAAAAGGAGAGAAGATACACCCTGGTCTAACAACTAGCAATGCTAAACCAATTGTTACATGCCCTACCAACTCTCACACGACTCAGTGTTCTTATAGAGAACTTTCATTACAATAACTTGCCAGGTATTCCATATGATCTAACAATCAACCCAAAATATGACATCAACAGAGTCAAAAACCTTTTTGAAATCAACAAAAGTAATAACCACAGGTTTCTGAAACTCTGAAAATTTATTTTTATTTTTTTTTTATTTTTATTTGCGACATATAGGACAGAGGAGAATCCCAGAAGCTACTCCTAGCTTAATACAGGCCTTCTCATACAAGGACATGCCCTACTAAGACCGAAGTCACTGCTGACCACTGCCTTAGTTAGAGCTAACATAACACACAAAGTTTGCCAAGTGTGCCAAATTTCTCAAGAATCTGCCCAAGTGAAAATATTTCATCAATACATCCCCTACCACTTCTGAATCAACACTGCTCATCAAGTAGTTGTCCCATCAACCGAATTCTTATTTCTATTAAGTATAATCATGCAAAGATCTTTACCTCAAACAGAAAGTAAACTAATTCCCCTATAACTATCACAAGAACTGCGATCAACTTTTTTAAAAATTGGGACAATAATAGCTCTAGTAAAATCCTTAGGAACACTTTTATCATAAAAAATATTCAAAATTTCAGTCAGCCATCTGACAACACAAATGTTCCGACCTCTTAGATTTCAGTGGTGATTTCATCCACCCCTGGGGATTTATGCAGTTTTAATGTAGAGATAGCCTAAGCGACTTTGGAATGTGATATGGGACCAACATTAAAGTCAGTAATGAATCTATCTGCATTACAAACAATGGGAGTAGAAATAATCACATTGTTTAGAACACCTCAGAAAAATGCTCAGCCCACCTAGCCATCACAAGATCCTCACCTTCAATTGCCTTACCACGTTTAACCCTTAATCCCTGTGTACCTGTCTGTTTTTTCCCACACAAAACACTATCTGGTACAATGTTGTGCTTCTAACTGCTTCCTCTACTTTGTCAGCCAAGCTATCAAGTAAAAGACTCATCAGCTGTTAATTGATCCCTTACACATTTATTAAGCTCAGTGTAATGCCTTCTGTTGGGATTAGTAGGGTGTTGATTCATATTAGTCCTGCACTTCCTTCTTTCAAAAATAAGTTCCACAGGCTTTATCACTCAAATAATTTTGTATCCTCTGTTCCCTTTACCCAAAAGAGTACTGTTGGTTTCAAAAAAAGTCTCTTGAAACTGATACCATTCTTTCTCAACTTCGGCAGTAAGAAAACCATGGTTGTCATAATGACTAGGTAGCCTATTATGGCATGCTTTAACTATATCTGGATCTTTCAGACATTCAGTTTCAAAGGTAATTTTCTTAACCTTAGCACAACATTTATTAAGTTTCAGCTGCTTGTGTAAAGCAGCTCTTATGTAATTTATTGAATGTTTAGAGCCTACAGATAAAATGTTGGGTGTATATATATATAGGTTTTCAATATACACTAAATGGAGAAATTATTACATACATCAGCCTAATAATCTGTTGCTCCACCTTTCACCACCCTCACAATAGCAGCCACATAAGGACTCAATGAGTATTGAAAACACGGAGGTAATATGCCCATGAAGCAAGGATCACATGTACAATTGCAATAGAGCATCCACAATTGTTGGAGTCGCCACTCGGGAAGTAAGCAGTGTGGCATTATCCTGTTGAAAGATGGTGTCATGGTGCAAAAAGAGAATCATTATGAAAGGGTGTGTAGATGGTCGGCAAGGATGTTCACATATAATATTAATTAATAGGTTTTGAAAAAAAAATTCATTGCCGCCACGGTGGGAATCGAACCCGCATCTCTCCAGATTCATACTGAAAAAGTTGCATCTTCTTGAGTATAGATGGTGCTGTCTCAGCCACATCTCAGTGAAGAAGATTTGTAAGGTCTTATTCTGAAAAATTTCATTGTCCGACGCATGGTGCAATGGTAGTGCGCTCTGGCATGAATCTGGAGAGATGCGGGTTTGATTCCCACCGTGGCGGCGATGAATTTTTTTCAGAACCTATTAATTAATATTTGATGTCTATCTTAACAGGGAATACTGTGCATTCACTTTGGATTGATTTTTAATTATATATTAATGTCTTAGCGCTAGTGACCTTCTCATTAACATATGATAATCAATAGCAATGACTGAAAAAGTTGCATCTCCTTGAGTATAGATGGCGATGTCTCAGCCACGTCTCAGTGAAGAAGATTTATAAGGTCTTATTCTGAAAAATTTCATTGTCCGACGCGTGGTGCAATGGTAGCGTGCTCTGGCATGAATCTGGAGAGATGCGGGTTCGATTCCCACCGTGGCGGCAATGAATTTTTTTCAGAACCTATTAATTAATATTTGATGTCTATCTTAACAGGGAATACTGTGCATTCACTTTGGATTGATGTTCACATACTTTGTGCCAGTGATGGAGGTCTCAAGGGATAAGAGGGGGCCCATGGAAGCCCACATAAATGCACTCCAAACTGCTACACCATCTCCACTTGCCTCTATGACCCCGAATTGGCAAGCTGAGTCCATCACTTTATGTGGTTTACACCACCATGCACTCTCCCATCGGTGTGACAGAATTGAAACCGTGATTCGTCAGATGACGTTTCCAGTCCACTGCATTCCAGTTGTAATAGGCCTTTGCAAACTGCAGCCTAATCTTTCAGTGCCATGCAGTCAACAAGGGGACACAATGTGGATATCAACTGCCACAGCCTATTTTTTCCATGGTACAATGAATAGTGTTTGTGCATGAGCTTGTGGACGTGTTCTTATTCAGTTCTGATGTCATCTGCTCCACAGTAGCTGTGCAATTCCTTGTAATGATGTAGGACAGTCTGTGCTCACCTAGAAAGTCAACTGCATGTTTATATCCACATTTCTCCAGCTGATTGGAAGTTTTGTCACTTTTCATATAGTCTTGGTATAAACGTGTGACAATCTTACATGGAAATCACAACAGTACAGCAGTTGCGATGATTGAACAACTGGCCTTCCTCACACCTACTATCAGGCCACAGTCAACTTCATGTTGCTGCCTTTACTCATGACTTTTCCGTAACTGCTCTATTCACAGGCATTGCTAGTTTAAGCATCCCACATGACTGGATACAATATTTCTGCTTTGCATATTGTTATTGAGGTGTATATAATAATTTGTCCATTCAGCATATCTTAGTATAACATTTATTGCCTTTTCTTTCAATTAGGATATCCATATATGGTAAATGCCCCTGTTTCCAAGTTGTGAGAAAACTGGATTTGCTGCTTAATCACAGCAGCTCTTCTGTTTCCGAAAGCATTCAATAAGTTCTGCAGCTCAGTTGGACCATAATCCCCAAAAAAGTATTCAATAAGTTCTGCAGCTCAGTTGGACCATAATCCCAAAAGAGTAAAATGTCATTGATATACCTGATATGTAATGCTGGTTTCAGCTGAGCATGCTGTAAGGCACTGGTTTCAACATGGCAGAGGACTGCATCTGCCATGAGGCTAAAAAGAAGAGAGCCCATGGGGACTCCCTCTATTGCTCCCATACCACATCGTTGACCATGAACCAGTTGGAGCTATTATTATCCCTATTTTAATGTACACTAAAGTACTCTGGGCCATACGCCTGGCACCCTCCAGGAGGATTATATACACTAAAGTACTCTGGGGCCATGGGCCTGGCATCCTCCAGCTACTTTGTTTTTAGTTGCATCACTGCATCCAGCACCAGAGTGCTAGGATGCAGCAATACATCAAATGAATGTAATTGTTTGCTGTATGGGTGATGTATAATAATTGTTTGCTGTATGGGCGATGTATAATAATTGTTTGCTGTATGGGTGATATATTATTGTTTGCTGTATGGGTGTCTTATAATATTGACTGTTTCCTGGCATCATTTCAATATATATTCATTATTTGGAAAATGGGAGACAAAAAAACTAAAAGTGGTTCTCTCCAATTTATATGTTGAAGCTTTTCTTTTCGAGATCAATGATCTAAAAATGGTTTAGTTGATTTATGTAATTTAATTTTAGCAAACAAAGGATCATAATTTTCTTAATGTTGCTGGTAATGAATTTATACTTGAGTGTTTGCAATTCAATTCTTCTAAAATATTATATTAAATTGCAAACCTTTAAGTATGAATCCATTACCAGCTGTTATGCCCCCATTGAGAATGTCAATGAGGATGAGAAGAATAGGTTTTACAGATAACTTCAGGATATTTTCAATTCTGTCAAGAAAGGAGATATTAAACCCTTGTTCAAGGTGACTTCAATGCCAAAGTTGGTACTGACTCTGACTTTTGGGGAGGGGTGACAGGCCCTTTTGGTATTGGTAGCTGCAATGGCAATGGGCAACGTCTCCTTAGGCAATGGCATTGGGCAACTGAATCCATTAGGTGGCTAAACTTAATGGATTCAGAATAACTAACACTTATTACAAACACCGCGACATACATAAATACACATGGGTTTCACCTGATGGGCTGCATAAGAATATGATTGATTATATAGTAATTAAACAGCAAATGGGTTAGTTCTGTTAGGAATACCAGGTCATACAGGGGAGCTGAAATTGGATCTGACCATTACCTTGTTAAAAGTGTCTTGCAACTTAAACTTAAAAAGTGTTATGCTAAGGTTAAAAATTCTACCTTTAATACTGAAGCTCTGAAAGACCAAGTTATAGCTAAAGCTTACCATAATAGGTTACTTAGTCATTATGACAGTCATGGTTTGCTTACTACCAAAGTGAGGGAAGAATGGGACCATTTTAAACAGGCTTTTTCGGAAACCCTAATACCTTTCTACTACCAGTTCTCTTTTAGGAAAAAAGGAACAGAGGAGGAAGAATTATTTGAGTGATAAAGTCCTTGAGCTTATTTCAGAAAGAAGGAACTGCAGGAATGTCCTTAATCAATACCCTACTAGTACTAATAGAAAGATTACAGAGAGCTTAATAAATGTGTAAAGGATCAGTTAGCTGCTGATAAGAATCTTTGGCCTGATGGCTTGGCTGACAAAGCCGAGGAAGCAGTTAGACAGCACAACAGCAGAGCTGTACCAGATAGTTAATGTTTTGTGTGGTAGAAAACAGACAGGTATACAGGGATTGAAGGATAAACAAGGTAAGGTTATAGAAGGTGAGGATTCTGTCATGGCTAGGTGGGCTGAGCATTTCAGTGATATTCTAAACAATGTGGTTAGTTCTATTCCCATTGTTTGCAATGATGATAGATGCATTGGTGGCTTTAATGTTGGCCCTATAGCACAATCTGAAGTTATTTTGGCTGTTTCTGTGTATATGGCTAACTACATAAATCCCCAGAGGTAGATGAAATTACTACGGAAATGCTTAGAGCTGGGAATGTTTCTGTTACCACTTGGATGACTGAAATTTTGAATATCTTTTATGATAAAGGCATGGTTCCTAAGGATTTTACTAGAGCTATTATTATCCCTATTTTCAAAAAAGGTGATTGCAGTTCTTGTAATAACTATAGTGGTATCAGCCTACTTTCTGTTCCAGGGAAAGTTCTTTCCATGATTGTGCTTAATAGAATTAAGAATCTGGTTGACAGGCAATTGTGTGATGAGCAATGTGGATTCAGAAATGGTAGGGGATGTATAGATCATACATTTTTACTTAGGCAGATTCTTGAGAAATGCTTAGTGTTAGAAACCTTTGGTTGCGAGATTTGTTGATTTTATAAAGGCTTTCGACTCTGTTGATCGTCATAATTTATGGTTGATTGTGAGATTTTATGGCATATGAGAAAAGTTAGTTAACATAATGAAAGCTCTATAATAACTCTATAATAATCTATATGACTTGGTCATGGAGTCATGTGTCAGAGTTGGTAAGGCTTGTAGCAAATGGTTTAGCATTGCTTCTGGTGTTCAACAAGGGTACATTTTTTCTCCTTTTCTCTTTAATTTAGTTATTATATTATGAAGGGATAAATGTGATAATTATGAAGGGATATAATGAGAAATTCACTGCAAGGGTAAGATTTTGTGCTGAAATGGTCTAGAAATCTGAAAATATTTGATTTAGATTATGCTGATGATTTAGCCCTCTTGGCAAATGATGTTGACGAGATGAACTTTTCATTCTAGTTGTTGATGAGACATAAACAGAGAGAAAACTAAAGTGATGAAAATTGGTCAGGCAGGATATGAATCAGTTAATATGAATGGCTGCAGTATTGAGCAGGTGTCACAGTTTAATTATCTTGGGAGCCATGTAACAGATACTGGTGATGTGTGGTATGAGATTAACAGACCAATAGGGACTGCTGCTGGGACTTTTAAGAATCTATGGAGAGTGTGGAGAAATAGGTGTATACACCTAAAGACTAAAATTAGACTGTATAATAGTTTGGTTCTTTCTAGAGTTAGTTATGGTAGTGAAACTTGGGACACTTTGTAAACAAGATAACAGGAAACTAGATGCTTTTGATTCTAGATACTTATGCAGTATCTTGGACATTAGGTGGTTCAACTTTGTAACTAATGATGAGGTTAGGCAAAGGAGTTGGCAACCTCCTTTAAGCAACATATTGTGCAGAGAGAGACTCCGTTGGTATGGCCATGTTGCCCGTATGGATAATTATAGATTGGTGAATAAGGTTATGAACAGTGTGCCTAAAGGCCTCAGAAAGAGGGGGAGACCTAGGATGCGGGGAGCAGATAATGTCAAACAGGACCTTGTTGGAATTGGTGTGCAGTGGCCAAATGCAACTCAGAACGGACTTGCTTGGAAAATTACATTGCACATTCTCGTTTGACCTCTGTAGCAGATGGCTGCTTGGAGGAGGAGGACATTTAATTTTTTTTATCACATTTATTTTTATTCAGTGCGCCTAATTGGTCTGTTTCATCCACAATTAAAATTTTCATTTCTGGATTCTTTTGTAATATCCTCAATCCTTTCTCAGGTATGCCTGATCTGATGGATACATAAATAAAACAAATGTAGACTGTTCTGAGAAAGATCTTTCCAGGAAACTAATTCACAGTAGCTGCTCATTTATATACTTATACACGATGAATATATTTGAAAATTCATTTCCAATTGAACATAGCACCAAAAGGAAACTATTAAAAGCACATTTTGAATGCAAATATAGCACAGAAAGAGCACTACATTTCAGAGATACAATGCAATTGATAGGGTAACAAGTTAATGCTCTAATTTCCCTCTGCCAATTTTTCGACATTTTTTGTTATTCTTCATTATTAATACTGCAGTATATTTTAAATCTAGCTGCTTCCTTTTCAATTTTTGGGGCATTTTGTATTACCTGTTCCATATGGTGTATATGTTTTGCAAGGGGTGGCAGTGGGGTATGCAAATTTAGCATCCCTCCCCAGTGCGGTCTCTTGTTCTTAGTTAATTGTATTTTAGATATATTTAGGTTTTCTTATTACATAGATGATAATCACAGTGTTACCTGGTGACTTTTTGATGTTGATAAAACAATAAATATTTGGGGGGAAAATTTCACCTACATATGGGACTTGAATCCACATCTCTACAGAAACATGCCAGAGTATTCTACCATTGAACTAATACCAGGTCTTTTTTTTTTCTGCTAATTTAAGACTAAACTCTTCACCGAGATTTTTGGGCCAACTGTTGGTGCCATCTATGATCTTGGGTGGCAACTATTACTTACATCACACTGAGTAAGATGGAAATAAATAATAAAGTCTCATCACACTATTTAATGTTAGTAATGATTTAAACATAGATGACAATCACAACATTACTTAGTCTTAAATTAGTGAAAAAAAAGACAGCTGGCATTAGTTCAATGGTAGAATACTCTGACACATTTCTGGAGAGATACACATTCAAGTCACGTATGTCGGCAAAATTCTTTCCACAAAATATTTGATTTATCAACGTCAAAAAGCTGCAGGTAACGCTGTGATTGTCATCTATGTTTAAATCATTAATAACACTAAATAGCATGATGAGACTTTATTATTTATTTCCATCTTACTCAGTGCAATATAAAAAGTAATAGTTGCCACCCGAGATCATAGATGGTGCCAACAGTTAGTCCGAAAATCTAGGTGAAGAGTTTAGTCTTAAGTTAGCGGAAAAAAGACAGAGCTAGCATTAGTTCAATGGTAGAATATTCTGGCATGTTTCTGGAGAGAGGTGGGCTCAAGTCCCATACGTTGGCAAAATTTTTTCTGCAAAATATTTATTGATTTATCAACGTCAAAAAGTCAGCAGGTAACACTGTGATTGTCATCCATGTTTAAATTATTAATAATGCTAAATAGCATTACGAGTTTTATTATTTATTTCCATCTTACTTAATGCAATATAAAAAGTAATAGCTGCCACCCGAGATCATAGATGGCACCAACAGTTGGTTGGTTGTTTAGGGTTTTATGGCGCATGAGCTACTGAGGCTATAATACGCCAAACCAGGTAAAAATATGCTAAAAGACAAATACCCCTGAACCAAAGTTAAAATCAAAAGCTGTAAAAGGCAAAAACAAATTCAACAAGATATATAAAACAGAAACAACAATAAAGGTGTAAAACAACAAATATATATATATATACAGTATAGACAATGGATAAAAATAACAAATCCATAAAATCGTAATGTGTTAAAATAACCGGTAAAACATAAAAAGGAAAAAACAGTGGTTAAAACACAGCCATCAGGTAAAAGATGTCCAAGTGTAAGGGGCTCGGATGTAAAATTATGAATGCTAAGAAACATACGACGTTCAAAATTAAAACAAGGACATTTGATTAAAATATGTTTAATGGTTAAAATGGTGTCACAAAACTCGCACTTAGGTTCGTCGTCCGCCTTAAGAAGAAATGAATGTGTGAGAAACGAATGACCTAAGCAGAGACGAGCAAGTACAACTTCCTCCTTGCGATTTCTGTGGAAAAAAGACTGCCATGGTTTGAAAACGTAATAATGTGTGACAATCCCGGTGCACCGCAGTACGAGGACTGCATATCACCATTAGGGAGTTGCCACTGAAATACCCATCGACTAACCAGGTTCCTGTCAGTTAAGCTTGCCTTACATTCTACCTGCCTACAGCGGGAGAAGACCTTGTGAAGAGAAAAGCACTGCTTGGGATTTTATAGTCTGCCTTTAGAAATAATCATTGAGGTGCAGTGAGAGTGGGATCTTTTAAGATTTTGAGTAATGCCTAGGAATATGCTCATCATTCACTGGATTTTGTCCAAATAACTGCCAAAAAAAATCAGATGGTATCTTTAGAATTTTGAGCCAAAAACATATATAGAAGTCCTAACTTTTTGAGTCCTCTGCAGCAGAGACTCTTAGGCACTTCCATTGATAGGCCACACCTAATCGGGTGACCAAGCCTTTCAGCATGACCTTCAACTTCGTCCTCTCCATCGAGCCGAGCAACCACAGCCCGCTCGCTGTTTCGGCCTTAACCGTGCTGAGGCCACGTCGGGGATACCTGACCAGGGAACCTAAGCCAGTCAGCGGCTCTCCAACAACCCCGACAAAGCCGTTAGCCTACCGGGGCTTACATGACTGCAGCACCCAGACCCCACTTCGCAGAGGAACCCAAGTTCCTCCACTGCAAAAGCTATAATGGCCAAAACTAATTCCGTGGGACTCTTAGTTTGGCTGTTCCATCGATAAGTCCGTCAATCAGGGTAGCTACTCCCAGTTGTAAGCCTCCAACTTTTACCTCTCCATTATGAATGGGCCGAAGCCCCCCAGTGAATGATCTTCCGACCACAGTATCACCGAGACTGCATCGAAGAGCCCACAGACGAGTGTATGAAGAGGTGCACAGCTCAGTCTGCGGTACTCCCCGGTTAGCCCACAGAAGACAGGGTTCTCCAAGTCCTGTCAGGGGCCCTTAGAACGGCTCCTCAACTGGGGCTGCAACCCCCAGCTTTGCTGGGGAAAAGTCAATAAGCTGACTGGACCAGCCCTCCCCAAAGGCAGTCCGTCAGCCCTCACCGGGTGCCTCACTCTTGTGGCCCCCTCCACCGGGGACCACAAGATATCATGAACTGCAGAATGCCAGCGATCCGAGCCCAACTTCTCAGAGGCACTGTAGAGGCCTCTGAGTGCCCTTCTCAGAGGCACTCAGAGGCACCCCCCCCCCCCTCATCAAGGAGGTCCCACTCCGGGCGGGATATGGTTTGACAACGAATATAAATCGTGACAATCCTGGTGCACCGCAGTACTGTGACTGCATATCACCATAAGGGAGTTGTCACTGAAACCACTATAAACTAAAATGGTTCCTGTCCTTTTAAGCTTGCCTTAACATTGTACCTGCCTACAGCGGGAGACCTTTTGTGAAGAGAAAAGCACTGCTTGGGATTTTTTAGTCTGCCTGAAGATATAATCATTGAGGTGCAGTGAGAGTGGGATCTTTTGAAATTTTGAGTGGTGCCTAGGAATATGCCCAACACTCACTGAATTTTGTCCAGAAACTTGCCAACATATAAAAGATCTTATCTTTTGAATTTTGAGCCATAAAAATAAATAAAAAGTTCTAACTTTTTGAGACCTCTGCAACAGAGGCTCCTAGGCACTTCCATCGATAAGCCACACCAAATCGGGTCCCCCAACCCTTGCGGCATGACCTCCAACTTCGTCCTCTCCATTGAGCCGGGCAACCACAGCCCCACTTGCCGTCTCGGCCTAGACCGTGCCCGCTTCGGGGACACCTGGCCAGTAGCCAGCAAACCCAGCCGGCGGCCCTCCCACAACCCCAACAAAGCCATCGGCCTACTGGGGCTTACAAGACCGCAGCAACATGGACCCCACTTCGCAGAGGAACCCAAGTTCCTCCACTGCAAAAGCTATATATGGCCAAATCTAATTCCGTGGGACTCTTAGTTTGGCTCTTCCATCGATAAGTCTGCTGGCCAGGGCAACTACTCCCAGCCGCGAACCTCTAACTGCTACCTCTCCATTGTGAATGGGCCGAAGCCCCCCAGTGAACATCCGTCCACCTCGATATCATAGAGACCGCATCAAAGAGCCCACGGACGAGTGTACGAAGAGGTGCACAGCTCAATCCGCAGTACTCCCCGATGGGCTTGCAGAAGACAGGGTTCTCCAAGCCCTGTCTGAGGCCCTTAGAACAGCCCCTCAATCGAGGCTGCAACCCCCAGCGAAGTTGGGGGACAAGTCAATAAACTGACTGGACCGGCCCTCCCAAGACAGTCCGCCAACCTTCAACAGGCCCCCCTCTGCCACTGTGCCCGGAGCTCGATGGAAAAACACTGCCGGTAGTCCAGTTATGAAATTGGCAGTGGAGAGTCGGACAAGGGCATGACTGACTTGGCAGCAGCATCTGCCAAGTCATTGCCCCTGATCCTGACGTGCCCGGGCTCCAACAGAAGAGAATGGTGGTGGTGGCTGCCAGACGATGCAGCTGCTGGCAGATCCTGGAGAGAACAGGGTGAGTCCAATGCCTCACTGAGATCAAAGTCTATAGCGAGCTAAGCAAGTCGGTGTAAAGCACACACCGATGACGCTTAGCTGCTATGTGGTCCAAGGCTGAGAGCATGCAACTCTGCAGTGAAGATGGAACACTGCTGTGGGATCTGGTCTGCAATGATTACATCATAGCAGACCATGTCTGATCTCACAGATGTACTGGACTTCAAGCCATCTGTGAAGACAGGCAAGAAGTCCGGGTGCACAGCATGATGGTTGGCAAAGAGTTGCTGATGCAGCTCGTCAATGCAATTGGATGATAGTTCGAAGGAAACTTGGGATCTTTGCCTGGCTTGGGGAAGGCCAAGACAATGCATCCTGTCAGGAGTCCGGAAACTGCTGGGGAAAAAAAACTGCCGGAAATGGCCTGTTGTAAGACTCTAGGCCACTTGAATGGAAGGACAGCGGAGAGTGTTTGGCCCTGCTCTTCTGGGCCAGAAACTCGGGGGAGTGGGAAGACAAAGAAGAGACGGAGGAGACGGAGGCCCCCAGAGTGTTGGTAATTGTTCGAAGGATCAGCAATTGCCTGTCCATTGTGCTCCAGGATCAATAATGAGTGGGATGTGTACTTCCCACGACCTTAGAACTGGTCGTGCGGGTGATAGGAGACGTATATGTGATCCAAGATTCCTTCTGGCTCTGGTCCCGGAAGAAATGGGCTATCGCCCATTTCTTCCGGGCATGTTTAAATGCTTCAAGGTTGGGGGACGTCGGACATCTCTGAAACACACCCCAAGCCTTGTTCTGAGCCTTACGAGCTGCGGTGCAGTCAGGATTCCACCACTGGTTTGGGAACCATGCAAACAGAGTCGAGGTCTGAGGAATAGTAGAGGCAGCTGCATGGACGATGCAGTCCATCATCTCCGCCACTGCAACATTGATTGGCTCCTGGCTGACAGAGTACTCATTGAGCTCGAAGCCACTCCAGTCATTTGATCAAGCCTCCACCAGGATATAAGTGAAGGGCTGCAAGTCCCCCCACGGGAGATGGTGTACACCACGGGGAGGTGATCGCTTCCATGGGGGTTGTCCTCGACTTCAATGTAAAGAGTGGAAGGATCAAGGAGGAGGAGATGGTGAGATCAATGGCAGTGAAAGTGTGGGTTGGGGAATGAAAATACGTACTGACACCGGTGTTCAATAGGGGGAGTCACTGCTCCAGGACCCCACCCCTCCCCCAGAGTAGACTGTGTCCGTTGAAGTCCCCCATGATGAGGAAGGGGGACTGCAGCTGCGAGATGAGGTCATCCAGGTCATCCCGGAAAACGATGCTTCCGGGTGGTAGATAGACAGAACAGACAGTCAACGAAAATCCCACAAAGAGGCGGATGGCAATCGCCTCTAAGTTTGTGATGAGGGAAATGACCTGGAATGGAGAATGGTTGCTCACGAGGATGGTGACACCCCCATGAACTGAACCATCTCCATCCCAGTACTGGCGAACAAGAGAGAAGTGCCGGATAGTGGGATCGTTGGCTGTCTGCAAGAATCTCCTGCAGGCACACATAGATTGGTTCGTGTGCCCGCATGAGGACCTTGATGTCGTCAATATTCCTCTGGAATCCATGACAGTTCCATTGAAGGAGTGTGGCCATCTCAGGTCTTGGAAGAAGTGGCGGATGACTTTTGATTCATTTTAACCATCGCCAGCAAAAATCGGAAAAATGGGGCGGTCTGAGTCCGTTGGAGTTGTCCGAGTGACACAAATCAGAGACCGCCAAATAAGGTGGTGTTAAAATTTTCTTTTTGGGCCCTGGTGGGAGCCCCTTGGGCTTGGAAGGTCTTGCTGTCTGTGGGCAGGGTGGAGGGGGCCTTCCGGTGATGGATGTGGAAGGCACAGATGCAGGAATGGAAACCGGAGTTGATGTCGAGATTGACACCATCTGCGGCTTCGCCTGCGTCAAGAGGTACTTCGCAGCAGGTGAGAAAGATTCAGTTGGTGGGATGCTAATGTTGGTCTGCACCGCAACAGAAGCCATCTTAACGATGGGCTTTCCAACGACCGCACCAGCATAGGAGACCTTGCCATGTGGGGCAGGCGGTGCAGCCAATCTTCTTGCCTCTGCATAGGAGATGTTATTTAAAGTCTAACTTTTGCACCTCTTTCTCCTCCAACCACTTAGGACAGTCGCGGGAGTACACCGGATGTTCGCCAGCAGGGTGTTAGGAATGTACGGCCATACCTCGCAGTGAAGGTAACCTGCCTTGATGGAAGCAGGCAGGCATGGCATATTAAAAGTGAGAATTAGAACCCGGGTGGGTTCCATTATGGCATTGTGAAACCCGGTGGACTGCTATCACTCCCTGGGATGACAACTCTGAGAGGATCTCCTCCTAAGAAACCTTGAGGATGCCCCACTCGGAGACCAAACCATGGGAGGAATTCAGCGTCTTATGTGGAGTGACTTCGACTGCCACTCCACCAATCACTGTTACCTTCAAGAGGAGCTCAGAATGTTTTGAGCAAGTAGTTTCCACCTGCAAGTCACCAGATCTTAGGCGCTTGGCTGATAATGGTTCTCCCACAAGACCTTTCAATCCCTTATTAATAAAAAATGGGGACATGTCCCCAAGAACTTGATCACCCGTAGAATTAATAATGATGACGAAACCCAGATGCTCTGCAATACATGGACTGCACTACATCTATAGGGATAATGCCTAATCTCCACTACCTATGTCGAGGGCAAGACAACACCATATAGATGCAGCTCACCCCATGACTACCTATGGCGAACAGTACTATAGAAGTAAAGTTCATCCATCGGTCAAAACCTAAATTTAATCTGCACCCCGGTTAGCCACAAACAAGGATATATAGATCCAAGTTGCCTCAGCTCCCATGGTGGGAACTCTTAGTCCAGCCTTACCAGGCACCTCCATCGGGGCCCCATCCAACCTAGGTACCTCCCCAAATACCAGTCAGCAGAGCCCTCAACTTCACCGAGACCCAGCCGTTCCATTGGGGGCCCCGTCCTACCAAGATACCCCCCCAATACCAGTCAGTGACGCCCTCAACTTCACACGGACCCTCAAGCCCCCCCCCCCCCCCCCCCCCCCCCCACACACACACACAGTTAGTATCACCACCACCACAAGTTAGATGTGGGTTCAGTCGTAACCATCGAGAATCAAGGCCTTTTCACTAGTGACGTCATATGTTCTGACGGCATCATTCATCGATCTAGCATCTTGACACCCCGTAGCTGTTGGTTAGGAACTGTTTTTGTGCGTTAGTGAGTAGTTTTTGTGCGAAATTCTAAATCTTTGAAATGGCGATAAGTTTTCGAAGAAATGCCTCATCCTTGTTCTGTTCTCGGCTGTAGAGGCAACTATAAAAATTCAACAAAAGTGCGCGTGTATAGTTTTCCCCAGGATTAAGAATTGTGCAGAAAATGGCTGCTAGCAATAAGAGAAAACTTCACAGTAACAAAATTTAACAAGGTATGTCCATTTTTTTGCCTTTTTATAATAGCAAGTATACTTGTGATAAAAATTTTAGATTGCTGAAATCCTAGCAAAATTGCAATATTTGGCAAGAGTATATAAAATGGTTTGAATGATAATTGTGAAGAATATATTGTGCTATACATTCACATAAGTTAACTGCTATACGTACGGTGACCATATTTGTTTGGAGAAAATAAAGGACAATCAGAAATTGTTTCATAATAAAAAAAAGCAGGTTGCGTTTATTTGTTTCACTAAAACTAAAAAGCTTTCTAACATTTATTATAAAATATAAGCATATGCATAGCATTTTAAACAATCATATTATTACTTAAAAATTTAATTTTGATACTTTTCACAAGAAAACATTTTTAATAAATCAGGTTTGTGCTTTAAAAATTCATAAAACTGTATACAATTCATGTCAAAGTTGCATTTGGTATAAATGCATGCTTTCAATGTTTCGATTTTTAATTTGGTTTTTTCATTGGTCCACATATTGTTCGCTAATCAAAATACTCATTCAGTGGGGGCATTAGATCCAGGGACACAAGCAAAATTCAACGTTTCTTTAAATGTTTTTAAAAAACATGTTTATCTGTGAAATATTTTAAAATTTCAACCCATCTACTGCATTCCAATATTCAGTTTACTATATTAATTCAGAAAAAAAAAGGACAAAATGGTCATTTTAGAAAAAAATAAATCTAAAGGACAGAGCAGTGAAATAAAGGACATATGGTCACCGTAGCTATATGTTTAATCACAATTAGTTTATTTATCCTTCCTGTTTGCATCGTGGTTGTTTTTTGCTGAGGGAGGGTATTGAATATGAGTTTTTTTTTTAGTTATGTGAAATATAGGTTTAAGAAATAGTGATCACAAACCAACATATGTTATAGAGAACAGAGCATTTGTCACTCATTAATAATTTGGATGACATGTAAATTTAAGATTTATTTTCATAATACCCTTTGGAAATATCAGAATCTGATTTTCACAGTTTCCTCAGAGATTTAATGTTTTAGTTAGTTTCAATCATTTTTCAAGAGAACAGGTTATATACCATTCATTAGTTAATGTTTGAATGCCATAATCATAAGGTAAAATTTGTGCATTATGAATAAATAATGAATGCCTATGTAACGTAACTTATGTAGTGAGTGATCATTTCCCCAAAAAATATACATAACAGAATTGTTTATATACAGAAATCAGAGGTGAAAAAGGAAATTTTTTACTGGATCATTATAAGTCAACTGTAAAATATGTCTCAAATTAGGTTTCTGCAAGATATAGAAAGTTTCTAGTATTAGTGTTTCTTAAACAGATACCATAAATACTGTAGGAATAAACTAATGCATAATACAAATTCATCATTGTGTTATATTTGTAATTCAAGATATATTTGAATGCATCCAATACTTTTTCCAATTATTCAAATCATTTGAACAATACAATTCAAGTTTGCATCTCTTGAAACACAGAGAAACTTTATTTGTTGACATATTTGGACTTTTGACCATTTACAATAATTTTTACTTACTATTTTTTATAAAATATATACATACATACAAAATCCTCATGCAGCCTTGGGCTATGGAGGTCCAACCAGACTGTGTAATTTTCCACACCAGACTTGTCTTTTTTGAGCTACAGCTGCTGCATTTGGCAACTCTAGTCCAATTCTACCAAGGTCCTGTTTGACATTGTCTGCTCATTGCATCCTAGGTCTTCCCCTTTTTCTGATATCTTAGGTACACTGTTCATAATGCTCTTTGACAATCTGCAGCTATGCATACGGGCAACATGGCCAAACTAACAGTCTCTCTCTCTGCACAATATGCTGCTCAAAAGACTCCCTTCATCTAAACTCATCATTGCTTTCAAAGTCAAACCACGTAATGCCCAAGATACTGTGTAAGCATCTAGAATCAAAGGCATCAAAAGTTTCTTGTTATCCTGCTAACAAAGGGCCATGTTTCGCCACCATAACTAACCTTAGAAAGAACCAAACTATTATACAGCCTAATTTTAGTATTTAGGTGTACACGCCTATTTTTCCATACTCTCCATAGATTCTTAAAATCCCAGCAGCAATCCCTATTCTTCTATTTATCTCATACTGCACATCACCACATGTTACATAGCTCCTAAGATAACTAAACTGAGACACTTGCTCAATAGTACAGCCATTCAAAGCCTCTAAAGCACCATCTGCCTGACCAATTTTCATCACTTTAGTTTTTTCTCTGTTTATCACCAAACCTACTCTTATTACCAGTCTGATCAACATCCCTAATGAACGAATTCATCTCATCAACATCAGTAGCCAACAGGGCCAAATCATCTGCATAATCTAAATCAGAAATTTTGAAATCTCTAGACCATTTAAGGCCAAAATCTTTCCCTTGCAATGAATTTCGCATTACATAATCAATAACTAAAGAGAAAAGGTCCTGTCTGTTTCTTCCCACATTAAACATTAACAATCTGGTACAACCCTCTGCTGTTGTGCTGTCTAACTGCTTCCTCGCTTTGTTAGCCAAGCTATCAAACCAAAGATTCTTATCAGCTGTTAACTGATCTTTTACATGTTTATTAAACTAGTTGTAATGCCTTCTGTTAGGACTAGTAGGGTGTTGATTCATATTAATCCTGCACTTCCTTCTTTCAGAAATAAGTTCTGTAGCCTTATCACTCAAATAATTTTGTTTCCTCTGTTCCCTTTTACCCAAAAGAGTACTGTTGGTTTCAAGAAAAGCCTGTTTAAACTGATCCCATTCCTTCTCGACTTCAGCAGTAAGCAAACCACGATTGTCGTAATGACTAAGTAGCCTATCATGGTATGCTTTGGTTATATCTGGATCTTTCAGACCTTCAGTGTTGAAGGTAATTTTCTTAACCTTAGCACAACATTTCTTAAGCTTCAGCTGTAAGACACTTGACCAATGGTCAGACCTAATTTCTACTTCCCTGTATGATCTGGTATTCCTAACTGAACTAACCCATATGCTGTTAATTAAAATATACTGCTCACAAAAATTAGGGGATATTTTTATCGCTTCATATTCGTTTTTAAATATCCCCTAATTTTTGAGAGCAGTATATAATCTCTCATATTCCTGTGCAACTCATCAAGTGAAACCCACGTATATTTATAAATGCCCCGATGTTTGTAGTATGTGTTAGTTAATCATAAACCATTAGGTTTACTTACCTGTAAGGAGACTTGAAACTTTGCCATTGAAACGTCCAATGCCAAAGGGACCTAAAACTCCTGCCCAAAGGGCAGAGTCAGTATCAACTTTAGCATTGAAGTCACCTAGCACAAGAGAAATATCTCCTTTCTTCACAGAATTCAAAATATCCTGAAGCTTGTTGTAAAACATCCTTCTCATTCTCATCAGAGTCCTCTGGGAGGGGAAGGCATTCAAGTCTTTAACTTTTGTTTTAAATTCTGCTATAACTGGAGTAATACAACAGTGTTGCAGATTAAGCTTAATTGATCAGTAACAATCAGACCAAAAAAATTTTACATATAAAGCACAACACACTTAATGGTATTCATCTTTCTCTCTAGGTTTGTGAATTACACTTCAAAGAGAGTGATATTCAAAGATGTTCAAGTGCATTCGATGAGAAAACTGGTAAGACGGTTACTGTGCAATTGAAAGTCCCCAGACTAATTCCTGGTAGCATTCCATCAAAACTCCCAAATTTACCAGCATATCTCTCTGCTACTCCTACATCCAGCAGAGAAAGTCCTGAAACCAAAAGGAAACAACGTGAAGAATCTTCACTCAAAAAAGCACTAGAATCTAGTGCAAGAGAAAAAGCTGAATATGACACTCAAAGAACATTTTTATCAATTCGTGATCTATTTTCCAAAGTGCACTTCATAGACGTTCACACATGAACTGTATTATGTAAAAATGATTTGCTTTTGATATTAAATATTGTAAGTGATCCAGCTCCTATAGTAAAATTTTCTGTTGTTGTTAATTCTGAGCTTATGGTGAGAGCATATGAAAAAGATAATGAGCAATCCAAAGTTGGAAAATATACTTTTCCTCTAAAAATCAGTCATATTGATGTTTTAAATGACCTTTGAAATTGTTTAATAAAGGTTAAAACTCCTGAAAGTAACATTAGATATAGTATTGATTTAATGTGTAATATTTTGAAAGCACTTCGTACATCTGATGAAAATAACAATAATCATTTAAAATTCATTGAGGAACAGTTGATACTATTTGGGTTAAATAAGTATGGTTCAAGGTATTCATCAGATATGATGATTTTTGCATCACTCTTTTTTAGCATGGCTCCTCATGCATATAATTTTGTTAAAGAAAGTGGAAACATTAGATTACCACATCCTAGTACAATTCGACGCATTTGTCTTCAGTTTAATGTCAACCCTGCTACAGAGAAAGTAGATTCAAATTTTTTATCATATGTCAGGTAAAAATATTCTTTTTTGAATGATACAGATAAAAAGGTGATTTTAATGCTTGATGAAATTCATCTTAAACAGTATTTGGATTACAAATATGGTAACCTTGTTGGTCTGTCATTTGACACACAAAACATGGCAACCAGTGCCCATGTATTTATGATAACTAGTTTGCTTTCCAACTATAAAAATGTAGTTCATATATTACCAGCCAAAACAATAAATGCTGATATTCTCTACAGCAGACGTCGGCAACCTTTTTTGGCTGCAGGTCGAAATCAACCAAAATGTGACTATTAAGGAGACAGTTCGGGTCAATGGGTATTTTCATTTTAAAACAGTCCGTTAGTGAATAATAAGATAAATTTTATTGAGAAAACTATTACAATATGCTTTTAAATTCAAAACATAAAAAAAATTACAATTCTAATTATTATAAAAACAAATATACTGCTCACAAAAATTAGGGGATATTTCTTCGCTTCATATTCATTTTGAAATATCCCCTAATTTTTGTAAGCAGTATATAATTGTCAAGTTTTAGTTCATTAATAATTTATGAACTTTATTTATAAGCGTTCTCTTCGTTATCAATGGCTCCCCTGATGCTGAATTTGTGATGTCAATTTAGTCAAGTCTGGTTCATACTTAGTCACCTTAAGACGAATACAAAAGCGTCTGAATTTTCAGTAGTTAATCTGCTCCTGTTCTTACTTAAAATAAATTTCATGTGTGAAAATATTTGTTCACATTTATAAGTAGAACTGAACGCAGACAAAATGGCAAAGCCAATTTTTTTCAAAGATGAAAACTTCATAGAAAGTGATGCCCAACACGATATCATGAGATGATTATCTTTCGTGTTTTCTAAATCTTTCCGCAATGTCTTGAATTTGTCCATCCACAACATTGAACTTTTAAAATCAATCATTTCTAAACTTAAATTTTCAATTTTAAGATTTTCAAAATACTGCAAATCTAAAACATTTTCCTCTATTTCGTCGGGCTTTATTATAAATGAAAACATTTCGCCGTGCTTCTTAAAACTTTGAAATCTACTTTCAAATTCACTTTTACATAGTTAGATTGCTTTCATCGATATTTTCTTTCTCATGTTGACTTTTTAGTAAGGGAAAGAAAATAAATATTTTAGTTTTTATGTCAGTTTCAAATAATATTAATTTCGAACAAAAACTCTTCCATTCCTCGTATATTTTCAAAATTGTATGGTTATTTCCTTGGAGTCATACGTTGAAATCATTATAATGGTTCATTATGTCTGTTAAGAACAAAAGTCTTAAAAACCATTGTTTATCATTGAGCTCGAGATCATTTTCACCGATTTTGTAAAGAAATATTTGTATATCATCAAAGCACTCTACAAATCTATTAAGAACTTTGCCTCGACTTAACCATCGTACTTCAGCATGTAACAGTAAATCTCCATATTTTGATTCAATTTCCTCCGAAAAAGCTTTGAAGCGCCTGTGTGTTAATGCAGATCGTGCTACTATTATGTTTACGATCTTAACACACTTTTCCATTACATCCTTAAGTTGTTGCGTAGATGCCTTTGCAAATAAATTTTCTTCATATATGATACAATGGAATGATAAAAGTGGGTGGCCAAGTTCATTTTCCATTAGTTTCACAAATCCAACATTTTTTTTCCTCTCATAGCTGGAGCACCATCAGTTATGGAAAACAATTTACTTTTTAAATCCAATATTTTCCCATTTTTTAAATTTGTAAACTCTTGAACTTGACGGAAAATATCAATACCTTTGGTCGTGTCATTCATTGAAGCAAGAACGCATAGTTCTTCATTGACGTTCGAACTATTGATTGATGCATCTCTAATAATAATTGCCAGCCTACCCATACTATTTACAGCGGTACTTTCATCGAGTGCAATGCTAATTACGTCACTAGATAACAAATCATTTTTGACCTGTGCATCAATATTTTTTGCCATATTTTCAATGCGACGCTGAACTGTTCTGGCTGACAATGGCATTTATTTAATTCTCTCAATTATTTGTTTTTTATTTGCGAAGTCATGGAATAAGTGTTCGGAACAATTTATGAATGCGTTTTTCAAAAATTCGCCATCTGTAAACGATTTTCCATTGGTACCAATACCAAGAGCTGCAACAAAGCTGGCAGATGTAGCGTAATTGTGGCTGGTAACTAATCTCTTCAAAAATTTATTTTGTTTAATACATGTTTAGCAATGTATTCATATTTTTCATCATTTGGCATTTCACTCACATCTTTATGTTTTGAAGAAAAGTGTCGCTCAATATTGTAAGTCCTGGCGGTAATTTATATCTTTACATAAAGCACATATCAATTTTTCACCATTTTCCATACATCCATACTTTTCAGTCCACACATCTTGAAATCATGTCTTTTTCGCTCTTTGTTTGTCCATGGTAATAAAAATAATAATTATTTCGCTTAGGTAACTGTTCTCGCGCTTCTGAACTACTGTTTATTCATGTTAAAGACGAAGTAAACGTAGACAAGAGTAGATGCGTGATCAGCAGGTGAGCAGGCTCCTATTGGTCGGCTG
This sequence comes from Ryuthela nishihirai, assembly GCA_038380435.1. Taxonomy (NCBI): domain Eukaryota; kingdom Metazoa; phylum Arthropoda; class Arachnida; order Araneae; family Heptathelidae; genus Ryuthela; species Ryuthela nishihirai. Next base: position 87,606,718 of record JAWZYU010000002.1, read on the forward strand.
CAGGTGGCATGCAGTCAGAGACCCCAGCCGACCAATAACAGCCCTGATCACGTGCTGATCACACATCTACTCTTGTTTACATCTACTTCGTCTTTAACGTGGATAAACGAAAGACACGCTCGTCGAGTAATGATGAGATTCGTTCGGACAATGTTGCTGTATTCCGCCTATGTTCATTTCTGCAACTTTGTAATCAAACCAAAATGTTAATCTTATTATTTATACTTTCTCAAAGTGTTTGTTTCATGTTTATGTTTTATAATTTATTTTTATATATACTTTATTTGCGGAACTCAAGTGGGTCACTTGAAATTATCAAATGGGTCACTTGGTGACCCGTGGGTCATAGGTTGCAGACGCCTGCTCTACAGTATTATTAAAAAAATTATCATTGGTTTGGAAGAAATTGGTTTTTTTGTGATATGTGTCGTAGCTGACAATAATTCTATCAATCGTAAGAGTATGTCATTATGTCTTTCTCCCCCTAAAGTTCAAATTGTATATCTTCATCCATCAGATAAATCAAGACCTTTATTTTTTCTTACTGACCCAGTTCATTCGTTGAAGTGTATCAGAAATAACTGGCTAAATCAAAAAAATGTTGAAAAATGCATGTACTATCCACACTTTGGGTCATAGGTTGCAGACGCCTGCTCTACAGTATTATTAAAAAAATTATCATTGGTTTGGAAGAAATTGGTTTTTTTGTGATATGTGTCGTAGCTGACAATAATTCTATCAATCGTAAGAGTATGTCATTATGTCTTTCTCCCCCTAAAGTTCAAATTGTATATCTTCATCCATCAGATAAATCAAGACCTTTATTTTTTCTTACTGACCCAGTTCATTCGTTGAAGTGTATCAGAAATAACTGGCTAAATCAAAAAAATGTTGAAAAATGCATGTACTATCCACACTTTGTAAATAATGGAAATAGTATTTCATCATTCAAAACTGCATCATTATCAACCCTTAAAGAACTGCATAAAATTGAAGCAAACTCATTGTTAAAATATGGATTTAATCTGTCGTATAAAGCTTTGAACCAAGTAACCTAGAGAGACAAATGTTAAATTAGTCTTAAATATTTTTAATGATTTTGTAGTTAATGGACTTTTAGAAATAGGAGAAAAGCACAAATTGTTACATTACCAAGATACATCAGATTTCATTAAGATTATTTTAACATGGTGGCATATTGTAAATGTAAAATCACCTTTTAAAGGTGAACGCTTGAATAATAAACACCAAATGCCATTAACGTGTTCAGAGTCAGATGAAAATGTCTCATTTCTGAATTCTTTCCTGAATTGGCTAGATAAATGGGAGCAGATGAGTTGCACAACTGGTATGCTAATGAAAGAAACCCATTCTGCATTAAGACTTAGTACATATTCATTGCTTGAAATTGCTTCATATTGTACTTCTGAACTTAAATTAAAATATATTTTACCAGATAAGTTTCAAACTGATAATTTAGAGAGTCATTTCGGCCTCTACAGGCAGTTAGCTGGATGCCAATATAATATAAGTGTACGTCAATTATTTGAATGTGAAACAAAATTAAGAATGCAGTCACTGTTGAAACTTCCCACTAAGTCAAGTGGCAAAATTAAAATAACTGATTTGGATTTTAAAGATGATTTTAAGGAAATGAATTTTACGTCTATTAGCTTAAAGTTTAATATTACAGTGCTTCCTTCAGATTTGTCTGATTGTGATAACCCCTCTTCCTGTAATTGCATATATAGCAGGTTATTGTGTATTTTCAGTTTTGAAAAGTTTGAAATGTGACCATTGTAAACATTTATTATTACTTGATAAAAAAGTAGAATTGGATGCAAAATTTAAGTATTTATAAAAACTTGATAGAGGCAGTCTTTTTTGCCCAAATGAGATAGTAATTAATGTTGTATTGTTAAATTATATTACTATGAAAAAATTGTGTACTGAATTCGAACAAGAATTTATAGAAATGGCAAATCAAAGAAATGTTGTTACTTTAATCACTACCAGTCTTTTACATGATGCAGAATTACTTGATTATCACACAAGTTGTGAATTTGGCCACTGTATTGGAAAAACTCTAAAAATGATTATCTGGTGTTCAACCAATATATTTTTAAACAATTTTTGCAAGCTTAAAAATCATTGTTTGTTAGAGAATTTGGGAAATAAGAAAAAATGTCTTAGTGCCAAAAATAGAAAGTTGTCTACCCTCAATAAATAGTATCCACAGAGTTAACTGTTGGCTTTGAAGTTAATAGTTTTGTGACAGTTTTTCTGGCATGTGGGATTTGAACCATATCTCTCCAGGTATATGCCACAGTATTCTAAGACCATTAAACTAATAAATTATATTAGTGGAAAAAAGGTAGAGCCGTGTTAGTGCAGTGGTCTTACAACACTGGCTTATATCTGGAAAGATGTATGCCTAAATGATTTAATCTTTCTTTTCCAGGCTGCATAGAATTATATTTTTAACAATCGAAGATTGATTAGAGACTATTTTCTTTACATTTGGGAGGTTAGTTGAGTGATATATTATCAAATCTTAAGTCAATAGATTTACAGGTAGCTTTGTAAACCAAAATGTGTATGGAAATTGTAGTTTGTAAAGTTTAGATGCACTTTTCCTGCTAGTTTTTGAATATGTATTCCATCGATAGGTATCCATGTCCTATAAATTCAGTCTAATCACTAAGAAAAAGTATTTCAATTAAATCATAGCTGCAATTGTTACAGTTAAACCTATTACAGTATATCATTAATTTGTAGTTCACATTTGTCAATAAAATTGTTCTGAAGAATTTTTGTGTGTGTTTTTTTTCTTTTAATTTAACAAACTAATTTTCCATAGCAGTTTATGTCACGATTATAAAACTGGATTCAAAAAACTGGATTAGTTATTGACAGCATTTATCAGGAAAAATATGTGAAGGAAATGATTTTATTTTTGTTAATATATAACTGAGTAATTATTCGCATTTTACCTTATTTTTAAACATATTGTGTCAATGTAATTATATGTAGAACCGAATATGACACTCCTCAAGGTAAGAGTTAATACCTCAAGGTAAGAGTCAAGGTAAAAGACACTCCTCAAGGTAATTTATATACCGTTATACATGTTCAGAGAATGTTAAACAATGATTACTCTGCATTTTGAGTCATCAATTTAGCACAATTACAAATCAAGATCTATTTTAGTTTCAACGTCTTCCTTATTTGAAGGTTTGTCATAGAAATATTACACTAATGTACATATATACAATATAATCATACAATGTCAATCAGTTTTTGAGCACATTATCAAACAAAAATGCCCACCGAACTTATAAAAAAGAGTAAATGCTCAATTTGCGACGATAGTACTACGTACGCAGGAAGAACTGTAGATCCACAGGATGTAATGTCACTTTAGACTTCAAAGGTCTTGAGTCTTGAAGGTCACGGTTCAGTTCCCTCTCGGGGGGATCACCCATAGAATGGATGACCAGGAACTTCGGGAATGAAGGACACACAGACAACGGTGACGATGACAATGAAGATAAAGAAGACGGAGGCACATGCCGAGCTCTTTTTGCTGCATTTGTCTCAAAAATTTAATTTTTGGGACTCATGTTTGGGTATGAAGATTCGGTGCCCATTGTCCCCACCCACTACAGAGTCCAACAAGGGGACACCCAGTCGGGTGCCAGGGCTGCCCGGGCACCATACCCCCCCAGTCAATGAGCCAAGCCCTTACAACGAAACAAAAGAAAAAGTAAAAGAGAAATGTGAGAAACCCAATCTAGGTCTCATAAAAGAAAAGAAGCAGTAAAATAAAGAAAAGTGAGAAGCAACTAGTTCCCATAAAAGAAAACTAGCAAATTAGATAATGTGCAAGGAAACTCGTAAATCATTGTCTGGACCTATACACCCATTGCATAGACAAGGTTACTCTCTGTTCTGCACAGTTGACCCTAGCAGGACCTGCCCATCAGCCGATTGATCTTGAGGGGGGCCCACCCCAGGCTCTCCCATTTACCTGAAGCAGAGGCCAAAGCAGTGTATAGCAGCAGCCCCCAAAGTTGCTGCCCAGCCCCATGACAGATAGGCTCCCCAAAGGCAAAACAGCCAAAGGGGACCCCACCAGTCATGAGCTGGGGAGAGAAGACAGGGACCCCCGAGCAACTACCAGGATCCTCTTTTCCAGGGACACAGGTCACCGCACACGGCAAACACGCGGGCGAGCGTTTAGGACCCTGTGAAGGTAACCGAGCCAGCGGAACCTTCACGGGGTGGTCCCCTTACCACGGACAGGAGCTCGCACTTTGGGGGCGCCAACAGTTGGCTCGAATATCTTGGTGAACAGTTTAGTTTTAAATTAGCAGAAAAAAAGACAGAGCTGGCATTAGTTCAATGGTAGAATACTCTGCCATGTTTCTGGTTAGATGTGGGTTCAAGTCCCTAATTTCGGCGAAATTTTTTCCGCAAAATATTTATTGATTTATCAACGTCTAAAAGTCAGCAGGTAATGCTGTGATTGTCATATATGTTTAAATCATTAATAACACTAAATAGCATGATGAGACTATTATTTATTTCCATCTTACTCAGTCACAACACAGAAACAAAACAGTACTACCAATAAGTATATAAATCAACAACAACAATGGGTGTATAGGACCCATTTAAAATCAGAAACAAGAATAAAATCTAAGATACAATGTAAAAATATAGATGAGTAAAATAACCAGAAAAACGTAAAAAAACAAAGACAGGAGTTAAAAGAGAGGCACCAGATAAAAGGTGTCTGAATGTAAGGGGCTTGGACACAAAATCATGCGAGTTAAAATAAAAGCAACGTTCGAGGTTAAAAACTGGACACGAGATTAAAATATGCTTAATGGTTAAAATGGTGTCACAAAACTCGCACTTAGATTCATCATCCATCTGCAGCCGTTTAGGAAGCTAAACCTCTGCAGCATCTGCGCTAACTTCTTTCTTACCTGATAATATTTTTTGGTTGCATAATATGCAGCTATTACACATAACCCAGTTGTGCACTGTGATACAAAGAAATTTAATTTACACAAAAATCATTGTTAAAATTAAAGTTGTTCTCAGAAAATCTTTACAAGTTACTTCAGTTAATTTTTTTTACTTTTTAGCAAAATGACATTTTTAGTAAAAGATAGCATTAAAAAAACTAGGAATATTGAAATATGATCCAGGGTTACCCAAAGCAATATCAAAAGCTTGCATTCCACCTATGTGGGGCGGGGGTGGCTCAGTCGGTAGCGCGCCAGGCTCGTAATCTGTAGTTCCCAGGTTCGAGTCCCAGCTGGGTCAGCGTTGAGATTTATCTCCGCAAAATTCCCCGCCCTGCCCACGGTCAATAGGGGACACCAATGGGCTTGGAAAGGCAGCCGTCCGTCGGATGGGACGTTAAGCCGTGGCCTCACGTGCAGGAGAGTCATACCCTGTGCACATTAAAGAACACGCTGGATGGCCTTGACGGGAGGCTACCATCTGTCTCCCAACAGCTGTTCCAGTGGGTCCCCTCCCCCAACCTTCTATGAGCCTTCGGGGTCCATGTGACCTGGCGATTTAGCCCATGGTGTGCAAAAAAGTGCCGCTCAGAGGTAAAACAGCCCAACCCAAAAATTCCACCTATGTACCCCTATATACCTCCTTGGTTCATTAAAATTAAATTACATAAACCAACTACACCATTCAGATCATTGGTCTCAAAAAGAAATGTTCTAATGCATAAATTGGAGAGAGAGCCATTTTTAATTTTTCCCCTCCCACTTTCCAAATAGTGAGAATACAGGGTGTTTCAAAACTCTCTCTACAAATTTCAATGGGAGATAGGGAACACCAAGACAAACTTATTTCATCTATAAATGTATGTCCCTTTGGTGCTAGAGGGCACTCTTTGGCGGCACTGCAACTGGCTAGAGGGGCGAAGTGGGAAAGGAAAATGAACTTGTTTGCCATCGGCATTCATAAATCAGACACATTACATGTAACATGGAGTGTTTCACGACTGCTGAGATGGCTGACATGCATCTGGCATATGGGGCTGCCAATGGAAACAAAAGAGTTGCTGTGAGGTTGTACTAACAGTACTTCCCAAACAGACTCGCCATCAAAATCACCTGATTTAACACGTATCATTTTCTTCTTTTGGGGACATACGAAGAATCTCATGTGCAAGACTCCCATTGACTTAGATGAAGTCCTCGTCGCAAGAATTGCTGTCACTGCTGCAAATGTTCATGAAATTACAGGAATCTTTCAACATGTATGGCAATCAATGCTTTAATGCTGTCATGCATGCAATACTGTTGCCGGTCGGATAACCTTGAGCACCTTCTTTAAATAAACATGTTCACACTTGTTTCCATTCATTTATGTACCAGCTCCACCGATATTTCTGTCAGCGCCCTCTAGTACCGAAGGGTTACATTAGCAGACATACATTCATTGACAAAAAAGGTTTGTCTAAGTGTTCCGCATCTCCCATTGAAATTTGTACAGAGAGTTTCGAAACACCCTGTATATTAAAATCATGCCATGAAGCAGTCACTATTATAAGACAACCAAGATCCACTGGAACAGCTGTTGGGAGACAGATGGTAGCCTCCCATCAAGGCCATCCAGTGTGTTCTTTAACGTGCACAGGGTATGGCTCTCCCAAACATGGGGCCACTGCTTAATGTCCCATCCGACAGACGGTGGCCTTTCCAAGCCCATTGGTGTCACCTACTGACCGTGGGCAGGGCAGGGAATTTTGGGGAGATAAATCTCAACGCTGATCTAGCTGAGACTCGAACCTGGGGACTACAGATTACGAGTCTGGTGTACTACCGACTGATCCACCACTGCCCCCATGTTCAACATTTGAGAAGTCATTATGCATAAATGATAGAGATAAGATGTCCCCCACAGGAGGTGTGTATCAAGCCGAAATTGAAGATCCAAAACAAAAACTAGAAAATGAAAATATTTACATAGGAAACACATACAGACAAATAGATGAACAAACATATCCTTTTTCATCTATCGATGTTACACCATGTCTTGTGGAATAGTGTAGTAGATGGAATAATATAAAGGCTAAACAACATTTCAGAAGTTTATACTTACTAAATTTTGTACACTAATCATGAAGAAACCATCCTCGTGGCCGAGTGGTTAGCACACTTGGCTACTGATCTAAGGGACCTGGGTTCAAGCCCTGAATAAGGCATGGACGTTTGTGCTGTTTTTCTGCTGAGGTCCTGTCATTCTCTCAGACCTTCTACTCTGGCATATAAAGGGACAGGCTCCTGTCGGACCTCTGTGGCAAGCAGCTGCTTGAGGGGTATTTATTTTTTATTTAATTATGAAGATGGATAAAAATTAACAGATGAAATGATTATTAAACAGTGTAACAGAATATATAAATGAAGTGATCAATTTATTCCTATCTGTTAGGACTTCTTCAGACATACAATGATTAGAAATTAACTTATAAAAGTAGGTAAAATTTCGAAGTTCTACGTCATGCTTCAAATTGTAGTTGTGCACAGAGGTGATGCACGAGTCATGCTGTATGAATAGGCGAAGTCAGTAATCACGAGAGGTGCTGGTGATTGTTGGGGAGTTATAGTTTGGTGATAATTTTTTGCTTAATAACTATGGCAAAGACATATTGCTTTGTGGAAAGTTTTGTAATAGAATTTTCTATGCTGGATTTAGTTGAACTTGGTTGGTATTACAACAACAATTTTCGTTGACAAAAATTAGTAGATTTTCTGTGAACAATAACTTGAAGATGGATGATGGACTGCTAATGATGAAAGTTTTATTGAATAGAGGTTTAGCTCCTTCAAGTATACTGTAGATGAGAGAGCTATCAAGAAAGAATAAAGGAACATCAAAGAAATATCAATGCAAACTACTACAGCTCTTTCATCTGTAGTTATACTTGAAGGAGCTAACTCTCTATTCAATGAAACTTTCATCATTAGTAGTCCACCATCCAGCTTCAAGTTATTGTTCACAGAAAATCTACTAATTTTTGTCCAAAAACTGTTGTTGTAATACTGACCAAGCTCAACTATATCCAGCATAGAAAATTCAATTACAAAACTTTGCACAAAGTAATGTCTTTGCAATAGTTATTAAGCAAAAAATCATCAACAAACTATTAACTCCGCAACAATCACCAGCACCTCTCGTGATTGCTGACCTCGCCTATTCATACAGCATGACTCGTGCATCACATCTGTGCACAACTACAATTTCAAGCATGACTTAGAACTTTGAAATTTCACCTACTTTTATAAGTTAATTTCTAATCATTGTATGTCTGAAGATGTCCTAATGGTTAGGACAAAATTGATCACTTCGTTTATATATTCTGTTACACTGTTTAATCATCTCATCTGCTAATTTTTATCCATCTTTATGATTAATATACAAAATTTAGCAAGTATAACCTTCTGAAATGTTGTTTAGCCTTCCTATTATTCTATCTACTACACTATTCTATAGGACATAGTGTAACATCAATAGATGAAACAATTATAGTGAAACAAAGGGACTATTTAAATCTTTGCAAGTGAACACAGTGACTATTGATTGACATTTTCACTGAGATATATTAGTATTATATGACAAAGAGATGAACACAAAAGGAAACATGAGGCAGACATTGAAAAACAAAAATCCATTAATGCAAGCTATCTTGGAACATAAATTGCCCATAACAAATATAAAACCAAAGCTAATAGCTGTACCCCCTTACTAAGTTTCGATTAAATTATTTTGAGAATAGCCTCATAAATTTAAAAAAGATACCCTATGTAATATAGAAATTCTCCCTCCCCCTCCCTGCATAGAATCTACTACTGCTTTATGAGAAGAAAGAGTCTATGCAAACCATTAGAGGGCTATCATTATAACTGCCATAGTAGCAGTTATAATGCTAGCAGCTGTGGCTACTGCTGATGTCATCAGTTGATGGGGGAATTGCACCCAGGAAAGTTCCTGTTTTTACTTTGGCTCTCAGCTTATAATTAATTTTAAAAGCAGTAAAGTGAGAAGCAGCAAATATGAAGTGTGTTCTCAGAGAATGCTAACAACTTATAATATCTGCTGATTTTGGACTTTGTGGTAACAGATAGAAAGGTTTAAGACGTAGTGATTTCGAATGCGAGTAAAAAAGTTTAATTTTGAAGGTTTTTTCTGTTACATAGGGATGTTGTAATATTTTGTTAATGTGAATAGACATCTGATAGACTTGAAAAGATATGAGTAAGTTACTATTATGATTAGTAATTGAGAATTTATGATTTGAAAATATTGTGACTGAGCTTACGTGTACCAGAAGTGAAGGGGAAGAACACGACACGTGAACGACGATTTCCTACATGGGCTGGCAAGAACTATCATCTGCTAGAGCTGCAACATAACTGCTACGAGGTACAAGCAAGTTTGTGGATGATTGTTTTGGTTATGATTATTTATTACAGTGGATTTGTCTCTACACTAAATTTTTCATTTTACGAAACTATTTATCGGTGTGGATTTAAAAGTAATTTGACATAGAAAAATGAATTGCTATTTGTGTGGAAATGAAATCCTCAGAATCATCGACTGTGTTGAATGCTGTAATTGTGGAAATAATTTCCATTTTTATTGTCACAATCTAAAAGAGTCTAACTTCAGAAAAATGCCACATGATCACAAAAAGAAACTGAAATGCAAAATATATAACAATGAATAGAGAAATGTTTCGACTTCAACCCAGGAAAGAGCTAGAAATGATGAGGGTGGGGATTTGAGAATCAATGCAGATACCAGGAAGTTTTTCACGAATATGATGAAGGAACAATTCCGCATTTTTATAGCTGAAACTATGGTAATGAATGAAACTTTTCGCAAGGAGATCATGCAGGAAATTAAAGAATTTAATAAAAGTGTTTCCTTTTGTTCCAATAAGCTGGATGAACACATAAAAATGCTCAAGGAAATTACTAAGCAAATTTCTGAAGTAGAGTGTCAGACAAAAAAATTAAGAGAGTCTACTACTTCAGTACTGGGGGGTTTTGAATTGAAATGAAAATTAAATGAAATGCAACAATATAGCAGAAATAGGAACATAGAGTTGGTTGGTTTTCCTGAGGGAGGGCAAGAAAATATTCGGCAAATTGAAAAATTTGCTCAGAAATTGAAAATTCAGACAAAACATTTGGATGTGGAGGCTGCTCAAAGGGTGACAGTCTGAAATAAAAGTAAAATAAAACCTATCATCATACAATTTGGTTCAAGGAAGACTAAAGATCTATGGATTAAGACATGGAAAGAAAAAAAAGGAACTGTCGGTGAAAGAAATTGATGATCAATATGAAGATGAATTAGAAATTAGAAATCACCTGATGTAAGAAAATAAACATTTATTATTTAAAGCAAAGAAAAAACAGCGCAAATTGGGATACAAGCACGTTTAAGTCAGAGACTCTAAGATTTATATGCGAAAAGAGGAAGTTTCGAGTTTGTTAGAATTAAGAACTCTCAGGGTCTAGATTAGATAAACTCAAATGAGCGTAATATTTCATTATTGTGAAATATTTATACAATGGTTAATATTTTGTCATATGGCCTGCAGAATGGTGTTACACCATTCTGTAGGCCATATGATAAAATATTATCTGTCAGGAACTGTCAGTGGCCTGCAGGATTTATTATCTGATGATCCTGCAGGCCACTAACAGTTCCTGTTTCTGACTTTGGTTCTAATGATGTTCAGAGTGTTACAGATGAAGAATTATATATGATAAATGATTATTATTCCACTGCTTTTCTAAACGTAACTGAATTAAAACCAGAAATTATAGTACCTACTGAGATTTGGGTAAAAGAATGGGAAATAGCCCTATATAAAATAGATGGATATAATACTATAAATGCAGGGAGAAAAAAGGTCAGAAGGAGTAACTGTTTACATTAAAGAATGATGGGATGTGAACCATATTTTTTCTGATTTTAAAACTACTGACTCTGTGGAATTGCATATAAAAGCATTCAATTACAAACTTGGATTTGTTGCAAGTTATAGAGCTCATGAATTCAGTAAATCAGATTTTATTGCTGAATTGGCAACATGGGTGAGCTGCATTAAAAGAAATAGTATGATAATGACAGGAGATTTTAATTTGGATTTATTATCTGATGATCCACACAAAATAAATTTTTTACAAATGATAAATTCAAATGGTTTCCATTCCTGTCATGCTTCTGTTACTTGGGAAAGTACTAAAACATGCCTAGATCTTTACAATAGAAACTTTAGATTAGACACTGCAACTATATATATTGTTAAAATTGACAGATCTTTTTTTGTTGGAAGTAATATAAAATGTGGTTTTTATTGAGAAGTTTCCACAGAAATATATTGAAAAAATATATTGTCAGAAAAATCATGGGATCATGTCACAAGACAGGTAAAATGTGAATTTAGCATTTGATGCATTTCTAAGGGAATTAACTTTACTAATTAAAGATGTGCAGGTTACATACTCTAAAAAGAAAATTAAAAAACTCAAATCATGGATAACAGTAGCTATTGAATTGAAGTTTATTTCACCCAAACATACATATATTGGTAGATAAAACACAGACAAGTTCACAGACAGGTGAAAAAGGAGAACATAATAAGCCGTAGTTTTTTGAATAAATGTTTCCTGAAATACACTTAAATTTAAAACAATGCAGGTGACCTTAATTTATACATTTATACATTTATTCGAGCACATGAATTGTTGTGGTCTGACTCTATCATTGACTTGATAATAAGTGTAGTTTATATTTAAATTTAAAAGTTCTATATTGTTCCATTGCAGCAGTATCCTCTGGTATCTCGTCATTCCAAATCTTAATGTCAATGTACCATATTGATCTCTGGCCTATAGATTTCTTATAAAGGGGCAACATGATCTTGTTCTTAAGGCGAGTATCATAACTGAAAGTCTTCGTTCTTTCTAAGCAGCAGTAAAGTTCCGAGTACTCTGTCATTTTATTCTCCACTCTGTATACAAAATTCCCCATAACATACTTGTAAATATTATATATATTTAGTATTCCATTTTCTGCCATCAAGTGTTGTACCGGATTTCTGAAATTTAATCTTAGAATATATCTCATAATTCTCTTTTGCAGACAAAATAAACTATTCAAATTGGCTGAACTAGTATCTCCCCAAACACTAATTCCATATATTAAATGTGGGTACACTAATGCATAATATAAATTTATCAAAGTTTGTTGATTTACATATTTTTTAATCCTCCCAATCGATCCAATATTTTTTGAAATAGTAGCTCTTAGCTGGTTAATATGATAATTCCAAGTTAAATTAGCATCTACCCAGAGTCCAAGAAATTTTATATATTCACATATTTCAATCTTTTGATCATTCATCAAAATATTTATTTCATTATAATTCAGTTTTTTATTCTTGTTCTTAAAGACCATACACTTTGTTTTAGAAATATTTATAGCTAGTTTATTATATGTGATCCATTTATGCATATTTACAATTAGAGTATTTGTTTCTTCTACTAAAGTTCTTACATCAGTATGGAAAGAAATTACATTTATATCATCTGCATACATAACTAGTTTAGCTGCTCCCTTTTGTGACTGAATATCATTTATATACAAAAGGAATAATAAAGGTCCCAGCACAGAACCCTGTGGCACTCCCCTATTGAATTTGATTTGTTCAGATATAGTCCTATTGACTTGTACAAACGCTGGTCTTTGAAATAAGTAGCTTTTAAGCCAATTATTTATTTTCCCTCGAAGCCCATAGTGTCTAATCTTTTCCAAGAGAATTTCATGATCTACACAATCGAATGCTTTAGACAAATCTAAATATACAGCCAAGCCAACTCGCTGATGTTCAAGATTATTAACAATATAATCATAGGTATCTATAATAGCACCTTGTGCAGATTTGCCATGTTGAAAACCATATTGTTCTGGTATAATTAGCTTTCTGTTTGATATAAATTTATATATACATTTATGCATTAATTTCTCGAAAATCTTGGCGAAAACAGAGAGTAAAGAAATTGGTATGTAATTCTTTATATCTTTCAGGTTTTTACTCTTGTGAATAGGTATTATTTTTGCTAGTTTCATTTCATTTGGAAAAATTTCCTTCTGAAGTGACAAGTTGAAAATATATGTGAGGGGGATCTTAATTTCATTTTTAACATTTTTAATTACATTTATTGAGATATCATCAGGCCCACAAGAAGTATTAGGTTTCATTATACTTATAACATGACATATATCATCTTCAGAAAAAGGTTCAATATATAAACTATCTGGAAAACTGTATCCATAATATTTATATTGCACTTGATTTTTTGTATTAAAATCAGCTGCTAGATCTTCTGCTATACTTTTAAAATACTGGTTGAAAGCTGTAGCTTTTTGCGCATCGTCTGTTAGTACATTTTCAGCCATCTCAATGTCCCCAATTCTAAAATTTTTGTTTTTATTCCGAGACAATAGGTTATTTATCAGCCTCCATTTCTGTTTCAGCGAAGTATCACCATATATATTAAATTTAGTTTCATAGTATTTTTGTTTAGCTTCTCTTATTAAACCAGTGACATAATTTCTGCAAATTCTGTGCCTTTCCTTGTCCGTTTCATCACTGGAATTCTTATATATTTCAGCAAGTCTGTTTCCTTTTCTAATCTGGTTTTTTATATAATTATTTATCCAAGGAGCATAACCAGGGTGTTGTGATCTCTTCTTTCAAATTCTAGGAAAGCATACATTATATATATATCCATAAAGAGTGAAAGAAAGTGATCATATGCCTGGTTCACATCCGTAATCTGTAGTAAATACTGCCAATTAATAATGCTTATTTTTTCCTGAAAATGTAAAACACACTTATGTGTCATCTTCCTGTAAGTTATATCATTTTCTAAATGTTTCCTTGAATCTTCAATAAAGTAAATTACGGGGTAGTGGTCAGTTAAATCAGATTGTAATATTTTACTTTTCCAAGACATATTAGTAATTGCATAATCAAGCAGTGAGCCATTCACATTTGTTAATCTAGTTGGTTTGTCATTTGGTGTAATCATGTAAAAATACGAATTAATTAAATCTCTAAAATCCAAAACATTCTTATCTGTACAATTGAGTAGATCTAAATTGTAGTCTCCTACAATTATGAAACTCGAATTCATTTTCTGTAATTTATCAAAATTTGTTTCCATCTTGTAAAAAATATTCAAAATTGCCATCTGGTGGTCGGTATACTACTCCTATCACCATTGTATCAGTCTTGATACAAATCATTTCAATACTGTTGTAAAGTATCATCAGGGAGTCACATATGTCATAATTAATTCCATTCAATGAATAGATTGCTACGCCTCCGCCTCTTCTGTTTATTCTTCCTAGATTGGCCGACTGATATCCTTCTATATGTAACGACTCACCATTTGCTAACCAAGTTTCTGAAAATGCCAAAAAATTGAACTGATGTCCCATGATTTCCAGTGTAGACAAAATTCCATCTGAGTTTGCCCTTAAGCTTCTAGAATTCATGTAAAATAAAGTTGAGGTTCCCCTACAGCAGGTCATCACTCTATTACAATCCTCCAAAGATATATACACATCATCCTCCATGTTGACAAGTAAAGTTAGTCTTCACCAATTTACTTATTTATTTTTAAATCTTATCCAACTCTGAATCGTTACTAATCTGGATACATTGGTCGCCTTCATTTTTTCTTAAAAATATTCGTCCGTTTCTTGTCCAGATGAACCTATATCCTTTAGCAAATTTTAGTTTTCTTGCTTTATGAAACAAATCTCTATAAAATTGTGTAAGCTGTTCATTGATGTATATATCATGCTTTTCATTAACTATGCCAGCTTCATATGTATTTAGTTTTTTTTCTAAGTTTCATTTTGTCTAGTAGATCATTTCTAATTCCTCGATTATTGAAATTTACAACTATTGGACGAGGTTTCTTATTCAGCCTGTCTTTATTATTACCCACTCTATATAGTTAGAGCTGATATCATCAGGGCAAATTTTGACTTCTAAAGCTGTAGCAATTCTATTTACCAGCATAGAAGTATCTTCCATTTGCAATTCTGGGACTCCCACAATCTCAACACTTCTTTTACAATTAAATTGTTCAAGATCGTTAATTCTAGTTGTTAGATTCTGAACTTCTAAATCCATTTCCCTGTTTTTGATTTTCAGGGTTTCATTTTCTTTTTTGCAATCAGACAGCTCATTCAATATCAAATCCATTTTCGTAATGATCCCATCATATCTTTTGCTCAAAAAATCTACACTTTGTTTAATATCCTTTATTAAAGCTGTGTCTTTTTTTATATCGGCTATACTACACATAATTAAGTCAATATCCCTCATTACTTAAGGATTATCAGTTTTTTGCTCTACCTCCGCAGACGTACTCTCATTAGACTTAACGTATTCTTGCCGGTCCAAAGATTTTCGATTATTTGAGTTCTTATTTTTTACAGTTTGTATGCATTTAATGCATTTCCATTTACTGACTCTTTCGGAAGACATCTTTCGAAAATTCGTTTCCAGTATGCCAGCACAAGCGTAATGAAATTTCTTGCCACAATCAGCAGTACATTTTATTTCATCAATAAGCACCACCCGATCAGCGCACTTTCCGCATGTGGCAGCCATCATGCACTTCCGGATCTTAGCACGAGAATCTATTGTGCAGTTCCGGGAGGAACACTCCAAATTGCAGCGGGTGTCAAATGCCTTCTAGGGGTGGGGGAGAGGTCGCAGTAGAGACAATGGTGGAGAGTCTCAGGTTCAAGGTCGTGTGCAGTGCGAAGCGTGGGTGATGTTGGATGCTGACTGCACAAAGGAAAACTGAATATCAAAAGTAACTGATCCAGCTGTAGATATCTGCCTTTAATTGATATAAAAAAAATCTTACCAACTGGTAGTCCAGGTGTTCATCAATCTCTGTAGAAAATTCAAGGTCTGCACTCGAAATATATATTCAATAACAAGGCAAAACTCAGGAGCTCAAAACTCTTCGTGTTTACTGACTAGTTTCCACTCAACGCCTATTGTTAATTCAATCAATTTTAAAAGATATTTATATAAAAAACTGGATGAAACTGAAAACGAATATTTTGAAAGATATCAAACTACTCTAACTAATGTAATTAGGGAAGCTAAAAAGGATTGTTATAAAAATAATTTTATAAAAAATCGAAATACTGCAAACAAAAAATGAGAAACTATTAATGAAATGTGTGATCCTCTTCGAATTATCACAAATAGAAATCACTTACTTTGGTTATATGAAAAATCACAGGAATTTGTTAATAAATTCAACAATTATTTTACTGAGGTAATTTCTTCATTATTTCAACAAAACCTACATAATGAAATCCAAAGAGAAGAGGTAATAAGTAATTTAAAATGTAAAATACCTAACTCAATTTTTTTTCCCTTATATACCAGAACATGAAATTTTGATACTATCAAGGAACTGAATGAGGGAACATCATCTGGTATGGATGAATTACAGTTACCAACATTAAAAATATTTTTCCTAAAATTGGATTTATAGTTTGTAAACTTTTCTTTTATAGAAGGTGTTTTCCCTGAAATTTAAAAAAAACTGCTTTAATTATTCCAGTGTTTAAGAATTGATACTAAGTCAACTGACAATTACAGACCACTTTTGCTTCTATCAGCTTTTTCTAAGATTCTTGAAAAAATTGTTTAAAAAAAACTTAACTTTTTGGGATATGCATAATTTATTTGCCCCAAATCAATTTCGAAAAAGTTTAAATACTCAAAGCACAATTTTAGAAATGACCACACAAATCTATAGATATTTAAATTAAAACATTAAAACAGTTTTTATTTTTTTCAGATTTAAAAAAAGATTTTGATTCTGTGAATCATGAGACCATTGCTGACCAAAAAATGATGACCATTGAGACCTGCCTGACCAAAAAATTGGTCAGGCAAAAATTGAGTTAGGTATTTTACATTTTAAATGAAAAAAATTGATTCAGTTCGTCTGAATGGTTGCAGTCTTGAGTGGGTGTCGTGGTTTAATTGCCTTGGGAGCTGTGTGGCAGATGCTGGTGATGTGTGGCATGAGATTGGCAGACGAGTGGGGATTGCTGCCAGGACTTTTGGGAATCTATGGGGATTGTGGAGAAGTGGGCGTGTGCACCTGGGAACTAAAATTGGACTGTGTAGTGGTTTGATTCTTTCTGGGGTTGGTTGTGGTGGTAAGGCTTGGACGCTGTGTAAACAAGATAACAGGAAACTGGATGCTTGCATAGTGTCTTGGGTGTTGGGTGGTTTGGCTTTGTGGCTAATGATGGGGTTGGACAGGGGAGTCTGCGACCTCCTTTGGGCAGCGTGTTGTGCGGGGGGAGACTCCGCTGGTTTGGCCGTGTTACCTGTGTGGATAATTATAGATTGGCAAATGGGGTTGTGAACAGTGTGCCTGGGAGCCTCAGAGGGAGGGAGAGATCTGGGATGCGGTGGGCAGATGGTGTCAGGCGGGACCTTGTTGGAGTTGGTGTGCAGTGGCTGGATGCGGCAGATGTGGCTCGGGACAGATGTGCTTGGAGAATTAAACTGCACGGTCTGGTTGGACCTCCGTAGTTCATGGCTGCTTGAGGATGATGATGATGAATCATGAGATATTAGAAAAATTAAAAAAATCTGTGGTGTTAGGGGAAATTTGTTTTTATGGATTCAGAGTTATTTAATGAATAGGAAGCAAAAAGTGAAATTGGAAAATATATTAGTGAAGAAACAAATGTACAAGTTGGTGTCCCTCAGGGTCCTGTTTCAGGGACCTTTTTTTGCTATATATGAGGGACCTTTTTTTTGCTTTATATGACTTTTGTACATTGGATTTGAATGGTAGAATAATTTCATTTGCAGATGATGCTACACTAATCTAGTCTGGAGACGAAGAGCAAATTTTAGAGAACATAAATAGTGACTGGATAAAAATAAGAATGTGGTTAAAAGTCAATAAACTCTATTTAAATACAAAGATGATTTATATTACACCAAGAGAAAATCAGATTGATTTTTTTTCATGATAGGGTGATTTTCCACTCTGAATTTTGTGCCTGATAAAATTGAAATTGTGATAAAATAGAATGAAATAAATAAGTTGAATGATATAAATATTTGGGTATTTTTATAGATAAGATGTCCTGGAAAATACAAATATCTAATGTTATTAAAAAAAAACTGCATTATACCTATAATTTATTATATCCAGAAATTTATAAATTTATCTCTATAAAAAAGATTTACCTTTCTTGATTAAATCTTATTTGCTCTATGGTTTATTATTGTGGGATGGAGTTTATTTGACAACAATCAAACCATTACACTGAGAAATTTTGAAAGCATTGCAAATGTATACAATTAGGTATTTACAATTAAGAAAATTATATGCGTTTCAGGTACTGAAATATACAAGGAAGAATTTTAATGTTCAAACCTTAGGGATATTTGAAAGCAATACCTGACCCAAAAAATCTTTTCATACTTGATTTAAAAACTTACAAAACTATTGTTGAAAAACATTACATTGATTTGGGACCAAAGTTTTTTAGCTGTTTACCAGAATACATTA
This sequence comes from Ryuthela nishihirai, assembly GCA_038380435.1. Taxonomy (NCBI): domain Eukaryota; kingdom Metazoa; phylum Arthropoda; class Arachnida; order Araneae; family Heptathelidae; genus Ryuthela; species Ryuthela nishihirai. The sequence goes on from JAWZYU010000002.1 coordinate 87,625,425, forward strand.
AAGGAATAAGGAGTGATAATATTTTCTTTAAGAATTTAAGAAAATGGATTTCAAATGTGGAAAATATTGAGACTAATGTTTTAGATATAAAAAAAGATTAAAATGTAATATAAATTCATTACATGCAAAGTTGCTATTCAAGTCCTTAACTTGACCATTTATTAAATGTACAAATCAATATAGTATTTTATTTCTGTTTTCTACCCAGCAAAGTTTTTATTATTATTTTATTTTTAACAGTAATTTTTGAACTTACAAATTGGTGAATATTTACTTTGCATTTTATGATCAAGTTAGCAAAATGTGAAACGGATTCTTTTCATTTTCATTGAAACATAACTATTAATTTTCTTCCACAAATGAGTTTTTACTCTCATGGAAGACTAAATATTTTTTTCCCTCGGACCTCTACTGAAAAATGTAGGTAAATTTATAAATTACTATTGAAATATAATATTAAGACTTTATAAATATAAGTATGAATGAAAATATTATTTTTACTAGTGAAACTATGTATAAAGAAGAACATATGTTAATCCATCCATCATATAAGATCTGATTTTGTTGTGGTTAATAAAAGAAGTCTCTGCAAGTCATTGAAATGTCCATTCAATGCAGAAATGGACTGGTACCTCCAGGGGAAGAAATACTATCAGAGTGAATACAATCGGTACTTCAGATGTAGCAAATGTGCATGCACACAAGATGGAACACTGGATGCCAGAATATTACAAGCTGAGAAGAGTGGGCCAGCCAGTACAAAAAAAAAAACAGGACAGTAATCTAATGGTGAGACTTTGCTAAAATTAGGTCAATTAGCATAAGAACCAGCACTAATAAGATTAAATACTTGGTTCTTTACTAAAAAGTAAAAATGTGAAATCGTAGTATCTTTTAATGATTAGCTGTGAGCAACTTTAATTTTAAGTGATTTTTGTGTAAATTAAATTTATTTGTATCACTATAACACTGTGAATTTTTATTATAGTTTAATCTCCTAAAGTAGCTATCATTTTAAGTCATTCATGCCTAATGATTTAATTTTCATTTATATCAAATAATTATTCTTTCTAATTGTAGTACATATTTGAGAAGCAATATAAATAATTCTAGTAGTTGAAATTGATATCCCCATTCAGAATTCAGCTGAATCACTCTGAGTCAATAAACTATTGTAGTTTAGAAAAAAAACTCATGATTTTCTTGTTCAACTTGATAACATCCATATGTGATAAAGTATTTGTCCATCACTATTTTATCCTTTAAAAATGATATTTCATCAACAAAAGGATACATAAAAAATACTTTGGTACTTTCTGAAATATCCAATTATGTACAGCTTATCAATAAAAGCCAGATGTTGCAAATTGATATTGCTCTCCTAAAAGCCAGATGTTGCAAATTGATATTGTGCTCCTATGAAATTGCCAATCACGTGATCAAAGAAGTACTGATTTTTATCATCATATTCCTTTTGTAAAAGATAGCTGATGAGATATAAAAATGACTTAGAAATGCTAAGTTTTCATTTGCAAAATATACTAAAATGATGCAAAAACATATATGACTATATTTTCATGCAAATCACTGAAAACCTCCAATAAAAAAATGTTCCCCTGGCATCTGACTTTGTTTTGTTGAGAACACAGATGATCAGATGCTTATGAAATAGTTCCATTAACTTACTGGAGACTCAGCCAGCTAGTGAGGTACCGTTCTAAATACACTTAGCAACAAATTTTCATAAAAGTCATGCCTCTGATATAAAAGTAGCCATTTCTTAAAGATTTCAAGGTGCTGAACACGAATATGACAATGAAAATGCAAAATTGGCTACAATTTCTGACAAATCCACAATAGCTTCTTATATAATAGAGTAATACGTACATATATATGACAAGTATTGGTAAAATTCCGCTTCTACTTCCGATGCCGGTTTGCCCGTCGCTTTGCCTGAGCTGCTCAAGATCATCTCTGGCGAGCATCCAACAGTAGTCAACCAACATTGAAGTGGACCAGTTTCCCTGATATCATTTCTCCATTGTTGCAATGTCCTGGTGAAAACGTTCACCAATACTCATCACTAACCATGCCGCAGTTGTTGGGGAAGAAATCTAAGTGGGAATGGAGAAAGTGAATCTTTAAGGACATACTGCAGCCAAGTTTGTGATACAGAGACATGTCCTTAACCAGTTTCTTGTAGCTGTCTGCCCTGACATTCCCGAGGAATTCAGTTGACACCAGACAAAACACGTCCAGCCTTTTTCTCATACATTATTTTCTCGCAATACATTTTTTGGGTTGAAAGGGGTTCATGGAACAAAAAATATTCGGAACCACTGGTGTATATCATAACATAAACAGCAGTAGAGAGACTGACTGGCAGCTGGCTACTCAGTGGTCAGAGAACCTGACATGTCACCAGGAGGTCATAAGTTCAGATCCCACCCAGCTCAAGACAATTTTTCCTCAATGCCCATCTTTATTCTGTTATGTAAACAACTTAATAGTGATTAAATACTTGGTAAAATCAATGACGAGCTCTGGATTCATTTGTCTAAATGTTAATGTTGAGATTGGAAAATATGGTATTAATGTTGAGATTGGAAAATATGGTATGATCAGGCACAAAACCAGGAATTTTTTAGAGAGCTGCTCAACCCAAAAAATTTTTAATAGCCTGAAAAAAAATCTAGCACACCAATCGCATTATTTTCAAAAGGGAAACCAAATGAAAACAAGTTTCTTTTACATACGCTACATCAAATACAAGCCTATACCCCCCAGAATAAATGTCTTAATCATGCTATTGTATGTAGTGTTGCAAGATTTTTTTTCAAAAATATTGAGAGAAAAATTTTGGTTTAAACAAAATCCTGGAATCTATAAGAAGAAAACAAATTCATACAAACACAAATACTGTAATCTCCAAGTACAAACCTCTTGAATGCTGTTTCCAAAGGTTTTAAAAGTATGTTTTTTGTTCCACATACTGTAGATGATTTCCCAAGAGTGAAAGGGAGAGGTTTTTCTCCAAGTAACAAATTATTTTTTGTGTCAGTGAAGGGTGACTGCTGAAGCAGATGAGAAACAGTCTTGGCAGGCATCTGGAATACACATTACAATAAAATTGCATTAGCCAAATGTTGCAAACATGCATTTTGTGAATAATAAAAAATATACAGCATGAAATACTAATTACAAAACAGAAACCAGAATAACTAAAAAAAAGTTCATAAATTTAAACTTCAACCTGGCCTTCTCATGGTACAGTTAACACCTATCACAATAAATACTTTATTTTCAGAAGATGCAGATCACAATGGCCTACCAGTGTGGTAATTTTTTTCACACCACGTTGAAAATCCACGTTGAATGCCCATCAGGTGAAACCCATGTGTACTTATGTATGTCACGGTGTTTGTAATATGTGTTAGTTATTCTGAAACCATTGAGTTTACTTACCTGTAGGATACATTGCCCACTGCCATTGCAGCTACCAATACCAAAAGGGCCAATCACCCCTCCCCAAAGGTCAGAGTCAGTACCAACTTTGGCATTGAAGTCACCAAGAACAAGGGTAATATCTCCTTTCTTGACAGAATTCAAAATATCCTGAAGTTGTTCATAAAACCTATCCTTCTCATCCTCATTGGCATCCTCAGTGGGGGCATAACAGCAGATAACATTCAGGTCTTTAACGCTTGTCTGAAATTTTGCTGTAAGAAACCTTTCATTAATGCACTCATATCCTAGAGGAGCATCACTAGCGTGTCTGCTGAGAAGCAGACCCACGCCTTGGTGATGCTTATTGTCGTCCCTCCCTGAAAGGAGAAATTTAAGATTATTTTTAAGAATCTGACCTTTATCTGTCCATCTGGTCTCTTGCAAGCCGAGAATATCTAAATCATAATGGTGGAATTCTTGTGTGAGGACATCAAGAGAAAAAGCTCTGTGCAGAGTCCTCACATTCCAACTACCTATGGGGAGAAAATGGTTAGTAGGATGTTTAAAGAAACTATGTTTATTGAGAGAGGGAATGACGACAATATCAAACAGCCCCTAATCGCAGACATGGGGCAAAGACCCGTTCCCCCACCACTAAAGGCTGAAGCCATCTACACTGGAAGACTTCCTCCAATGTAGAATTTGACGATGCCAATAGAAGCAAAGAGTTCAGGTGCCTGCGATGACCTCTGCTCAGGATTATCCACCAGCTGATAAACATATCCTGCGAATCTATTCACTTGGGGCTGTCCACCCACAAACAAACAGAAAACACAGCGGAAGATTTTCCCTCCACAGAAGCCCACCAGTGCAGCAAAATCAGGATCCATAATCAAGCTCAGAGCCATATATCTGTCCAGTGGGTTTATATGGTCAGCACCAGGACCCTGTGTGGTTGACCACTCCTCAGCAGGGTAGAAAAAAAAGAAAAGTAGCCAGAGTTGTCCAGATCAGTAGGCCATACTAATCTGGCAGCCCTCCCCTTCCGTTCACTTCCACAAGAGAGTATCTCTTTTGAAAGGTACTAACGGTCTGCACCACGAGAAGGCGGGGTAGGACATTAGGTGCTAGGCCTGGCCGGTTCTATGCATCATCACAGGGGATTGGTGCATAGCTCTCCTTCCAGTGACTACCTAGCTACCATTTACAGACCTCCTGTTACATTACTATAAAAAAAATATGGCCCAATTAATCTGTCACTAAATATCCCCACCCACACCGTATTTCATAGATCTATTTGGAAATGGCCTTTCTCCTTCCAATTTGGATTGTCTTTAGACCAGTAGCAGTGGCATGCGTTATTGAATGCTTATCGGGATGCTTTCTATTGAATTCGGCAGCAATTCCTCTATGTGAAGCATCCTATCTTGCATACATGAGGACAAGTTCAATTCTTTCATCTACTGTTAGTTTCGAAGCCATCTTGGATCTGAAATACAATAGAAATTTTTCATATTTCAAATAAGGAAAATTTCTTATGGATCCAGACTTTTCAGACACCCTGTATATATATAATATATATTTTTATGAGTAGTATTTAAGATAGGCTGAAAAGGGGTAATTAATCCCTCCCACTTGTTTTTTCAAAATGTGATTAAAATATGGCAAATATTAAGTTACTTAAGGTATTTAGGAAGTGAAATTATTTAATTTTAGGGGTGTTGTTGAAAGTGTTAGTGAACTGTTTTGTAATGTTATATAAAGATTAAAGTAACTATAAATACTGTAGGTGCTGGACTAGTCATGTGATACTGGGGAAAACAATCAGCTCAACAACTAATGGAGTAACTGATAGTCGTATATATCAGGGTAGTGAAGTTTATGTTAATTTTTAGTCATACCTGAATTGGTTTCATTATTGCATTCTTACCTGAATTGGTTTCATTATTGCATTCTTTTTGAGACAGCCTCTTCAGTTGTACAAGTTTGGGTTGTGTGCTGTTCTTCATGGGAGCTGGTGCTTTCACAGGTCCAGTGTTCCTGCTTCTCCCTTGTTGGGGACTCGTAGTTCTTTCATGCTGTGGTGTTATTAATCAGCATTCTGCTGCCTCTGTGGTGTGAGTCACCAGGTGTCACAGGATTTTAAACTTTGTGCTCCTATTAGTGCTCTGTCAATTGCTTATATGAGATATTTGTGACTAGGCACTGCAATGCATTTTGTGCCATCTGCTTTGGCATGTCATCAGGTAAGCACTGTCCTGGCACTGGGATGTGTTGGAAATGCAATGCACTTGATCAGTGGATGCACGTGTGGACTGCATGGGGTCGTTGAGATGTGGACCAGGTATGCCCCTTAGGTGCAAAGAATAGTCCAACACCTACAATGTTTGTAGAGTTATTTTAATCCTTATTTAATATTTCAGCACACTCTGTTTATCCCTTTGAATTGCAATCATATGGCAAGGTCACTTAAAAGTGAGAGTTTCTTATAACTATAGATGTAAGGGAATGATTTAAGTCAGTTCTTTCGAGTGAGGGTTTGAGGGGATAATGTGGTTCAGAAATATTAAAGCTAAATGATCAGGTTGACCTGAGGGTCGGAACAGGTTGGATGAAGGTGACCCACTGGAAAACTGTTAGGAGACAGATGGTAGCTTCCCATCATGGCCATCCAGTGGGTTCTTTAGCATGCACAGGGATTGGCTCTCCCATGCATAGGGCCAGAGTTTAACATCCCATTTGAATTACATACCAAGTTGTTTAATAATAGCTGTGTCCACCCGTTGCTTGTGTGACCTGCTGTACATGGCAAGGCATGGAATCAAATGTTTGATGCTGGATTGTAGACTAGCCATCCAAACAAAAAGTTTGTCTACATTTGCCTGGATGTTCTGATATTGCCACAACCTCCATTTGGCCATATCACATACATATTCAAGGGATAACAAATCAGGGAATCTAATGGAGTGTATTAGTGAGGCATACAGCCGTCCCGTGACCGAGTGGTTAGCGCGCTTGGCTACTGATCTACGGGACCTGGGTTCGAGCCCCGGGTAAGGCATGTCTGTTTGTGTCGTTTTTCTGCTGAGGTCCTGCCATCCTCTCAGATCTTCTACTGTGGCATATAAACTGACAGGCTCCTGTCAGACCTCTGTGGCAAGCAGCTGCTTGAGGGGGTATTTATTTTTTTATTACAGCACCAGCATGCAAGATTATGGGAAGAGGTTTGATCAGTTATGAAAGCAAATTCCCCTTATCCACACCACCATTACCAGTGCTCGTTACATCCAGGACATTTTACAGCCAATAGCTCTTCAGCAAATTGTTTGGCTTCAGGTACACAACAGTGGCAGCTACTGCACAGGGTCTTGCATTGTCCTGCTTAAATATGGATGTGGGACAGTTTAAGTAGAGAAGGGCTATTGGCTGTAAAACGTCCTGGATGTAATGAGCACTGGTAATGGTGGTGTGGAATAGAGAGGATTTGCTTTCATAACTGATTGACCCTCTTCCCATAATCTCACATGTTGGTGCTGCATGCCTCACCATGATGAGAATTCTGCCATCAGATTTAAACAGACAGAAGCAGGATCATCAGAAAAGTGATGCTTGAACCATTCATCGATGTATCACTGTAGTCTGCTTTGTATAGTCTGCTTGTGCAGTCTTAGCAATGGCCTTCTGGCATGCAGTCTGAATTGCAATAAATGGCATCAAACAATTACTACCGACATTAGAAAATGTGTTACTGAACTCTGCTGTTGGACCAAGATCAGAGACTGAGCAGAGAGGTCTGTTATAGACAGCCTCTGAAGATGGCCATCTTTCCATGGCATTCTCTGTGGATGAGGTCCAGAATCTTCCCAAGATGTCTGTTGTAAATCTTTGAACCATTCTCTGCATATTTGAAAGGAACCTGAACTCTTGCTTCTACAGATACCATCAAACCTACATTGGAGGAAGTCTTCCAGTGTAGATGACTTCAGCCTTCAGTAGTGGGGAAACAAGTCTTGCCCATGCCTGGGATTAAGGGACTGTCTGATATTGTCGGCATTTCTATGAATAAATATAGTTTCTTTAAACATCCCACTAACCATTTTCTTTCACAAGTAGTTGGAATATGAGGATACAGAGATTATTCTCTTGGTGTACTCACACAAGAATTCCATCATTATAACTTAGATATTCTTGGCTTGCATTAGACAAGATGGACAGATAAAGGACAGATATTTAAAACAATCTTAAATTTCTCTTTTCATGGAGGGAAGATGGGAAACATTGCAAGGCGTAGATCTGCTTCTCAACAGAAACTCTAGCAATGCTCTTCTAGGATATGCGTGCATTAATTAAAGCTTTCTAACATTTTCTGACAAGCATTAAATACTTGAATGTTATGTTGTTATGCTCCCAAATCAACCAAAATTTTTAATCACAGATATTAAATCACATTATATTAAAGATCACAGATTTCGATGTTCTTTGGCATAAATGTTAGCACCCATAAGCTGCCTAATTGTCAGAAATATTTTTAGTCAAAAAAATTTTTGTAAGCAGTTATAATCATTTAACCTAAGGGGAAAATATACAAAATGGGATTGTGACTAAAGGTTTTTCTTCTTTCCTTCTGTGGTAGATGAGAAGACCAAACTTGGTGTATCAATATAAGTTTTCATTATTAATTCAATAAACAAATCAAATTTAAAAAATGTAACAGATTTTAAAAACAAATAATAAAACTGAAAATTTTAAAATGCAAAAATAAGTGATATGTGACCCCATAGATAAAAAAAATTGAAAGACTTACATTATACTCCACAGAAACATTGTATGAAATTTGGAGACAAATGAGAGAGAGAGACACATGGAGAGGTTACCAACGTGTTTGGTGCTAGCAATCAAGCACAACTTTTTTAATTCCAACCCCTCCAACTAGCATTCAGCTGCTACTTACAGCTATATTGCTGTTGTTGATAAAAGTTTGTATTCTTTTACAGACGAACAAATGAAAAAGCCCAATATTTAGAGGGAAAAAATTTAGCAATACAAATGATAAGCGATACATAGGATAACCAGATTTTAATTGTTAAATACTGGACATGTTATTAAATGTTTCAACTTCAGTTCATATACTGATAAATTACCACTTTGAAGTCGATTCAAATTTTTAGAGGAAAAATTGTCTTCAGCCAGGTGGGATATGACATGACCTCCTGATAACATGTCATGTGCTCTGGACTAATGAGCTACCGACCGCCGATCAAAATCTCCTCTAATTGATGATATGAACCTTTTCAACTAATATCGAATGTATGGAGTGTTCTGGCAATTTCGTCACAAGCGGCAGCTCCACATATAGAAAGTATTTCATACAAGTATTCTGATGATAAATAATGAAATAAACTCAACATTTTTGGTATCTACTAATAAATTACCACTTTGAAGTCAATTCAAATTTCTCAGTGGTCCAGAGCACCTGACATTTTATCAGGAGATCTTGGATTCGTATCCCACCTAGCTCAAGACAATTTTTCCTCTAAAAATTTGAATTGACTTCAAAGTGGTAATTTATTAGTAGATACCAAATATGTCTAGTTTATTTCATTATTTATCATCAGTATGCTTGTAAGAAATACTTTCCATTTATATATGGCACTGCCACTTGTGGCGAAATTGCCAGAACACTCCCTACATATGATGTAATGTATGTTGAAAAGGTTCATATCATCAATTAGAGGAGATCTTGATCAAGGCCGGTAGCTCAGTGGTCCAGAGCACCTGACATTTCATCAGGAGATCTTGGATTCGTATCCTACCTAGCTCAAGACAATTTTTTCTCTAAAAATTTGTATTGACTTCAAAGTGGTAATTTATTAGTAGATACCAAATATGTTGAGTTTACTTCGTTATTTATCAGTTCATATAATTTGAAATTGGTAAATTATGGTTTATTTTTGGTGAACTGTTCTATAACAAAGAAAAAAAAATTATTCCGAAACATGAAAACTGTTGGTGCAATCGTAATTATCTTCATTTTTTAATATTTGAGAAAAAATATTTCTTTGTTGATATTATTTTATGAACAGGGCTGTGCCAAGGCAAGGGCAGTCTCTCTGGGTGGCAATGACAGAGGGACACCACAACAGGTTTAATCCAATAATAGAAACTGTAATTGTTTTCATTTACTAGACCAAAAAATTAATTCAAGTTGCATATTACTCATACTTGGCATTTCTGAAGTATATTAAAATATATAATCAATTCTCTTGGTCACTATGTCAGCTGAATTTTTCAAGACTGAACGTCCACGCAAACCAGTAGGAAAATATTTCATTTGAAGCCTGATTTGGCAAAACAATTTCTCTAATGTATCATATATAAACAAAAATGCATATCACTATTCATTTTATTCTTATTAATTAAAATTCTTTCATCACAAAATATTGGTGTTTGGAACGAATAATATTAAAAATACTAGTAATAATTGAAAGTTTATGGGTAAAAGCCACACAGTACCTATTTTTAATTGCTAAAGATTGATTAAAAGCATTGTTGATATTATACTAAGACTTTGTAACTTGAACCACTGCAGTGGTTGGAGTTACAAAGTTTACATTATTTACTTGTAGGTTTATATAGATAATAAAACAAAAATTCTATTATGCTATATAGAACCAAACATTGCAGTGGTTGGTTCTATATAAATATAAAAATAATAAATACCCCCTCAAGCAGCTGCTTGCCACAGAGGTCTGACAGGAGCCTGTCAGTTTATATGCCAAAGTAGAAGGTCTGAGAGGATGGCAGGACCTCAGCAGAAAAACAACATGAACATCAATGCCTTACCTAGGGCTCGAACCCAGGTCCCGTAGATCAGTAGCCAAGCGCGCTAACCACTCGGCCACAGGATGGCTGGTTCTATATAGCATAATGTAAAATGCATTCGTAAAATAGGTGTCATGATTTTATTAAAACAAAAGCAGTTGCTTTAATAATTGCTCTCTGAAATGAAATTAAAAGAGTAGATGAAATTTGGGCTTTAAAAAAGTGGCAAATTTCTTGATGTTGGTTTGTAACAATCATTGTTAACCTTACTGTGGTACATGAAAAAAGAAACATAGATGGTACCTTGTGTTCAATATAAGCCCAAATGTATATAAAGGAAAAAAATGTAAAACAAAAGCAATTTGTTTCATTGATTAAAGTTATTCTTTACTTGACCTTTTTATTACTTAACTTTCTATTTTATTTGACATTATATTGTTCAAAAACTTTAAAGATTATATATGTAATGGTGATTGTTTACTGTTTGGGCAGATGATAATTAAATGATTAGAATGTATATATATATGTTACATTGAAACCACAATGTTCCAAATTTATTGTTACAAGAACAGCTAAACCCCCACTTTGCCCTCGGTCAGAAAGCGGGCACGGATGGGCTTGGAAAGGCCGCTATCCATCTGAGGGAATGTAAAGTCATGGCCATCGGTGTTCAAAAGGGCTATATGCATGGCACGTTAAAGAACACACTAGCTAGCCTTGATAGGAGGCTACAACATGTCTCCTGACAATCATCCAGTGTGTCTATTTTCCCCAATCTTCTCTGAGACCTAGGGGTCCTTTTAACCTGGCTATTTAGCCCATTGCAAAGTAGTTCAGAGGTAAAACAGCACAACTGTTGCAAGAATGTGGACATATAAATAAGCAACTTCTTTTTCCAATTGAAAATTGTAGAAGAGATACTTTTTCAACTAAACTATACACAATTAAATGTTTTAATTTTCTGGCAGTTTGAGGGATGATTTTTGGACCTTTTTTACCTTGTTAGAAGAGATGGTCTGTAAATGGTAGCTAGGTAGTCACTGGAAGGAGAGCTACGCACCAATACCCCTGCCAGGCTTAGCATCTATTGTCTGACCTTGTCTTCTCGTGATGTAGGCCGTTACTACCTTTCAAAAGAGATACTCGTTTGTGGAAATGACAGAAGGGGGGGGGGGGGGCTGCAAGATTAGTATGGCCTACTAATCTGGACAACTACAGCTACTTTTGTTTTTCTTTTCTACCCTGCTGAAGAGTGGTCAACCACATGGCATACTGGTGCTGACCATATAAACCTACCAGACTAGAATAAGGCTCGGAGCTTGATTATTGATCCTGAATTTGCTGCACTGGTGGGCTTCTGTGGAGGAAAAATCTTCCACTGTGTTTCCTGTTTGTTTAGGGGTTTACAACCCAAGTGAATAGATTCACAGGATATGTTTTATCAGCTGGTGGATAATTCAGAGTGAGAAAACATCGCAGGCACCTAAACTCTTGCTTCTACAGGCATTGTCAAATTCTACATTGGATTGTCTTCTAGTGCAGATGGCTTCAGCCATTAGTGGTAGGGTAAACAGGTCTTTGCCCATGCCTGCAATGTGGGGGCTGTCTGTTTATTGAGAGGGAATGCTGACATTATCATAGTTTTCTTCAAACATCCCACTAACCATTTTCTCTCCATAGGTAGTTGAAATGTCATGACTCTGCACGCTTTTTCTCTTAATGACCTCACACAAGAATTCCACATTACAATTTAGATATTCTCAACTTGCAAGAGACCATGTGGACAGATAAAGGTCAGATATTTAAAAATAATCTTCAAATCCCCTTTTCAGGGAGGGAAGATAATAACCATCTCCAAAGCGTAGGTCTCCTTCTCAACAGATATGCTAGTGATGATCTTCTAGTATATGAGTGCATTAACCCTTTCAGGACCATAAGGTTTCTATGAGTAAATATTAGTATGTAACTGTTTATTTTAATTTGTTTAGACGTAAAATAAATAAAAATCATAAGAAAAATACATAACAATGTGTAGTTTTTTTGGAATTTTATGGGAAATATTTTTCCCAATGGACTATAAAGGTAACACAAATTATAGTTAGGCTTATTATGCAATGTCTTTTATTTATTGGTTTATTAGAACAAAATGTTAACTAAAATAATACAAAATTATGAAATAAAATTACTATACAAAATGATGTGCTAATTATGATATTCTGCGAAGCAATTTCTTTTGGTAGTGAGGCAAAGATGGACATTGCACATAGTACATATATTATGCGTCCTGACAGTTCTGTTTTTGTTTTCTAAATGTTCCTGTTTACGCAATTGCATTTGGCATACATTCTATTTTGACATTCTGTATAAAAAATGCAGATAAGGTTATAATTAAATACGACAATCACCAATTTTAAAATGGGAAAAATGTTTCCCTTGGTCATGAAAGGGTTAATGAAAGGTTTCTTACAGCAAAATTTCAAACAAAATTAGAAGGTCCGAATTATCTGCTTATTCCCTCACTCAGGATGCCGATGAGACAGATAGGTTTTACAGACAACTTATGGATATTTTGAATTCTGCAAAAAAAGGAGATATTACCCTTGTTCTAGATGACTTCACTATCAAAGTTGGTACTGACTCTGACATTTGGGGGAAGGGTGATAGGCCCTTTTGGTATTGGTAGCTGCAATGGCAAAGGGCTTTGTCAGCCAAGCCATCAAGGCAAAGATCCTTATCAGCACCTAACTGATCCTTTACATGTTTATTAAGTTATCTGTAATGCTTTCTATTAGGACTAGTAGGGTATTGATTAAGGATATTCCTGCAGTTTTCTTTCTTTCTGAAATATGCTCAAGTGCCTTATCACTCAAATAATTCTGCCTCCTCTTCTCCTTTCTTCCTAAAAGAGTACTGTTAGTGTCCAAAAAAAGCCTGTTTAAAATGGTCCCATTCTTCCTCAACTTCAGTAGTAAGCATACCATGACTGTCATAATGACTAAGTAACCTATCATGGTAAGCTTTAGCTATAGCTGGGTCTTACAGAGCTTAATTATTAAAGGTAAATTTTTTAACCCTAGCACAACACTTTTTAAGTTGCAAGATACTTTTTACAAGGTAATGGTCAGATCCAATTTCAGCTCCCCTATATGCCCTGGTATTACTAACAGAATTAGCCCATTTGTTGTTAATTAATATATAGTCAATCATATTCTTATGCAGCCCATCAGGTGAAACCCATGTGTACTTATTATGTTGGGGTGTTTATAGTAAGTGTTAGTTATTCTGAAACCATCGAGTTTACTTACCTGTAGGAGATCTTGCCTATTGCCATTGCAGCTCCCAATACCAAATGGGCTTATCACCCCCCCCCCCCCCCCCAAAAGGTCAGAGTCAGTACCAACTTTGGCATTGAAGTCACCTAGAACAAGGGTAATAATATCTCCTTTCTTGACAGAATTCAAAACATCCTGAAGATATCTGTAAAACCTATCCTTCTCATCCTCAATGGGGGCATAACAGCAGATAACATTCTAGTCTTTAATGCTTGTCTGAAATTTTGCTGTAAGAAACCTTTCATTATGCACTCATATCCTAGAAGAGCATCATTAGCATGTCTGATGAGCAGTAGACCCACGCCTTGGTGATGCTTTCCATCCTCCCTCCCTGTAAAGAGAAATTTAAAGTTATTTTTAAGTATCTCACCTACCTGTCCATCTGGTCTCTTGGAAGCCTAGAATATCTAGGTTATAGCACTGGAATTCCTGCATGAGGATATCAAGAGAATGATCTCTATGTAATGTCCTCACATTCCACGTTCCTGCAGAGAGAAAATGATTAGTAGGATTTTTAAAGAAATTAGGTTTATTGAGATAGGTATAGCCAATAATATCAAACAGCCACCTGATCACAGGCATGGGGCAAAGACCTGTTCCTCCTCAGCTAAAGGCTGAAGTCACCGATGCTGGTAGGAACTTCACTTTTTCAAGAGCCATAAGGCCTGGCAGACACACATTACTCCAGTTTACGATTGACGATGCCCAACTAGCTAAGTGAGGTTTAGGTACCTGCGATGGCCTCTGATTAGGATTATCCACCAGCTGATATAAGGTAGCCCATGCCTCTGTTCACTTGGGGCTGGCAACCCAGAAACAAACAGAAAACACAGTGGCAGATTCTCCCTCAACAGAGGCCCACCAGTGCAGCAAGTCCAGGATCCATAATAAAGCTGAAATCCATAAACAAGTCAGGTCTAGAAGGTATAAATAGTCAGCTCCAGGATTGTGTATGGTTGACCACTCCTCAGCAGCAGGGTAGGAGAAAAAAAAGAAAAATAGCCATAGTTTTCCAGATCAGTAGGCCAAACTGAACTGGCAGCTCTCCCCTTCCATTCCCTTCCAAAGGAGAATAACTATTTTGAAAGGTACTAACGGCCTGCACCACGAGATGGCAGGGTCGGACATTAGGTGTTAGACCTGGTCGGTTCAAGACTTGTAAATTGTTATAATACTGCAGAAAATTTATACTATTAAATAGATTATAAAAAATAAATAAATACCCCTTAAAGCAGCTGCTTGCCACAGAGGTCTGACAGGAGCCTGTCAGTTTATATGCCAAAGTAGGTCTGAGAGGATGGCAGGACCTCAGCAGAAAAATGACACACACACATCCATGCCTTACCCGGGGCTCGAACCCAGGTCCCTTAGATCAGTAGCCAAGTACGCTAACCACTCGACCATGGGACGGCAAATAAATTATATGGCGGTGTTAAGTGCATAGTAGCAAGAACAAGCAATGATATTTCATGCTAGATAAGTAGAGCATCAATTACTCGAAAAAAATTGCTTAAATTGAATAACCCAAAAAAAGTTTAAAATATTCCTTTGTACTAAAGCACAAGCATTTTACAACATGCTCTACATCTACATGTTAAGATCAACTATTGACTCAAGCTGAAATATTACACCACCTCTCTGACTGCACCACAACTTTAACATTTGACAGAGCAGCAAAAAAGCAATGGTTGCCTGTTAAAATAATGCGACTTGCAGGAGCAAAAATCTTTTTTTTTTACTTTGGCAAATGTCACTTTTTTCTTACCACAGAAATGTCCTTAATCAATACCTTATTAGTCAACAGAAAGTGTTACATTTAATAAATGTGTAAAGGATCAATTAGCAGCTGATACGAATCTTTGGCGTGATGGCTTGGCTGACAAAGCTAAGGAACCAACTAGACAGCAAAGGAGCAGAGAGCTGTACCATATAGTTAATGTTATATGTGGGGAAAAATGGACAGATATACAGGGATTGAAGGATAAACAAACCACAGGTGATTGAAGGTGAGGATTATGTGATGGCTAAGTGGGATGTGCATGCCAGAGATGTTTCAAACCAATGTCTTTAGTTCTCCATATTGTTTGTAATGATGATAGATGGCACTACTGGCTTTAATCAGAATCTGAAGTCCCTATATCACAGTCTGAAATTATATTGGCTATTTCTAAACTTCATCATCATCATCCTCAAGCAGCCATGGGTGGTCAGGCAGGCTGTGATTCAGTTAATCTGAATGGTTGCAGTCTTGAGCAGGTGTCACAGTTTAATTATCTTGGGAGCTATGTAACAGATAACGGTGATGCGCGACATGAGATTACCAGACGAATAGGGATTGCTGCCGGGACTTTTAAGAACCTATGGAGAGTGTGGAGAAATAGGCGTATACACCTAAAGACTAAAATTAGACTGGATAATAGTTTGGTTCTTTCTAGGGTTAGTTATGGTAGTGAAACTTGGACACTTTGTAAACAAGATAACAGGAAACTAGATGCTTTTGATTCCAGATGCTTACGCAGTATCTTGGGCATTAGGTGGTTCAACTTTGTAACTAATGATGAGATTAGGCAAAGGAGTTTGCAACCTCCTTTAAGCAGCATATTGTGCAGAGAGAGACTCCGTTGGTTTGGCCATGTTGCCCGTATGAATAATTATAGATTGGCGAATAGGGTTATGAACAGTGTGCCTAAAGGCCTCAGAAAGAAGGGGAGACCTAGGATGCGGTGGGCAGGCAATGTCTAAACTTAAACTACATAAATTCCCAGGGGTAGATGAAATTACTACCGAAATACTTAGGGTTGGGAATGTTTCTGTTATCACACAGTTGACTGAAATTTTAAATATCTTTTATGATAAAGGCATTATTCCTAAGGATTTTGACAGAGCTGTTATTATCCCTATTTTTAAAAAATGTGATTGCAGTTCTTGTGATAACTATAGAGGTATCAGCCTATTTTCTATTCCAGGTTAAGTTCTTTGTATAATTGTGCTTAATAGAATTAAAAATCTGGCTGATCGGCAATTGTGTAATGAACAGTATGCATTCAGAAGTGGAGGGGATGTGTAAATCAGGTTTTTTTTTCACTTAGGCAGATTATTGAGAAATGTTTCGAGTGTCAGAAACCTGAGGTACATGAGCTTTGTAATTTTCAAAAAGGCTTTTGGTTCTGTTGACTGTCATAATTACAATGTTAACATTTTTTACTTCAATGAAATTCAGAATTAAATTCTCTTTAATTTGGTATATAACATGACCTATTTCTGTTGATTAGTATTTAATAAAAATATTCAAAAGTTGACTTGTTTATTGGACTCTGCAGCAAGCCTAGATGGAGAAAAAAATTGCAAAATGGAAGAAATGTTTACACAAGAAATTTTTTTTTTCATTATTCAGAAATAGCCTTTCTATTCATGTGCATTTAGAATCATTTCTGTCTATTAATGCTTTTAAAATAAATTTTTATTTCAGTTACCAGATGCATTTTTAACTACATAATTCGTAATAAAATTATGTAATTGACATTACTAAAAAAGTCCTATTAACCCTTTGCACTCCAGATGATTTTTTAGTATGACATACCAATAACTCTAAAGGATTTTAAGCAAATTTAAGAAAAAAAAATTAGGCTATTTAAAAAAATTTTTATAAAAAATAAGATGACAAACAAATGACATACAATAACAGAAATATGTTTTTTATTATCTTTTTATGACAATATGAAGATCTTTATTCAAAATTTTTATATTTTATAATTGTTTAATGTATGGTATCTGTGGCTGTCCCTTGGTCGAGTGGTTAGCGCGCTTGGCTACTGATCTAAGGGATCTGGGTTCGAGCCCCGGATAAGGCATGGACATTTGTGTTGTTTTTCTGCTGAGGTCCAGCCATCCTCTCAGACCTTCTACTATGGCATATAAACTGACAGGCTCCTGTCAGACCTCTGTGGCAAGCAGCTGCTTGAGGGGGTATTTATTTTTTTTATTTTTATGGTATCTGTAAAAACTGTCTCTCACGTGCATCCTTGGTTTATTGGGACAAGTGTCACAATATTCACTAGTTTCATGTCTTCTGCCTTTTTGTGCTCTTTTTGAGCATACCACACAATCCCTCTTTGGGCCTCTCCTTAAGACATGTAGTTTGCCATTCAATTGAGTTTCAGATGAAGTGGTAGAAGCTTGACTACAATCTTCTCGAAAATCTCCAACCAGTTGGACGACCAAAAGTTTGATATATTTCAAATGGCTCAAGGCCTTTTCATTTTTATTCTTTCTTACAGTTTTATATAATATGTAAGAATTTATAGAGCATATCTCCATGCCCCAAAAAAAGTTTCCTCCACTACTTTAATAACTTTCTGAGGAATTATCTGTTATATCAACCCATTCATCCTCTTGCGCATCATCCGCAGTAGAAACACTTGTGCTACTACTAGATGACTCAAGGACACGCACTTTCCGTTTTTTATGTCCTATGGAATCTGTTTCATCACTAGAACTCTCATTATCACTTGTTTCTATAGAAGTTTCATTTACATCACTGCATATGTCAAAAAAACCTCATCTTCACTGTCGCTAAAATCCAAATCTTTATCCATTGTCATAAAAAATAGCACAAAAAATTTTAAATTACAATATGCAATATGTATATTACATATTGACGCACATGACCGAACAGCAGCAGTAAATGTGTAGACCGAACAGCAGTAGTAAATGTGTAGAACTGATGTGACAATGTTTGTAACTGCTCAAAAAGGGTATTAGGGCCTTTTTATCAAAAACAATAGATAAAAATTATATTGTATAAATTTATTATGTTATCAATAAACAATAGATAAAATTATCGCTATGGCACCATAAAAGTTGTTAAATAGTATTAGTATGTCACCATAGCGGCACCTATGGAGTGCAAAGGGTTAAAATAAAATTAGCAGTCTTTTTTTTTATTAAATATTTTATTTTCAGAAAATCCAGAATTATATGCTGATTAATTTGGCATATTACATGCCATAATTCCTTTCATTAGTTATTTGACAAAAAAGTTCTAAAGTTAATTTTTTTGCCTGATCAGAGTGAAAAAATGGCTGGACCCGGGAAGGGTTAAAGAGAATGTGTTCTCTTTGTTGCTCAGATCTTTTTTTCACTTTATTTTTCTTATATCAAAATGTTGTCTTTTTAATCAAAAATATTTATGAAATATGATGTGTGGTGACTCAATCGACATGCTGGCAATGCCAGCAACAACATCAAGTAGTGAGATAACACTGAAGGACAAGAGACAGCCAGACTTCACATGTAACTTCACAACAGATCAAATATTAAAAGGTATATAAATTCATCTTATTCATTTTGACCCTTCCAACTAATAACATATCTGTTATTAAAATGTGAATCATAATTAATATAAAACAAAGCTTTCTTCTTTCTTTCTGGATGCAGCTTTCCTTCCTTGCAGAGGGCATTAAACATTGCAACAAAGATTAGCCCAAGCAGAGATTCTGTACGAGATGCTCTAGTAATATAGAAATAATATTAAAATGCTATTATAACACCTCTTTTGTGTTCACATTCTCTGCATATCCTGCAGTGGCCCTATGCTGATTTCATAAAATATAAAAATAATACTTTTATATACCTATCGACAATTATTTAAATTTTATGTCTGTTCTTTTGTCTTCTTTTTTTCAAAAACATTTTTTGGGAAAGAACTCTTTTCATATTTTCAACTTCTGGCATCCATAATATCTAACAAGTCAGTTAACATAATGAAAGCTCTCTGTATTAACACCAAGTCATGTGTGAGAGTAGGTAAAGCTTGTAGTAATTGGTTTAGCATTGCTTCTGGTGTCCAACAATGGTTCATTTTGTCTATGATAAAAAATGATATAATAAAAGATAAAATTTGAGTTAATGTAAATGTATTTTTCAGTACGTAATAAAAATTTGAGTCATTAATAGATTCAATATCCCACTCGAGTTAATCTCATCTGTGGGATAACACGAACATTGTAATAATTAAAGTGACTGCATTAAATGAAAATTTAACATTATAAGTAGAGTCAACCTAAGTTTTAAACACTAATCTTTCCCGGTCCAGCTATTTTCTCACTCTGGTCTGGCAAAATAATTAAATAATTTAATTATTTAATTATTTTGCCTGATCAAATTATTTCACTATTAATAGGACTTTTTTAGAGTTATGTAGTAAAAAAGTGCATCTGGCAACACAAATAACTAATAGACAGAAATGATTATAATGCACATGAATAAAAAGGCTATTTCTGAATAACAAAAAAAAAGTTTTCTTGTTTAAAGTAAGCATTTCTTCCGATTTGTAATTTTTCTCTCTATACCATACTTTGAGAAGAGTCCAGGTTTGTTGCGAGTCCAATAAACAAGTCAATTGCAGAATATTTTTAATAAATAACTAATAGGTCATGTTATATACCAAATTAAAGAGAATTTAATTCTGAATTTTATTGAAGTAAAAAAATATGAACATTGTAGTAACATTTTAATTTGTTTTTCTGCTGAGTAACACTTTTTACAGTGGTACACCAAAAAATAGGTACTATTTCATAATTACTTCCAAAATCTTCCATTTTTAAAAATGGCAGTTTTTTGTTATTTTTGAAAATTTAAGGAAAAATACATTGAAAATAGTTCAAACTTCTGAGCTTAAATCAGATGATTGTTTCAATAAAGAATAATGTTAACAAACAAAATCGGCAATACCATATAGCACTTCTAAAATATGGCAATCAGATGGCTTTATTGAATTATTTATATTGTAATTTAATAAAATATGCATCAAATTAAAAAAAAGAATTTTTTCAAGCTTGAATTATGTATTTTTAAAATATACATGCAAGAAAATTTTCAAACTTCTTCATGTAAGAAATCTTTTTAAAAAAAAATCAAAGTTTCACAAGTTGTACAAAAAATGTCTATAGACGTCCTTGACCCTGGAAGATGTTGGGTTGTTTTACCTCTGAGCCGCAATTTTTTGCACACAATGGGCTAAATGGCCAGGTCACGTGGACCCCGAAAGCTCAGAGAAGGTTGGGGGAGGGGACCCACTGGAACAGCTGTTGGAAGACAGATGCTAGCCTCCCATCAAGGCCATCCAATGTTCTTTAACATGCATAGGGTATGGCTCCCGCACACGGGGCCATGGCTTAACATCCCATCTGACAGACGGTGGTGGCCTTTCCAAGTCCATCGGTGTCCACTGCTGACCGTGGGCAGGACGGGAAATTTTGTGGAGATAAATCTCAACACTGACCCAGCTGGAACTCAAACCTGGGAATCACAAATTATGAGCCTGGCACGCTACCAACTGAGCCACCCCTGACCCTGGAAGGGTTAATAATTATCTAAGACAAACATAGAAGCATTATAGTAGTCTCCCACTTTGAAATCATAAATGATCCAATCTCTCAAAGCAAAAGAATATTCTTTAACATTATGTATAAGCTTAAGTAATTTGGCAACATGTTATACAGTCTGTAAACCAAGAAAACCTATTGTTTAGTAAAAATATTTTTCTTACCGGTACTTCAGTTAATAACACGTTTTCAGATAATCTCGTATGGATAGAATGTCTTCTAATTATGCCAATATTTCAGTTTTTATTTAAATATATCAGAGAATTTAATGCATATAATTTGCATAATTCTAAAACACCAAGATATCTATAACTAACACTTTTCCTTTTTAGCTTCAAAATACAACTTAAAACAAGATTTTGAACAATTTCAATAATCCTTATACATTTGTTAAATGTACTTCCCCAAGATAATAGCCCACATGAAAACATGACTTAATCCATGAATTATAAATTATTTTAAGCAAAGAAATTATGAACAAAATTTCTGTTACAATATATATTTGGGATAATGGCATCAATTCTTTTACAGATACTTTGTATATGATCTTTCCATGTCATTTTCCTGTCCAACATGATTCCTAGTTATTTATAGCATTCAACACACCCTCAAGTGCCTCACAGTTACACATAGTAAGATTACAGTCTCTCTCAAAATAAATTAATTTTTCTCTAAAATAGTCTTCTTCATTACCCTCTTAGTCTAATATACATAATTTCATTTTTTGACAGTTAATATTATTTTTAACAAACCAATTTCTAACAATTCCCAGACAATTTTTGATTTTGTCTATTAGTGATTTGTGTTCACCTGTAAAAACAACTGCTGTATCACCAGTAAATGTAATAATTTTTTCATTGAACTGTAGATTTTTACAAGTGAAGTGAGTAAATAATAAATAACAGATATCTCCCAACAGTGATAATTGTGAAATAAATCTGTTACTTATCATTCAATTGTAAATTGCAAAGAACCTTTATGTAAATTAAAAAAAATTGGTTCTAAAACCAAACCCTGAGGCATTTTGTCACTTACCCATTTGTCTATTTTAACTCTTTGTATTCTACCTTGTAAATAACTTTCAAACCATTTCTTAATCATTCCCCTAAAACCAGTCTTTTTAATTTTGTCTAAAAATATTTTGTGAGACATGGTGTCGAAAACTTTTATTTTATATCTAACTAAGAATAAAATGATTGTTTTCAGTTTTTTGTTTCAGTTAAAATAAATCCAAGAAGTCAAATACAGAATTGCATCTGCCATACACTGTCCCTTTCTAAAACCATATTGATTATTAGAAAAACAATTATTTTTCATTAAAAAGGTAATAATTTTTTCTTTAACTACCTTTTCATATATTTTTGAAAAACAGACAGAAGCAATATTGAATGATAATTTTCTACTTGAGTACGATTTTCTCCTTTATAAACTGGGATAATCTGAGGAACTTTCAAAATAGAAGAGAAAAATACCCGTTGAAATGTATTGTTTCATTAACATAAAATTTCTTTTATTTCATCATAAATTTGTTTAATTTTATTTACAGATATTCCATCTAAACCAAGAGACTTTCTATTTTCATGACCCTTTAGAACTTCTACTATCTTTTTTCTGTAATATAGTCCTGAAAAAAGGAAGAAATGTTGGAATACTTAGTTTGTTATAGTCTGGTATATTACCAAGCACCTGAAATCTCAGCATAATTATTAAACTTATTTGATAACTCCATATCTCTAACATATTGATTATTCCTTTCAATTACTTCCTTTGGCAAACCATTTTTCTTTCATGTGTCCCACACATTTCACAAATCAATCCCAATTCTTTTTAATGTTTGATATATTATTGGAAAATTTAATCTTATAATAATTTAGTTTCATGTTTCTAATCATGTTCATCAAATTTTTTTATATTTCTTATACCCCTTAAAATCTTGATCTTTCATAAGTCCAGCCTATAACATTTCTCTTTAGTTTGGTTTCTTGGTGATAAACAGAGAGAAAATTAAATGGTGGACTCTGGTGATACACAGAGAGAATATTAATTGTGTTATGTGAAATTAATTGCAACGGAAAGATTTCGGGCTGAAATGGTCTAGAGATCTGAAAATGTCTAATTTAGATTATGCTGATGATTTAGAGCCCTTTTGGTAAATGATGTTGATGAGACTGGTAGTAGAGCAAGTTTGGTGATAAACAGAGAGAAAATTAAATTAGTGAAAATTGGTCAGGCAGGCTGTGGTTCAGTTAATCTTTATGGTTGCACCCTTGAGCAGGTGCCTGAGTTTAATTATCTTAGGAGCTATGTAACAGATACTGGTGATGTGCAGCATGAGATAGACAATTAGGATATGCTGCAGCACCTTTAAGCATCTATGGAGAGTTTTGAGAAATAGGCATATACACCTAAACACTAAAATTAGACTGTATAATAGTTTGGTTCTTTCATTCTGTAATTTAAAAATAATTCATAAAACTCAATAATCTCACCAGAGATGGCTATTCTAACATTCACATACCACTAAGAAATGAATTCTCACTCCACAATTTAAAAAAATTTATTGGAGACAACCATTAAACAACTGGAATAAAATTACTGGAGGCAATCATTATAATCTGAACATACTGCTAAACAATGAACAGCTATTCTGCCCTATTTACACACACACCACAAAAAAAAATAATAATCTTATAATAGGCCTAAAAATCACAATTGTAAGCAATTTACCACCAATCCGCAGTATTAAAAGCCTCTGAACTAAAATAATCCCATCAAACACAAAAGCCTAAAACAAACAATACAGTATCAAAAAAGCCCAAGGAAAAAAAAACACTAAATGGTAGCTAGGTAGTCACTGGAAGGGGAGCTATGCACCAATCCCCTGTGATAATGCATAGAACAGGTCAGGCCTAGCACCTAATGTCCTACCCCACCTACTCATGGTGCAGACTGTTAATACCTTTCAAAAGAGATACTATCTTGTGGAAGTGAACAGAAGGGGAGGGCTGCCAGATCAGTGTGGCCTACTGATCTGGACAACTATGGCTACTTTTCTTTTTTTTTCTACCCTGCTGAGGAGTGCTCAACCACACAGGGTCCTTGGTGATGACCACATAAACCTACTGGACTGGACTGAATGTCAAGCTCTGAGCTTGATTATGGATCCTGATTTTACTGCACTGGTGTGCTTCTGTGGAGGGAAAATCTTCCGCTGTGTTTTCTGTTTGTTTGTGGGTTGACAGCCCCAAGTGAATAGATTCACAGGATATGTTTATCAGCTGGTGGATAATCCTGAGCAGAGGTCATCGCAGGCACCTTAACTCTTTGCTTCTACTGGCATCGTCAAACTCTACATTGGGGGAAGTCTTCCAGTGTAGATGGCTTCAGCCTTTAGTGGAGGGGGAACTGGTCTTCGCCCCATGTCTGCGATTAGGGGGCTGTTTGATATTATCGCCATTTCCTCTCTCAATAAACAGTTTCTTTAAACATCCCACTAACCATTTTCTCTCCATAGGTAGTTGGAATGTGAGGACTCAGCACAGAGCATTTTCTCTTGATGTCGTCACACAAGAATTCCACCATTATAATTTAGATATTTTCGGCTTCCAAGAGGCCAGATGGACAGATAAAGGTCAGATTCTTAAAAATAATCTTAAATTTCTCTTTTCAGGGAGGGACGACAATAAACATAACCAAGGCGTGGGTCTGCTTCTCAGCAGACACGCTAGTGATGCTCTTCTAGGACATGAGTGCATTAATGAAAGGTTTCTTACAGCAAAATTTCAGACAAGCGTTAAAGACCTGAATGTTATCTGCTGTTATGCCCCCACTGAGGATGCCGATGAGGATGAGAAGGATAGGTTTTATGAATAACTTCAGGATATTTTGAATTCTGTCAAGAAAGCAGATATTACCCTTGTTCTAGGTGACTTCAATGCCAAAGTTGATACTGACTCTGACCTTTGGGAAAGAGTAATAGGCCCTTTTGGTATTGGTAGCTGCAATGGATTATATACTATGATATAATTTGATTGATTATATATTAATTAACAGCAAATGGGCTAGTTCTCTTAGGAATACCAGGTCATATAGGGGAGATGAAATTGGATCTGACCATTACCTTGTAAAAAGTATCATGCAACTTAAAAAGTGTTGTGCTAGGGTTAAAAAATTTACCTTTAATAATTAAGCTCTGCAAGACCCAGCTATAGCTAAAGCTTACCATGATAGGTTACCTAGTCATTATCACAGTCATGGTTTGCTTACTACTGAAGTTGAGGAAGAATGGGCCATTTTAAATAGGCTTTTTTGGAAACTAACAGTACTCTTTTAGGGAAAAAGGAGCAGAGGAGGCAGAATTATTTGAGTGCTAAAGCACTTGAACTTATTTCAGAAAGAAACAACTGCAGGAATGTCCTCAATCAATACCCTACTAGTCCTAATAGAAAGGATTAAAGAGAGCTTAATAAACGTGTAAAGGATCAGTTAGCTGCTGATAAGAACCTCGGCTTGGCTGACAAAGCCGAGGAAGCAGCTAGACAGCACAACAGCAGAGAGTTGTACCATATAGTTAACGTTTCGTGTGGTAGAAAATGGACAGGTAAACTGAGATTGAAGGATAAACAAATTAAGCTCATAGAAGGTGAGGATTCTATCATGGCTAAGAAGGCTGAGCATTTCAGTGATATTCTAAACAATGTGGTTAGTTCTACTCCCATTGTAACACAATCTGAAATTATTTCGGCAATTTCTAAACTTAAACTTCATAAATCCCCAGGTGTAGATGAAATTACTAGGGAAATGCTTAGAGCTAGGAATGTTTCTGTTACCACTTGGACGACTGAAATTTTGAATATCTTTTCTGATAAAGGCATGGCTCCTAAAGGATTTTACCAGAGCTATTATTATCCCTATTTTCAAAAAAAGGAGATCGCAGTTCTTGTGATAATTATAGGGGTATCAGCCTACTCTCTGTTCCAGGTAAAGTTCTTTCCATGATTGTGCTTAATAGAATTAAGAATCTGGTTGACAGGCAACTGCATGATGAGCAATGTGGATTCAAAAGTGGTAGGGGGTGTGTAGATCAGATATTTTCATTTAGGCAGATTCTTGAGAATTGTTTAGAGTTTCAGAAACCTTTGGTTGCTAGCTTTGTTGATTTCAAAAAGGCTTTCGACTCTGTTGATCGTCATAATTTGTGGTTGACTGTGAAATCGTATGGTATACCAGACAAGTTAGTTAACATAATGAAAGCTCTCTATAATAACACTAAGTCATATGTGAGAGTTGGTAAGGCTTGTAGCAATTGATTTAGCATTACTTCTGGTGTTCGAGAAGGGATGCATTTTGTCTCCTTTTCTTTTTGGTTATCGATTACATTATGCAAAATTCACTTCAAGAGAAAGATTTTGGCCTTAAATGGGCTGGAGATACGAAAATTTCTGATTTAGATTATGCTTATGATTTAGCCCTTTTGGCAAATGATGTTGATGAGATGAACTCTTTCTTTCGAGCTGTTGATGAGACTGATAGTAGAGTAGGTTTGGTTATATACAGGGAGAAAACTAAAGTGATGAAAATTGGTCAGGTAGGTTGTGATTCAGTTCATCTGAATGGTTGCAGTCTTGAGCAGGTGTCACAGTTTAATTATCTTGGGAGCTATGTAACAGATAATGGTGATGTGCGGCATGAGATTAACAGACAAATAGGGATTGCTGCTGGGACTTTTAAGAATCTATTGAGTGTGTGGAGAAAGAGGCGTATACACCTAAAGACCAAAATTGAAGTGAAAATATCTGACCACACATCTCTTACTACTTCTGAATCCACACTGCTCATCACGCAATTCACTGTCAACCAGATTCTTAATTCTATTAAGCACAATCATGGAAAGAACTTTACCTGGAACAGAGAGTAGGCTGATACCGCTATATTTATCACAAGAACTGTGATCACCTTTCTGAAAATAGGGATAATAATATCTCTGGTAAAATCCTTAGGAACCATGCCTTTATCATAAAAGATATTTAAAATTTCAGTCACCCAAGTGGTAACAGAAACATTCCCAGCTCTAAGCATTTCAGTAGTAATTTCATCTACCCCTGGGGATTTATGTAGTTTAAGATTAGAAACAACCAAAATAACTTCAGATTGTGTTATAGGGCCAACATTAACGCCACCAATTCAATTAAATATACAATTAAAAGACCTTCTTGCTCAAAAATTAATTTAAAATAATTTAAAATTCTCTGTCATTGAGCAATAAAATTTCAGAGTTTATCCTTCAAACTATTTGGATTGAAAGTTCTTAGGAGAAAACTCTCAGAAGCTTTTCGGAGCAAAGACAGCGCTCCGTCTTCAGTGAAGTGATATTATGTACTGACGTTGGGTCCGTTTAGACAAAGAGCTTCTTTCCACGTCGTGTAGGGTGATTCCAGTGTCTCGGTTGCAGGTGGGGATGGACGAGGTCATTATTTCAATAGCCTCGCGGACTATGGTTCCATAGAAAGTGGATGCGCGCGCAAGAAGTGTGGCATGCTCCCAGTCTATTGTTGCCGTAAGTTGCATGATACTTTTTACAAGGTAATGGTCAGATCCAATTTCATCTCCCCTATATGACCTGGTATTCCTAAGAGAACTAGCCCATTTGCTGCTAATTAATATATAATCAATCAAATTATATCATAGTATATAATCCATTGCAGCTACCAATACCAAAAGGGCCTATTACTCTTTCCCAAAGGTCAGAGTCAGTATCAACTTTGGCATTGAAGTCACCTAGAACAAGGGTAATATCTGCTTTCTTGACAGAATTCAAAATATCCTGAAGTTATTCATAAAACCTATCCTTCTCATCCTCATCGGCATCCTCAGTGGGGGCATAACAGCAGATAACATTCAGGTCTTTAACGCTTGTCTGAAATTTTGCTGTAAGAAACCTTTCATTAATGCACTCATGTCCTAGAAGAGCATCACTAGCGTGTCTGCTGAGAAGCAGACCCACGCCTTGGTTATGTTTATTGTCGTCCCTCCCTGAAAAGAGAAATTTAAGATTATTTTTAAGAATCTGACCTTTAGCTGTCCATCTGGTCTCTTGGAAGCCGAAAATATCTAAATTATAATGGTGGAATTCTTGTGTGAGGACATCAAGAGAAAAAGCTCTGTGCCGAGTCCTCACATTCCAACTACCTACGGAGAGAAAATGGTTAGTGGGATGTTTCAAGAAACTATGTTTATTGAGAGAGGAAATAGCAACAATATCAAACAGCCCCCTAATCGCAGACATGGGGCAAAGACCTGTTCCCCCTCCACTAAAGGCTGAAGCCATCTACACTGGAAGACTTCCCCCAATGTAGAATTTAATGATGCCAGTAGAAGCAAAGAGTTAAGGTGCCTGCGATGACCTCTGCTCAGGATTATCCACCAGCTGATAAACATATCCTGTAAATCTATTCACTTGGAGCTGTCAACCCAGAAACAAACAGAAAACACAGCAGAAGATTTTCCCTCCACAGAAGCACACCAGTGCAGCAAAATCAGGATCCATAATCAAGCTCAGAGCCTTAATTTAGTCGTCCAGTAGGTTTATATAGTCAGCACCAGGACCCTGTGTGGTTGAGAACTCCTCAGCAGGGTAGAAAAAAAAGAAAAGTAGCCATAGTTGTCCAGATCAGTACGCCACACTGATCTGGCAGCCCTCCCCTTCCATTCACTTCCACAAGAGAGTATCTCTTTTGAAAGATACTAACGGTCATTCCATGTTAATTCAACCAGGCCAGTTCACTACCCATCACAGATTTCAATGATCTTTGTCACAAATGTTTCTACATATAAGATGTCTAATTGCCCAAATAATTTGAGTCAAACAAATTTTTGTGAGTTATAATATTTCAACCTAAGGGGAAAATATACAAACTGCGACATGCGCATCTTGCACATGTGCACTACAGGAGTGCATGGAGAGGCTACCAACGTGTGCTGCTTGCACTCAAGCACTAATTTGTAACTCCAACTAGCATTCTGCTGCTATTTACAGCTATCATGCTGCTATTGATAAAAAAAGTTCATATCCTTTTTTACAGAAAAGCAAACGAAAAATCTCAGTATTTAAAGGCAATAGATTTAGCAATACAATCGGTAAAAACTGTGACTGGTTATTGAATGATCCGACTTCAGTTTGTATAATTTGGAAACAGTAAATTTTGCTTCATTTTTGATCAATCGTTCTATTATAACCAAGGTTGGGTTGTTTTATCTCTGAGCGGAACTTTTTTGCACACCATGGGCTAAATGGCCAGGTCACAAGGATCCCGAATGCTCAAA
Organism: Ryuthela nishihirai; assembly: GCA_038380435.1. Taxonomy (NCBI): domain Eukaryota; kingdom Metazoa; phylum Arthropoda; class Arachnida; order Araneae; family Heptathelidae; genus Ryuthela; species Ryuthela nishihirai. Next base: position 87,654,733 of record JAWZYU010000002.1, read on the forward strand.
GAATGTTGGGGGAGGGGACCCACTGGAACAGCTATTGGGAGACAGATGGTAGCCTCCTGTCACGGCCATCCAGTGTGTTCTTTAAGGTGCACAGTGTATGGCTGTCCCACACACAGGCCATGATTTTATATCCCATCCAATGGGCAGCAGTTTTTCCAAGCCCATCGGTGTCCACTACTGAATGTGAGCAGCAAGGGAATTTGAACCTAGGAACTACATATTAAGAGCCTGGTGTGCTACAGACTGAGCTGCCACCCTTTAAAATCAAGGGAAAAAATTTATTCCAAAACATGAAAACTGATGGAGTAATCATGATTACCTCCACTTTTTAATCTTTCAGAAAAAATATTTCTTTGCTGATATTATCTTAAGAACAGTGCAGTGCCCAGGAAGAGGTGGACACTGGACAGTTTAATCCAATAATAGAAACTGTAATTGTTTTCATTTACTACATTTCACAAAATTAATTCAAGTTGCATAGTACTCATGCTTGGTACTTCTAAAATATAAAATAAATGTTCTTGATCACTATGTCGGTAACTTAGCCCTTTTTATGACTAAATTCTTTATTATCAGCACATTTCATGATAGCATTTATTTCGACAACACTGAATATGACCTCATTGAAATGCACTAATTCAGACTCACGATGTGCAATTTTTTCTACTCATTAAATTCGAAGGAGCATCTTTTTTCTTGACCAGGGTGCCAAAAGAGCTACTAGTTCTTTGCTTATTTGGACTACACTAGCCCATTAAGCACTTCCTTATTACATAACAATTGATCAAAAAAAGCATAACTTACCGTTTTCAAGTTACACTAACTAAAGTTGGAACGTTTAATAATCTGTCCCGGTTTTTACTGATTGTATTGCTAAATCTATTGCCTCAAAATACTGAGCTTTTTCGATTGCTCGTCTGTAAAAAAGATATGAACTTTTATCAATAGCAGCATTATAGCTGTAAGTAGCAGCAGAATGCTAGTTGAAGTGGTTGGAATTATAAAGGAAAGGCTGCTGTCCACTGAATGGAATGTTAAACTGTGGCCCTGTGTGTGGGGCAGCCATATGCTGTGCACCTTAAAGAACACACTGGATGGCCTTGACAGGAGGCTACCATCTGTCTCCCAATAGCTGTTCCAGTGGGTCCCCTCCCCCAACATTCTTTGAGCCTTCGGGATCCTTGTGACCTGGCCATTTAGCCCATGGTGTGCAAAAAAGTGTCGCTCAGAGATAAAACAACCCAACCTTGGTTATAATAGAACAATTGATCAAAAATAATGCATAATTTACTGTTTCCAAATTATACAAACTGAAGTCGGAACATTCAATAACCAGTCCGTTTTTACCGATTGTATTGCTAAATCTATTGCCTTTAAATACTGAGATTTTTTGTTTGCTTTTCTGTAAAAAAGGATATGAACTTTTTTATCAATAGCAGCATGATAGCTGTAAGTAGCAGCAGAATGCTAGTTGGAGTTACAAATTAGTGCTTGAGTGCAAGCAGCACACGTCAGTAGCCTCTCCATGCACTCCTCTAGTGCGCATGTGCAAGAGCATCAATGTGGTCCTGTGATGTGCATCATTAACCATAACATTAGTAAAATTTCAATATTTTTTTACCTGTTATCAAAGAAATGACCATATTCCAAATTTTATACAGTTTCTATGGAGCATAATGCACAACATATATGTCGGATTTAATTTTTTATATTTGGTGCCACATCACTTTTTTCACATTTTAAAATTTTCAGTTTTTTTTATTTTTTTTCAGATTTATATTACATTTTTAACGAATTTATAATGCAAATCTATATCCATGCACCAAGTTTGATCTTCTCATCTACCTTAGAAGCAAAGAAAAAAAGAAAAATGTTTATTCACAATCACAGTTTGTATATTTTCCTAAGTTAAAAGATTATAACTTACAAAATTTTTTTTCGACTCAAAATATTTAGGCAATTAGATATCTTATGTGTATTAACATTTATGCCAAAGGTCATTGAACTCTGTGATAGATGGTGAACTTTTTCCAAAATTTTGATTTGACATTGAATTTCATGATTTTCTTGGTTGTGATTTCTGATCGACTTAATTCTGGTGATTTAGGTTAATTTTTGTATATGTGACTTGATTTATTAATTAAGCTTGTTAAAATATATTGTTTTAATCATTGGGGAAAGAGGGTAGGGGGGATAGAGTGCAGGAATTTGTACTATGTGAGAAAGCGTGCGTTTTTTTTTTTGTTATTGTGTGGGATTATCTTAAGGGGGAATGCATTTTTATTTTTATGCTGTATTTCTTTACAATGTAATACTTTGCGCTTAACGTAAACTCGACTTATCATTATCATGGTAACGAAGTAAACAATCGTCTTTCTAGAAAAAATTGTGGGAAGTACAGAAAACATACTTTTTTTCCACAAAGTAAAAAAAGGTGGCCGAGGAGTCTGATGTGCACTGCTGCCATTATTTCATTCAAAACGCTATCTAATATTCCATTCAAATCATTTTAGCTTTCGACAGTGCCTTTAATCCCTTCATCTCTGAATGGGAATAAGGTTCAAAGATCACATTAAATGGTTGTGCTACAGAAAAAAAAATCGATTGTTCCCTTGATTTCGTAACACATATTACAATAGTATGACCTGGACTGCCAAGAAAAAAACAGGTGTAAATAAGCAATATTTATCATTAATTGTAGTATCTATTAGAACTACCTTGATCTCAGGATAGTTTTTCAGCAAACTGCACACCTCTACACTTCACGGCGAATTTCATCGGTTAGTTAGTGAACAGTTGTTTACTTCCTTCTAGTGGGAGGAAACATTTGGCAATTTTATTTCATTTCTTTCTAATTCTTTCTGCCAATATTCTAACAGCGATTCAACTTTAATAACATTGCCTTCAATTCCAAAGCCTAAGCGTCAACAAAATTTCACTTCAGAACTCCATGAGGCCACCACCAATTTGAACTCATATGAGCCAACTTATGACCTCTAAAATAATGTGTTCAACAGTCTGCAACCAAACCACAAACACCACAACTCTCTGAGATCTGAAAGAATTTGCTTAACCTTTAAAACATCCTCTTCCGTTAATTGGACCAGGAGGTTTAAGAAGAAGCAGTTACAGGTTAAGCAAAGTCTTTCAGGTCAGAGAGTTCTGGTGTTTGTCGTTTGGTTGCAGAATTGTTTTCGGAAGATATTTAGCTTCTATAGAACATCAAATTACTCTTCCTAAATGGTATTCAAATGTGCTCCAGCTAATCTCCCCTTGGATAACGCAATTTGATACCAAGAAACATGAATATATATAGGAAATCGGTTAATATGCTTTGAAGCTGCCTCAAAAGAGTTCCCAAATTCCTGGCTTAGTGCTAAAACTGCATTAGCATATGTCAAATCTGGTATTGCAATACATTTACTAAGTATTATTGAAGCTTCAAAACGATTGTAGGAGTCACGATTGTTTTGTCAGCATACTTTTGCAACTTCGTTTAAAGGATCTGCTCGTGTTGATAAAGAAAATCTTTTCCTGTGTTAAGTAACATTCCAATGTATTTGATTTCTGACACTAAATTAATTGTATTTAGACCAAACCAAAAACTCCCAATTATCTCTGTACAATCGAAGGCTAATACCATGCTTTTATGGGAACTAAATCTCAAGAATGATTTGACTACAAATTGATATATTCTAAATTATATATCTATTTATTTATCTATAAACTGATATATCTAAATTAACTCTAGGCTTCAAAGGCAATAATATCACCTGAAACGAAAATATGAGGAACACAAAATGTAGATTCAGGATTTAAAATATCTCAGAATTTTATTCTGAAACTAGTTTGGAGAAGTTTGTCCTCTAAGGGTCAAAGGATATATCAGGAACAAAAGAGGCGAAAAGGGCAATCTTGTTTAACACCACAATTTCTCATTACTTTATCTGATTGGATTTTGTTTAATTCATAGACATATGAGCATTTATTTGAGGAATAAGTATAATCAACAACTGAGCAAAATCTTTTGGAATTTCCGATATTCTCATCCTTTTCCATAAAGTTTATCTTTCAATTGAATCATATGCCTTTTCAATGTTAATACCAGCAACAAATAATTGTTTGCCAGAATCGTTATAGATTTGGGTAATTTCCATCAACATAAATAGTTTTCCACTCTCTGAAATGCAAGCTCCAAAAACCTCATTTTTTATTTTCCTCCATCCATCTCTCTAATCTATCTTTTAAAATTTACATGAACATCTTACATGTGTAGCTGCAGATTGCAATAGGTGATAGCTAATGATATCCTCCTTGGACTTGCCTTTTCCTTTGAATATCAATTTGATATTAATATGAAACCAGACATGAAACCAGCCATGAAGAACTTTCCCTTTTCTGTCTGTTAATTGCTTTTTCCACATCAGAGAGTGAAATTTCTCGCAAAAGAGTAGATTCAATGCTTTTGAAAGTCTGCATTTCATCCCCAGAATTTTGCAGAATTTCTGCTGCCTGTTTATTTTTTCCTCAGGAGCCCATCTACTTAGATATTCACTGTTTTTTATCGTTTCTGGTTAGAAAGCCAATTTCGTCTCACAAAGGTGAGTGGTTTTCCCTGGTGAAACCTTGTTTAACGTATCTCCAGAATTTCCCACTCTCCCTTCCATCTTCTTGGATATCCTTTGCAATTATATCATCAATTCTTATCATGTCAAAAGTTTTCGCTTCAGCTGCAAACCCTTCTGTTCTTTAAACTTCTCCCATGCTAACTAAACTTTACCTGCAGAGGCTTGATCATTAACTGAAAATTTCTTTTGAATATTTCTGTTCCTCACATTTTTTGAAGCATAATTTCATTTTCCGTTTCTGCAGATCAACTGTATTTAACACTTTTCTAAATTTAATTGCGATATCTCTGCTTTTATTATTACATGCAAAAATATAATAAAAGGGAACTAGATAGCTCACAATCAGAAAATGTCTGCTGGGAGGGGAAACGTGGGACCAAAATTTTTCAACAGTGAGCCCAGTTATCAATAACTTGTTCGACATTCTAAACAATATGACTTAAAAAAGACATTGTGCAAAAGCAATTTTGAAAGTGTATTTAATTTACTTAGTGTCATTGAAATTTATCTGACATCTCGACAAGTGAGCAGAAATGGTGATAAAATTTTATCATCCAATAGGAAAACGTGTTTCTTAGGATTTCTTGTTTGCATTCAAAGTTTGAAAACCATGTTCCAGTCTTTAGTATTAACAGAACATCCAGTCTTGGCTTACTTGCCTATGTACAAGATAAGTCAAGATCACATTGAATTATTTTTCCAAGTAATTAGATTTCGTGGTGGATGTAATAATATTCCAACAACCAGATAATTTAGGGCTGCCTACAAACAGTTGCTCATCAAATCAAAGATTGCAAATTCGATATTTGGTAATTGTGTGCCTCTTGATGAGTTAAGTATATTAAATGTTACTAGTACGCAATCATCAGAAAGTATCATTAATTCATCATCTAATGGAAATCAGGTAATTTATTGTGATAGCGGTAACAATTTAGATGATAAAGATGATTTTAATGGTCATGATTATTTATTTAATGCTAGTTCATTAAGTCAGTGTGCTGAACATATTGTGTATTATATAGCTGGCTATATTGTTAGGAAACTGTTTTTAAAGTTAAGATATGAAATATGTGTAGAAGCACTTCAGCCAACAGTGTCGTATTTTAGACAGTCATTAGTAAGCTACAGATCAGCCCTCCAAAGATTTATTTTTGATATGTAAAATGAGTGAATCCGCCTTCGTAACAATGTCAATTTAAGTGGAGGAATATACTTAAGAACAAAATATAATATGTTATATACATCAAATCAGTTTTTAGAAGCAATTTCTGGCCAACATCTTTTTACCTCCCTGGATATTGATATGCATGACACACACCACAGGAAAACCATTTTATTTAATTAATTGGTGCTGTAGTACAAAATTATTTGCATATTAGATACGTGTACTGGACCAAAAGCGTTGTAAAAAACTCAAATTCATTGAGATAACTGTACACTAACATATAGTGACCAGACGTCCCGCTTTTAGCGGGACAGTCCCGATTTTTAACAATTTGTCCCGCGTCCCGCGGCGTTTTAAAAAAGTCCCGATTTTTGGAAAGAATGCACGACAAGCTAGGGAACGGCGGGAGAACGGGAAGGGAATATACGGTTTTCGGCGGCCATGTGGCTATTTCGCCAGGATATGAGTTTTATATTATTTTTGTTAATTTTATAATGTTAAACTTTAATAATAACAAATAATTGTTGAGAACTGATTATCGAGAACTGCTTATCAAAGTTCGCATTGTTGATCAGTTGTTAGAATTCGACCACCATTGTTTGGACTTAATGAACAATGGCATTTTTTTGGTATTGGTTTGATTCTAGATGCTTACGCAGTATCTTGGGTATTAGGTGGTTTAACTTTGTAACTAATGATGAGGTTAGGCAAAGGAGTCTGCAACCTCCTTTAAGCAGCATATTGTGCAGAGAGAGACTCCGCTGGTTTGGCCATGTTGCCCGTATGGATAATTATAGATTGGCGAATAGGGTTATGAACAGTGTGCCTAAAGGCCTCAGAAAGAAGGGGAGACCTAGGATGCGGTGGGCAGACAATGTCAAACAGGACCTTGTTAGAATTGGTGTACAGTGGCCGAATGCAGCAGATGTAGCTCAGGACAGATATGCTTGGAGAATTAAACTGCGCGGTCTGGTTGGACCTCCGTAGCCCATGGCTGCTTGATGATGATGATGATGATGATGATGATGATGATGATGATGATGAACGACGAAAACATTTTGTAACTGTCTCTCAGACGATACACATGGTACTGCGTGCTAGTGCTAGTTAAACAAGTGATGTCAACAAATCAGCTATTCAGATAATTTAGGTAAGTAATTTATTTATTTATTTCATAAATACATAAATTTTCTTGAATTTAGCAGACAGTACTCGCATTATTTATATTTTATAGTGGCGGCAAAAAGTCTAGCGCCGGCCTTGTAAGTGACACTTACGACTTACGTTACGGCAAATTCAGAGGAAAAATAATACAAGTTAGTATTGTTATTATTTAGAAAGAAACATAGTATTAAAATTAAAATAATTTTTAAAATATAGTTACTTTATAACAATCAAATTAATTTAATTTATAAACTAACAATAAAATATGGTGTGCCGCTTACCAATGGTGTCCCGCTTTACCAATGTTAAAATCTGGTCACTAAACACTAACATGATATTATTTAAAGGTCAATAGAAGTAGATAAAAGTTTTTTTTAAATCTTTTATGGACTTGTTTTTGAGTCATTACGTTATTCATGTTTTCAGACTGGTTTTCAGACCTATGTAATATTACCTGATAATCCTCATATACTGCGTTACCAAAATTTTAGAGAATTAAAATAACTTACCTAAAAGATCAATAACTAAAAGATAAATAAAACAAATTACCAAAGATAAACGTCATAATAAAATCTAAAACATGATTTTCAACAACATTGGTTCAATATTTAAAGAGTTAAAAAAAAAATAAATAAAATACCCCCTCAAGCAGCTGCTTGCCACAGAGGTCTGACAGGAGCCTGTCAGTTTATATGCCACAGTAGGAGTTAAAGAAGCTAAAATATTTCACAATAAATTTGCTTGTATTATCAAAGAAAGAAATCTTAATGAAAATATCATTACACTAGCTTTTAAAATATATATTTTATTATATGTTTTGCAACAATATTATTTAAGTTAATTATTTTGTGAGGTAAATTCTTATGATGTATTACTGCTGTTTAATATTCCAGCTTCCATATAACTTTAAATACTAAATTAATATTGTTGAAAATGCAGGTTAAATAATGATCTTTAATTTTTCCAACAGTTGCATTTTTTTCATTATTAGTTAGTTTCATTAGAAGTTATAGAGCTTCGATATTAGTTTAATATAACAAGGAAATTCCCAAATATTTTGGTAGAGCAGTGTATTACATGATCACCTGAAGTAACCCTTTTCAACTTTTTCTTTTGGAATTATGTGAAACGTTGATGTGTAATCACCTGTATTTGTGAAAGAAGTTAAAAATATGGCAAAATCTTTCGGCTTGTGATACATCAATAAACTTAAATTAATATATTACGTTTTATAGCTCACAAATGCTAAATAATTTTCACTAATGTGTTATATACCCAAGCTGAAATTTTGAGAATAATAATTATAAACTAATTTATATAGTGTTAATATTGATATCTTTCAAAAACTGTGTGATGCATTTAAACATTTCTAAGTCATTATGACTTTGGTTTCTATTTTTGCAAATTGGTTGACTGCTGTATTTTTCCTTAAAACTCAACCGACCATCTCAGATTTTCAAATGAGTTTAATAAAATAACTTGTACTGAATGAATTTCTATAAAGTTGAGGAATATATATTTCAATAAATTCATTTGATCCAATGTTTTTTTGAAAATCGCTGATTTTTTAAATTAGCAAATCAAGTTGTTAATTGGTTATGTTTGAAATTTTTTAATGTAACTTAAAAGTTTTAAAAACACTGGGATATATAGAAGTTCTATTATAACTTTAGCATGGGTATGAAAAGAAGGAGTCCATGGTTTTTTATTTATCTTTTTATTTCTTTTGCAAATACTTATAGAAGATAAGATGTAGTTGTATTCTTTTAGAGTATGTTTGCCATTTAACTCAGCTGCTTCATTTCATTAGAAACACAGATAGCATAATATAATTTTTTCCCCTGATTTTCTTGGACAAAAGAAAATGATGCATCCCAATAAAATAATCCATAGATCTGTGAAAGCTAGTGTGCAAATGCCTCTTGGCCAGGCATGCGAATGACTAAGGTTTCACCACCAATGAACATCTAGGTCGTTCCCAGAGTACAGTTGAATTGCATATTCAGTGGTTTCTCCACATTGCATGTGCTATGTTTCTTTACGATGGGACACTTGCTTTGAGGTAGGTCAATTTTTTTTTTGTCTAAGAGTGTACATCAATAAATCTCAGGGAATTGAATCTTGGTTATTCCTCTAATTGAAATATATGCATACACAATCCTCTAGCTACTATAGATTATCAAGGTCAGACCAGTGTTAAAATAAATTAAAATTATCTGTTTTAATTTTAAGTTAATCCTTTAAACTATTTTCATGTTAAAAGTTTTTAGAAGAAACTCAGAAGCTTTGTGGAGCAATGACAGTGCTTCTTCAGTGAGGTGACACTATGTGGTGATTACTTCAGTCTCATAAGGTATCCCCTTCTACCCTCATAAGCTATCTCATAGCGTCCATCTTAACTGATGAAGTCACTGTGACTCACATAGTGTCCATCTTCACTTCATTCACCTTCTTCACAAAGTGTCACTTCATTGAAGGAGCATTGTCCTTGCTCTCAAAAGCTTCTGAGTTTTGTTCTAAAAACTTCTACCATGCAAATAGTTGGGAGTAAAAAATTAAAAATTTTTTCAATGACAGAGAATTAAAATTTATTTTATATAATTTCTGAGCAAGAAGGTCTTTTTAATTGTGTATTTAAACAGTGTTATTTAGTCCTCCAAATTTCATTTGGCCACTGCAGATTAATTTTAATGAGATTAGTTTGAAACTGCTCACCTCATTGTAATCTAAGGTATTTAGGTACACTTCATTATCCTATATGAAAATCTACAGCTATGTACACAGTCGTATCAGAATAATATGACCACCCACGGAATCACAGTGTACCCACCCTGGGGCGTCATGGAATGTACATGACAAGGTCGACCACACGGAGATATAAACAGCTGGCCAGTACAGATCAGCCATAGTGCATAACATGAGCACAATGGGCAGAGGTACTGATTTGATGGATGTTCAAAAAGGAATGATCATCGGCAAACTCGCCAAGGGTGGAAGCTTCTCAGAAACAGCAGATTTCATGGGCTGTCTGTGAGGTGCTGTAGTAAGACTGTACCAAGAATGAACCACTGGCACACCAAGTACCTCTAGACGTCATAACTGTGGAGCCCGAAAGACCATCGACCCCAGAGAATGCCATCTCCATCGACTGGTAAAGGGCAATCAACTCGCAACAGTACAGGAATTGACCACTCATATGAACGCTGGAGTACCCAGGTACATATCCTTGATAAGAGTAGAGAGATACCTGTTACACATAAGTCTCTGCAATCGATGCTGCGTAAAGGCGCCCATGTTAACCACTGTCCATCAGCAACAATGCATGTGGTTCGGACGGGACTACCGTCATTGGACAATGGAAGAGTGGGAAAAGGTTGACTTCTTCCATGAATCGAGGTTTCTACTCCGTAGAAGTGACGGGTGGTGGCAGATACTGCGTGAGACACATGAGAACTAACACGCAGACATGCTTGTGAGTCAAGTACAGGCTGGCGGTGGCAGTGTGCATCTCTGGGGGGATGTTTTCATGGTATGACCTGGGACCTCTGTTACCACTGGATGGGTCCCTAAACACCAATGGCTACCTGTCCATTCTCGCTGACCATATGCATCACTTCATGTTGGACGTTTACCCTGGTGGTGATGGTGTCTACCAACAGGACAATGCGCCCTGCTATGTAACTAAAGTGGTGCGTGAGTGTGTCACTATCGTGTTCCAGAAACACGATAGTGACACACTAGAAATCACCCGACCTCAAACCCATAGAGAACTTGTGGGACAATTAGGATCGGCAGATTCAGTGTGCAGACCCACAACCACGTCTTCCCCAGAACTTCTCTGCTCTGCTGGAGTACGAATGGGCACGTGTGCCTCTGACAACCTTCCAGGGTGTCATTGCGTCCATGCCATGCCACCTCACCTCTCTCACCCCAGCCAAGGGTGGTTATTCCCATTATTAGATAGGTGGTCATATTATTCTGGTACAACTGTGTATGTGGACAACATAGCTGAACAAATGACCAGTCTCTTGTACACTGCTGCTCTAAGGGATTTCTGACTAGTATCATCTTTGCTTAGTTCAAACCACCTAATTCCCAAAATATTGTGTTGTAAGCATATAGAATCAAGGGCATCAAGTTTCAGTTTACCTTGCTTACAGGGGGTCCAGGTTTCACTAACATAGCAAATTATTAGAAAGGACTAAACTATTATGTAACTTAATTTTAGTCTTTAATCCTGTAATTAAATTACAGTTATAATAATAAAAATTGATTTTCCAAATTAGTAAGACTTGAATCAATAATCTGTGCTCTAGCATTTGATCTATTGGCAACCAAATTAATCATAAGTCAGAAATCCAAATTAATCATAAGTCAGAAAAATCAAAATTAAAGTTATCATGTTTCTTTTTTGATAAATTTCTTATTTGAAAGAGAGTATGAAGACTGTTTGATTGCTGAGAATCTTTATTTAAGGTATGAGGTGTAATTAATATATGAAAAGTAATAAAGTATGCAAGTTGAAAATTCAGAACCCGCTGCATGCAGATGTCTTTACTGTTTAGGAAAGTATTTTCTTTGGATTTAAATTTTATGATATACTCTATGCGAGAAAATAATTTTTTTTTTCTCAATTGACTTTTATGTCTAAAAAACCTCCCAGTATATATTGTTGTGAATTTAAATAGATAAGCACTGAGAGTGAGTATAAATAAATATATTTTTACAGTACAAATTACAATACAATGCAAATTAGTAAAAAAATATGTATGAAATAACTTATTAACAAACTAGCTATTATCATACATAAGTTAATAACCTTTTTCTAGAGAACAGTTAAGACTGACTCTGTCTGCTATTATTACCTCTTCATTTTGATTGCCAAGTCTCTTAAATTTCTTCACTTTAGGCGTAAAGAATTCTTTTATTTGTGCTAACTAACTAAATTTATTACACTAGTAAAACATAATAACCACCCACGCACACACCACATAAAAGTATCTCTTGTTTTTAACTTATCGTGCACTGACTAAAGTACTGTATCTATACCTCCTTTCTGGATCTCTTCAATTCCAGCATTGAAATTCTATTATTCTCTTTTTTTAGGTCAGTTTTACATTCAACTTTTTGTTGTATAAATCTCACACACAAGTATATGCGAATGTTTATGTCACATTTTTCATGAAGTCACTGCAGCACGTTCATCTGTCGTAACAATATTTTTGCTTAATAATAAAATTTTTTGTTCATTAGTAAAGTATACATAATATTTCAGTATTAATTTTTGCAGAAAGTAAATATTGGTATTAAAGATATTTCCATTTCAATCTGGAACTGTAGAATATAGCCCTTTGAAATCCCATAGAGAAAATGGTCTGATTATTTATATTCTGAATAAGATTTATATTTAAATTGACTGTACTTTTATTTTAATGAAGTTTTGGATTTTTTTATTTAAAACAGAATATGGCTTTTAAGAATATTATGAATAAGGCTTTTAAGTATACAAATTTTTGAAGATTTAATAACAAATTCAGTAAAAATAGGTTTATGCATTTAAAATGAAAATTCAGTACACTCATAATTATCTTAATAGTGGGTGTCATAACTTATTAACATATTTTTGGAGTTGAATCTGTACTATTGTGAAAAATCAGTGGAAAGCATTTTAATGTAGGTGTGTTATATATGATTTCTCCACAGAAGTTTAAAGTGTTTTTAAAATCTGCCATTTTGGCTCCTACACTATTGGCTTTATTTAGTTTTGTTAGGCAAAATTTTTATTTTTGTGGAATCAGAATTTTTTTAACATAAAACAGCAATTTTCTGAATTTTGCAAATGTGATTTTTTGCAGTTTTTTTTGCAATAAAAGCTGCTCTTGCATATAATGTTTATTGTTTTATCCATAAAAAGGTTTCTATTATTATCAGTGCAGTATAAATAAACTTTCAAAATCCTGTAACTGTTTGTTATTGTCGTATTCAACGAAATGCATAAATAGTTCTGCTATACAGTAATTCTGTATGGAAATATTCATTACATTAAAAAAAAAGCAATATAAATTCCAAAAAGCTTAAATGGGCATTCTCTTAGTCGTAAAAAAATAATCTTCCCGTATATAATGCACAGTAAAACTGAGTATAGTACGTGAAAAGTAGGCTTGATTGCAGCTGCAGACGGTTTGTTTTGAAAGCAACAACATGGCTACTGGACTGCTGCATCAGCATCATGACCTTTGACAGGGAAAGCGCGTTAGGGCGTCTCCTCTCATTCATACCTCCGTGTCTTTACAACTCTCTCCTGATCCTCTCTTTCGTTCTTGAAATTTTTTTATATACATACAAATATGAAAAATAAGATGACTCATTTCGAAAACTACGATGGAATTAATTATGTTAGTTATTATAATTTATGTTAAAATTTGTTTAAAAACCTCTATATTACATGTTAATCATATGTCACTGTGAATAGAGGATTTGCTTGTCTCATTTGTATTTGAATATAGACCTGCTGATAAGCCTTTGTTTTAGCAGGAACAAATTCATGTACTAATATATTGCTATATATTCAAAGAGATGAAAGTTTAGTGTGAGTTCATAAATTGCACATATGTATACCATTAAAGTATGAATGATGTAATTTATTATAATGACACTTTGTATAGAATCTCATTTTCGACATTAAATAACCTTAATAAAACTTTATACCTGATACATGTGAAATGTTAGTAGTTAACACCACGCTATAGTAATTTATGCATAACCCTTTCCTTCCAGAACAGATGTTTCCGGTGCAGATGTTTCCCAGGTGTTATAACCCTTTCGTGATTGACCATAGTGTGTGAAAAAAACCAGCGCGTGTGAAAAACAGTTGTATAAAGTCCTCTCTAGTAAACTGAGTTAATAATAGTATGATATTGAAAAAAACCATTGCGTGTGAAGAGCATCTGTATAAAAAATTACAAAGCCCTAGCGTATGTTGCTAACTCAGATAATGATTTCCTCCGACTTATTGAAAAAACCATTATGTAAAAAACATCTAGTAGATAATGCTGACTGAAAAAATCAATGCATGTGTTGCCTTAGTGTCCTCTCACGCTCTGGATGTTCGACTTATTGAAACCATTGTGAAGAGCGTCTGTATAAAAATTATGAAGCCCTCCCCTAGCGGATGTTGTTGACCTTTCCCAGATGGGGGATTTTCCTCCGGCTCATTGAAAAAACCATTATGTAAAAAACATCTGTATGAAGCCCTAGCAGATAATGCTGACTTAAAAACCATTGCATGTGAAAAACAGCTGTATAAAGCCCTCTCTAGTAAACTGAGTTAATAATAGTGTGAAAAAAACCATTGCGTGTGAAGAGCATCTGTATAAAAAATTATAAAGCCCTAACGTATGTTGTTAACTCAGATAATGATTTCCTCCGACTTATTGAAAAAACCATTATGTAAAAAACATCTGTATGAAGCCCTAGCACATAATGCTGACTTATTGATTTGAAAAAAAACATTGCATGTGTTATCTTAGTTTCCTCCCATTCTCTGGATGTCTGACTTATTGAAACCATTGTGAAGAGCATCTGTATAAAAAATTATGAAGCCCTCCCCTAGCGGATGTTGTTGACCTTTCTCAGTAGGAGGAGTTTCCTCCAGCTCATTGAAATAACCATTATGTAAAAAACATCTAGCAGATAATGCTGACTGAAAAAAACCATTGCATGTGAAGAACAGCTGTATAAAGTCCTCTCTAGTAAACTGAGTTAATAAGAGTGTGAAAAAAACCATTGCGTGTGAAGAGCATCTGTATAAATTATTATGAAGCCCTCCCCTAGTGGATGTTGACCTTTCCCCAGACGGCTGAGTTTCCTCCCACGCTCTAGATGTCTGACTAAAAAACCATTATGCAATGAACAGCTAGCCCTAGCAGATAATGCTGATTTTCAAATCACCATCGAATCTTTGCTAGACGGAGTCACCTAATGATACCAGCGGTATTGCTACAAAGAGATAATCAACAACATCCGTTAGTTTTGCGTTCGAGGCTTTATTGCCAGACTCACGAAAGAGAGGAAATTTCCCCATCCTCTAAGAGCTAATAATGCTCTCCACTCATACTAGCGAAAACTGTCGAATACAAATCATAAAAGCTTACCTCCCAAACTCGCTTTCACGGAAAGCTTGGTCGTGCTTCTGTAAAATCAGTTCCTGAGTTTGCTGTCACATAATAGCAGACTTATGTTATAACCCATTCGTGCAGATGATTGACCATAGTGCGAAAGTGTGTGTGTGAAAGATATGATTGGATGATTACTCCCCCGCTCTGGATGTCCGACTTAATGATAGGATAATCGATCAGTTGAAAAAAAAACCCGTTACGTGAAGATCAATTGTCGAAATAAAAATCTTTTTTTCCGTGAAAGAGTTCTTGTATAAAAATTATAAGACGAAGCCCTCCCTCGCAGATCTTTTTCCAGATCAGATAAAAAAATCCTTTCCCCACCATAAGAGGACCAGTTATTGGATATTTCTTTGCCACCAGATATTTGTTAACAGAAAATTTTTGTTAATAATTTTATCGAGTAGGCAATTTTAATGAAAAAACCTGATTTGAATCACATTTTGCAGGGGAGACAAATAGTTTTTTACCATAACACGATTGATATAGCGCCAACATAAAAACTTCAGTGACGAAGCATTTCTCTGAAACACTTCAGGGAGCTAAAGAATCTTTCTCAAGCTTTCCCTGCATCTCACCACCTCATGGGCTAAAGAATCTTTCTCAAACCTATTCACAACATGTTTTTTCACGAATGTGTTCCTCGGTGCTGTTTGTTATCTTGAGGGATTTAAACGCTAACCGTAGAGTGCATGCATATTTGTGAGACTATTTTAACGAAACAATTGCATAGATGAACAAAATAATTTCCTCACCGTATGAAGAGCAGCTGTTATACGCATGAAATGGGAATAATAGGGCAGTTGTTCCTTAGATGAAAAAAATCCTTTCCCTCACCGTATGAAGAACAATTGTTGGACGCATGAAATAGGAATAATAGGGTAGTTGTTTCTTAGATGAAAAAAATCCTTTTCCTTACCGTATGAAGAGCAGTTGTTGTACGCATGAAATGGGAATAATAGGGCAGTTGATTCTTAGATGAAAAAAATAATTTCCTCACGGTGTGAAGAGCAGTTGTTGGACGCATGAAATGGGAATAATAGGACAGTTGATTCTTAGATGAAAAAAATAATTTCCTTACCGTATGAAGAGCAATTGTTGTACGCATGAAATAGGAATAATAGGGCAGTTGATTCTTAGATGAAAAAATATGCTTTCCCTCACCGTATGAAGAGCAGTTGTTGTACCATAAAATGGGAATAATAGGGCAGTTGTTTCTTAGATGAAAAAAATCCTTTCCCTTACAGCATGAAGTACAATTGTTGGACGCATGAAATGGGAATAATAGGGCAGTTGTTTCTTAGATGAAAAAAATCCTTTCCCTTACCGTATGAAGAACAGTTGTTGGACGCATGAAATGGGAATAATCGGTCACTTAATTCTTAGATGAAAAATCCTTTCTCGCGGCATACTTGTTTTCTTAACAGAAAATTTTTATCGAGTTGGCTATTCTAACGAAGAAATCCCTTCCATAGATGAAAAAAATCCTCTCGCAAAACCTTTCCCCCTCCGCATCTGAGAGTTGTTTCATTTGGTTGGCTGCCTTCGTTTTCACGAGAGACAGTTAAAGGTGTACGGAAACAGTTCGCTTTGTAAACCGTATCACGCCACCGCTCACTGCTAAGATAGAGAGAAACAACTATGCATCGAGGCGATGATGATAATAACACAGCTCGAACTCTGTCGACATATAAAGCGTGTGCATGCACTAGGGCAAAGTTCACCTCTCCCAGATGTAACAGCATACAATTCATCATCCTGTCGTGCTAGTAAGACATCGATATTTTAAATGGATTTTCCATAGAAACACTTTCATCACACAATTACTTCAGAATGCTCTTAATATAGCTTGAGTACATTCTGTCCATACGAAAGAACTCTTAGAGAATGTCGATCGTTGCAGAAATGTTTTAAAAAAATCTCTCTTTGACTTGGAACGGAAAATTAGTGTAGAGATAAGTCTTCCTCCTACGATGAGATCACAAGACCGTCATTTGCTTATGCTATGCTCTAATAGTAGTATCCATTCTTTCGTTATTAATAGATCTAAGAATTCGATGTTTGAGTACAAAATGATTTGTCAGAACTGTAACGATATGTTACAACATTGTGTCAAAAAGAACTCTTGTTCAGATCTAAAAGAAATATTTTCCTCCTAGCATCCATATCTGATCGCAAACAACATCCTCCTTGCGAAATCGTTTTTAGTGAACCTCCCATATTACTAACTTTTCCGAAATAGAATAATCTACGATTTGAAAAAGAAGCTGATTTTTTCACAGAATCATTCCTTACGAACCCAATGCAACAAGAAAGTGCATAAAAGTAAATTTTCAGTTTGATTTAAATCATATTTCGCAGGGGGAGACAAAGATCTGGTTTTTCACCATAACACTATTGATATAGCGCCAACATAAAAACTTCAGTGACGAAGTATTTCCCTGAATCACTTCAGTGAGCTAATGAATCTTTCTCAAATCAGTATAACGCTGATGAAGACTATGGGAGCCAAGACGGTATTGCTTTCCCTGCATCACGCCACTTCCTGAGCTAAAGAATCCTTCTCAAATCCATTCACAGCATGATTTTTTCACGAATGTGTACCACGGAGGCTTGTAAATGGTAGCTGGCTTGTAAATGGTAGCTAGGCGTAAACTGGAAGGAGAGCTGTGTACCAATCCCCAGTGATGATGCACAGAACCGGCCAGGTCTAGCACCTAATGTCCGACCCCGCCTTCTCGTGGTGCAGGCCGTTAATACCTTTCAAAAGAGATATTCTCTTTTGGAAGGGAACGGAAGGGTAGGGCTGCCAGTTCTGTATGGCCTACTGATCTGGTCATCTATGGCCACTTTTTTCTTCTTTTTCAACCCTGCTGAGGAGTGGTCAACTTCACAGGGTCCTGGTGCTGACCATTTATACCTACTAGACTGGACTTGTTTATGGATTTGAGCTTGATTATGGATCCTGGACTTGCTGCACTGGTGGGCCTCTGTTGAGTGAGAGTCTGCCGCTGTGTTTTCTGTTTGCTTCTGGGTTGCCAGCTCTAAGTGAACAGAGGCATGGGATACCGTATATCAGCTGGTGGATAATCCTAATCAGAGGCCATCGCAGGTACCTGAACCTTACTTAGCTAGTTGGGCATCGTCAAGCCTAAACTGGAGTAATGTGTCTCAGGCAGGCCATATGGTTCTTGAAAAAGTCCACTTGAAAAGGTGGTGCCTGAAGTTCCTACCAGCATCGGTGACTTCAGCCTTTAGCGGAGGAGGAACAGGTCTTTGCCCCATGCCTGCAATCAGGGGGCTGTTTGATATTGTTGGCCCTACCAATCTCAATAAACCTAATTTCTTTAAAAATCCTACTAATCATTTTCTCTCTGCAGGAACGTGGAACGTGAGGACATTACATAGAGATTATTCTCTTGATGTCCTCATGCAGGAATTCCAGCGCTATAACCTAGATATTCTAGGCTTGCAAGAGACCAGATGGACAGGTAAAGGTGAGATACTTAAAAATAACTTTAAATTTCTCTTTACAGGGAGGGAGGATGGAAAGCATCACCAAGGCGTGGGTCTGCTGCTCAGCAGACATGCTAGTGATGCTCTTCTAGGATATGAGTGCATTAATGAAAGGTTTCTTACAGCAAAATTTCAGACAAGCATTAAAGACTTGAATGTTATCTGCTGTTATGCCCCCACTGAGGATTCTGATGAGGATGAGAAGGATAGGTTTTACAGACAACTTCAGGATATTTTGAATTCTGTCAAGAAAGGAGATATTACCCTTGTTCTTGGTGACTTCAATGCCAAAGTTGGCACCGACTCTGACCTTTGGGGAGGAGTAATAGGCCCTTTTGGTATTGGTAGCTGCAATGGCAATGGGCAACGTCTCCTACAGGTAAGTAAACTAAATGATTTCAGAATAACTAACACATATTACAAACACCGCGACATACATAAATACACATGGGTTTCACCTTATGGGCTGCATAAGAATATGATTGATTATATATTAATTAACAGCAAATGGGCTAGTTCTGTTAGAAATACCAGGGCATATAGGGGAGCTGAAATTGGATCTGACCATTACCTTGTTAAAAGTGTCTTGCAACTTAAACTTAAAAAGTGTTGTGCTAGGGTTAAAAAATTTACCTTTAATACTGAAGCTCTGAAAGACCCAGTTATAGCTAAAGCCTACCATGATAGGTTATTTAGTCATTATGACAGTCATGGTTTGCTTAATACTGAAGTTGAGGAAGAATGGGGCCATTTTAAACAGGTTTTTTGGAAACTAACAGTACTCTTTTAGGGAAAAAGGAGCAGAGGAGGCAGAATTATTTAAGTGATAAGGCACTTGAGCTTATTTCAGAAAGAAGGAACTGCAGGAATGTCCTTAATCAGTACCCTACTAGTCCTAATAGAAAGCATTACAAAGAACTTACTAAACGTGTAAAGGATCAGTTAGCTACTGATAAGAATCTTTGGCTTGATGGCCTTGCTGACAAAGCTGAGGAAGCAGTTAGACAGCACAACAGCAGAGAGCTGTACCAGATAGTTAATGTTTTGTGTGGTAGAAAACGAACAGGTATACAGGGATTGAAGGATAAACAAGGCAAGGTTATAGAAGGTGAGGATTCTGTCATGGCTAGGTGGGCTGAGCATTTCAGTGATGTTCTAAACAATGTGGTTAGTTCTACTCCCATTGTTTGCAGTGATGATAGATGCATTGTTGGCTTTAATGTTGGCTCTATAACGCAATCTGAAGTTAGTTTGGCTATTTCTAAACTTAAACTTCATAAATCCCCAGGGGTGGATGAAATTACTACGGAAATGCTTAGAGCTGGGAATGTTTCAGCTACCATTTGGATGACTGAAATTTTGAATAACTTTTATGATAAAGGCATGGTTCCTAAAGATTTTACCAGAGCTATTATTATCCCTATTTTCAAAAAAGGTGATCGTAGTTCTTGTGATAACTATAGGGGTATCAGCCTACTCTCCATTCCAGGTAAAGTTCTTTCCATGATTTTGCTTAATAGAATTAAGAATCTGGTTGACAGGCAATTGCGTGATGAGCAATGTGGATTCAGAAGTGGTAGGGGATGTGTAGATCAGATATTTTCACTTAGGCAGATTCTTGAGAAATGTTTAGAGTTTCAGAAACCTTTGGTTGCTAGCTTTGTTGATTTCAAAAAGGCTTTCGACTCTGTTGATCGTCATAATTTGTGGTTGATTGTGAAATCATATGGTATACCAGACAAGTTAGTTAACATAATGAAAGCTCTCTATAATAACACTGAGTCATGTGTGAGAGTTGGTAAGTCTTGTAGCAATTGGTTTAGCATTACTTCTGGTGTTCGAGAAGGGTGCATTTTGTCTCCTTTTCTCTTTAGTTTGGTTGTTGATTATGTTATGCGAAATTCACTTCAAGGGAAAGCTTTTGGCCTTAAATGGGCTGGAGAAACGAAAATTTCTGATTTAGATTATGCTGATGATTTAGCCCTTTTGGCAAATGATGTTGATGAGATGAACTCTTTCATTCGAACTGTTGATGAGACTGGTAGTACAGTAGGTTTGGTTATAAACAGAGAGAAAACTAAAGTGATGAAAATTGGTCAGGCAGGTTGTGATTCAGTTAATCTGAATGGTTGCAGTCTTGAGCAGGTGTCTTGGGAGCTGCGTATCTGATACTGGTGATGTGCGGCATGAGATTAACAGACGAATAGGTATTGCTGCCGGGACTTTTAAGAATCTATGGAGATTGTGGAGAAATAGGCGTATACACCTAAAGACTAAAATTAGACTGTATAATAGTTTGGTTCTTTCTAGGGTTAGTTATGGTAGTGAAACTTGGACGCTGTGTAAGCAAGATAACAGGAAACTAGATGCTTTTGATTCTAGATGCTTACACAGTATCTTGGGTATTAGGTGGTTTAACTTTGTAACTAATGATGAGGTTAGGCAAAGGAGTCTGCAACCTCCTTTAAGCAGCATATTGTGCAGAGAGAGACTCCGCTGGTTTGGCCATGTTGCCCGTATGGATAATTATAGATTGGCGAATAGGGTTATGAACAGTGTGCCTAGAGGCCTCAGAAGGAGGGGGAGACCTAGGATGCGGTGGGCGGACAATGTCAAAGAGGACCTTGTTAGAATTGGTGTACAGTGGCCGGATGCAGCAGATGTAGCTCAGGACAGATATGCTTGGAGAATTAAACTGCGCGGTCTGGTTGGACCTCCGTAGCCCATGGCTGCTTGATTATGATGATGATGATGATGATGTACCACGGACGCTGTTTGTTATCTCGACGGATTTAAATGCTAACCGTAGAGTGCATATATTTGTGCGAATTCGATTATAATATGACAATTCAAAAGTTGGAAGTATGAAAAACCGAACACTCTCTGATCATTACCAATGACAATTACCTATGGATGTCACCCTTCACCTTTTTAAATACGTTTTCCTACTAACAGTTCAATCATGAATATTTGATGTGGAGATTCTCATTCCTCTCGCAAAAAGTAACTTGCTCAAAAGAACACGATCAATGCCTAATTCAACTTCCATACATGTATATTTACTTTCTAATAAAGCATTCTTTAACGACCAAACTAAATAAAATCGCAAGCGTGTGTATGTGATTGTTTGTTTGTTTCTGTGAATCGAGTGTGTGTATGTGTTCATGTTTTGCTTCTGTAAATCGGATGTATGTGTGTGTACGTGTATATATATATGTTTGTTTCTGCGAATGTGTGTGTTCATGTTTCTATGAATTGTGTGTTCACACACACACACATGAATAAACATATCTCTCTGTCAGGTGCTCGCTACAAAAGAAGCTGACAGTTTACATCCTATAAACCTCAGCAGAGTGGTATTATAGCTCTATTAGGAATTTCCAAAATATATTTTTAGCTCATAGAAACAAGAAAGTCACTAGAACAGACACTTGTGAAAAGTTTACTAAAGAGAAAGATGTATTTTCTCTATTCAATATTGCATACACTACAGTTTTCAGTTAATCTTTTATTGTTAACTCACTATTTTACCTTTCTTGTTTCAGTTAAGTATAACTTATAATCAATAATCAAACAGTTTTGCAGGAAAAATCTTTTATTCATACACTACCTTCAGAAAGGTTACATTTATCGATGACTTAATAAAGATTTTTTTTTCGAAGCAAAGATTGAAGGATTCAAGATCGTAATAAAAGTTACTAGTTCCCGAACACAACATTTTATTCTACATAAGTCGTCTCACGCTCATAATAAAGTTTCCGAGAACACATCACTTTATTCTGCAAGAGTCGAATCATTCACATAATTCTCTAATGCTCGTACGTGATTTTGTAACGCTCTCAGATAGAGGGAGAATTTTTTAGACTCTGTGGAATTCAAAATGGATCTAAGTTTCTCATCTAACCAATCAGGAAATCCACTGCACGGAGTTTCTGCAGACTTTTTAATCCTAGGAACAATACCTTGCATATCCTTGCCACAGTTCTTACACACTGAACGGAATCCTTTCCCTCTGTGATGTTTTCTCTATCCTTTCCACACTGGTTCACTCTCTCTACCCATCATATTAGTCACCAAAAACCACAATATCCAGTTAACAACCTACACGACTATACCAGCCAATAAATAATAATAAAGCTATGCACGCAGCGAGAATCGTTACTCTGTTTTCATTTATCCCTGACAACCAATCAGAATAAATAACAGAAATTACTCTTCTACAATTGGGTTTTTAATATCAGTATGAATTAGAACTTGACCAATGAAAGACTTTTGCCAAATGACGTTAATGGACTGGATTTAAATCATTAATACCATTGTGTGTCTGTATCATTTGCTACCAAGAAACGAGGCGGTGTATCTACTTTGCTAGGGTGTATTAAATATGGCAGGTCGAAAGAGCGATCCTATTTGGAAAGGTTTCAAGAAATACCCTAAAGGAAAGGGATTTCGTGCTGTTTGTTTACAATGTAACAAGGACGTCATCGGTCTTGTAGCACGACTTAAAACCCATCAATGTAAGGGCAAACACATAACATCTTCGGAATGGGTAGAACGCGAAATCTTATCTGTAATAAATTCGTCAGAACCGGACAAAATCAAACACTATCTCATCATCATACAAGCTCATCTAAAGGCCTTGAGGAACCAATCAAATGTTTCAACAATGGACACTGAATGAATTTACCTGAAGAACTCTCCAGTAAGGCTCTGTATCGTTCAGTTAAGAATGTGTCTGGATGCACAATAAACATTTTTCGGATTCTACACAAGAACCGTATTGGATGTAAATAGATCACTCAAGTCAGCTTCGTCATTGATAACTTACCGTAACCGTTCAATCACTTGAAGACAATTTCACAGAAGACATAAGAAACTTTCATTTCATCGTTAACTGTTTTGTGGATGAGTCAAGAGTTAAGTTACATTGTTTACATAATATATCATTCATGTCTGAATTGAACTTTCCTATGTTATATTGTTACTAAAATAAATAATGTTCTGTATCTGATTTTTTCGTCATGGTGATTTCATTGGTCATGGTTGAAAGGTTTACATCAATCTGAAATCTCTGTAAAACATCATTTACAAACAAGCAAAACAAAAGTTGAATACTATTTCAACTAACTAACATTCTCTACCACACATTCTATTTTGAAAAATAATCATAGGAAGAAAGTGAGCGTTCTGAACCATAAGAGTAATTTTCCTGATATCGGAATTACTCAGATATAAATAGTCAGAGAACACAAAATATGGTACAAGGATTTTTATACTGTGAAAGATTTTCAGCTCATGTCTCGGTGGGAACGTATCTAAATTACAATGTTATAATAAAGATTCAAGTGTTCCCATTGAGATATGAGCTGAAAATCTTTCACAGTATAAAAATCCTTGTACCATATTTTGTGTTCTCTGACTATTTATATCTGAGTAATTCCGATATCAGGAAAATTACTCTTATGGTTCAGAACGCTCACTTTCTTCCTATGATTATTTTTCAAAATAGAATGTGTGGTAGAGAATGTTAGTCAGTTGAAATAGTATTCAACTTTTGTTTTGCTAGTTTGTAAATGATGTTTTACAGAGATTTCAGATTGATGTAAACCTTTCAACCATGACGAATGAAATCACCATGACGAAAAAATCAGATACAGAACATTATTTATTTTAGTAACTACGCTAAGAAAGAAATCACAATGACGAAAAAATCAGATACAAAACACTATTTATTTAGTAACAATATAACATAGGAAAGTTCAATTCAGACATGAATGATATATTATGTAAACAATGTAACTTAACTCTTGACTCATCCACAAAACAGTTAACGATGAAATGAAAGTTTCTTATGTCTCCTGTGAAATTGTCTTCAAGTGATTGAACGGTTATGGTAAGTTATCAATGACGAAGCTGACATCCAATACGGTTCTTGTGTAGAATCCGAAAAATGTTTATTGTGCATCCAGACACATTCTTAACTGAACGATACAGAGCCTTAGTGGAGAGTTCTTCAGGTAAATTCATTCAGTGTCCATTGTTGAAACATTTGATTGGTTCCTCAAGGCCTTTAGATGAGCTTGTATGATGATGAGATAGTGTTTGATTTTGTCCGGTTCTGACGAATTTATTACAGATAAGATTTCGCGTTCTACCCATTCCGAAGATGTTATGTGTTTGCCCTTACATTGATGGGTTTTAAGTCGTGCTACAAGACCGATGACGTCCTTGTTACATTGTAAACAAACAGCACGAAATCCCTTTCCTTTAGGGTATTTCTTGAAACCTTTCCAAATAGGATCGCTCTTTCGACCTGCCATATTTAATACACCCTAGCAAAGTAGATACACCGCCTCGTTTCTTGGTAGCAAATGATACAGACACACAATGGTATTAATGATTTAAATCCAGTCCATTAACGTCATTTGGCAAAAGTCTTTCATTGGTCAAGTTCTAATTCATACTGATATTAAAAACCCAATTGTAGAAGAGTAATTTCTGTTATTTATTCTGATTGGTTGTCAGGGATAAATGAAAACAGAGTAACGATTCTCGCTGCGTGCATAGCTTTATTATTATTTATTGGCAGGTATAGTCATGTAGGTTGTTAACTGGAGATTGTGGTTTTTGGTGACTAATATGATGGGTAGAGAGAGTGAACCAGTGTGGAAAGGATAGAGAAAACATCACAGAGGGAAAGGATTCCGTTCAGTGTGTAAGAACTGTGGCAAGGATATGCAAGGTATTGTTCCTAGGATTAAAAAGTCTGCAGAAACTCCGTGCATTAGATTTCCTGATTGGTTAGATGAGAAACTTAGATCCATTTTGAATTCCACAGAGTCTAAAAAATTCTCCCTCTATCTGAGAGCGTTACAAAATCACGTACGAGCATTAGAGAATTATGTGAATGATTCGACTCTTGCAGAATAAAGTGATGTGTTCTCGGAAACTTTATTATGAGCGTGAGACGACTTATGTAGAATAAAATGTTGTGTTCGGGAACTGGTAACTTTTATTACGATCTTGAATCCTTCAATCTTTGCTTCGAAAAAAAATCTTTATTAAGTCGACGATAAATGTAACCTTTCTGAAGGTAGTATATGAATAAAAGATTTTTCCTGTAAAACTGTTTTATTATTGACTATATGTTATACTTAACTGAAACAAGAAAGGTAAAATAGTGAGTTAACAATAAAAGAATAACTGAAAACTGTAGTGTATGCAATATTGAATAGAGAAAATACATCTTTCTCTTTAGTAAACTTTTCACAAGTGTCTGTTCTAGTGACTTTCTTGTTTCGATGAGATAAAAATATATTTTGGAAATTCCTAATAGAGCTATAATACCACTCTGCTGAGGTTTATAGGATGTAAACTGTTAGCTTCTTTTGTAGCGAGCAACTGACAGAGAGATATGTTTATTCATGTGTGTGTGTGTGAACATACAATTCATAGAAACATGAACACACACACAGACACATTCACAGAAACAAACATATATATATATACACGTACACACACATACATCCGATTTACAGAAGCAAAACATGAACACATACACACACTCGATTCACAGAAACAAACAAACAATCACATACACACGCTTGCGATTTTACTTAGTTTGGTCGTTAAAGTATGCTTTATTAGAAAGTAAATATACATGTATGGAAGTTGAATCAGTGATTGATCGTGTTCTTTTGAGCAAGTTACTTTTTGCGAGAGGAATGAGAATCTCCACATCAAATATTCAGGATTGAACTGTCAGTAGGAAAACGTATTTACAAAGTGAAGGGTGACATCCATAGGTAATTGTTATTGCTAACGATCAGAGAGTGTTAGGTATTTCATACTTCCAACTTTTGAATTGTCACATTATAATCGAATTCGCACAAATATATGCACTCTACGGTTAGCATTTAAATCCGTCGAGATAACAAACAGCGTCCGTGGTACACATTCGTGAAAAAAAACATGCTGTGAATGGATTTGAGAAGGATTCTTTAGCTCATGACGTGGCGTGATGCAGTGAAAGCATACCGTCTTGGCTTCCAGAGTCTTCATCAGCGTTATACTGATTTGAGAAAGATTCATTAGCTCACTGAAGTGATTCAGGGAAATACTTCGTCACTGAAGTTTTTATGTTGGCGCTATATCAATCGTGTTATGGTGAAAAAACTCTTTGTCTCCCCCTGCGAAATATGATTTAAATCAAACTGAAAATTTACTTTTATGCACTTTCTTGTTGCATTGGGTTCGTAAGGAATGATTCTGTGGAAAAATCAGCTTCTTTTTCAAATCGTAGATTATTCTATTTCGGAAAAGTTAGTAATATGGGAGGTTCACTAAAAACGATTTCGCAAGGAGGATGTTGTTTGCGATCAGATATGGATGCTAGGAGGAAAATATTTCTTTTAGATCTGAACAAGAGTTCTTTTTGACAAAATGTTGTAACATATCGTTACAGTTCTGACAAATCATTTTCTACTCAAACATTGAATTCTTAGATCTATTAATAACGAAAGAATGGATACTATTATTAGAGCATAGCATAAGCAAATGACGGTCTTGTGATCTCATCGTTGGAGGAAGACTTATCTCTACACTAATTTTCCGTTCCAAGTCAAAGAGAGATTTTTTTAAAACATTTCTGCAATGATCGACATTCTCTAAGAGTTCTTTCGTATGGACAGAATGTACTCAAGCTATATTAAGAGCATTCTGAAGTAATTGTGTGATGAAAGTGTTTCTATGGAAAATCCATTTAAAATATCGATGTCTTACTAGCACGACAGGATGATGAATTGTATGCTGTTACATCTGGGAGAGGTAAACTTTGCCCTAGTGCATGCACACGCTTTGTATGTCGACAGAGTTCGAGCTGTGTTATTATCATCATCGCCTCGATGCATAGTTGTTTCTCTCTATCTTAGCAGTGTGCGGTGGCATGATACGGTTTACAAAGTGACTGTTTCCGTACACCTTTAACTGTCTCTCGTGACAACGAAGGCAGCCAACCAAATGAAACAACTCTCAGATGCGGAGGGGGAAAGGTTTTGCGAGAGGATTTTTGTCATCTATGGAAGGGATTTTTTCGTTAGAATAGCCAACTCGATAAAAATATTCTGTTAAGAAAACAAGTATGCTCCGAGAAAGGATTTTTCATCTAAGAATTAAGTGACCGATTATTCCCATTTCATGCGTCCAACAACTGTTCTTCATATGGTAAGGGAAAGGATTTTTTTCATCTAAGAAACAACTGCCCTATTATTCCCATTTCATGCGTCCAACAATTGTACTTCATGCTGTAAGGGAAAGGATTTTTATCATCTACGAAACAACTGCCCTATTATTCCCATTTTATGCGTACAACAACTGCTCTTCATACGGTGAGGGAAAGCATATTTTTTCATCTAAGAATCCACTGCCCTATTATTCCCATTTCATGCGTACAACAATTGCTCTTCATACGGTAAGGAAATTATTTTTTTCATCTAAGAATCAACTGTCCTATTATTCCCGTTTCATGCGTCCAACAACTGCTCTTCATGCGGTAAGGAAATTATTTTTTCATCTAAGAATCAACTGCCCTATTATTCCCATTTCATGCGTACAACAACTGCTCTTCATACGGTAAGGGAAAGGATTTTTCTCATCTAAGAAACAACTACCCTATTATTCCCATTTCATGCGTCCAACAATTGTTCTTCATACGGTGAGGGAAAGGATTTTTTTCATCTAAGAAACAACTGCCCTATTATTCCCATTTCATGCATACAACAACTGCTCTTCATACGGTAAGGGAAAGGATTTTTTCATCCAAGAAACAACTACCCTATTATTCCCATTTCATGCGTCCAACAATTGTTCTTCATACGGTGAGGGAAAGGATTTTTTTCATCTAAGAAACAACTGCCCTATTATTCCTATTTCATGCGTACAACAGCTGCTCTTCATACGGTGAGGAAATTATTTTGTTCATCTATGCAAGGGTTTCGTTAAAATAGTCTCACAAATATGTATGCACTCTACGGTTAGCATTTAAATCCCTCGAGATAACAAACAGCACCGCGGAACACGTTCGTGAAAAAACATGTTGTGAATAGGTTTGAGAAAGATTCTTTAGCCCATGAGGTGGTGAGATGCAGGGAAAGCTTGAGAAAGATTCTTTAGCTCCCTGAAGTGTTTCAGAGAAATACTTCGTCACTGAAGTTTTTATGTTGGCGCTATAATAATCGTGTTATGGGGAAAAACTATTTGTCTCCCCTGCAAAATGTGATTCAAATCAGGTTTTTTCATTAAAATAGCCTACTCGATAAAATTTTTCACAAAAATTTTCTGTTAACAAATATCTGGTGGGAAAGAAATATCCAACAACTGGTCCTCTTATGGTGGGGAAAGGATTTTTTTATCTGATCTGGAAAAAAATCTGCGAGGGAGGGCTTCGTCTTATAGTTTTTATACAAGAACTCTTTCACGGAAAAAAAAATTTTTATTTCGACAATTGATCTTCACGTAACGGGTTTTTTTTCAACTGATCGATTATCCTATCATTAAGTCGGACATCCAGAGCAGGGGAGGAATCATCCAATCATATCTTTCACACACACACACACACACATTCGCACTACGGTCAATCATCTGCACGAATGGGTTATAACATAAGTCTGCTATTATGTGACAGCAAAATCAGGAACTGATTTTACAGAAGCACGACCAAGCTTTCCGTGAAAGCGAGTTTGGGAGGTAAGCTTTTATGATTTGTATTCGACAGTTTTCGCTAGTATGAGTGGAGAGCATTATTAGCTCTTAGAGGATGGGGAAATTTCCTCTCTTTCGTGAGTCTGGCAATAAAGTCTCGAACGCAAAACTAACGGATGTTGTTGATTATCTCTTTGTAGCAATACCGCTGGTATCATTAGGTGACTCCGTCTAGCAAAGATTCGATGGTGATTTGAAAATCAGCATTATCTGCTAGTGCTAGCTGTTCATTGCATAATGGTTTTTTAGTCAGACATCTAGAGCATGGGAGGAAACTCAGCCATCTGGGGAAAGGTCAACATCCGCTAGGGGAGGGCTTCATAATAATTTATACAGATGCTCTTCACACGCAATGGTTTTTTTCACACTCTTATTAACTCAGTTTACTAGAGAGGACTTTATACAGCTGTTCTTCACATGCAATGGTTTTTTCAGTCAGCATTATCTGCTAGGTGTTTTTTACATAATGGTTTTTTCAATGAGCCGGAGGAAACTCCCCCTCCTGGGAAAGGTCAACAACATCCGCTAGGGGAGGGCTTCATAATTTTTTATACATATGCTCTTCAAAATAGTTTCAATACGTCAGATATCCAGAGAGTGGGAGGAAACTAAGAAAACACATGCAATGGTTTTTTTCAAATCAATAAGTCAGCATTATGTGCTAGGGCTTCATACAGATGTTTTTTACATAATGGTTTTTTCAATAAGTTGGAGGAAATCATTATCTGAGTTAGCAACATACGCTAGGGCTTTATAATTTTTTATACAGATGCTCTTCACACGCAATGGTTTTTTTCACACTATTATTAACTCAGTTTACTAGAGAGGGCTTTAGACAGCTGTTTTTCACATGCAATGGTTTTTAAGTCAGCATTATCTGCTAGGGCTTCATACAGATGTTTTTTACATAATGGTTTTTTCAATGAGCCGGAGGAAACTCCCCCATCTGGGAAAGGTCAACAACATCCGCTAGGGGAGGGCTTCATAATTTTTATACAGACGCTCTTCACAATGGTTTCAATAAGTTGAACATCCAGAGCGTGAGAGGACACTAAGGCAACACATGCATTGATTTTTTCAGTCAGCATTATCTACTAGATGTTTTTTACATAATGGTTTTTTCAATAAATCGGAGGAAATCATTATCTGAGTTAGCAACATACGCTAGGGCTTTATAATGTTTTGTACAGATGCTCTTCACATGCAATGTTTTTTTTCAATATCATACTATTATTAACTCAGTTTACTAGAGAGGACTTTATACAACTGTTTTTCACACGCGCTGGTTTTTTTCACACACTATGGTCAATCACGAAAGGGTTATAACACCTGGGAAACATCTGCACCGGAAACATCTGCTCTGGAAGGAAAGGGTTATGCATAAATTACTATAGTGTGGTCTTAACTACTAATGTTTAACGTTGATTTCCTCTCATAGCGTAACGGTAAGGTCTCCAATAAGAAACTTTACCGTTGATTCCTGTTCTCCACCTGAACCATGTTTAATCTTATATCAAATAAGAGCAATCCATTTAGATAGTATTACACAACATTAATTTAATACACTATCTCCTTCTTCCTTTTACTACTCCACTATCTCATTCTTCCTTTTACTACTCCACTATCTCATGGCTTTCTTTTTACAGTTCTTACTATTTTTTAAAGCATTTTCGTTCTAAACAGTTTATAACATTACGCTAAGCATAGTATAGCGTTCATGATACACCTGTGACATGCGATTGTAGTGCGTTCATCTGTTGTAATAATAAATAGACAAAAATTGAGTAAATAAACTTTGACTTTGACTATCTTTTGTACGGAAATAATAAAGAAGAACCTAGAAAAGTGTAAGATGAAAAAAAAAAAGTGTTTCGATTTTCCTCCTTATTGGATATAATAATTTTTCATTTGTATATCTCAATTTTGGGTCACTATTTAGTGTGTGGCCAGGACGAGATGCACATTTAATCTTTCTTCTGAATCGCCTGCAGTAGCCACTCTTACTAAGGCGGAACTTATTTGCTATGAATTTTAAATATTAAATTGTCCTTCCTAGTCATTTCAAAAATTGGCGTTCTGTTTCGCCATCTGCTAAAGCTGTGAAGGTCTAAACATACATGTATTCAGAGTACACATGCAGGGAGAGTATGCACACTCCGAAATTCTATGATGGAAAATATTTGAAAGATTAAGATTTAGGAAATTTGTTTTGTTGCATATTAATTTTTAACAATTACTTTTTCTATTTCTATCTAATTATAAAATTTAACAAAACAAAGTAAATACATCTACTTTTAAAATGTTTATTTGAAGATTAAATAAAAGTCATTAAACCTCTGTCGAATCATTTACTTTATCTCCTACCTAAGTTGCTACCTGAAAATTTAGGCCCTTAAGAAATTATTTTCTGGCCAAGTCTTATCGCCAAGATACCACAGGAAAAAAATTTTGTTTCAGGGCAGTTACTTCGTTTTTAGAGTTCGAAGAGGAAACTTCAGATTGTTGTAATTTTCTCTTTGTAAGTAACAATACCTCATGTGTTGTTTTTTTTTTTGCTTGTTTGATGTCAAAATTTAATATTGAATAATTTTGAAAAATCTCTGACTCGTTATTCGCACTTGTAATTTGAGATTTTTGATACCCGAAAAAAGCCCCCAATCAAGATTGTTGAATGAATCCTCATACACTGAAGTGCCATGGGATTAGGGAGAGGATACATTACCCAAATACAGTATCACAAGTCCCGCATTTGCGCGCATTCGTGGCTGAAACTCTGGTCATATGTAGCTGTCAGCTTCGGCTTCCCCATGCATTCATAGCGAGAAACGTAATGGCAAAGGCGAAGGATTGAGGTGCATTTGGCAGAGGGCAGAACATAGGTGCCCGTGGGATGTGACACTCGATATCCGAAATTTTCAACGAACTTGGATTTTCTCTATGACAGTTTCAAGAGTGTTCCGGGAATATGAAAATTCCGGCGAAAAAACAAGCACCCAGACAAACTGCAAAGGACAACCAGCCTTGAATGATCGTGGGCTTCGCCATCTGATCCGCACCGTACCAACCAATAGGGGCCAGACATCTGAAATCATCTCCCATCTCAATGCGGGTTCCAGCCAGGAAGTCAGTGCACAGACCGTGCAATGCTCACTTCATTGTCTCAGCTTTGGGAGTTGCTGACCTACGAAACTGGACCATAGAAAATTGACAACGGATACCCTGGGTGATGAAGCCTGATTTAAGCTTCATTACGCCGATGGGAGACTGAGGGTATGGCAGCAACCCCATGAAGCCATAAATCCTGCATGTCAAGGTGGAACAGTACAAACTGGTGGTGGCTCAGTGATGGCTTGGTGTGTCTTCAGTTGAATATAGGTCCCAGAGACGTCCAACTGAAGACCTCCCAGGCCATCACTGAGACACCACCAGCTTGTACTCTTCCAACTTGATATGCAGGATCATGGGTTTGGTGCCATAACTGATATGCAGGATTCATGGGTTTGGTGCCATACCCTCAGTCTCCCATCGGCGTGATGAAGTTTAAATCGGGATTCATCACCCAGGTTATCCGTTGCCAGTTCGGTACATGTACCAATCACTCTCAATGCATCCCGGTATGTAGACCTCATGACTGAGCACTTACACCCATTTATAGCCATCATGCATCCCAATGCAGATGGCGTCTACCAGCAAGACAACTGTTCATCTCACAGGTCCAGGTTCACTACTGCATGGTTGCAGGAACATTATGCTGATTGAAACAATGAATTGGCAGCCTAGAAGTCCAGATTTAAATCCCATCGAAAACCTTTGGTGCCATCGAGCAGAGTATCAAGTCCATGTTCCATCAACGACGACCCTGAGAGAATTGTGGGCTTGTGGAATCCTTGCCTCATCATGTGGTGGCCGTTATCAAGGCCAGAGGAGACATTATTACATTAAAATTAATTAAACCAACACATTATTAAGTTGCTATCCCTAATCCAACAGCACTTCAATGTATTTCATCAGTAAACTGTACTGAACTTCCATTTTCGACTTTTAAAACCACTATCATTTTCATGTAATTCAGTATGTTTGTTAAAATTGACCTGGAGCATGTTAACAGTGCCGTCAGTAAAAATATAAATTCAAAATAATGGAAAAGAAACTAGGTACCAATCCCTAGTGATGATGCACAGAACCGGCCAGGTCTAGCACCTAATGTCCGACCCTGCCTTCTCGTGGTGCAGGCCGTTAATACCTTTCAAAAGAGATATTCTCTTTTGGAAGGGAATGGAAGGGGAGGGCTGCCAGTTCAGTATGGCCTACTGATCTGGTCATCTATGGCCACTTTTTTCTTCTTTTTCAACCCTGCTGAGGAGTGGTCAACTTCACAGGGTCCTGGTGCTGACCATTTATACCTACTAGACTGGACTTGTTTATGGATTTGAGCTTGATTATGGATCCTGGACTTGCTGCACTGGTGGGCCTCTGTTGAGGGAGAGTCTGCTGCTGTGTTTTCTGTTTGCTTCTGATTTGCCAGCTCTAAGTGAACAGAGGCATGGGATACCTTAAATCAGCTGGTGGATAAACCTAATCAGAGGCCATCGCAGGTACCTGAACCTTACTTAGCTAGTTGGGCATCGTCAAGCCTAAACTGGAGTAATGTGTCTCAGGCAGGCCATATGGCTCTTGAAAAAGTCCACTTGAAAAGGTGGTACCTGATGTTCCTACCAGCATCGGTGACTTCAGCCTTTAGCAGAGGAGGAACAGATCTTTGCCCCATGCCTGCGATCAGGGGGCTGTTTGATATTGTTGGCCCTACCAATCTCAATAAACCTAATTTCTTTAAAAATCCTACTAATCATTTTCTCTCTGCAGGAACGTGGAACGTGAGGACATTACATAGAGATTATTCTCTTGATGTCATCATGCAGGAATTCCAGTGCTATAACCTAGATATTCTAGGCTTGCAAGAGACCAGATGGACAGGTAAAGGTGAGATACTTAAAAATAACTTTAAATTTCTCTTTACAGGGAGGGAGGATGGAAAGCATCACTAAGGCGTGGGTCTGCTGCTCAGTAGACATGCTAGTGATGCTCTTCTAGGATATGAGTGCATTAATGAAAGGTTTCTTACAGCAAAATTTCAGACAAGCGTTAATGACCTGAATGTTATCTGCTGTTATGCCCCCACTGAGGATTCTGATGAGGATGAGAAGGATAGGTTTTACGGACAACTTCAGGATATTTTGAATTCTGTCAAGAAACGAGATATTACCCTTGTTCTTGGTGACTTCAATGCCAAAGTTGGTACCGACTCTGACCTTTGGGGAGGAGTAATAGGCCCTTTTGGTATTGGTAACTGCAATGGCAATGGGCGACGTCTCCTACAGGTAAGTAAACTCATTGGTTTCAGAATAACTAACACATGTTACAAACACCGTGACATATATAAATACACATGGGTTTCACCTGATGGGCTGCATAGGAATATGATTGATTATATATTAATTAACAGCAAATGGGCTAGTTCTGTTAGAAATACCAGGGCATAAAGGGGAGCTGAAATTGGATCTGACTATTACCTTGTTGAAAGTGTCTTGCAACTTTAACTTAAAAAGTGTTGTGCTAGGATTAAAAAATTTACCTTTAATACTGAAGCTCTGAAAGACCCAGTTATAGCTAAAGCTTACCATGATAGGTTACTTAGTCATTATGACAGTCATGTTTGCTTAATACTGAAGTTGAGGAAGAATGGGACCATTTTAAAAGGCTTTTTTGGGAACTAATAGTACTCTTTTAGGAAAAAAGGAGCAGAAGAGACAGAATTATCTGAGTGATAAGGCACTTGGGCTTATTTCGGAAAGAAAGAATTGCAGGAATGTCGTTAATCACTACCCTACTAGTCCTAATAGAAAGCATTACAGAGAACTTAATAAACGTATAAAGCTTCAGTTAGCTGCTCATAAGAATGTTTTGCTTGATAGCTTGGCTGACAAAGCCAAGGAAGCAGTTAGACAGCACAACAGCAGAGAGCTGTACCAAATAGTTAATGTTTCGTGTGGTAGAAAACGAACAGGTATACAGGGATTGAAGGATAAACAAGGTAAGCTTATAGAAGGTGAGGATTCTATCATGACTAAGTAGGCTGAGCATTTCAGTGATGTTCTAAACAATGTGGTTAATTCTACTCCCATTGTTTGCAATGATGATAGATGCATTGTTGGCTTTAATGTTGGCCCTATAACACAATCTGAAGTTAGTTTGGCTATTTCTAAACTTAAACTTCATAAATCCCCAGGGGTGGATGAAATTACTATGGAAATGCTTAGAGCTGGGAATGTTTCGGTTGCCAATGTTTTGACTGAAATTTCGAATATCTTTTATGATAAAGGCATGGTTCCTAAAGATCTTACCATAGCTATTATTATCCACATTTTCAAGAAAGATAATAGCAGTTCTTGTGATAACTATAGGGGTATCAGCCTACTCTCTGTTCCAGGTAAAGTTCTTTCCATGATTGTGCTTAATAGAATTAAGAATCTGGTTGACAGGCAATTGCGTGATGAGCAATGTGGATTCAGAAGTGGTAGGGGATGTGTGGATCAGATATTTTCACTTAGGCAGATTCTTGAGAAATGTATAGAGTTTCAGAAACCTTTGGTTTCGACTCTGTTGATCGTCATAATTTGTGGTTGATTGTGAGATCATATGGTATACCATACAAGTTAGTTAACATTATGAAAGCTCTCTATAATAACACTGAGTCATGTGTGAGAGTTGGTAAGGCTTGTAGCAATTGGTTTAGCATTACTTCTGGTGTTCGACCAGGGTGCATTTTGTCTCCTTTTCTCTTTAGTTTGGTTGTTGATTATGTTATGCCAAATTCACTTCAAGGGAAAGATTTTGGCCTTAAATAGGCTGAAGATACGAAAATTTCTGATTTAGATTATGCTGATGATTTAGCCCTTTTGGCAAATGATGTTGATGAGATGAACTCTTTCATTCGAGCTGTTGATGAGACTGGTAGTACAGTAGGTTTGGTTATAATCAGAGAGAAAACTAATGTGATGAAAATTGGTTAGGCAGGTTAATCTGAATGGTTGCAGTCTTGAGCAGGTGTCGCAGTTTAATTACCTTGGGAGCTACGTTTACCTTGGGAGCCGCTGGTTTGGACATGTTGCCCGTATGGATAATTATAGATTGGCAAATAGGGTTATGAACAGTGTGCCTAGAGGCCTCAGAAGGAGGGGGAGACCTGGGATGCGGAGGGCAGACAATGTCAAACAGGACCTTGTTAGAATTGGTGTACAGTGGCCGGATGCAGCAGATGTAGCTCAGGACAGATACGCTTGGAGAATTAAACTGTGTGGTCTGGTGGACCTCTGTACCCATGGCTGCTTGAGGATGAGGATGATGATGATGAGTTCATAAAAAGGCCTATAGAAGTTTCAAAATGATTAACAAAAACTTCATCTTTGTTAACCTGTATTTGTAAAATTTATTGAATTATAATCATCGTGCTGGTGATCAAGTGGTTTGCATGCTTCACTTCGAATTTATGGAACCTGGGTTCAGTACCCTCTAAGTATGGATTTTTGTTTGTCGCTTTGTCTTTCTGCTGAGATCTCGCCATCATAACATGTCTTATGACATCTCAAATTGAAAGGTTTCTATCAGACCTATGACAAACAGCTCTTTCAGGGGTGTAAATAAATATTCAATTAAGAATTTAATTCTCTAATGCTTCTTCATTACTTACATCCCTTGGAATTTAACTTCGATATCTGAATTTATAGCATTTGTATATATACTAGATACGTCGAGCCGTTTCAGATCACGAAATATCCGAATCATAATAAATAACAATTAATTATGATTATCAACTTCTAATAAAAATTATTAGCAACTTTTTAATTACAACAAAAAATAATTTTGACATAAAAATAATGCTAGAGCGTAATTTGGGCTTTACCTTGAGGGACAATGACTCTGGAACTGAAAGAAAAACCCCAGTAGTTTTATATTATAAACAAGCAAAGTTATATTAAGTTGATGTTCCCTCTCTTGGAACCTTTTGTTTATCAGAGAGGATTAAGGCTACGGGAGAACAGAAAGAATTCTGTCAGGTCCATTAGAAGACTGGCTTTGTGGCCTTTTCAGTCTGTGACACTGGTTCCTTCCAGAGACCTGCCAGGAGTCAGGAACGATGGGCACGGAACTCTGACATGTAGGAGAATGTGCAAGTGCCAGTACTCGAGCAATCGTCCACCGGGTCGGTCTTTTACAATCCACCGTATGGAGGATTATGCACAATAACCAACTGCATCCATATCATGTGCAGCATGTCCAGACACTGAAGCCTGAGGATTACCCATAGCGCATTATATTTGTGCAATGGTACCTGTAGAAATGTGCGGTCGAACCCCAATTTCCTGCTTCTGTGCTGTTCATAGACGAGGCATGCTTTACACGGGAAGGTAGCTTCAATGCACATAACGTGCATGCATGGGTGGTAGAGAACCCCCATGCTACACAAACACGTGTAGCACAAACCCGTATTGCTGTAAATGTTTGTTCCGGCATTGTCGAGGACCACTTAATAGGCCCATAACTCATGCCTGTTTGTCTGGATGGAAGGAGTTACCAGATATTTCTGGAGGACGTCTTGCCAGAACTTTTGTATGAACAACAGGTCCCTCAGTTGCTGCGCCGTGCAATGTGGTTCCAGTATGATGGGGCTCATTTCAGCCATGAAGTTCGTCAACACTTAAACGTGACATTCGAACAACAGTGGATCTGGCATGTGACAACAGTTCATTGGCCTGCAAGATCGCCGGACCTATCATGCCTTGATTTCTTCTTCTGGGGTTACATCAAAGGACTGGTGTTCGACACCCCCGTTGAAAGTG
The DNA here is from genome assembly GCA_038380435.1 of Ryuthela nishihirai. Lineage (NCBI taxonomy): Eukaryota > Metazoa > Arthropoda > Arachnida > Araneae > Heptathelidae > Ryuthela > Ryuthela nishihirai. The sequence continues at coordinate 87,693,038 of JAWZYU010000002.1, forward strand.
CTGAGGACCTTGCAGCACGCATCTCCGTATCTGCCTCGGAAGTCCGAGACATGCCGGGAATCTTCCAGAATGTAGTGATTCCATGCACCGACGATGTCAGGCCTGTGTTACAGCTCGTGGTCGCAACTTCGAACACTTTCTCTGACCTCTGTGCATTTTGCAAATGTACCTATTGTGATTAATAAAAAGCATTTGTGTGTATTCCTTCTGCCTTAGCTTATATAAAAGTTTACAATATTTGTTTTTTGTTGCAAGAAATTTCAATCATATTATTTGTGTGTGTGTGTGGGGGGGGAGGGCTTGCCTTTCCTTCTGCCTTAATTGAAAAGAGAGTAAGTGTAAATTATTTTGTTTTTCAAATATATATCTCTCTTAGCTGAAATAAAAGTTTACAATATTTGTTTTTTCATAGCATCAAATTTCAATTGTCATTTGTGTGTATGTTGTGTTGGGGGGAGGGGGCTTGAATTTCTTTCTACTTCAGCTGTAATAACAAGCTTACAATATTCGGGGTTTTTATAGCATGAAATTAAACTATGACATTTATTGAGGAAAGATTTGATTTCCTGCCTCAGATGAATTAAAAAAAAGTTTACACTATTTGATTTTCCATTTTAATTTTTAATAAAATTAATATTTTTTAATGAAAGAAGAAAATAAATGTGACTATGAAAAGTTGTTTTCTAAATGAGGCGCGGATTTGCAAAATTAAGATCTATAAATTTTGCGGGCTTTTGCTTAAGCTAAAAGATTTGATCACGTATTAGATTTTAAAATACGTTACCATTGTCCCTGTTTTAAACGGACTCAAATTAAAATCTGCGAAGTTTACAGTCAATTTAGTTCAGCTTTAGCGCGCTTGGCTACTGATCTAAGGGACCTGGGTTCGAGCCCCGGGTAAGGCATGGATATATGTGTCGTTTTTCTGCTGAGGTCCTGTCATCCTCTCAGACCTTCTACTATGGCATATAAACCGACAGGCTCCTTATTACTACCTCAATTGTCCTTAGATCAGTAGCCAAGCGTGCTAACCACTCGACCACGAGACGGAGATAAATATAACTGCTGGAACCTAGTCGCTATATCCGTCCGTATCCGTTTAGTTTTTGTTTAAAATGTTTGGTTTTAAGTTATGGTGTTTGGATTATGTTTAAAATGTTTGGTTTTACGTTATGGTGTTTGGATTCTTTAAATTATTGGCGAAAAACAATCAATTATTATTCGCATGAACGTATTTCTTGCATCGTTTCGTTTCCTGTGAGACACAATATGATATTTTACCGAAAAAAGCACGAGTTCAATAATAATCGAGACTTATCTAATTTGACTAATGTTATTTCTAATAAAAGTTCGAAGTTTGTTAATTACCTGTTTCATGGGCTTATTACCGGTCAGAGAAGTTGTCTTGCATCAGCAATTACACTGGTTGAGTCTCAACACCCTCGAAAAAAAGAAAAGGCCCAGGAACTTTTGTCACTTGTGTTAAGAGAAGCTAAAAATAAATACGAAAGAATAGGGCAAAAATCTCTGAGTTTCCGCATTGGAATAACGGGCCCACCTGGTGCTGGTAAGTCAACATTTATTGAAGCATTTGGCAAAGTTCTCACTGGAAATAATCGAAAAGTTGCAGTACTTACTGTGGATCCCTCATCGTCAACAACAGGTGGTTCCCTCCTAGGTGATAAAACGCGAATGAATGAATTATCTTGTGATTCCCATGCGTATATTCGCCCTTCCCCAACTAGTGGCTGGTTAGGAGGTGTAACTCGAAACACAAATGAGGCTATAGCATTATGTGAATGTGCTGGTTATGATGTAGTTATTGTTGAAACTGTTGGTGTTGGTCAGTCAGAACATAATGTATCCCATATGGTTGATATGTTTGTACTCATGGTTCCACCTGCTGGTGGTGATGAACTTCAAGCATTGAAAAGGGGAATTATAGAATTGGTTGATATAGTTGTTATCAATAAAGCTGATGGAACTCTCTTACCTGATGCTCATCGTATTCAAGCTGAATATGCAAGTGCTTTGAAATTCATTAAGCATCGTTCTAAACTTTGGCAACCAAGTGTTTTACGCATTTCTTCGGTTACAAAAGAAGGTATTTCACTTTTATGGGAAAGAATGACTGATTTTCAGAAGATAATGTTGGAATCGGGGGAATTGGAGATAAAGAGGAAAAATCAGTATTATACATGGATGTGGACTCATATTGAAACAAGTTTGTTGTCAGTGTTTCATAGCCATCCTGGTGTAAAAGTGTTATTAACAGATATGGAAAAGCAAGTAAAGGAGGGAATTATTACACCTGGCCAAGCTTCTGACATATTAATAAATAACTTCTTAAACAGGCACACTTGAAAGTTCAGCATATTTCTGGCTCTTGTATTTTCTCAATTTTAATGTCTTTAAATTTTTTAATTAGCCCTTTTGTCTTATTCTTGTTATTTGATCACACTTAAAAAGTTTCAAACTTGCTGTTATGCTTTTATAAAATTCTTTAGTGCTATTAATTGGTCACTGTGCTAGAAGAAACTCCATTGTGGTTTGCTCTTTTCTGTTTGTAAGGACACTTGAAATATGAAGTTGTAAAACACGTAAATATTTTGGGGTCACTTAGTCATACTCTTTTGCTATTACTCTATTTTACATTTCCAAAAGTTGCTTAAGATACCCATTACAATATGAAATGTTTTGCAATATTTTGTGTTTCAAACTGGCACAACTAATTAAATTACTAGTTCCTTGTAGAGTCATGTCTGTACAATGAAAAAGCTTCAGTCACATGGTCATTTTGTGATGGACTTAAAGACAGACTGACATTAGTCAAGACCAGGGTGGGAAAGAGGATTCTAGTTAGTCTTGACTACCCATAACAAAATGTATACTAGTGCATAAGTTATTAATTTTTTTTTTGCTTTCATCATTCACTTATTTTTCACCTGCTTAGTACTCATAATGTGATATTTAAAAGTTTTCCTATGGGTCTGGATTACATTTTAAGCATGCTATTATAAGAATATTCTAATTTATGCAAACACAAGAAGCTAGTTGGATGTATTTAGAATTGTTAAGATTTAATTATTATTATCTATACAAAAGTATTTAGAAAATGGCCACACATATTAAACTTCCTTACAGTGAGAACATTGACAATACCATAACATGAAATTCTTGACCCAAAATGCTATCATTTAACAATGGTAAAACACAATGTGACAAACCTTAGAAGGCAAAATCGGAAACAATGCAAGGTATAATTGCAGTTTAGGCAGTAGTACAGATCACAGTCCTCGGCCACCATTTTTTTTTTGACACAATGTAACAAGATCCTTTTTGTTCATTGCCACAACCTCCCAAACCTTAATCTAAACAGGGGTTCCTAAAAAAAGATTTTTTTTTTCATTACCATGGTAATGATAACTCGAGTTTACATCAAACGCAAAGTACCATTACCATGGTAATGGTAATTTTTGTTATAAACAAATGCAAAGTAACAAAAAAAAAACGCGATTCCACTAAAAAATTCCTGCACAACCACGAATTACTAAAAAAAATTAAAATTATCAAAAAAACAAAATGAAAAAACCCTTAAAGAAACTAGGACTACACATTTGCCTTCCCATATACTACAAACTCCTGAAATAACCTCCCCTCTTTTCCAATGGTTAAAACACTCCAGAAATATATTTCACAAACTAAATGTCCTCAAACTAATGCCACCAAAACTAAATGTCCTCGCAAACAACACAAACTGATAAACATGAAAATCGCAAACAGTGCACCACGGACCGAACTGTAAAAATGCCCCCAAAACTAAATGTCCTCGCAGACAACACAAACTTAAAAACATGAAAAATAGAAACAGTGCACCACCATCCAAATTATAAAAAAAAACCCATGAAACTAAATAATGTCCTTGCAGACAAAATAAACCAAACACCATGAAAATTGGAAACAGTGCACCACTGACCAAGTTATAAAAAAAGCCCCGAAACCAAATAATCTCATCAGAGACAACAAAAAAAAAAAAACGCATCCTACAGCTCTAATACCCTCTCCTAAATTATTGATTAACTTTCCTGACTCCATCAAAAACTGCCATTTTTTTTTCCACACTGACAATTCTACAATACCCATAATTTCTACATCAAAAAGCTGCCAAATGCTTTCACATATTAACAATAAATCATATAAGTAAACTTTAAAAGACCAAAATATATAACAAAATTAATAAATCACTATAATACACTAATAATTACCATACTATACATAACTACTAAAAATCGCTCAATTCATCCGAAACTATTATACTGATATTACATGTTCCTTACTACAGCCATGTTCAGTCTGACACGAAAAATCTTCCAACATTCTTTCCACCAAGCATACTCCCCCCTCACTACATTAGAATCCTCTGAAAACTCGCTTAATTTGTTTCACCAAAAACTATCTCTTAAAACCCTAACACCCCATAAAAACTCATTTCTGAAATAATCATTTCTGTAATAATTACCCCACATTATAAACTTTTGCCATTTTCTTCCACTCACAACAAAACACATACTACTATACTATACTAAAAAAAAGTAAAAATAATTCTATCTGGTTAACCACTCCTCTCTTCCCCTTCAAATGCCCCTCCAAACAACTTACAAAAACATTCTCCCCTACACACAGCCATAAAAAGCTACCGAATTCCCACTTCTCAAAAACGTGTCCATAACTTTACAAAACAGTTCATTAACACTATCAACAACAAGCCTCCTAATATTAAATAATTCCAATCCCAAAATATCTTTAATAACTTATTATTTTCCATATTTTAACGAATTTTTGAAAAAACAATAACTAATAGGTTTCCTATTAATTATTCGTATTCTAGCTATCACTAAAAATCCCTCATTAAATATACGATACATATACACTTACCTCTAACAGTATAGGCATATTATCCAAAAGAACTATAAAGGAACAATGGCGTAAAAAATCAAACTTACTTCACACTCTCATCAAATCACACACCACATTACTCACCCAAAAATTCACCACCCTGCCCGCGGTCAGTAGGGGACACCAATGGGCTTGGAAAGGCTGCCATCCATCCGATGGAACGTTACGCCATGGCCCCGTGTGCGGAAGAGCCCATACCCTGTGCATGCTAAAGAACACGCTGGATGGCCTTGACAGGAGGCTATCATCTGTCTCCCTGTAACGCTCCAAACAATGTAGAATACTTAAAGTTTAATGCTCCGGATAGCTTTAACGGGCGCCAGGCAATCATTAACAAATTGCCAAAAATGTAGAAGAAGTTGATTTAGGGTTCCAGTGCCAGTGAGCGTTCATAAGTGAGAGTCAAAAGAATTCTTAACAATATAGAGTTAATGTAAAAAAGGTTCTAAATCAGCGTTGCTCAAGATAAAAACTATTGACTCAAAAGTTTGTAACATAACAAAATAGATTTATTTCCAAAAATAAGTAACTCACCAAGAACATCAATGAAGAAACTAAAATCTGTGCTACACACACGGTGCTACGCACCTTACTACATCTCTCTGCTCTCAAAGCTCAAGTGACAAATCCTCAAGTGACAAAATCCTAAGTGCTAAATCCTTCCAAGTGCCTCGCAGGGCACGGTTTTGACAAAAGACCGGCGCATGCCAGGAAAGACATTTGCATACAATGACGGACGCAAGCTATGACGCAAGAGGGGGCGTGTCCTTGGCACGCGCTTTAACGGTTACGGTCGGGAGTTCGGAGTTGCGCGTACGCAACTCCTAGAAACTTGAAAACGAGTGCTGTGATGCCGAAACGGAAATAAAAATCCCCAAGATGATAAATATAACGTAAATTAAACAAAAACTGGTTAAGGTAAAGCAAAAGTGAACGATGGGGCATCACAACTCCCCCTTCCAAAGGGAGTCAAAATGATTGACCTAACGAATTTTGACGAGCAAATTTTGAATAAAGGACACATCTTACGTCATTTACACATGGCTAAACATAAATAAGTAGAAGTATGCTAACGCAAATTTGGATATGATGAACTATTCTTACTTTGACACAATTTTCCAGCACAACCAAAGGTACCTCCTCCCAATTCTCCTAACAAAGGTGTGTAACAGCTATCCTAGTGTAATTACATACCAGTGGCTGTGACAGTTAACTGTATACTAGCATCATCGGTCTAACTAGTATCACATTCTGATACAAACTCGAAATTGGCATATCTTGAACTGTACAGAAAAACAGGTTAATGAACTCCTAGTCTAATAAATGTTAAAAAGATGAAAAGAAAAAGTGATTCATTACATTTGTTGTTAGCGGGGTAATAACTTCCGCTTTTCCCCTAACCACAATAAAAAATTCGTGAAAGCTAAATCTTCTCCTAAATCACATAGAAAAACGGGTATTCGAACACCGTTATCTCCTCCTAATTACATTCAAATACGCAAAGCTAAGAAAATTCAAAATTTACAAACAAGCGGGATTGTAATCATCCGCTAATTCTTCTCCTATTCACAGAAATCGCGATCTAGCTGAAATAAAAAAATCATTAATTACCTCCCCCTTCAGAGTTAACGTCCCCCTCCCAAAGGAGTTATGCTGATAACAACTCTGTTATCAGACTATGCCATTTGGGGACAGCTCCGAAAAGGTACACAAAAAAAAAACAAAATTCTGCAATCATCATCATGGTCATCATCTATATATACCAATAAATACTGTCAATGTCATCCACAAAAATTACGTATCATTGACACATAAATATCACTGATGACACTGAACAGATTTAAACACATATACATAAATCGTATCTAAGAATAAAGAAAAAAGAGTGTAAATAATTTATAATATACGATGATCACATTTCATCCAATAACTTTTACATGAATCTCCTTTTTTTTTTTTACATAAATTCACTTTGGAATGCACGTTATTTTACAATACAAATTCTTAAATCACTAATTCTCTTTCACTCTTCTCATTCATATCCAGAAACATTTTACAATTTCTAAACTTTCCAATATCGACTTACAAAATTTTCAGCTATCAGTCAGCTGAAAAAAATCTACAAAAATACATTTTAACTCACGTAAATACAATAACTAGAACCTCGATGAACAAGAATGCAAAAAAACTCTATTCACACAAGTATAAACTCGAACTACAACAATTTCACTTTTCAAAAATAAATATCGAACTCTAAAGTTTCAACAAGAAATTAAACATCGCTAACTATACAATTCACAATAAGGCTTCTTCTTCGTCTTCATCTATTCCAGGAAAAAAAACATTTTATAACTCAATCAAGTGCCAAGTGAAAGAAAAATATACTTAAATTTTATTGTTGGCACTCCGTGGCGATAAATCATCTAGTCCGTTTCCGATAACATCTTTCCGTCGTCGTTGGGTGGCTTCACGTAAAGTTGTTACTGAAGATCTCGTTCAAGTCAAGTCGTCGCTGTAGATCTCTCTCGTGACGTCATCTTCCCGATGTTCGCTGCCGGTTGTCGCTCTGCAGGCTCTGGTCGTTTCGTCGGCTTTTCGTTACGCTCTCGACGTTGATGGAACAGCTGAATCTGGCTTTGTCAGTCTTTGTCCTGTTGTGTGCAGTAGGTGATAATCTAATCGGTTTTTTTCTCTTCTGGGTGGTAAAGGTTCAATATCATCATCAGAGCCATCATTCTCCAGGGTTGGTTGTAGAGCATCTGCTTCTGATCTAGAAAATTCTATAGAAGTTTTGTATTTTTTTATATTCACAACATTAAAGTACCCTACTGAGGCATTAGTGGTCATATTGGCCAATTCATACAGAAGTGGAGAAAGTTTCTTCCTTATAGCATATGGTCCAGCATATAATGGTGCAAATTTCTTTATAAATCCTCTTTCTTTATCACTCTTATGGTGTGTTTTAATCAAGACCTTATCACCTACTTTAAATTCCATATGTCGTCGTCTTTTATTATAATCCTCTCGTTGCTTTTGTTGTGCTCGTAGGGAATTATCTTGTGCCCTTGAAATGGCTCGAATATGCTGTTCCGTTCTAAACTCAATGGATTGTGGAGATGCTGGTTGGCCAATGAGTCTGTCCCAAGGTAATGTTAGTTCTCTTCCAAGAAATATCCGTGAAGGCGTGAATTTGGTGGTTTCATGTAATGAAGTGCGTAAAGCAAAGGAAAACTGTTGCAAATATTTATCCCATGTACTATGTCTATTTTCGACGTAAGCAGCTATCATTCTGCCAATATTTCGAATAATTCTTTCTGTCAAATTTGATTGTGTATGATATGCAGTTGTATATATATGTTTTATTTGGAATGTTTCACATACTTCAGCAAGCACATTGGAAATGAATTGGGGCCCATTGTCCGAAACTATACTCTTGGGTACCCCGTATCTGCATATAAATTCATTTACAAATTTCTTTGCTACGATTGTTGCTGTTGCATTTCTAACAGGAAATATTTCGACCCATTTCGAAAAATAATCTACCAAGACCAGAATATATTGAGATCCCGCTTGTGTTTGTGGATACGGGCCCATTAAATCCATGCCAACTAATTCCATGGGTTCGTTGGAGATCGTGCTTTTCATAAGACCACAAGGACGGTTTTGATCGAATTTTGTGGTTTGACAAATTAGGCATGTTTCTACATAGGTTTTTACGTCCTTTTTCAAAGCTGGCCAATATGATCTTTTGGCCACTTTCTGATAGGTTTTCCGTGTACCTAAATGTCCAGCTGAAGGTACATCATGTAATTCTCGGAGTACGTACTCTCTTAAATTCTTGGGAATAAATGGGCGATAACTGCCTGTTTGACTCGGTCGTCTGCAGTAGTACAAAATATCGTTAATTAATCTGAAATGTCTGGCTCTTCCAACAATACTTGAAGCTATACTAGGATCTAGAGGTAATTCATCAGTTTTCAAATAATGATACACGTTTCCATATTCTAAATCGCTTTGTTGTTCAGTGATTAAATGTTCCTTGTATTCGATGGGAACTATTGTGGCGAGTGAGGGAGCAAAAGGCTTATCTTCGAGCTCTGGCGTAACTTCTGCCGGCCACACGGGAGCACGGGATAATGCATCTGGTAGCTGATGTGCACTTCCCTTTCGATGCTCGACCTTGAAATTAAATTCTTGTAGGCGTAATGCCCAGCGCATTAGACGACCTGTTAGATTGGTAGATGTCTGTAACCATTGTAAAGCAGCATGGTCAGTAAAAATAGTTATGTCGGATGTGTCTAATTGTACTTTAAATTTTTCTAGAGCCCATATTACGCTTAGACATTCTTTTTCAGTCACTGTATAGTTTCTTTCAGTATGACTCAAACTGCGACTGGCATACATGATGACGTGTTCACAATTGTCATTCTGTACTTGGCTCAGCACGGCGCCGAGACCGACATCGGAAGCATCAGTGTAGATGAAAAAAGGTTTGCCTAACTGTGGCAAGGCCAACACGGGAGCATGACACAATGCATCCTTTAATGTCTGAAATGCTGTATCGCAAACAGGTGTCCAGTGAAACCACTTTCGCTTTCGACGTAATTCACACAAAGGTTCGGCCAAATTAGCAAAATTGGGTACAAATTGTCGGTACCATCCACACATTCCTAAAAATCTACTAAGTTGTTTCGAATTGCGCGGTGTGGGAAATCGTTCTATGGCTTCGACCTTATTAGGTAATGTTCTTACTCCATCCTTATTCACAGTAAAACCGAGGTATTGAACGTCCTCTCGGAGAAAGGTGCATTTGGACAACTTTATGGTGAGTCCGGCTTCTCTTAACCTTGCAAATACCAAATTCAAATCACGTAGATGCTCTGAAAAATCAGTAGAAAAAATGACTATGTCGTCTAAGTATACTTCACAAATTTTTCCTTTTAGGTCACCCAGAACTACGGACATAAGACGTTGAAACATGGCGGGTGCTCCTGATAAGCCAAACGGTAAGCAACGAAATTGGAATAATCCATCTTTTGTGAGGAATGCTGTTTTGGGTCGATCTGGTGGATATACGGACACCTGCCAATATCCTAAAGACAAATCTAGTGTACTAATAAATTTCTTGCCAGCCAGTTGTGTTAGTAGATTCTGAATAATAGGTAGTGGATATCTGTCGGGGACTGTAACAGCATTTAATTTTCGATAGTCTACGCAAAATCTCAAATCACCAGTTTTCTTTTTAACGAGCACGACCGGTGAAGCCCAAGGGCTAAAACTTGGCTCTATTATCCCATCCTCTAACATTTCTTTAATTTGTGTTGAAATTATCTCTTCTTTACTGGGAGGATAATTATATGGTTTGCTGTAAACAGGTCTATTATTGCCGGTGTCGATATGATGTTCTAAAATCTGACATCTACCGGGCTTGTTGTTAAAAAGTTCGTAATTAGCATTGAGCAGAGTTTCTAACTTAACTCTCTCGCTATTTCCCAAGTGAGCGTTGTCAGCATGTTTTCTAATGTCTAATTTTATCTGATCGATATCGAGTTTTTCTTTCATTGTTGCTTTTAATGAAATAGTATTGTTGGCAAAATCAAATTCAATCAAGTGTTTCCGTATCGCATCTATTCCTATTAAAGAGTCGTATAATAATTCACTTATTACTAAAAATTCAAGTCTTATCTCCACATTATTTAAAGTGATAGGTAACTCGACAGTTCCTTGCGGAAAACACTGCTTGGAAGCACAAGCTAAGTTCAAAGGTCCACCGGACCACGGCTGCAAATTCAGTTTACAATTTTTCTGAATTTTATCCCATACTTTCTTACGTAGACATGTAAGATCAGCTCCTGTATCAATGCGAGCTATGAATTCTGTCTTATCGTGATAAAGCTTCACAAAAGGTAAATGTAAGACATTATGTATACCCACAGTAGCAAGACTTAACTCATGAGAGGGCTTTTGTTGAGGAACCTTGACCTCTCGCTTCAAAGATCCCGATGAGAGTTTCCCGAATTTTCATTCCTTTGGTGACAGTATTTCTCAATATGTCCTAGTCGGCCACAAAAGTTACAAGTGATAGTTTCTCTCTTTTGTTTAACCAAAGTTTTAGGTCTAGTGTTATGGTTTGAAGCTTGACGTGGCAAAAAGTCTCTACTTCGTTCATATTCTATAGTTCTTGGCGCGTTCGGCGCAAATTGTCGGGACCGTGTAAATTGCGGTCGTGCGGGAGTCATTCTACGCGACTCAACCTGATATCGCTGCTTTGGCGGGAATGGCATCCATTGTTGGTTATGTGTATTTGCTGCAGATTCTCTTCTTGCAGTGTATTGCCGAGTCAATTTGACTAAATTGGACACGGAATTTATGTTTCGTACTTCTAGGTATTCTCGGATGGGCAACAGTAATTGAGACAATATGCAATTTACAATATCAATTTCAGCGGCATCAGCATCGTACAGCTGGTATAATTCTACTGTACCCCATATGAATTTTTCTATGTCATCTCTTTCCCTTTGTCTTCGTGAAAACAACTCTGTAGCTAGTTCTGTAAAATCATTATAAGCCGGATATATGTCCATGATTTCATTTTTAAATTCTTCCCAAAGTTCTATGCCATGACGACATCCTACGTTATTCCACCATTGCTTAGCACATCCAATTAGGCAAGATACTGCTAAAACAACTTTTTTGTTGCTTGGCACTTCATGTAAACGGAAGTGCTCCTCCATGGACTTGACAAATGTCCACGATGACGGACGTTTCGAACCGTCGAACCTTATCTCAGGTAAAGGCCAATTAACATAAGGTCTATAGTTAATGGATGGGTTGGCAAATTGTCGTTGTGGCGGTTGAAAATACTCTGTTCTATCGCTTGCTTCTGGCGGAACAGAAAATGGAACCTTACGTTCAAAGTTTCTTCGTTGGTGAACTGACGTAGCATTGTCAGCAAATTTAGGGGTTGTTGTCGTTCCCCTTTTCTCCCGATTATCATCAAGCAGATTCATTAGCACTTCTGCTTCCATCATTACATCTTTCAATCTACCCTTTACTCTTTCTATGTCGGGAGTCATTATGGCGGAATCGGCCATACTGTTAGCAGACATGTTTAGCGGTCTGCTGAAATTTGGAATTTTGGAAATTTTGAAAACGTTTTATCTTGAGCAGCGCTCAAAGGTACTGCTATACAACAATAATAAAGCTATAACTAAGCTTTACAATAATATAAATTTGCTTGTAAAAAAAAATTTCTTATCGTCCTACGTACTTGTGTGTCCGGACACTTCTAATTACATACAACAATCTTAAATATTCAGCAATATCAAAGCTGAAACTTCAGTACCTTTGAATAATATACACAAACGTTAAGCTACTTGCTCAACAAAAATTCTCGGCTTAAGCTGCCGTTAAATCTACAACTAGTATATACCACTATTGAGCTCAAAAAAATTACTATCTTTAAATACTGGCGAGTCCCTGTTCGTTGCGCCACTTCTTTTATCTGACTCTGTAACGCTCCAAACAATGTAAAATACTTAAAGTTTAATGCTCCGGATAGCTTTAACGGGCGCCAGGCAATCATTAACAAATTGCCAAAAATGTAGAAGAAGTTGATTTAGGGTTCCAGTGCCAGTGAGCGTTCATAAGTGAGAGTCAAAAGAATTCTTAACAATATAGAGTTAATGTAAAAAAGGTTCTAAATCAGCGTTGCTCAAGATAAAAACTATTGACTCAAAAGTTTGTAACATAACAAAATAGATTTATTTCCAAAAATAAGTAACTCACCAAGAACATCAATGAAGAAACTAAAATCTGTGCTACACGCACGGTGCTACGCACCTTACTACATCTCTCTGCTCTCAAAGCTCAAGTGACAAATCCTCAAGTGACAAAATCCTAAGTGCTAAATCCTTCCAAGTGCCTCGCAGGGCACGGTTTTGACAAAAGACCGGCGCATGCCGGGAAAGACATTTGCATACAATGACGGACGCAAGCTATGACGCAAGAGGGGGCGTGTCCCTGGCACGCGCTTTAACGGTTACGGTCGGGAGTTCGGAGTTGCGCGTACGCAACTCCTAGAAACTTGAAAACGAGTGCTGTGATGCCGAAACGGAAATAAAAATCCCCAAAATGATAAATATAACGTAAATTAAACAAAAACTGGTTAAGGTAAAGCAAAAGTGAACGATGGGGCATCACATCCCAACAGCTGTTCCAGTGGGCCCAACCTTCTCTTGAGTCTTCAGAGTCCATGTGACCTGGCCATTTAGCCCATGGTGTGCAAAAAAGTGCCGCTGAGAGGTAAAACAACCCAACCCACCCAAAAGAAACATATCAAAGAGCCACAGTTACATTTCTACGTCATACTTTACACATCGACATCATACTTTACACTTCGACGTCACACGCCACTTGAACAATGCCATCTGTTGGCTGAGTACCCAGTAAACTACGCTAACCGCTGTTTAGTTAAATGTGCATTAAAAGTGTCCTGGTAAAAGTGACTCTCTTATGGAAGTGAACGGAAGAGGGAGGGCTGCCAGATTAGTGTGGACTACTGATCTGGACAACTATGGTTCCTTTTTTTCTTCTTTTTCTATTCTGCTGAGCAGTGATCAACCACACAGGGTCCTGGTGTTGACCATATAAACCTATTGAACTGGCTGAAAAAGGCTCTGATCTTGATTATGGATCCTGAAATTTCTGCACTGGTAGGCTTCTGTGGAGGGAAAATCTTCCAGTGTGTGTTCTGTTTGTTTGTGGGTTGACAGCCCTAAGTGAATAGATTCACAGGATATGTTTATTAGCTGGTGGATAATCCTGAGCAGAGGTCATCGCAGGCACTTGAACTCTTTGCTTCTACTGGCATCGTCAAATTCTACATTGGAAGAAGTCTTCCAGTGTAGATGGCTTCAGCCTTTAGTGGTGGGGGAACGGGTCTTTGCCCCATGTCTGCGATTAGGGGGCTGTTTGATATTGTCAGCATTCCCTCTCTCAATAAACATAGTTTCTTTAAACATCCCACAAACCATTTTCTCTCCATAGGTAGTTGGAATGTGAGGACTCTGCACAGAGCTTTTCCTCTTGATTCTTCACACAAGTATTCACCGTTATAATTTAGATATTCTCGGCTTGCAAGAGACCAGATGGACAGATAAAGGTCAGATTCTGAAAAACAATAAATTTCTCTTTTCATGGAGGGAAGAAAATAAACGTCACCAAGGGTGGGTCTGCTTCTCAGCAGACACACTAGTGATGCTCTTCTACCATATGAAAGCATTGATGAAAGGTTACTTACAACAAAATTTCAGACAAGTATTAAAGACTTCAATGTTATCTGCTGTTATGCCCCCATTGAGGATGCCGATGAGGATGAGAAGGATAGGTTTTATGAACAACTTCAGGATATTTTGAATTCTGTCAAGAAAGGAGATAATACCCTTGTTCTAGGTGACTTCAATGCCAAAGTTGGTACTGACTCTGGCCTTTGGGGAGGAGTGATAGGCCCATTTGGTATTGGTAGCTGCAATGGGCAACATCACGTACAGATAAGTAAACTCAATGGTTTCAGAATAACTAACACTTATTACAAACACCGTGATCTACATAAGTACACATGGGTTTCACCCGATGGGCTGCATAAGAATATTACTGATTATATATTAATTAACAGTAAATGGGCTAGTTCTCTTAGAAATACCAGGTCATATAGGGGAGCTGAAATTGGATCTGGCCATTACTTTGTTAAAAGTGTCTTGCAACTTAAACTAAAAAAGTGTTGTGCTTGGGTTAAAAAATTTACTTGCAATACTGAAGCTCTGAAAGACCCAGTTATAGCGAAAGCTTACCATGATAGGTTACTTAGTCATTATGACAGTCATGGTTTGCTTACTACTGAAGTTGAGGAAGAATGGGACCATTTTAAAAGGCTTTTTGGGGAACTAATAGTACTCTTTTAGGAAAAAATTAGCAAAAGAGACAGAATTATCTGAGTGATAAGGCACTTGGACTTATTTCGGAAAGAAAGAACTGCAGGAATGTCCTTAATCATTACCCCTACTAGTCCTAATAGAAAGCATTACAGAGACCTTAATAAACGTATAAAACTTCAGTTAGCTGCTGATAAGAATATTTGGCTTGATAGCTTGGCTGACAAAGCCAAGGAAGCAGTTAGACAGCACAACAGCAGAGAGCTGTACCAGATAGTTAATGTTTCGTGTGGTAGAAAATGGACAGGTATACAGGGATTGAAGGATAAACAAGGTAAGCTTATAGAAGGTGAGGATTCTATCATGGCTAAGTAGGCTGAGCATTTCAGTGATGTTCTAAACAATGTGGTTAATTCTACTCCCATTGTTTGCAATGATGATAGATGCATTGTTGGCTTTAATGTTGGCCCTATAACTCAATCTGAAGTTAGTTTGGCTATTTCTAAACTTAAACTTCATAAATCCCCAGGGGTGGATGAAATTACTACGGAAATGCTTAGAGCTGGGAATGTTTCAGTTACCACTTGGATGACTGAAATTTTGAATAACATTTATGATAAAGGCATGGTTCCTAAGGATTTTGCCAGAGCTATTATTATCCCTATTTTCAAAAAAGGTGATTGCAGTTCTTGTGATAACTATAGGAATATCAGCCAACTCTCTGTTCCAGGGAAAGTTCTTTGCATAATTGTGTTTAATAGGATTAAGACTCTGGTTGACAGGCAATTGTAGATCAGATATTTTCACTAGGCAGATTCTTGAGAAATGTTTAAGAGTTTCAGAAACCTTTGGTTGCTAGCTTTGTTGATTTCAAAAAGCTTTCGACTCTGTTGATTGTCATAATTTGTGGTTGATTGTGAGATCATATGATATACCAGACAAGTTTGTTAACATAATGAAAGCCCTCTATAATAACACTGAGTCGTGTGTGAGAGTTGGTAAGGCTTGTAGCAATTGGTTTAGAATTACTTCTGCTGTTCAGAAAGGGTGCATTTTGTCTCCTTTTCTCATTAGCTTGGTTATTGATTATGTTATGTGAAATTCACTTCAAGGGAAAGATTTTGGCCTTAAATGGTCTGGAGATATGAAAATTTCTGATTTAGATTAAGCAAATGATATCGATCAGATGAACTCATTAGGGCTGTTGATAAACTGGTAGTAGATTAGATTTAGTTATAAACAGAGAGAAAGCCAAAGTGATGATAATTGGTCAGGCAGGCTGTGATTCTCTTAATCTGAATGGTTGCAGTCTTGAGCAGGTGTCAGAGTTTAATTATCTTGGGAGCTACGTAACAGATACTGGTGTTGTGCAGCATGAGATTAACAGAAGAGTAGGATTGCTTCCGGGACTTTTAAGAATCTATGGAGAGTATGGAGAAATATGCATATACACCTAAAGACTAAAGTTAGACTGTATAATAGTTTGGTTTTTCTAGGGTTAGTTATGGTAGTGAAACTTGGACACTTTGTTAAGAAAAGAACAGGAAACTTGATGCTTTTGATTATAGTTACACAGTCCTGAGCTACATCTCGCCATTGCACACCAATTCTAATAACGTCCTATTTAACATTGTCTGCCTACCACATCCTAGGTCTCCCCATCTTTCTGATGCCTTTAGGCACACTGTTCATAACAATGGCCAAACCAACAGAGTCTCATAACAATCAACAGAGTTCATAACAATGGCCAACAGCATTGGGCAACATGGCCAAACCAACAGAGTCTCTCTCTGTGCAATATGCTGCTTAAAGGAGGTTGTCAACTCCTTTGCCAAACCTCATCATTAGTTACATTTTTGAACCACCCAGTGCCCAAGATACTGCGTAAACATCTAAAATCAAATCATGTAGTTTCCTGTTATCTTGTTTACAAAGTGTCCAAGTTTCACTACCGTAACTAATCCTAGAGAGAAGCAAACTAATACAGTGCAATTTTAGTCTTTACGTGTATACGCCTCTTTCTCCACACTCTCCATAGATTCTTAAAAGTCCTGAGAGCAATCCCTATTTGTCTGTTAATCTCATGCTGCACATCACCAGTATCTGTTATATAGCTCACAAGATAATTAAACTGTGACACCTGCTGAAGACTGCAACCATTCAGATTAACTGAATCACAGCCTGCCTGACCAATTTTCCTCACTTTAGTTTTCTCTCTGTTTATAACCAAACCTACTCTACTATCAGTCTCATCAACAGCTCGAAAGAAAGGGTTCATCTCATCAACATCATTTGCCAAAAGGGCTAAATCATCAGCATAATCTAAATCAGAAATTTTCATATCTCCAGCCCATTTAAGGCCAAAACTTTCCCTTGAAGTGAATTTCGCATAACGTAATCAATAACCATGCTAAAGAGAAAAGGAGACAAAATGCACCCTTTTCGAACACCAGAAGTAATGCTAAACCAATTGCTACACGCCTTACCAAATCTCACACATGACTCAGTGTTATTATAGAGAGCTTTCATTATATTAACAAACGTCAGGTATACCATATGATTTCACAATCAACCACAAATTATGACGATCAACAGAGTCGAAAGCCTTTTTGAAATCAACAAAGCTAGCAACCAAAGGTTTCTGAAACTCTAAACATTTCTCAAGAATCTGCCTGAGTGAAAATATCTGATCCATACATCCCCTACCACTTCTGAATCCACATTGCTCATCACGCAATTGCCTGCCAACCAGATTCTTAATTCTATTAAGCAGAATTATGCCAAGAACTTTCCCTGAAGCAGAGAGTTGGCTGATATTCCTATAGTTATCACAAGAGCTGCAATCACCTTTTTTGAAAATAGGGATAATAATAGCTCTGGCAAAATCCTTAGGAAACATGACTTTATTATAAAAGATATTCAAAATTTCAGTCATCAAAGTGGTAACCGAAACGTTCCCAGCTCTAAGCATTTCTGTAGTAATTTCATATACCCCTGGGGATTTATGAAGTTTAAGTTTAGAAATAGCCAAAATAACTTCAGATTGTGTTACACAGGGCCAACATTAAACCCATCGATGCATCTATCATCATTACAAACAATGGGAGTAGAACTAACCACATTGTTTAGAACATCACTGAAATGCTCAGCCTACTTAGCCATGATAGAATCCTCACCTTCTATAAGCTTACCTTGTTTATCCCTCAATCCCTGTGTACCTGTCCATTTTCTACCACACGAAACATTAACTATCTGGTACAGCTCTCTGCTGTTGTGCTGTCTAACTGCTTCCTTGGCTTTGTCAGCCAAGCTATCAAGCCAAATATTCTTATCAGCAGCTAACTGAAGTTTTATACGTTTATTAAGGTCTCTGTAATGCTTTCTATTAGGACTAGTAGGGGTAATGATTAAGGACATTCCTGCAGTTCTTTCTTTCCGAAATAAGTCCAAGTGCCTTATCACTCAGATAATTCTGTCTCTTTTGCTAATTTTTTCCTAAAAGAGTACTATTAGTTCCCCAAAAAGCCTTTTAAAATGGTCCCATTCTTCCTCAACTTCAGTAGTAAGCAAACCATGACTGTCATAATAACTAAGTAACCTGTCATGGTAAGCTTTAGCTATAACTGGGTTATAGTAATTTTTTTTACAGGTAAATTTTTTAACCCTAACACAACACTTTTTAAGTTTAAGTTGTAAGACACTTTTAACAAGGTAATGGTCAGATCCAATTTCAGCTCCCCTATATGACCTGGTATTCCTAACAGAATTAGCCCATTTGCTGTTAATTATTATATAATCAGTAATAATCTTATGCAGCCCATCAAGTGAAACCCATGTTTACTTCTGTATGTCACGGTGTTTGTAATAAGTGTTAGTTATTCTGAAACTCTTGAGTTTATTTACCTGTAGGAAACATTGCCCTTGCAGCTACCAATACCAAAAGGGGCTATCACCCTGCCCCCAAAGGTCAGTCAGTACCAACTTTGATAGTGAAGTCATCTAGAACAAGGGTAATATCTCCTTTTTTGGCAGAATTCAAAATATCCTTAAGTTGTCTGTAAAACCTATCTGTCTCATCCTCATCGGCATCCTCAGTGAGGGTATAAGCAGATAGTTCGGACCTTCTAATTTTGTCTGAAATTTTGCTTTAAGAAACCTTTTGTTAATGCACTTATATACTAGAAGAGCATCACTAGCATATCTGCTGAGGAGGAGACCTACGCTTTGGAGATGGTTATTATCGTCCCTTCCTAAAAAGGGTATTTGAAGATTATTTTTAAAAATCTGACCTTTATCTGTCCACGTGGTCTCTTTCAAGTTGAGAATATCTGAATTGCAATGTGAAATTTTTGTGTGAGGACATCAAGAGAAAAAGCTCTGTGCAGAGTCCTCACATTCCTATGGGGAGAAAATGGTTAGTGGGATGTTTAAAGAAACTATGTTTATTGAGAGAGGGAATGCCAACAATATCAAACAGCCCCCTAATCGCAGACATGGGTCAAAGACCCGTTCCCCCACCACTAAAGGCTGAAGCTTGCTCTGTAATAATTAAGGAAGTGCTTAATGGGCTAGTGTAGTCCAAATAAGCAAAGAACTAGTAGCACTTTTGGCACCCTGGGCATGAAAAAAGATGCTTCTTCGAATTTAATGAGTAGAAAAAATTGCACATACGTAAGTTTGAATTTAGTTCATTTTCATCATTTATCACTTGTAATATACACTTTCCATCTGTATGGCATTTATCTGCAGATTGTGGCTTGATTGCCTGAACAGCATTTACATGTGACATAATGGAATATGTACTGTAGGTAGAAAATGTTCATATTAGATGAGATGTTGATTGGCAGCCGGTAGCTCAGTGGTCCAGAGCACCTGACATGTTATCAGGAGGTCGTGGGTTTGTATCCCACGCAGCTCAAGACAATTTGTCCTCTAAATTTTGAATCGACTCAAAAGTGGTAATGAGTGCAATTTTTATATTTTCCCCTTAGGTGAAACGATTATAACTCCTTACAAAAAAATTTTTGACTCAAAATATTTTGGGCAATTAGACATTTTATATGTACTAACATTTTTGCCACAAGATTATTGAAATCTATGATGGGCGGTGAACTAAACTGGTTGAATTAACATGGAATGACCTATATACTAATTAGTAGTAGTAATAATGTAAATTACGAAAATTGTAGTAGACGTTGTTTGTCTACTGCAATTTTTTTGTGGCAACTGTAAGCTACCATTTCTCCCATGCAGCATGATGAGACGCCTGTTACTGACAGCCCAAGAACTTTTTTTTTCTATACTTTAAATATTTAGTTTATTAACCCTTCCAGTGTCCACATTGTGTATGTTCGCAGAATCCGAAATGAGAGGCCAAGGACATATGTTTTTAGTACCAAAAAATCGATTTTTAAAAAATAAAAATTGCCATGGGAATGTTTTTTATATATATCTTATAAAAATACATAATTCAAGCTTGAAAAATAATATACTGCTGACCTTTAGAAGTGCAACACCAGGACAGACAAGAGATACCAAAGCCATATTTAGTGAATACATAGCTTATGCTACAAGAATCAAATGATTACAACTCAGTTAGACTTGTGGAATACAAAGAAATCAGTATCATGTGCGACGTTCTTGGTACCATTGCAGTCTCATATGCTTGTGTTGTAGAGTCAGTGGTAGCCAAAACAATGGGCACCTAGCAAAGATGCCCTGATGCTGCTGATGGCATCGAACTGTACGTGCGGACACTGGTTGATGTACAGCACACCCTAACTGTTGAGTTAAGGTGTTTGATGCGGCTGTACGATCATTCAAAGCCATGCACACGAGATGTCCTCTTGTTCGTTTGTGTGACAAGGCTATTGTGATCCTTCATGTCGGTGAGTTCGTTCCTCCTCTACTCACTGACACCATATTCTCATCACTGTGGCAACATTCCATCCAACATGAGCACCGATGTCTTGGTACGATAATCCGCCTTCCCCTAATCCCACAATTCTCCCTCGATCAAAGTCGGAAACCTGATCATATGGATGCCATGTTCTTCGACGTTGCATACTTGAGTGCAACAAGTGCGCAAGAACTGCAAATAAATACAATTCCAGTGCTTTACACTGGCTCTTTGTAATCTCCTCTTATACCACTTCCAGGGGGCGTTCGTGTCACACATGATATGTGTATGTGCTGCGCTTTGAATCATTTACATGTTCTTCCATGGGCTACCCATCTTGCATATTTCGAGACAATCTGATGAGTTCTTCTTGGTGTTGCACTTTTAATGGCTAGCAGTGCATTTCGTTTTTAATTTGATGCATATTTAAACTACAATATAA
The DNA here is from genome assembly GCA_038380435.1 of Ryuthela nishihirai. Classification (NCBI taxonomy): domain Eukaryota; kingdom Metazoa; phylum Arthropoda; class Arachnida; order Araneae; family Heptathelidae; genus Ryuthela; species Ryuthela nishihirai. Next base: position 87,714,267 of record JAWZYU010000002.1, read on the forward strand.
ATAATTTGATAAAGCCATCTGATTGCCATTTCTTAGAAGCACTAAATGGTATTGCCGATTTGCTTGTTAATGTTTTTATTTGCTGAAGCAAACCTTCTGATTTTACCTCAGAAGTTTGATTTGAACTATTATCAACAAATTTTTCCTTAAATTTTCGAAAATCTCCTAAATATTAACAAAAAAAAACTACTTTTTTTAAAAACAATTTATTTTGGAAGTAACTACAAAGTACACCATTTTTTTCTGTCATAAACCTATTTAATCCCAAATTATTTTAATAATTTTTCCCAGCATTCTATGCATCTTTCCCACTTTTAAAATCGAAACTGGAAATACATCCATCTTAGAAATTCTAAGTGCAGCTGCACTTAATTACGTTATGGCTCACTGGCAAACAAGATACAGATGGTTGACATGCTATCTCCGTTCTTTCTTCTATAAGTGGCTCCCATATTGTTTTGGTCTAGCATATTGGATACCCTTTTTAAAGTTAGTATTTACTTTTTTTATATGAAGGTGAAGCGAAAGGCGTTTCTACGCTGATTCTTGCTCAACAGATGGCGCTGAATATCGCCCGATTCCTAGGGGGTGTTGAAGGTGGGATTGATCATAGGTGGAAGGACATCAGGAGGCTTCCGTATTGTTTGTGCTAAAGGGGGTCTGGAACTGATTTCTAAAAATAGTTTGTGTTGTTTTTCTCTGCTGAGGTCTTGCCTTCCTCACAGATCATCTACTATGGCATATAAACTGACAGGCCGTTGTTACACCTTTGTCGTAAGCAGCTGCTTGGAGAATAATTTACTATTATTTTTTAAATTCAAAGCAAATATTTAAGACTTGAAAGTTATCTGTTGTTATGCCCCACAGGATTTTCTGATGAGGACAAGAAAGGTAAGTGTTAGAGAAAACTTCAGGATATTTTAAATTCTATCAAGAAAGGAGATATTACCCTTGTTCTAGGCAACTTCAATGCTAAAGTTGGTACTGACTCTGACCTTTGGGTAGGGTGTTAGGAAGGCACTGGTAGTTCCAATGGCAATAGGGAATGTCTCCTACAGGTAAGTAAACTTAACAATTTGAAAATAATACACATACTACAAACACTGGGACATTTATAAATACACATGGGTTTCACCTGATGGTTTTCATAGAAATATGACTGATTATATATTAGGTTAGTTCCATTAGGATTATGAGATCATAGACGAGAGCCGATATTGGGTCTGACCATTACCTGGTCAGAAACGTCTTGCAACTGAAGCTAAGAAATGTGCCAAGATTAACAGAATTGCCTTTAACACGAAGCTCCGAAAGATCCAGATATAGCCAAAGCATATTATGACAGGTACTTAGTAAATATGACAATCGTGGTTTGCTTGCTACCGAAATTGAGAAACAATAAGATCAGTTTAAATATGCTTTTCTTGAAACTAAAAATATTGTGTGGGTAAAGGTTGAAGAGAGAAAGTAATTTGAGTGATAAGGCTATGAAGTTTAATTTTGAAAGAAGACATTGCAAGAATAATTTGAATCAAACCCTACTAGTCCTAATAGACAGAATTACAAAAAGCTTAATAAACGTACAAAGGATCAATTAACAGGTGATAAGAAACTTCGGCTGATAGCTCGGTTGACAAAAGAGGGGAAACACCTAAACAGCACAATATCGGGGAATTGTACGGGATAGTTAATGTTTAGTGTGGAAAGAAACGGACAGGTACACAGGAATTAAAGAATAAAAGTGGCAAGGCTGTTAAAGGTGAGGATTCTGTCATAGCTAGGTGGGCTGATCATTTTTGAGATGTAAGTGTTAGGGGGTGAAAGGTGGTATTCCTCCCTTTAAATAAATTTACGTATTCTGTCATGGCTTGGTGGGCTGATCATTTTTGATGTGTAAGTGTTAGGGTGTGAAAGGTGGTATTTCTTCCTCCCTTTAGCATGCTTGGCTACTGATCTAAGGGACCTGGGTTCGAGCCCCGGATTAGGCATGGATGTGTGTGTCGTTTTTCTGCTGAGGTCCTGCCATCCTCTCAGATCTCCTACTGTGGCATATAAACTGACAGGCTCCTGTCAGACCTCTGTGGCAAGCAGCTGCTTGAGGGGGTATTTATTTTTTATTTTTATTTAAATAAATTTACATATTTTATTCTGTCGTACATTGCGTTGATTTCTTAGGAATTTATTGGCCGTAGTTATTCGTTTACTATAAAGATAACGCCATTAGTGCAGCTTAACAAAATAAGGTTGATTCTTGTATTATAAACAAAACAATTTAATAATTAGAAATGTTTACAAACTTAGGAGGGGGCCTCAAAACAATAGATAAACTCTCCTCTCCTGAGTTAGAGTTCATGCTGACTCTTGCAATTTGAATAACTATTTTGAAAAATTGATCAAAGTTTTTAAGGGCTTCTCTCTGGCCCATGACTGTATTTGCTGCTGTCTTGATATTATACGTGGAACTGATTTAAACGCTTATATAACTTTCTTATTCATAGGAAAACCAGGGATCATTCCCTACCTCTTATTGTGATCGTGTCCTCGGCAGTTGGTGATCCTCATACCAACAGGGAGTGAAGGTCAGGAGAGCATTAGTCCATGATTGCGTCTGTTAACGTTGACGAAACCAAGTTTTGCGCGACGGCGCTTGAAGAGGGAGCGAGGGCATACAGGAACAGGTGACCACTATAGCATTACGGTAGGGCGACCTTTCAGTCTGACGGCATCTCCGATCATCAGAGCGAGTCTGATTCAGATGCCGACTTTACGACGTTGTCAGATTATATCGTGTACAATCACCATCTCAGAGTGACTTTTCCTTTTTATCTCTCTCTAAACGTTTTTCGCGCAGAAATCCCTGTTTGTTCTTTTGTCCCTTTTTCACCTTCCTCATTGGTCGTCCCTATTGCCCCTTCATGCTTAGCCCCGTGCATCGAGACCAATGGAGGACTCCCACAAATTTTCATAGGCCCACGTGGTCCTGAGATTCTGGGGGTGGTAATATTTGTGGCTCCTAACCATGAATTTTGTTTTTCTGTGCGCTTATGGTTCCCAGAATTAGTGTAGGAGGTCATTAAGGGATCACCTGAACGCCAGGGGGCGGTCGGCATTTGTCTTCCGTTCACTAATTGAGGATATTTTCGGTGGGCGCCGTTTCACAGGGAATACGATGTGAATCATAGGAATATTTCACAGGGTGCGATGTGAATCATAGGTTGGAGCGGCAACAGGCTCCGTTGAAGTACAGATGTGACTAAAGTTTTGTGGCTTGTTCACATTGTTATCTTGGGAAAAGCGATGTGTTTAATGGCGTACTAGTAGGGTGTGGAGCAAACCTACAGATGTCTCTAGCTTTCTCTTGGGAAAAGAAATTTGTCGCGCTTCTGCGGCCTCCTTAGGAACAAAAGGGGACCCGCCAAGGTCACAACGCGCTGATGAAATCCACTGTTTTGAAGAAATATGCTTCTCAAGTTATGAACAGATTGTGATCGGTTCATAACACAAGCAATGTGGTTAGTTCTACTCCTGTTGTTTGTAATGATAATAGAGGATTAACACTGGTTTCAATGTCAACCCTATAAGAATCCTATCTGAAGGTATTTTGGCTATTTCTACACTGTAACCATACTGCTCACAAAAATTAGGGGATATATTATCGCTTCATATTCATTTTGAAATATCCCCTAATTTTTGTGAGCAGTATACATAAATCCCCAGAGGTAGATGAAATTCATATTGAAGTGGTTAGAACTGGGAATGTTTCTGTTATCACATGGCTGACTGAAATTCCCAATATCTTTTATGATAAATGATTTTACCAGAGCTATTATCATCCCTATTTTTAAAAAAGGTGATCGCAGTTCTTGTGATAACTATAGGGGCATCAACTTCCTTTCTGTTCCAGGCAAAGTTCTTTGCATCATTGTACTTAACGGAATTAAGAATCAGATTGACGGACAATTACATGATGAGCAGTGTCGATTCAGAAGTGGTAGGTGGTGATGTGTAGATAAGTTTTTTTTCACTTAGGCCGATTCTTGAAAAACGTTTAGAGTTTCAGAAACCTGTGGTTATTAGCTTGAGTTCAAAAAGGCTTTTGAATCTGTTGATCGTCAAAATTTGTGGTTGATAGTGAGATCCTATGGCATACCAGACAAGTTAGTTAACTTACTGAAAGCTCTCTATAATAACACTGAGTCATGTGTGAGAGTTGGTAAGGCTTGTAATTGGTTTGACATTTCTTCTGGTGTTCGACAAGATTGCATTTTGTCTCTTTTTCTCTTTGGTTATTGATTATGCTATGTAGAATTTTTTCCAAGGAAAAGATTTTGATCTGAAATGGTCTAGAGCAGTGGTTCTCAACCTTTTATGCTTCACATACCCCCTGGAAATGTGTATGTAACTGGCGTGCCCCTTGTATAGATAGATAAAACTATAGTTATAGCATAACAATGGGAATAAAATAAAACATATTTATATATATATACACATTAAATTTTGTATTCATAATTACATATATCGATCAACACCAAAAATGATATAAAGAATTAACAAATCTTATAAAATTATAAACATTTTACTGGTAGTAGTTTTACTGGTATTATAAACATTTTACTGGTAGTAACATTTTACAGTGAAATGGTTGCGCTTGTTTATGCTTGCAGAGTTCACCAATGGTTGGGGTTATCTTGCTAAGGTAGAGTCGCAAGTCATCTTCAACATCCAGCATGTTCCTCTTTATTTTTTAAAGCAGTTAAAGATGAAAAACTAGTTTAACATAAATAAGTTGTTGTGAAAGATAAGAAATATTTGACTGCAATTCTTGACAAAGTTGGATATTCCTTCTCGAATCCAAAAACTAATCAATGGCTTTTTGGAATGATACAAAGTTACTCAATCAACTCTTCTTTATTAGACAATGGAAGCTTACATTTTTCCGAATCAAATGTGAAGGGGTCTTGAATCCATTCTTGCGTTTCATCACGGGGTGGAAAATACTGCCTTATGAGAATTTTAAGAGTGCTTAAGTGAACGATTATTTGTTTTCTGATGTCTTCAAAGTCTGCAATCGTTTGCTCATTTTCTTTAAGAAATGAATCTAGTCGCTGAAATTGGTGACAGCTGTTCTTTTTAATTCCGTTTTCCCAGAAAGAATTTTTTTTTTATCATAGTCTCTGTTTTCTTCTTAGCATAGAACACATCAACGTTGTCTCGTTGCAATGATAAGTTCAAAATATTATTTTTTTTCAAAAATATCACCTAAATATGCTAACCAAGAATAAATAACCTAAATATGTTCTCAAATAAAGTCGAAACTCGTTATCCATGAAAAAAAAGACGTATTTCATTGAGGAGTTCAAATAAACGGCAAAGAACATTTCCTCGTGACAACAAACGCATTTCTGTGTGAAGTAGCAATCTCTTATGCTTCTGGATGAAGACAACTATGAGTGAATTTACATTCTGGTGCAAGTTGTTTTATACGACCTGCTAGTCCTGTGATATAACCACTCATTGTTTTTGCTCCGTCAGTACATACAGAAATGCAATTTTTCCATTCAGGGTTGTTTTTCGCACAAAAAGTAATGAATAGTATTAAAAATATTCTCACCTGTAGTAGAAGTTTTGAGAGGCTTACAAAATAAAATATCTTGATAAATATTGCATCCTGGAATTTTCCACCTACAAACACAAGTGGACAAACAAGCACAAGTGGACAAACATACAAGTGGATGAGTCTGTCGACTCATCCACTTGTATGGCAAACCACGGGCTACATTGAATAGCTTGAATGAGTTGGTCCTTAATATTACAGGCCATATCTTTAATTCTCCTGGAAACTGTGTCGTTCGATAAAGGAATAATTCTGATAAGGTTTGCCTCTTTTTGACCAAACATACAAGAATCTATTATCTTCTGCTGCTGGAAGAATGAGTGACTCTTATTGTGTGAACCTTTCCGGCTTTGGCAATTTGAAGGCCTTACTTTGTAAGACGCTTTAAGTGCACTTTCATTTCTTCTACACCAGAAAAATGCTTAATTACGTTTTTTCTACTGAAGTCTTCCAAAAGACGTTCAAAATATCTTAAGGGCTTATTTTTCAAGTGCTCATGTTTTGTTTCAAAATATCGCCGTAAAAACGACAGTTTCATAGAATTTGATGACAGGACTTCAAAGCAAACAACGCATTGTGGATTTGTTTCTACTAAATTCCCTGACCATGTAAAGCCAAATTGTAAATATGATATTTACGCTTTTAAATTTTTTTTATCACTTGATTGTTTAACATTTAACGTTCTTTTAGTTACTGCCGAATCCACCTCTTTACTCACATGGGATGATGACGTAGTCGTAGATATAGAAGCAATCGGCTCCGGCTCCACGTTACTTTTCTTCTTAATTATCCATTCATGTTTCAAGACACTTTAGAAACACGTTCATTTAACGGGGCGGGGGTGCTCAGTCGGTAGCGCGCCAGGCTCGTAATATGTAGTTCCCAGGTTAGAGTCCCAGCTGGGTCAGCGTTGAGATTTATCTCCGCAAAATTCCCCGCCCTGCCCACGGTCAGTAGGAGACACCAGTGGGCTTGGAAAGGCCGTCGTCCGTCGGATGGGGACGTTAAGCCGTGGCGCCGTGTGCGGGAGAGCCATACCCTGTGCACGTTAAAGAACACGCTTGATGGCCTTGATGGGAGGCTACCATCTGTCTCCCAACAGCTGTTGCAGTGGGTCCACTCCCCCAACCTTCTCTGAGCCTTCGGAATCCTTGTGACCTGGCCATTTAGCCCATGGTGTGCAAAAAAGTGCCTCTCAGAGGTAAAACAACCCAACTCAACGTTCATTTAACTTCAGAGTAAGCTGAAAAATAGCTTTAAGCACAGTAAGTGAAATAAATCGCAACAAATACTTAGAGCAGTAAGAAGGCACATTCACTCACTTAGAATGGATGTTTTAACTGGGCGATCAGCTGTTCGGGTAGGTTCGGCTCTCAAGTAGGAAAGGGAGGATTGACAAACGTGTACAGACATGAACTACAGCGCCGCGCTTCGTCACTCATTTCTCAGAAATTAATCAGTAGGTGTTGCCAACTTAGCGACTTTGTTACTAGATCTAGCGACTTTTGATTTCTCACGGCATGACCCAAAAATGTTTTACCGCATACCCCACGTGAGAACCCCTAATCTAGAGATTTAAAAATTTCTGAGTTAGATTATGTGGATGATTTGGCCTTCTTTGGGTATCATGTTGATGAGATGTATTCTTTTCTTTAGGGTTGTTGATGAGATTGGTAATAGAGTAGGTTTGGTGAAGAGGTCCTGTATAGTTAGAGGCTGCCCTTCTTCTTCTTACACATCCATCTAACTACCTGTCCTATTTGTAAAGCGGGCCTCGGCCCGCTTATCATCAGGACCACAAGCAAAATTCGTTGGAGGTGGCAAAGGTTGTAAGAGCAAATTTAGAATTTAGAGGCAAGGAGGCAAAATCGTTTCTGGTCGAAAAAAGCTCCAGAGATTACCATATCTGCAGCTTTTTTCGTGGAAGGAGAAGGAATTTAAATCGTAGAATCAGAGTGGGAATGGGAGGAATTGGATATAATTTAGTGAAATAATCAATTTAGAGGCCAGAATAAATAATTTGGAGAGGGGGGGGGAGGAAAAAGTCCGAAAACAGAAGAGTCAAAAGAGCGAGACGATGGATAGTGAACGCCGAAGGCTCAGCCAATGAGAATAAAGGAATTTTGGGATTGGCTGAGAGCGGGAGCTATGCTATGCTCAACGTTACAGTTTTCTGAGACGTCCGTTGCCGGCTTTCTCATCTCTCCAATCAAAATTCTCTAAATCTGTGCGAGGTGGAATGGGCGGAGCTAAGCTCAAGAGAAAGAGCTTCATTTGATAATATTTGCAAACTTTCTGAATATATTAGTTAAGATTAGAGTTTTATGAATACTTAATTATGTTGGATTCCGATTCGGGATTTGATTGCGATCGGATGTGCCAAATTTGGCCCAGTTTGTTTTTCGCTTCTTTGCTTTTGTGAAGTTAATTTGTTAACTTTTGGTAAGAAGTTGTGATGCCTAAATTGGGAAAGAGCAAAAAGCCCAACGTTAAATTGAAAAAGACGGAAGGCGTCCCAATCAAGTCAAGTGAAAAGGCACAAACTAATAAGCTGGAAAAGCACATAAAAAAAAATGGAACTTTCAAACTTATACAGAAGTTATTCTTCAAATGACATCAATAAAATTGAAGTTAACAATGAAATATTTAGTGACTTGCTCCAACAAAAGAGGAAAAAAAAGAAAAAGAAACATACTAAAGAAATAATTAATCTACAAAATGAATCTCAACTACAATCGGATAATTCTAACATAACATCAGATGAAGAGGAAATCCAAATTAAATCAACAACAAATGATGAATTACAAGTAGAAGAAAATATATCACCCATTATTTTCTACAATAAAAATTCAAAGCTTAGTGACCTTGATGACACGAAGGTGACAGATTATTTCTTCAACCGTTTTCAAAAGGACTTCAGAGGACATTTTACAAGAAAGGGTGACTTAATCATTTTCCCAGACACGGACAATGAATTAACTGAATTGACAAAAATTACGGAAATATTAACCACGAAAGTAGAGTATCGATTCCCTCAAAACGACTTTCTTCTTGGAATCATGGAGGGAGTAAATACAAAATATACGGATGACATTCTGTTAAAAGAACTTAATAAATATAGAATTTTTTCTGTAAGGAGGATGAACAGATTTTCTCCAAATACAAATCATACCATCATTGCTAAAGATCCAATGGACAATGTGGTTTTTAAAATCGACTCAGACACACTGCCAAAATTTGTTTATGTTGGCCTTTCAAGGATCAAAGTCAAACCTTACTTTTTCCCTCCTCCCTTGTGCTTGAGATGTAACAGGTTTGGACATACTGGCACCGGTTGTCGAGGAAAACCTAGATGCAAAAGATGCTCAGGTCTACACTATTATAAGAATTGTACCTCAAAAACACTCTGTTGTCCAAATTGTTCAGGCGAACATCCATCGACATATTATGCCTGCCCTATAAAACGTGTAGCATGTCGTGCTAAAAGAATCCAGGAAATACATGAATGTTCCTGGAATGTTGCTTTTAAACAAGCTTTGGCTGAAAGATCTTCAAATTTTGAAAAATTCACTCCACCACTTAAGCAACAACCATTCAAACCTCATAAGGAAGTAATGGGAAAAGTAATTGACATTCATTCATGTAATGAAATTCGTCAACAATCACCTACTCATGAAAAAGAAAAGGAATTTGTCATTGAAAACATCATTGATGAAGAAGCAAGCCCTTTGACCAAACCTAGTGAAAAAATCAATCCTAAAAAATTGCAAACACAGATAAAAAATTTTGCTCCAACAGTGTCAAAGCAAAAGTCTTCTGAACCACAACCATCAACTAGTGCTTCTATTCAAAACACTTATGCTCAAGTAGCCCAAAGATCTCTTCATATTAAAAATCCGAAAAAAATTTTACAATCTCCTTGAAGCATAGAAAACAACATAAGCAATGATAACATCTCTAGAAACTTAATTATTGACTTAATTCTTCAGTTGTGTCGATATATTTGCAACACTGAAGATGAATATTCTATATTGGAAGACATCATCATAAATCTCAAGATATAATTCTTCCAATGACTTTATTTTTTTTACAGTGGAATTGCAGAGGAATTGTATCTAAAAAAAGAAGAAATTGTCTTACTCGGTAAGTACAAAAAATTAAGTGTTGTAGCACTTCAGGAAATTTTTACTAAAAAAAATACTCGAATATCCTCCTTCATTTTCTATTCTCATTTTGCCTCCGAAAAATCCAAGGGAGTTGGATTCTATGTTAGGAGAACCATCAAACATAAAATTATAAATATTACTGTAAATAATCCAGATCTTGAAATTATTGCGCTTGATATTTTACTAAAAAAATTTAAATTTACTTTAATTAATATTTATAACCCGTGCAAGTTCATTAACGAATCAATTTATTCTGAAATTCTTGATCAAGTTTCACCTCCACTATTTTTTGTTGGAGATTTCAATTCGCACCACTATGCTTGGCATTCCTATCATATAAATAGAGCAGGAGTTCATTTAAACAATTTCATAGTAAAAAATGATTTTATTATCTTAAATGAAAAACTAACCACTCATGAAAATCAAAATAATAATAGATCTATTATTGACCTTTCTTTTTGCTCACCCGAATTATATAATAAATTTTCTTGGTCACTCCTCCAAGATACAAGAGGTAGTGATCACCACCCCATTTTAATCTCTTCTAAATTCCAAATTACGGATAAGAAATTAGTTAAACTTAATAATTGGTATCAATTTCATAATCTTTTAATTCAAAATTCTCCTAATCCCGATACATGTGATTATAATATTTTTTTTAATCAAATTGAAAAACATACAAAATCTTGCTTTTCCGAAATCATGAATAAAAATCCAAAAATACATAGAAACATTTGGCACATGAATAAAATTACCACCATAAGAAAAAAAGCTGAAAATAAATCCAAAAGAACAAGAGATTTCAAAGATATAAACTATTTCAAAAAAATCAAAGCTCTAGTTAGGAAAAAACTAAAGGAATTATATAGAGAAAACTGGAAAAATTTTTCCAACTCTCTAAATCCACAAACTCCTATCTCTAATATGTGGAGAATTTTTAAAACATTGAACGAAGAACCTAAACAATTTTTTCCACTAGCAGAAATTGCTTTAGATAAAAATTTAAACATGTCCCAAACAGCAGACTTCATGGGCTCAAATCTAAAAATTGCAAATACCTTACATATTTCATATTATGAAAAAAAGATTGAAAATCGGGTAGATAAAAATATTTTAATATTCCGTCCTGATATCCCAATCATGGACGCTAAATTTTCGTTAGATGAACTTAATTATGCTATAAAAAAATTAAATCTTAAATCAGTATCAGGTCCAGATCTCATATTAAACAAATTCTTTTTTAATCTCCCACCATTATGGAAAAATAAACTGCTAGATATTTTTAATCGCATTTGGAAAAATCATAATTATCCTTTGGCCTGGTCAAAATTTTTTATAATATTCATTCAGAAACCAAATAAGCTACCATCTGATAAATAAGTCAAATTCTTATCGACCCATTTCCTTACTCTCCAACAGTTTAAAACTTTTTGAAAAATTAGTTTTTCGACGACTTAATTGGTTTTTAGAAAGCTCACACACTCTACCTTCCAATTTCTTCGGATTTAGGAGAGGCAAATCTTCTAAAGAATGTGTTTCCTGGTTAATTACTGATTTTCATATTGCTAAATCAAAAAATTTTTACTGTGTGGCGATTTTTTTCGATCTTTCACTTGCCTTTGATTCAATTTGGCAAAAAGGCCTATTACACAAAATTATTAAATTAAATATCAAAGGAAACTTATTGCAATTCCTTCACTTTAATTTAACTAAAAATCATTCCAAGTTAAAATAAATAATGATTTATCTTCAATATTTAGCATGACTCAAGGAATAGCACAGGGCTCAATTTTGAGCCCGACTCTTTTTAATATCTATCTGCATGATTTATTTAATGACTTTGATTCCGACATTAAGTTTGCAACTTTTGCGGACGATATTGTCATATGGAGTCTCGGTAAAAACATCGTACATCTAACTAAAAGACTACAATCTCACATCGATATTATTGTAAAATTCTGTAAAACTTGGCATCTCACACTTAATCATGAAAAAACAGTTTGTTTACCTTTTACCTATTCAAAAAGTCCTCCACCTGAAATCATATTACGGATAAATGATCAACAGATCAAACAAGTGACTGCATTTAAATATTTAGGTATCTATTTGGATTTCCGACTGAAATGGAACGATCACCTCACATATCAATACAGCAAAGGCTGTAAACTACTAAATTTTTTTAAATGTCTTGCTACCACTAATTGGGGTACAGCACCAGAATTTTTAATTTCTCTGTATAAAAATCTTGTTAGGCCAAAAATTGAATTTGGCTTTGAATTCATGGTCGGAATTTGTGATTACAAAATTAAAAAATTTTCTACTCTTCAAAACCAGTTCATAAAAGTTTCATTAGGCCTATTAAAAAGAACTCCCACAACCTCTCTAATTGGTGAAACAGCAATCTCTCCCTTTAATATCAGAATTAAAATTCTTTTAATTAAATATTTAGCCAGACTATATTTCAAAATTCCTCAACATCCTTTCTTAATCAATTATCAAAACAATTTAAAAAATTTTAATAATTATCATAAAATATTAAATGACGATCCTTTATTAAATTTAATTTTTAATACTTCTACTTCAGGAGATTTTTTCAATCTAATTGCGGACTGGAGTTTTTACAGACCGACAATTCGAGATAATCTTCCAGATATTTTTAATAAGAAAAATTATGCAGCGGAAACCTTAAAAATTTTATCTAATTCTTACTGTAATGTAAAATATACAAATCATATTAGCATATACACTGATGGTTCACTTAAAACAGATTTGAATGCTGCAGCAGCAGCATTTTATATACCATCAACACAAACCTCTAAATCAATCAAACTTCCATCTATCATTTCTATTTCACAAGCAGAAACAATTGCTATCATTGAAGCTCTAATATATGTTACGCAAACATTTAAAAATAGACTTATAGTAATATATACCGATTCAAAATGTGCTTTGAATATTTTAAGACAAGATTATTATTATACAAACTATACGCAATTTTTATATCAAATTTTAACTTTAACGGATTTTAATATTAGAATTTTAAAAAATAATATTTCACTTCAATGGATCCCGGCCCATTGCAACATTTCTGGTAATGAAATTGCTGATGATCTTGCGAAAAAAGCTATTAATCTACCAAACTATACTCAAACTATCTATTTTTATAAACAATTTAAAAGGTTAATTCATAATCATGAATTCCATCTCACAAATATGATTTTTAAAACTAATGGTAGTATTCAAAATAATTATAGATTTAACCTAAATTGTAACATCCAATATATAAATAAATATAATCTTTCTAGAGCACTAATGTGCAAAATTTATGAACTTAGAACAGGTGCTACAATTCTTAATCCATTTTTGTACAAAATCAAACAGCTTAATTCTCCAAATTGTAATTACTGTAATACTTTAGAAAGTATTAATCATATATTGCTAAATTGCCCAAAATATTCTATCTCAAGAAAAAAAATGTTCAAAGAATTAACTCTTTTTGGTATTGATGAATTTACAATTTACAATATTTTAGATAATCCTAATTTGGAAATCAGGAAAAATATTTATAACCTTGTAGGACAGTTTCTTTTAGAAACAGAATTATGGAAAAAAATATAAAACAGAATCTAATTTGATTTTATATTCTTAAGAATTCCAAATGAATTTCCTTTCATTTTATGTTTTCAACAAGTCAACTTTGTTCCACCTTTTCCACTTCGATGGATGGATGGATAACTTCCCTCAAAATGAATATTCTGGAGTAGTAAATCTACTCCAACTCATTCAGGTCCTTGTAAGTGTGAAAAAAAAAGAAAAAAAAAGGCATGGATAATCTATAAGTGTTTTATTGGTGGTGTTGAGAATTGAGTAGTTGTTGTTAAATCTTCGTGTTGTTTAGTGGTGTTATTGTATTTTGTAATTAAAACTTCATGTTGTCTGTGTGGTATGTGTGAGAAATTTACGAGTTGGAAAATTTGGTATATTATCAGTAGTTTTGGGTAAGCTTCATGTTGTTGATGTTGTAGCTAGAGTAAGTAAGACTACTTGTTATTTTAAACCCCTTTTTGTTTTTTTATATATTGATATCTTTTTTTTTTTTCTTGGATTTTTTTTTTTGGATCTCCCTCCCTTGGGAAAGAGGAGAGAGAGAAAAAAGAATTTATGTATTTTTTTATACAGGTTTTTTTTTTTTGTCAAAAAAGATTTAAAAAAAAAAACTCATTCTCTGGCAAGGAGAGGAGAGTTGTTTTTGTTTTAATTAAATATTTTTTTTGAGAATTAACTATGATTAGTTAAGCACTTTTTAATTAATATTATTTTTTTCCTCTCTTTTATGATTTTTTCTTGTTTAATTTTGAAATTTTTTTTTTTTTTAGAAAATTTTTTTTTTTATTTTTGGTAAGTTTTAGGTTATGTTGAAGAGTTCACAGTCTCTAAAGAATTTTATTAGTAGTTTGAGGATTTTTTTGTTGATTGTTTGGTTTTCGTGCTCTAGTATATTTGAAAAGTTAAATACTGTAATATTATGTTTTGTAAGGTTTGAGTAGTAGGTGTCTCTTTGGGCATTGAAATGTTGGCACTCAAAGATTATGTGTTCTATGGTGTGTGGGGAATTGCAGAATTTGCAGTTGGGGGATGAGATTTTATTGTATGTATAGAGTGTAGTATTTGTTACTGCCCAATTGGTTCTGATTTTAGCTATTAAACTCCTTTCAGCTTTGGTTAAGCCATAATCCTTAAATTTTTGTATGTTGTGATTAATCATGAATCTGTGTGAGTGGGTTGCATTTGTCTGAAAATATTGTTGTATATCATTGAATAAAAGTGTTTTATTTTGTTGTTTGTGAATTTGTATGAAGAAGGGAGTTGGGATGGATGTTATGTTTTTTTGGGCTTGTTTTGCTAATGAGTCTGCTTCTTCATTTCCAGTGATGCCAATGTGTGAGGGTACCCATTGTATGTGTATGATGTTTTTTTGTGAGAGATGTTTGGAAATTAAAATATTGCAGTCATTAGAGAAGATGGGGTAGTTAGATTTGAAAGGGTTGGCGTAAAGCAATTCTAAAGCAGATTTGCAGTCTGAGAAGATGACAATTTGTGAGTTGTGAAATGTAAGTGCCCATTGTATTGCTAGAATGATGGCATTTGTTTCAGCTAGTATGATTGGAGAAGCTTGATTAAATTTAAAGGAATAAGATTTTTTGAATTCTGGACATGTGAAGGCTCCTGAGGAAATTTTTGTGTTGTCATTGTGTGAGCCATCTGTGAAAATTTTGATGTGATTTTTGTATGTTATGTCAATGTGTAGGTTTGACAGGTCTAGCAGTTGATTTGAATCTAGTGATTGTTTTTGTGTAATTCCTGGAATGTCCAGGGAGATTATGGGGGGGCAGCTTATCCAGGGTGGGAAATTAGGTATGTAGTTTCCACTTGTGTTGGAGTGAATAATTTCTAGTATTTTCTGATTTTGATTTGGTGGAGATGGTATTGGGAGGATTATTGCTAGTGATTTTTTTTATAATGGGGTGTTGTCTGTTTTTTGAAATGATTCTGAAAATTAAGTTTGATAGGAGATATTTTTTGTTGATACTAATGGGGGGGATAGCTGTGTCTGCATAGAGATCTATGTTTTTACTGCCTTTTGGGATACCCAGTATGTGTCTGATAATTTTAGTTTGTATGGTTTCTAATAAATTTGTGTTGTGTTGTGAAATATTATTTAGTAGTTCAATGCCATATTGATATTTTGGTGCTATGAGGTTTTGGTATATCAAGAGTAGATTTTTAGAATTACAGCCCCATGTAGAGTGTCCGAGATATTTGAGATATTGAAATAGTTTGTTTCCTGTAGTTGTAGCATGTTTGATGTGTTTAGTCCATTTGAGTTTGGAGTCAAAGTGGAGGCCTAGGAATTTTATGTCTTTAACAATTGTGATTTTTTTGTTGTGTATGAATATATTTAGTTTTCTGTGGGGGAATTTATTTTTATAAAAAGGTATTATTGATGTTTTATCTATTGATATATTAAGATTCCAGTCTTTGCAGAATGTTGTCAAATTATCTATGTTAATTTGTAAGTTATGTTTGATAATGTCTAGGTTATTATGGTGTGTCCAGATTATGATGTCGTCTGCATAAATGCCATATTTTATATCATGTGTGAAATATTGTGGGAGGTCATGTAAGAATAAATTAAAGAGGTTTGGTGACATAATGTCACCTTGTATAATACCTGTGTTAATAAGGTAAGTAGAAGATAGATAGTTGTGAATTTTTATTTTGAATGTTTTTTTTGTAATAATGTTGAATAGGAATTTGTATATATTGCCACTAAGTTTTAGTTTTTTTAGTTTAAAGAGTAGTGCATTATGGTTGACAGAGTCAAAGGCATGTTTGATGTCTACAACGATGGCTATTAAATACTGGTTGTTGGAGAATGTATATTCTATGTCTGTAGTTAGATGAAGTAAGAGGTCTTTAGTAGATCTGCCTGGCCTGAATCCATAAAAGTGCTCACAAAGGATGTTTTGGCTTTCTATGTACCAGGTCAGTCTGTTGTTTACCATTCTCTCGAATAGTTTTAGCATGTTAGATGAGAGGCAAATTGGCCTGTATGAAGTCAGTTCTTTAGTCTTTTTTTATTTTTAAGTAGAAATATTAGATAATTGTCATACCATTGAGGGGGTAGGGTGCCTGATTTCCAGATTTGGTTAAAGTTATTAAGTAGGGCGAGTAGCCAATTTAAAGGAAGATGTTTGAGTAATCTGTTTGATATTTTATCCGGTCCATTTGCAGTTCTATTTTTGAGTTGGTTGATTGCATTGGTAAGCTCATGTAGCGTGAATGGTAGATTTAGAATATGGTCTTTGTTTTTGAAGAATCTGTGTAGAAAAGTTATGTTGTCAAATTTTTTGCTTAGTGTGTGAGAGTCATTGACTTTGTTGATGTGGTGTGTGGCAAATTTGTCTGCTATACTTGAAATGCTTTCATTATTGTGTAGGGCCAGAGATTCTATTGGTGTGGAGATTGTTTTTGGGCATTGGTTGTTGTGTAATTTTTTGTATATTTTCCATAAGTTACTGGTAGATGAGTTGGGGGAGAGTGAATCAGTAAGTAGATGCCAGTTTGATTTTTGTATATTTTTAATTTTTTTGTTGATAGCAGTTGAAAGTCTGTTAAAGTTTTCCACATCTCTGAAGGTGTTATTTCTGAGCATGATTCTCTCTGCTTTCCTTCTGATTGCCATAAGTTTATTTACAAATATTGTATGTGAGTTATTATGTGGTAGTTTTTTAGTGTGTTGTGTTGTGTGTTTGTCCTGGCATGTTGATATGTTTTGTATGATGTCATTATAAGAAGGGTAAGAGTTTTTTTGTATTTTATTATTGTGTAGGTCTGTTTTAAAGTTGGGCCAGTTGGTGAGAGATATAGTTGGTTTTTTAGTTTTATTATTATCAGGAGTTATAAATATTGGGAAGTGGTCACTATTATAAGAGTCAGGTGAGATTGACCATTTAAAAAAGTTTGCCAGGCCAGGTGTCACTAGTGTGAGGTCAATGACTGCATGTGTGTTGAGTTTATTTTTAATGGTTTTAGAGTTTTCATTTAGTATTAATAAGTTGTGCATATTAATAAATTTAAGGAGGTGTTTTCCTTTGTGGTCAGATTTCCATGAGAACCAGCTTGTGTGGTGTGAGTTGAAGTCCCCACAGATAAGGACTTCACCCGGTAAATAAGATAAAATTTTTGAGTAGGTTGATTCATAAATGGTTTTTCCTGAGTTGTAGCAATTGAGTATGTAAATTTGTTTTTTGTTGATGGTTATTTTGATTGCTAAGCATTCTAGGGAGTCTTGTAAAATAGGGATTGGTATTTGTGTTTGTGGGATGTTCTGTTTTATGTATGTGATGATGCCTTTGGAGTGTGGGGAGTTTTTTTGTTGGTATGAGATGAAATTATTAAGTTGTGGGATTGATTTTGTGAATGTTTCTTGGAGAAGGATAATAGATAGATTTTGAGTTTTGATCAAGTGTTTGAGTAGGTGTACTTTTGAGGTGATTCCTCTAGAGTTCCATTGGAGAATCTTTCGGTCACTATTCATGGAAGGCAATTTAGGGTGGATAGTAATATGTCATTAATTAGGTTTAGGTGGGGGCTGCTTGGTAATATTAAATTTAAAAGTTTCAGGATTAAACTTACGATTTGTCCTTTTGATTGTAGATTGAAAGAGATGCCCTCAGTGGGAATAACCTGAGGTATGCTTTGGTTTGCAGTATTTGTGGCATTAGATGATCCTGGTGTGATAGGCTTTGTAGACTTTGTCCCAGTAACGTTTTTTTTCACTGTTGCAGCAAAGGAGACATCTTTTGTTGGACAGTTCACCTGGTGAGAGTGGTTGTAGGATGTTGTTCCATTTGTTAGAGTTGTAGACATAGATGGGAATTCTGTTTGGTCTTCTATCTGGTACGTTTGCTTGGCCATGGAGTTGCTTGTAGGTTTCAGCTCTTGGAGATTCCTGTATATGTTGGCGGACAGTTCATTTTCTTTTAGATTTTTGTCGGCATGGTGTTGTTTTTTAGCCTTTTGAAAGGCCTGATTCCAATTTAGGTCTTCAGTTATTTGGATGTGTTTGGCCTTGCATGCTATTAATTTTATTTCGCATTTAGCGTAGGTTGCTGGGTGACTTCCAGAGCAGTTAGGGCATTTCAATATAGTGCTGGTGCAGTCCCTGTGGTGGTGGTTGGCGCTGCATCTTTTGCATCGAAGACGACCCTTGCAGTTTGCGACTGAGTGGCCGAAGACATAACATTTTAGGCATAGGCTCGGGGGCAAGGTGTAAGTTCTTACATTGTGCTTGTAGAAACCTAGGTAAACTTCCTGTGGAAGGGTGTCAGCTTCGAATTCTAAAATTGTTTTATTTGTGGGGTTGCAGTTGACATTGTCCTTTTTGCGATCATGTATGGCATCGAAATTGATCATTCTACGGATACTGATCACATTTTGGTCATTTAATAAGTCCAGAATTGTGTCGTCATCCAGGTTGGAGTTGACTCCTGCTATAGAGCCGAGGAGTGATTTTTTTGTTTTCAGAATTTCCGCAATTACTTCGATTTTATCAATTTTTTGGATTTTCATAATTTTGTCGAATTGGTTCATATATTTAGGGTGCAGGAGTAGTTTTTCTGACTTATAGAACCGGCCAGGGATGTGGTCATCTAGTAGGTTAAAAAAGAATTTTGATAGGTATTTAATACCCATCGATTTGAGGCTAGCATTTATGCCAGAGATGATTATTGGGGTGTTGCATTTCATTGCTGGCTGGGTGGTTGTGGCAATATTTTCGAGTACAGGCATTTTAGGAGTACTTTTGATACTTTTCATGTTGTTGTCAGTACTTAGATTTTGATGGGTATTAATTTTTTTTCCTGCCTCTAGCTTTAAAGGTGTTGGCGATGCTTCCGCAGTTAAGATTGAGTGGTTGTCTTCGTTGGATTGGTTGGAGAGCACTCCGACTCTGATGAGATGTGGAGGTCTTCCATCAGAAAAGATTCCTCTAAGGGATGTTCTTCCCCTTCTTCGTTTTTGGTCGGGCTTGAGTTTTTTCCTTTTTGTTTCTTGTTCGGTTTTACTTTTACTTTGAAGTAGGATTCGGTGTATTGATTCTTTTTCTTTTTATGGCTGGAGGAAGGCATTGTTGTTTAGCACTGTGAATATTGTCCTTTTCCACTTCGAAAAAATCTATGAATTTTGATTGGAGATCTGAGAAAGCCGGAAACGGACCTCTCAGAGAACTTGTAACGTTAAGCCAGCCAGCCTAATTATGTTGAAAAAATTTTTTTTTATATTTTTTTCCAAAGATTTGTATCTTTAAGAAATCGTTCTAAAAGGCAAAAAATTTTTTGCTTAATTGTTGAATTTGGAAAATCTAATAAATTAGTAATGGTAAATTCATCAATTCCAAGTAAAATTAGGTTTTTAAATAAAATATTTCTTTCAAAAGTATATTTGGGACAATTTAGTAGGATATGATTAATAGATTCTAGAGTATTGCAATGAGGGCAATTTGGAGACGTAATTTGTTTAATTTTGAATAAGAAAGGGTTAAGTGTGGTAGCTCCTGATCTTTGTAAATTTTACACATTAATGGTCTATGCAATTTATATTTAAAAATGTATTGAATATTGGGGTTTAGATTAAATCTAAAATTATTTTTTAGACAACCGTTAACTTTAAAGTAAATATTTGTTAGGTGGAATTCGTGTTTGTTTATTAAATTTTTAAATTGGTTATAAAAATAAATAGTTTGTGAAAAAGTAGGAAAGTTTATTGCATTTTTAGCTAATTTGTCAGCTTTTTCGTTGCCCGGTATATCACAGTGGGCTGGAATCCATTGAAGAGAGATGTCATTTTTTAAAAATCTTACGTTAAAATTAGTTAAAGTTAAAAGTTGGTATATAAATTGAGTGTGATTTGTATAGTAGTAATCTTGGTTTAATATTTCTAAGGCGCATTTGGAGTCTGTGTAAATAATAATTGATTTATTTGAGAACGTTTGCGTGATATAGATAAGTGCTTCTATTATAGCAATAATTTCTGCGTGCGTAATTGAAGGAAGTTTGAATGCGTGAGAAACAGATAAATCTGGTATGTAAAAAGCTGCTGCAGCGGCATTAGATTGAAGCGAGCCATCAGTGTATATACTGATGCAATTTTGATATTTTGAGTTACAATATGAACTGGCCAAGATTTTTAATACTTCAGGGGCGAAGTCTTTTTTAGTATTTATGATCGGAAGGTTCTCATGAATTTCCGGTTTATAAAAGCTCCAGTCCGCGATATGATAAAATGTATCACCAGAAGTGGAGGTATTAAAAATAACTTTTAGTAACGGGTCATTATCCAAAGTGGCATGGTATTTTTAAAAAAATTTTGAGTTGCGTTTATAGTATGTTATGAAAGGATGATTAGGAATTTTGAAGTGTAATCTAGAAAGATATTTTATTAATAGAATTTTAATTCTAATATTAAATGGAGCAATGGCTGTTTCGCCTATTAAGGCAATTGAAGGTGTTAATTTCGGGAGGCTAAAGCTGATTTAATAAATTAATTTTGTAGGGTTGTGAATTTTTTAAGTTTGGTGTCGCTAGTTCCAAGAGATTCTAAGCCGTATTCGACTTTAGGTCTGATTAAATTTTTGAAAAGAGATATTAAGAATTCAGGCGAAGTTTCCCAATTTGTAGTAGACAAACATTTAAAAAAATTTAAGAGCTTGCAGCCTTTGCTATATTGATAAATAAGGTGGTCATTCCAGTTAAGTTTGGAATCTAATTGAATGCCTAAATATTTAAAAGAGGTAACTTGTTTAATTTGTTGATTATTTAAATGTAAAATGATTTCGGGTGGAGGACGTTTTGAATAAGTAAAGGGTAGGCAATAAGTTTTTTCTTGATTGATGGATAAATGCCAGGTGCTACAAAAATTTATTATTAAATTGATATGGGATTGAAGTTTGTGGATGAGATTTGGAATATGTTTGTCGTATCCCCAGATAACTATGTCGTCGGCGAAAGTGGCAAATTTAATATCAGGTTCAAAGTTAATGAAGAGATCATGTAAATATATATTAAATAGAATTGGGCTCAATATTGAGCCCTGAGCAATTCTTTGAGTCATTTTGAAAGTGGAAGATAATTCATTATTAATTTTTACCTGGAAGAATTTTTTAGTTAAAATAAAATGAAGAAATTGGAGAGTATTAATGCTAATATTTAAATTAATAATTTTGTGTAGCAAGCCCATATGCCAAACTGAATCGAATGCTAAAGATAAATCGAAAAAGATGGCTACAAGATATTTTTTTTTATTTTTCGCAATTTGACAATCTGTTATTAAAGTTGAAACGCATTCCTTAGATGACATACCTCTTCTGAATCCGTAAAAATTATTAGGAAAAATTTTTTGACTTTCAATAAACCAATTAAGACGTCTAAATACTAATTTTTCAAATAATTTTAGACTGTTAGATAATAATGATATGGGTCTGTAGGATTTAATGTCAGAAGGGGTTTACCAGGTTTTTGAAGAAAGATTATAAAATAATTTGTCTAGGTGAGTGGAAAATTGTGTTTTGACCAGATAAAATTATAGATTTCAAGTAATTTGGATTTCCAAGTAACAGGGAGATTGAGATAAAGTTTGTTTGAAATTTTGTCGTGTCCAGGAGCAGCATTTTTGTTTAATTTTTTAATAACATTTTCGAATTCATTTAAAGAAAATTTAGCATCCATTATAGGAATGTCCGATTTTCCCGAATTAATTGTTTTATTGACATGGTATTCTAAGATTTTTTCTTTTTGAGTAAGGTTTTGAGTGATTTTTAAGTTGGAACCCATAAGGTCTGCAGTTTGCGATAAATTTAAATTTTTATCTAGTGCAATTTCTGCTAAGGGGCAAGTTTGATGTGGAGTTTCATTTAGTTTCTTGAAAGTTCTCCATATATTTGTAATTGAGGAGTGAGGACTTAGAGAGCTAGAAAAAAATTTCCAATTTTCACGATACAATTCTTTTAATTTTTTTCTAACTACGGCTTTAATTTTTTTTTGAAATAATTAATGTCATTAAAATTTCTGGTGCGTTTAGATTTGTTCTCAGCTTTTTTACGGATGGTTGTAATTTTATTCATATGCCATATATTTTTATGAATTTTCGGGTTTTTATTAATGATTTCAATGAAACAAGATTTAGTACTTTTTTCGATATGATTAAAAAAAATGTTATAATTAATACTGTCGGGATTGGGGGGTTTTGGATTAGTAGTTTATGAAACTGTACCAATTATTTAATTTTGTAGTTTTTTTTCTGAATTATGTAAATTGTATGAAATTAAAATCGGATGGTGGTCGCTGCCTCTAGTATCTTGAAGAAGTGACCATGAAAATTTATTATAAAGATCAGGTGAGCAAAAGGATAAGTCTATAATTGATCGTTCATTATTTGTATTTTCATGAGTACTCTGTTTGTCGTTTAAAATGATAAATTCATTTTTAGTGATGAAATTATTAAGATAGGTTCCAGCTCTGTTAATATGATAGGAGTTCCATGCTAAATGATGTGCATTGAAATCACCAACAAAAAAAAGTGGAGGTGATACCTGAGTGAGAATTTCAGCATAAATATTTTCGTTAATAACTTTACAAGGGTTGTATACATTAATAATTGTAAATTTAAAATTTTTTAGTAAAATTTCAAGTCCTAAAACATCAATATCAGAATTATTAACTTTAATGTAAATAATTTTGTGTAAAATATTTTTTTTTACAAAAAAGCCTACACCCTTTGAATTTTCAGATGTAAAACTAGAATGATATATGTACGGTGAAATCTTAATATGTTTTTTAGTGAACAATTCTTGTAGGGCTACCACACTTAACCTTTTGTACTTACCGAGTAGAACGATTTCTTCTCTCTTGGAGACAATTCCTCGGCAGTTCCACTGTAAAAAAAGGAATTTACTAGTTGATTTATATTTTGAGGCTTAGTATGATATCCTCAATGATCGAGTATTCATCCTCTGTTTTACAGATGTATTTACAGAGTTGAAGAATTAAATCTATGATTAAATTCATAGAGATGTTTTCACTTTTGATGTTGTCTTCAATACTTGCAGGAGATTGAAGAAGTTTTTTAGGATGATTAATATGAAGTGATTTTTTTGTAATTTGTGCATAAGTATCTTGATGATAGTTGCTAGTTGAAGGTTGTGAGTCAATAGCATTTTGATTTTCTTTGGTTGTAGAAGGACTTGTATTTTTTAGTAGAAGTTTTGCTTTTTTAAGTTTCGATTTTTCATTAGATTGAGTTGGAGTTGTTACTACAATGAGATTAGTAGGTTCTGCTTCTTGTGAAGGAACTTCTTTAGGTTTTTCATTACATGCGTGAATATCAATGATTTTCCTCTCATTTTTACCAGTGTAGGTTTTGACCAATGTATTATCATTTGAGATTGACGTTTTTTTGGTTTTTGGAGCTAGTTCAGATAGAGCAATTTTATAGGCAGCATTCCAATTACAGTCGTGTAAGTCTTGAATCCTTTTAGCTCTGCAAGCTACTCGCTTAATAGGGCAGGCGTAAAAGGTTGCAGGATGTTCTCCTGAGCAATTTGGGCAGCAGAGAATTTCGGAATTGCAGTTCTTATATCTGCCCAGAGCATCTCTTGCATCTTAATTTGCCCCTGCAGCCATTGCCCGTATGACCGTATTTATTACATCTGAGACACAGAGCTGGAGGGAAGAAGAAGGGTTTCACTCTTATCTTTGATAATCCTACAAATACAAATCTTGGGAGCATGTCAGAATCGATTTTGAATACTACACATTCTGTAGGATCTTTGGCAATGATGGTGTCTTTAAGATTTGGGGCAAATCTATTCATACGACGAACAGAAAAAATTCTATATTTGCTCAACTCATTAAGAAGGAATTCATCAGAATATTTTTTATTGACCCCCTCCATCATACCAAGCAAAAAATCACTCTGTGGGAATCTATATGATACTTTTGTACCTAATATATTAGTTATTTCCATCAGTTTGTTTAGCTCACTTTCAGTGTCAGGAAATAGGATTAAGTCCCCTTTTTTAGTGAAGTGACCTCTCAGATCTTTTTGAAAGCATTTAAAAAAGAAATCGGTGACTTTGACATCATCTAAGTCACTGAGCTTTAAATTCTCGTTATAAAAGATTATTGGAGTAATGCTTTCATCATTTTGAGCTTTATTTATATTTAATTCTTTAATTGGAGATTTCTCATCACTTGTTTTAATATCCTTAATTGAAGAGTCTTCATCTTCCGTTGCTGAATCTGAATTTTCAGCTTGTATTTCAGGATCTTTTGGTAAATTAGCATTTGCTTTTAGATTTTTTGTTTTTCTTTTTCTTCTTTTTAAGTTTGAGTAGGTCATTGAAAATTTCTTCATTTACTTCAATTTTATTTATATCACTTGAAGATAAGCTTCTGTAGAGATTGGAAAGTTCCATTTTTTTATGTGTTTCTCAAGCTTATTTGATTGAACTTTATCGCTCGATTTGATGGTAATGCCATCAGTTTTCTTCAGTCTGACATTTGGCTTCTTTCCTTTAGTCATTGTAGACATCAAACTTCAAGCACAGAAAATGAATGAATTAATTAACTTCACTCAAAATAAAATGCTTAAAAGAACACACAGGCCAACATTGGCATGTCCGATACACTCAAAATCCGAGATCGGAATAATCTGAGAGCGGGAGCGTGGGCTGTGTTATGTTTGGGCGCTAACGGAGTTGAAGGGAGTTAGAGAAGCTTCAGCCAATGAGAAAAAAAGGAATTTTGGGATTGGCTGAGAGCAAGAAATGTGAAGGAGGATGAATTTTGGACACAAAACTGTGGAAGGACAGATGGTCAGGAGAAACACAGACAAAGTTATTCTGTATTTTAATTCTCTTCCCCTACCCACTACGGTTGAGCTTGGACACACCACATACACTGTCACCCCATACACAAACCCACCCCCACAATGCTTAAAGTGCCAGAGACATGGTCACATTATCAAAATTTGTCGTTCCGCTGCTTGTTGTAAATTCTGCGCTCAGCCCCACATGTCTTCAGAATGCAAGAGAGACAAACCCCTCCTTTGCTGTAATTGTGGAGGAGACCATGTGGCCACTTATGGCAAATGCCCTGCAAGATTAAGAGCCATACAAATAAAAGCTGCTGCTACTGCCACCAATACAACCAAATCACAACCCACAGCACACAAACCTAGCAACAGGACACCTTATAATAGCAATCCCACAACCAACTCTTCCACACAACCACTCCCAATTCCAATTTCCACCACACCAATAGTTGCTACACAACACAAACCCATCCCATCCACCTCTTATATTGCACCCCCCCCTGCCACTGATTCACTTGTACTTTTCCCACCCCTACCTACCAAGCCAACCACTATTGCCACCTCATCTGAGGATGAATCAACCACACAAACTCTTACACACCAG
The DNA here is from genome assembly GCA_038380435.1 of Ryuthela nishihirai. Classification (NCBI taxonomy): domain Eukaryota; kingdom Metazoa; phylum Arthropoda; class Arachnida; order Araneae; family Heptathelidae; genus Ryuthela; species Ryuthela nishihirai. The sequence goes on from JAWZYU010000002.1 coordinate 87,740,083, forward strand.
CCTTCCCCTCCCTCACCAAAGTTCACTAGTAGAAGAGCAAAAAATAATTACCTTAGAAGAACCAGGTCCAAAAAATCACCTTCACAATCTAAAGCTACCCCCCAAACCACTAAACAACACACCCTGGTTCCACACCTCATTCAAGTCCTCATCCCCCTCATTGATGCTCTTCTACCACCTAAAACCAGATCCCCCCAACTTAACCTGGCTCTCCAAACCATTTTTTCCCTTCTCCAGCACATTAAGTAGCTTCTCCCTCTCCCCCCTACCCCTGCTGTAGTCTCCTTTTGTTCCCCCCTCCCAGATCCCTCCCTAATAAATTACATGAATTAAAATCTGTCACTGACACACACATCTTACCCATTATTGCACTTAATGAAGCCAGAATTCCAAATGATTTCAAATACAAACACTATATCATTCATTACTCCACCACTACAAAGAAACACTCCTGTGCCACCACACTCATCCACAAAAAATTCCCCCACTGTGCTATCCCAAATCCCAACACTTATTCTTATATGGAAATAATTGGAGTAAATATCAAAATACATGATACATGTTTTAATATTTATAATGTTTATTTCTTCCCCACACTACACATTTCCCTAAACACACTCATTATTGATTTCACCCACATTTTTTCCCTCTCCCCAGGACCAAACATTGTACTGGGAGATTTCAATGCACACAATGCAACATGGGGTAGCACCCACACCAATAACAGAGGCACTACCATTGAACAATTCACACACCACTTCAACTTGGCCATACATAATGATGGTTCCCCCACCTTCAGCAAACCCCCCTATGAGTCTGTTCTTGACCTCACACTCTCCACTCCTAACATAACACCTATTATCTCATGGCAGGTACACCACTCAACATGGCAAAGTGATCACTTCCCTATATTCATCACTATACAAGGCCTTAAGCCAACTGCTTACACTACAAAGACACATATCAACTGGCACAATTTCTCCACCACATGTGAAAACACTATCTCTGCACAAACTACTAACAATAGCACTTCCCTTTACACCTGTATCAACCAAAGCTTCCAAACAAATAAATTCACCACAAAACATATGACTGGGTTTGTTAAAAATTATCCAGCCATAACTACCCAACTTGAAATTAGGCGACAAACAGAATACACTGCCAGACGACACCCCACAATTCTTGCCATCACAACATTCAACCATGCCAATGCTAAACTCAGGAAACTCAGACTTACTACTAAAAGAAAGGAGTGGAGACATTACTGCAACAATATCAACCCTAGAACAGACTCCACACTCATTTGGGCAACTATTAGATCACTCAAGTCCCAGGCACAACCACTCGCCCCTTGGCATAGTATCATCTGGAAAAATAATCTTTCCACTAAGCAAGGGGCGAATCTCTTTGTCACACACCTAACCCCCCCCCCCCAAGCAAATACACATATTTACCAAACCCACTGCACACACATAGAAAGCACTATTAACTTTGACGCTCCCTGCAAACTTCCCGCAATTAACCTTCCTTTCTCCCTACATGAATTAAACACTGCAATTCAGCAAGCCAAATCTAAAAGTACTCCTGGCCCTGATCACATTACTTACAATGCCATAAAAAATTTAGGACCTTCCACACTCAGCACTTTGCTTCATATATACAATAACTGCTGGCAAACACACACCTTCCCTTCAGAATGGGAAGACATACACATAATCCCAATTTTAAAACCTCACAAACCAGCAGTAGAAGTTTCTTCTTATAGACCAATAGCCCTAACATCATGCATACTCAAAGTTCTAGAAAGAATGGTGCTCTCAAGACTAAAATTCTTCCTCCATGCAAATAACACTCTCCCCACATGCCAAACTGGCTTTAGAGAGCACAGGTCAACCACAGACAATTTCTTTGACATCATCACCTCAGCAGAACTTGCTATCAACAACAAAGAAATTCTATGCTGTGTCTTTCTAGACCTCACCTCTGCTTTTGATACTGCCTCACACACCAGCATACTTTTCAAACTTCACCATATTGGAATCACAGGTAACATGCTCCACTTTTTTCACAAATTTCTCACACACAGAAAAATCAAAGTCCAGCTGGGGACTACATTCTCTGACCCACATAATCTAAAAAGGGGATTACCACAGGGCAGTGTGGTCTCTCCTACACTTTTCAACATACTTCTACATGACCTACCTACATTACTTCCCAAACACATCTCTTGCTCCATCTTTGCTGATGACATTGTCCTCTGGACCTCAGGAAAAAACATAAACAACATCCAGTGCCACCTACAAAATGCAGTCAACCAGGTCCTTGACTTCACCACCAAATGGGGACTAACCATCTCTGCACCTAAATCTGCGGTCTTACCCATCACCCGCAAACACATTCCCCCCAACTCTCCTACAATTACAATTAATAATTCTACTATCCCCACAGTCACACACTACAAATACTTAGGGTTAATTATTGACTGCAAGCTGACATGGAATCACCACACAAATTACATCAAACACACATGTAATGGAGCACTCAACATACTCACTGCCATAACTAGGACAACATGGGGTGCCAGTGATAGAGCCATGATTACTTTCATTAAAGCTTTCCTAAACTCAAAACTAGAATATGGTCTCTCATCACTGAACACTGCCACACACACACACATTCAAAAACTTGAAACAATTCAAACAAGAGCCATCAGACTTGCACTGGGCCTCAAAGCTGGCTGCCCAAACCTGGCCACTTGGGCAGAAGCTAACATGCCCCCCCTTACAATTAAACGACAACTACTCACATGCAATCATTACATAAAAATGAAACATTTCAATCCCACACACCCTGCACTTAGAAGAATTGACTCACCTAACAACACTTCTCCCACTGCATACATTATTAAACAACACCCTGCTTATCTCACCTGGAAACATATTAAAATTTTCTCTCCTAAACACACACTTCCCTTCTGGCAAATTAAGACCCCCCACATTGAACTCAACCTCCCCAACATCACTCAGAACCCCCCCCCCCCCTTGAACTACAAACTGCTGCTGAACTCATCATTTCTTCCATCCCCCCAACTGATATCACCATTTTTACTGATGGTTCCTACATCCCCAACACCACAAATGGATCTGCTGCATTTCATTGTCCTAACCTGCACTTCTCACACAAAATTAAACTTAACCTTGCCTTCAATAGCACCAACACAGAACTTGCAGCAATACACAGGGCACTTGAATGGGCTACCCCCCTCAACAAACAACACATACACATCTTCACTGACTCAAAGCCTGCCCTACAAAGCATCAAGCAAAACAACATTGATAACACACAGAACTTCTCCCTTTACCACATTCATAAACTTGCTCACAACTTAATTATGACTGGTCATACCCTCACTTTCCATTGGATTCCCTCCCACTGCAACATTCCCCATAATGACACTGCTGACCAACTTGCCAAACAAGCCCTTACACTTCCCACACCTAATTACCACACTTTCACACCTTGTACCCAACATATTAAATCCCATAAAAACAACTTTCACAACACATGGGCAGAATCATGGGCCCAACACACCAGCATCAAAAACACTTTCAGAGCTACAGTAACAAACACTCCCAATGAAATTTTTTTTCACTACTTACCCAGACACTCACAAACCTCCATACACAGACTCCGTACGGGCAGAACTAACCTTAATAGAGATCTTTTCCTCATCAACAAGGCCCCCTCAGCACTCTGCCCCAACTGCCAGGTGATTGAAGACATCCCTCACTTTCTTCTACACTGTTCACTCTTCACTACACAAAGAAATAACTTCTATCACCAACTTGCAAAACTTGGAGTCCACACATACAACATCCAAACTATACTCAATCCCTCCCACAAACACAAACAGGCCCATTTTTCTGCCCTTGCTTCCTACATTCACCTTTCTGGCAAATCCATTTAGCCCTTCCCCCTCCTGGCCATCTGCTTTGTTGTACTTTGTTTTTTTTTTAAGATCCATTTGGACAAACATCAAGATCCAGGAGCCAAAAAGATCCTTTGGACAAAAAAGATCCATCTAAGGACAAAAAAGATGCTCTTTGGACACCTGACTTGCTGATCTTTTCCTCACCTCTTCAAAAAAAATATATACACATGTTCATAAAAAAAAATATATGTTCATAATTATATATATTAAAAAAAAAATAAATTATTATACTTACTACTGATATTATATTATTTTTCTTTCTGAGTTACCCTTTGTCTGCTATCTAATTCCTTCCACAGTATACCCACATATTACACCTGTTTTTTATTCATACTGCATATTTTTCATACTCCACCACTCACACACCTCACTGCCCCTTTGCCTTTCCACCCCACTTTCTTTTTTTTTCCCATTTTGCTGAACACCCATCTCCCACTCACCTCCATTTTACTGACACAATACCCACCTTTACCCCATTTCCTCACTTTCTTATTCATTTTGCTACTTTTCCTAATGATTTTAGTAAGGTCCTTGGTCTGGCCTTTCTTCACCCTACCCCTATGCTTAGTTTTCTATGCACTACGGTGCACGTGGTTTTGCTTTGTTCCCAAATGTTAATTTCCCCTTCTCCTATTTTTTCCTGATTATTCCCTCATTACTTTGGGACTGCCACCTCCCTCCCTTCCCCCTACCCACCAAGATTCACCCCTTGGGCAAGCCCTGCCTGAGGAGGTTGAAACTTGGTTTATTTTGATTTTTATTATTTTCATGGAAAAAAAAAAATTTTTTTTTTACAATTAAAAAAAAAATATTTTTTTTTATTAACTTTGTCCCCCATTGCTGAACCTCTTGGTTCTCTCCTTGTTGCCCTCTCCTTACTCCACCTGCCCCCTCCTCCCCCCTCCCTTTTGCAACCCCAAATTATTTCTCTCCTATGAGATGGAAAATTTTTTTTGTTGTTGCTAATTTTTTAATTTTTTTTTTTTTTTTTTTTTCTTTCTCCCTCCCCTGAATGCCCACACTGAACACACGCTCTTTTGACCTGTTTCTGGGAGATTGTGAACACTCTTTCCTCTCCACCTCTTTTCATTGGACCTGAGTCACTACAGCCCATCATTGTTGCCTTTCCCTCTCTCATCAAAAGGCGGCCTGTGGCCAAACGCCTTCGCCAAAATGTAAGTACACTGTGCTACGCTACGCTAGCTTCTGTCTTGCATTCCATTTAGCCTCCTCTGACGACCCTTGCATATGGACCAGATGATCCTAATTCCACTGGAATGTGGTACAAAGTGGTCCAGATATGATGGAATAATAAATAAATAAATACCCCCTCAAGCAGCTGCTTGCCACAGAGGTCTGACAGGAGCCTGTCAGTTTATATGCCACAGTAGGAGATCTGAGAGGATGGCAGGACCTCAGCAGAAAAACGACACACACATCCATGCCTAATCCGGGGCTCGAACCCAGGTCCCTTAGATCAGTAGGTTTATGTTTAAGTAAGCTTCCACTTCAGCATGGCTAGATAGCTTCTCACACTTATTTTACATCATTTTCCTCACTTTCCCACATTATAACACAATTTTTTATACATTTACACATATTCACACACATTTTAACTTTTATCCTACTTTTAAAACTCTCCTCCACAATGAAAATGCGACTTATAACATCTATGGAGCAAATTTCGACCTGCTTCGATCTCTGGCCTTTCCTCCTCCTTTCGCATCAAAATTCTAAATTCTCTCTTTCACTTTCGCAACCTCCGATGAATTTCGCTTGTGGTCCTGATGATAAGAGGGCCGAGGCCCTCTTTACAAATAGGACCAGCAAGATGAAGGATGTATAAGAAGAAGAAGATGAATTTTGATAATACTCCACCACTCACATACATCACAGCTTCATTGTCTTTCCACACCCATTTCCATTTATTTACCATTTTGCTGGACACCCTCCTCCCACTCAACTCCACTTTACAGACACAATACCCACCTTTATCCAAAACCCCACTTTCTAAATCACATTACAACTTTTCTAAATAATTTTAGCAAGGCCCTTTGTCTGGCCTTTCTTTCTTCTAACCCTTTGCCAGGTTTTCACTGCACTACGGTGCACGTGGTTATGCTAACTTACCATAACTTAATTTCCCCATCTCATCCACTCCCTTCCGGATAATTCCCTCAAAATTTTGGGACTGCTACCCCCTCCCCCTTCCCCCTCTCCACCAAATTTCACCCCTTGGGCAAGCCCCCTGCCTGAGGAGGTTGAAATTTTGTAAAATATGATTAACAAAAATATTAATAAATTTTTTATTAACTCTGGCCCCCTTTACTAAACTTTTCGTTCTCTTCTAAATTCCTTCACCCTACTCAACCTGCCCCTCTTACCCCCAAACACATTTGCACCCCCACTCACTTCTCTCTTGTGAGAAGAAACTTTTCTTCTTTTTTATATTTTTATTTTTTTTCTTTCTCCCTTCCCAGAGAGCCCACACTGGACACACACTCAATTGATCATTTTCTTATGAAATTAGACACTCTCTTCTCTTTCCCAATTTTCATTGGCTCTGAATCATCTTTTCACATCCCTGTTGCCATTTCTCCTTCTTCTATAGGCGGCCTGTGGCCAAACGCCTTCGCCAGATTGTAAGTACACTGTGCTACGCTACGTTAGCTTCAGTCTTGCATTCCCATTCAGCATCCTCTGACGACCCTTGCGTATGGACCAGATGATCCTAATTCCACCGGAATAAGGTACAAAGTGGTCCAGATCTGATGGAAGAGATTTATGTATTTATGAATTTTGATCGCAAAGTAAAGAAATAATATGGGAAATGGCCAAAATGGAAAGTAAAAGGAGTATAAAATAAAACCAATGAAGAGAGGTCTATCTAAATAAGGGGAGGAGTTGTTTCACTATTTGGAGGAAGTCCCAGACAGTTAAACAATCTCTCTGCGAACATTTGCCTAAAGCAGAGAGGTAAAGGTCTCGATACTTCGGCAAAATAAATCCATCATTAGATAGGGTTCGTTTAAGAGATTTTAAAGGAGCAGGAATTTCCCACTCAGAAGAGGCTAATTTTGGGTTTGTTAAGTATTTGAGGAAGTCAAGGACGTCCTCAAAAGTCTCAACAAACTCAGGGGGGTCAGAAATATGGGAAAGGGAAGGGGTGTAGGTCCGATCTAAGATAACAGTTTGGATATTACCGATAAGTGAAGATGGCTGGTCGGGAGCTGGCAGTTTTTTCTTTTGCTGAGCCGGAATTTCGGTCTCTGAAGTGGAAGGTGAAACAGACGGTGAGGAGAGGAATTTTCTTTTCTGATGTTGAGGAGTGGTAGGAGCCGTCTCTTCAGGTGAGGGAGGTAGGGTTGCAGGGGCCAGAGCTTCTTCACTTTGGGTGACATCTGGTGCCAGCTGTTGCGGAGGTATGGAGGTCGTCAGGTGCTGGAGTCGAAACAGGTGCTGGAGGTGTGAGTAGAGGTTTATGCTTTCTGGCGTAGGCCTCGCAGTCCTTGATGATGTGGCCTGGGAGCCTGCACCATTTACAAAGGCGGATCATGCCAGAGTAATTAACTGTGGCCGAAAAGGTGGAAATCTGGATGAAATTAGGGACCATTTTCTTCATCTCCATGTGGACTCCCCGTGTTCCTGTCCGGATGGATTCCAATCCCGGCAGGTTCAGGAATTCGTCATTTACGGTTAGAGCACTGTTCCAAAAGGCTTCAGGGCGTCCACAATGTCGCTATTTGGGATGAAGAAAGGCAATTTTGAGATATGAACTTTCTTTTGAGGAAAATTTTTTTTTTCTATTAATTAACAGTAAATGGGCTAGTTCTGTTAGGAATACCAGGTCATATAGGGGAGCTGAAATTGGATCTGACCATTACCTTGTTAAAAGTGTCTTGCAACTTAAACTTAAAAAGTGTTGTGCTAGGGTTAAAAAATTTACTTTTAATACTGAAGCTCTGAAAGATCCAGTTATAGCCAAAGCTTACCATGATAGGTTACTTAGTCATTATGACAGTCATGGTTTGCTTACTACTGAAGTTGAGGAAGAATGGGATCATTTTAAACAGGCTTTTTTGGACACTAACAGTACTCTTTCAGGAAAAAAGGAGCAGAAGAGGCAAAATTATCTGAGTGATAAGGCACTTGAGCTTATTTCGGAAAGAAAGAACTGCAGGAATGCCCTTAATCAATACCCTACTAGTCCTAATAGAAAGCATTACAGAGACCTTAAAAAACTTGTAAAGGATCAGTTAGCTGCTGATAAGAATCTTTGGCTTGATGGTTTGGCTGACAAGGCCGAGGAAGCAGTTAGACAGCACAACAGCAGAGAGCTGTACCAGATAGTTAATGTTTTGTGTGGTAGAAAACGGACAGGCATACAAGGATTGATGGATAAACAAGGTAAGGTTATAGAAGGGGAGGATTCTGTCATGGCTAGGTGGGCTGAGCATTTCAGTGATGTTCTAAACAATGTAGTTAGTTCTACTCCCATTGTTTGCAATGATGATAGATGCATTGGTGGCTTTAATGTTGGCCCTATAACACAATCTGAAGTTATTTTGGCTGTTTCTAAACTTAAACTTCATAAATCCCCAGGGGTAGATGAAATTACTACGGAAATGCTTAGAGCTGGGAATGTTTCGGTTACCACTTGGATGACTGAAATTCTGAATATCTTTTATGATAAAGGCATGGTTCCTAAGGATTTTACCAGAGCTATTGTTATCCCTATTTTCAAAAAAGGTGATTGCAGTTCTTGTGATAACTATACGGGTATTAGCCTACTCTCTGTTCCAGGTAAAGTTCTTTCCATGATTGTGCTTAATAGAATTAAGAATCTGGTTGACAGTCAATTGCGTGATGGGCAATGTGGATTCAGAAGTGGTAGGGGATATGTGGATCAGATATTTTCACTTAGGCAGATTCTTGAGAAATGTTTAGAGTTTCAGAAACCTTTGGTTGCTAGCTTTGTTGATTTCAAAAAGGCTTTCGACTCTGTTGATCGTCGTAATTTGTGGTTGATTGTGAAATCATATGGTATACCAGACAAGTTAGTTAACATAATGAAAGCTCTCTATAATAACACTGAGTCGTGTGTGAGAGTTGGTAATGCTTGTAGCAATTGGTTTAGCATTACTTCTGGTGTTCGACAAGGGTGCATTTTGTCTCCTTTTCTCTTTAGCTTGGTTATTGATTATGTTATGCGAAATTCACTTCAAGGGAAAGATTTTGGCCTTAAATGGGCTGGAGATACGAAAATTTCTGATTTAGATTATGCTGATGATTTAGCCCTTTTGGCAAATGATGTTGATGAGATGAACTCTTTCATTCGAGCTGTTGATGAGACTGGTAGTAGAGTAGGTTTGGTTATAAACGGAGAGAAAATTAAAGTGATGAAAATTGGTCAGGCAGGCTGTGATTCAGTTAATCTGAATGCTGTCTTGAGCAGGTTGCAGTCTTGAGCAGGTGTCACAGTTTAATTATCATGGGAGCTATGTAGCAGATAATGGTGATGTGCGGCATGAGATTAACAGACGAATAGGGATTGCTGCCGGGACTTTTAAGAACATATGGAGAGTGTGGAGAAATAGTCGTACACACCTAAAGAGTAAAATTAGACTGCATAATAGTTTGGTTCTTTCTAGGGTTAGTTATGGTAGTGAAACGTGGACACTTTGTAAACAAGATAACAGGAAACTAGATGCTTTTGATTCCAGATGCTTACGCAGTATCTTGGGCATTAGGTGGTTCAACTTTGTAACTAATGATGAGATTAGGCAAAGGAGTCTGCAACCTCCTTTAAGCAGCATATTGTGCAGATAGAGACTCCGTTGGTTTGGCCATGTTGCCCGTATGAATTATTATAGATTGGCGAATAGGGTTATGAACAGTGTGCCTAAAGGCCTCAGAAAGAAGGGGAGACCTAGGATGCGGGGGCAGACAATGTCAAATAGGACCTTGTTAGAATTGGTGTGTAGTGGCCAGATGCAGTAGATGTAGCTCAGGATAGACTTGCTTGGAGAACTAAATTGCACGGTCTGGTTGGACCTCCGTAGCCCATGGCTGCTTGAGCATGATGATGATGAGTAATAATAGTGAAGTCACATCGCGCTATTTAACATTATTAATGATTTAAACACTATTTGTTAGCCTCAGCATTACCTGTAGGCGTTTAAACGTTTATAAATCATTAAATGTTTTTTTTATAAAAAAAGCCAGCGTTGGTTTAACACAGGTTACAATACTCTGGTAGGTTTCTGGAAAGATGCGGGTTCGAATCCCGTATGTCGGCGAAATTTTTTTCCACAAAAATATGAATATTTGCATTTTTCGAATCCCCATCAGTCGGAATTTCCAATGTTTGAGAGTGCTAAATGTAAGAGAGGTAAATAAAACTCGAAAAGCGACCTCTAGTGGCTGAAAAAAGTTAGAAAATACCAAATCTTTAAATAAATATTGCAAATGATCTATTTTTGCTAGAAACTTAAATTTTTGGTCATAGAGTGTAATGATCAAGTGGTTTAAACTAATAGTAATGATTTGTCCCGTTGGTAAAATGCAACTTTTCTGCATTAAGAGATAAATGAAAAACTTTTTTTTGCACATTACAGGTACTAATAAAATATTAATAATTTTCAGACCAAAATTTCACACTTCTAACATAAATACATCGTTTGAAATATTCGTTTGATATTTTGGAATTATCAACTTTTTTCCACCGTTAGAGGGTGCAGTTATAACTTTTGGGAGATTCAAAAAAATGCAAATCCTAATATATTATCAATATCTATCTACCACAAAAATAATTTTTTATTTTTTATTTATCTTAATTTTTTTTTTCTATCTTTATATTATTTTTATTAATAATTTTTTTTCTTTATGCAGGAAAAAATTCGATGTCTACAGACGGACAGACAACAATGCGAAATTATAACTTTTTTTTTTAAAGAAAAAGCCCTAAAATTTACTTTTCCTTTTTTAGCAGTTTTCTAAAGTGAGTACCCTACCCTTTTCCGGAATCCATAAGTACCCTGCAATGGCCTTATTCCTTTCAGGACTAGATCTCAAACTCGTTCTTCAAACCAAGGAGTGTCTAAGGGAGAAGAGAGGTAGCTTCCAGAGGCGAAATGCAAATTGTTCGATTGCAGTGCCTTCTAAACGTGGCAAATGCATGCATTGCAGTGAAGCCACCTAGCCAGGGAAAGGAGTTAGTTCCCTGCGTTATTTTTTCACTGCCGAGCAAAGTACGTGACTAATTTTACATACACTTTGACTCTGAAAAATCATTCATAAGGCACCATGATCATTTTCTTTTTGTTTCGATATAAAAGAACGACGATCATTCGAAACATTTTTTTCCCGTAAAATCAAGTTTGTTAAATAGGTATTAGGTGTACTGAACAAGAAATTGTTAATTTTCTAATCATTCTACAATATTTACTATATTATAACAAATTGAGATTTATGTTTCAATGTACGACAAAAAAGTTTTATATTATTAAGTATTGTACAACTGAACTCATTTTCAATTAAAATCATAGAGGGTTTGTTACTCGTACGAACAGTCAGCAGATGGCAGCATGTACTTCTCGTTTTAACCGTAAAAAGGAACTATGATATTAGAACAAAGTGCAGAAACCTATATTCATTGATATGCTCCATTGAGCACAAAACTGGAACATATATTGACTTATGTATTCGCAACAGGATTAAATGTATTAATTTACATATTATTAACTTAAAAAAATCTGCAGATTTACTCCAAATAAACCTACTACGGTATTCCACTATCCTATAATGCACTCCTGAACGGGATAAAATACTCGTCGAATAATTTTAAGCTCAGCTAACCCTGTAGGCAAATAGGCATGGGTGTTATTACACAGGCTGAGACACTAATTAAATCACATTAAATGTTTGAAGAGTAAAAAAAAACAATTGCAGAGTGCTAAAAATTATTGCACTGCGCATGCACCGTCGCGCCTTACAGTTGTTTTTATGGCTGCACAACAATTTACCACGATCGGCTTCGGCGAAATTCCGAGGAGTTACGCCACTTACGCTTGTGCAAAGCTCACATTTTTTGCTCAGGCTTTAGCTTGCGTTCGCTGCCTGCTGTAGAGGGCGCTAGTAATTGGAGCCAAACATGTTTCTCCGTCTCCACGTGCTCAGCGAACTCTTTCTCCTCATCTCCTCCACTTAAACACAATGGATTAATGACGAGAATGTTGATGTTGGGACAGAAAAACCAACAGTTGAAACGATCGAATGTGGTTATGTCCCTGGTTTGAGGTAAGAGGGTTGTTTGAGCAGCATGTTTTGTATGCTAGATGTGGCTTCCATGCGGGGCCAAGTGCTCAGTACTTTTAAATTTTAACCTCCTCCCCAGTGCTTTGTGCTACATTGAGGCCAAACATTCCCTGTTCATTTATTTTGGGACACCCTATATCCGAATTTATAGTAGGTAAAATTTCAACTTCGAATTAGAGAAATCCTCTAACAATCAATTTTTCAGTTGGTGTAATTTCCCTTCCTTTAAAGCCTCTTAACCTTTACAACAAAACTTGAGAGAAGTTTCTTATTGTTGTTTAAACGATACTTGCTATACTGTGCAGTTCAAAGCCCATAAAAATATCCTGTTCATTTATTTTGAAACACCCTGTATGTATCCAGCCTCCTTGGTTATATATTAGCAGGGCCAGACTTATGTATAAGCTAAGTAAGCTAAGCTTAGGGCCTCACAATGATGAGGAGCGTTAAAAATTTAAGTTTGAGATTTGCTCTCATGAATATTTATTTGTATTGTAATTAATATATTGTGCAAACACTGGTCATCTCAATTTTACACATCATTATTATATATTTGTCATGTCCCTCTGATTTATTTCTTTTGATTTATTGTTGCATTTTTATTGTATTTTTGGTGTTGTAAATATTTTTATGTATTAAGTGTGTTTTTGGAAGTGCTATTGTGGGGATATGACTCATACATGTTGTTTTTGGGTCTGAGCTGGCTGTCTGCAATGCTAACAAGTCCTTTTAGGGCCATTTACAACTAGCCTTGGGCGCGAGTGTGGGCGCTGGAGAATACGGCAGCAAGAGTAAACAACAATATTGAGCATCGCTGTCAAACAGGACAGACTCGTCAAAGGACACCTCTCTTACTCAAACAAAACACTTAAGGAGAGAGAGTTCGATTCTATGTGAGAATCAAGGTTCAGTTCTTAGTGAATCACGTTGTAGGCAAAGGTTGGACATCCTTTCACCGAGTTTGAGGTCGTTTAGCTTGTTTATCACAGAAAGTAACGGAAGGAAATTTGTACCCAGTGTCATAGGGGGGGGGGATTTATAGGGTGATATACATATATAATGTGGTTCCACCACAGATCTTGCCGTTCATACTAGTGGTCGTATCCTTTTTTCTTAATGCCAAATTGAGGCAGACTCTAGGATCACTACTTACTTCGTTAGACACATATTGATAGTCACAAAGCATTAAGATGAATCATAATAACAGATAACAGAATTTATTACACAGATCATTTTTAAACGAGTCACATTTCAGTATTAAAACTTCCGACAATATCATACAAGCATCTCTAGCGCGGCCTCTTTCTATTTGAAGGGACTTAGAGTGGCAGCCTAAGCCAACTTAGAGTTAATCGCTCGATCCAATACTCAAAGGGAGAATAGACCTAAATGGTCTGTTGATCTCATCCGGGGGCGACGGCGATAGGCAGCGCAACCTTACACAAGCACAGTTGGGAAAAAGCTTTATTAAACCAGAAAGAACTTTGACCCTACCTCGTTTTAAGTAGACGGATCACAGAAGGCATCGCTATTGACCAGTCACTGCTCGGCCACACTATTTCGCCGGGGACGACTCGCCACCTCTTTCTCTTTCCTCTCAGAGACAAGAATTTTCGACTAAAGAAGGCTTGATAAATCGTGTCCTTTCAGTTTTATATTCTCCGCTGGCTCCCTGGTGGAGGTCACCCGAAACTTCACGGGTGCTTCTCATTGGCCTGAGTGAGCCGAGGTGTGGATCTTTGACACCTCAGGCAAGAGTTGTTTACTTCGGTGGCCACGTATCATTCGCTATTTGGGGTGCACCAGACCACGCTGTATGGGGTCCACTCCGCCGGCAATGCTCTCTTCCGGTCAAGTTGGGCGCCAAAGTGGAGGCAAGGTGGGTTGGCGCTTTTAGTGAAAAACAATGGCGTCTGAGGCCTTCTGCGACAACAGTCGTGTCCACATTTTGAAACAAACGTGGGCACGACACCAGAGGCATTTGCCAGTCAGAAGCTGACCCCAACCCAAGTTCGATGGAGCAAAAAGAAAAGGAATCTTATGCTATTGTCTCGGCTCTGAAGAAGTTCGAAAATTGGATTTTTGGAGCTACGATATATGTGGTATTGAATCATAATCCGCTTAAGTTCTTGAGAGTGAGCTATCCACAGGGGCCGAAATTGCAGAGATGGGCATTGTCCCTTCAACATTAAATATAATTACTCATCGACCTGGAAAATTGCATTGCAATGCTGATGCCCTGTCGCAATTGCCACCTGTAGAAATTCCTGGGGGTGTGGGTAATTAGGCTAGGGGTTACAATGGAAAGGGGTGAGCTGGCAACTCAAAGGAGTGTAAAAGTGAGAAGGGACGGAATTCACGCGACTCCCTAGTGTGGAGATGCTCTGTTCGGACTGTGAAGATCACTGGGTTTGCAAACACTGAAAGAAGTGAACTGAAGTTAATTACTTCTGAGTGGCAGAGACGTTTCGTCACCCGAAGACTGTCCAGTTAAGTAAATTAATTGGACAGTCTTCGGGTGAGGATATTGTTCACCAGTCAAGCCGGGTGTCATGGACATTAGAGTGACAAAAAGCATGAGTTTTATAAGTATGGTGAAAACTGCCAAAACTCTTTGGGGAAGAGACATGTCATGTCCCTCTAATTTATTTATTTTTATTTATTGTTTCATTTTTATTGTATTTTTGTTGTTGTAAACATTTTTATGTATTAAGTGTGTTTTTTGAAGTGCTATTTTGGTGATGTTACTCATAGATGTTGTTTTCGTGTCTGGGCTGGCTGCCTGTACATGCCAACTAGTCCAAAAAGCCCTTTAAGGGTCATTTGCAACTAGTCTCGGGCCCAACTGCGGGCGCTGGAAACTACGGCAGTGAGAGTAAACTGGAAGAGGTCGCTGTCAAACGGGAAGGACGTTTGAACATGCATCACGGGACACCGCTCTTATTCAAACAAAACTCTCTATGGGAGAATCAAGGTTCAGTTCTTAGTGAATCACGTTGTAGGATAAGGTTGGATATCCTTTCGCCGAGTTCGAGTTCGAGTTCGGTAAAGCGAGAATCTGAAAAGTGCGATTCTCCTCATTGCATAATTGCTTTCAGTAACGAAGCAGCAAAGGCCTAAGGAATCGAGCGCATCCCCAGCATGGAATTGCATATAATTGTGAATAAACTTAAAATTGTGATTCCTATAAATTCTCGTGCGCGAATTGTTGGTTAAACCTGTTATTTCATCTAAACAACGGTGAATCTAATCAAGGGACTATTTGATCGTCTTCTAATGTAGAATGGTTAATCGCTCTCCATCGATGTCCACCACATTCGGTGCAGTTGAAGCAGAATATTTGATTTCATGTGACGAAATAAAAATCTGCGTCGTTCTCTTACCACTGCTCACGACAATAGTAATGCCAGTTTAAGGATTTGATTGCGATCTTTATCTTCCATTACATTTTCTCGTAAAACGCTTAGTTTGGTAGTTATAGAGCTTCGGAGTTAGCTTCCACTTATATAACATGGAAAGAGGGGGTCATAATTTAGGGAGCTCTGAGTGTAGCTATATCCGGGAATTGGGGGTTTAACAGACCTAAACTTTCCTGATAGACGCAGATTTAACTACCTGTAGATATTTCATTAATAATCCGTTAATGAGAGATGTAAGATGCTTTTCACTTATTGGTCAATTGTAAAGTTGTGCTATAAAGTTTTTTAACATTGGAAGAGAATAAACTACTTCGATCAATTAAAATGACCTTCCATCACCTAACTCGAAGCGTTTGCGTGAGGATTGGGAGAACGATTTGGATTCGCCAAAACTGTTCGATGTTTACAAAGGCGGCGAGGGACCTGGCAGGCATACGATGCTATTAACTAATGATTAATCAATAGGCATTAGTCATCGATTAATAATCGATATATTGCACAAATCACTGTAATACAGAAAAAATGGAAAGAATATTTGAAACGGTGCTGGGACCCAGATTTAGTTTCAGGTTGGGGTGGGGGAAGGAAGTCGGAGAAGGGTCCGAGAATAAGACTTTCCTAAGTTTCCCATTTACTAAAAAATTCCACAGGAGAGGAAAGTTTAAAATGATATTCTGTATGGAATATGTTTTAATAGTTTTTTTTAAATCCATTTTGGTGTCGGACATATAATAAGGGGCTAAAATAAATTATTCAAAGATACCTGTTTTGGATTTCAAAGCTGTTAGACAAATTTGAGATTTGGTATAAGAATACGGAATTTCGGGAGGGGGGGGCGATCCGCACCTCGTTCTCCTCACCCCTCTGGATACGTCCTTGCTTGGACAGCCGCAGCTGCAGCCCTCGGCATGCCTCACAGGAAGAGAAGTCCTTGGGATGCTACCTATCTAATAAATAAGCAGTAGAAGTAAATAAGCAATACCCTATCTAATAATTAAGCAGCAGGCATAAGTCATCGACACACTGTATGAAACAGTAAGTTACAATTTGTCAGTTACAGTGCTTACGAATTTCTGGGGTGGAGTAGGGGTTTGGGGCTGTTTTCGGTCTCGAGAGGCAAGAATATTCTGGGAGGGAACCCGTCTTCTCGTAGAGAAATTGCGATCGGGGAGGTCACATATATTCAGGGATCTTTGCTAAAGTTATCAAAATACCTTTGCACTAATATGCTTTTATCGGAGTGCCCAACATAATGATATTTAGTTTTCATGTAACAAGGAAACAGTATAATATGGAATTCTATAATCAGTGTCGTAGCCAATATTAAACTTATTCTCGGAAGTTGCGTTTTTGCAATATTTTTAGATATTTTTGCCAACTAAAATTTACGAAAAAACTGATTTTAAAACAAAACTTCTCCCAGAGGAGGAGAAAATTAAACTTTTAATCCCCCTTATTCCTATTACACTGTACATCTAATATTAATATCAGAGAAATATTTGCTTAAAAACTATGTGTTGAACTACCCGCATTCGTTGATTCGGGAACATGACACTGGAACGCATTTCGATTCATGATTCGGAAACATCAAATATCGGAAAAGTGTGTTGAAAGTGTGTCCAATCATAATAATTTGGAAACGTAAGTACCCGAAAAGAGTTCCGCTTTAATGATTCGGAAATATAAGTACCAGAAAAGAGTTCCCCTTTAATTAATAACATGGAGAGTATATAAAATGCCGATTACGGATCATAACCCCGTAGTAGCTAAAATTAGACATAAGGAAAATAAAACTTTGACAAAAGAAATGATAATATTAAAGATTACATGCTCAGAATTAATTACGAACTAATAAATGATAAATTAAAAGATTATAAATGAGAGGGAATAACACAGGAAACTAACGTTAATAATGCGTACAAAAAATTTTCAGAAATTTTGTGTAAAGTAATTAAGGATTCATCTTGCTGTGGAAAAAAGAAACATTCAGAAACTGAAAAAGCCGTGGATCACAAATGAAATCTGTGATATGATTGAGCATAGAGATAAGCTATATAAAAATTTTGAAAAATACCCATAAAACGAGGATCACGAGAAGCAATTCTTAGAACATAGGAATAACTTAAGGTCTAAAACTAAGGAGGCCAGAAACAAATATTACATGGAAGAATTTTTAAAATGTAATGGTGATATAAAAAAAAATGGAAGTTAGTAAATAATTTAATTGGGAATAACTCAAAAGATGTAGTTCTACCGGATAAAATGAATAATATTGAGGACTGTAACACCAACGAAATTAGAGATGCAGCAAATGAATTTAACACTTATATTGTGGATTTACCTAGCAAAATACTTAATGATAAACCTACTGAATATGAATATTATAAAAATTATTATAAAACAGATAACTCTTTCTTTTTTACTCCTATAACCGTACAAGAATTAGATAAGAATATTACAAATCTAATAGAAGATAAAGCTCAGGAATCGATGAAAATTCAGTAACTACAGTAAAAAAATGGTCAAAATTTTATTATTCTTCCCTTAGTCTATATCTTTAACATTTTTTTTCAAACTAGGATTTTTCCAGACGATCTCAAAACCTGTATTGTACTTCCGATTTACAAGAAGGGAAATAAAAACTGCCTTTAAAACTACAGACCGATCTCGCTTTTGTCTGTTTTTTCCAAAATATATGAAAAACTGGTAAAATTCAGAATATTGAGTTATTTAAATAAAATATATTTCTTTTCGTCAAATCAGCTTGGCTTCACTGAGGGTCAATTCATGCGTTATTGTCATTTACTAATTTTATTTATAAATCAATTTACCAAGGAAATTTAATTCTATCAGTTTTCTAGATCTTGAAAAAGCTTTTGACACCGTAACACATTCATTGCTTTTGAAAAAACGGGAGCATTTGGGTATAAGAAGAATTGCTCTAGAATGGTTTATCAGTTACTTAGCAAATAGAACTCAATTAGTTAAATTAAAGACTGCCTCAACAATCCTAAACAAACTCAATATGACATTCCGCAGGGCTCTGTTCTTGGTCCCCTATTGTTTAATATTTTTATTAATGACCTCTGTGAAATGAACATTAATTGTAATATTACAACCTTTGCAGATGACACTGCATTAACGTTTAGTAACCAAATTATTACAGATTTATTGTCCAATGTCAATAATGTTCTTGAGAAAGTTAATATGTTGTTCGAAAATAATAAACTCTCAATAAGAATAAAACTAAATTTGTTTTCTACAAGTTGAAAAATAACCGAAATGCTGCAAATACTTTTGTCATTAAACTGCATTCACCTCAATGCTATAAACATATTGATTGCCATTGTGATGACATAGAACAGGTTGAGAGCATTAAATATTTAGGTATTCTCATAGGTAATAATCTAAAATGGAAGAAACATATTACTACATCACAGGTAAAGCACGTTACAAACTACTTGAAAATACAAAGTTAATCTTAATATGCTGCGAACATTGTACTTCTCATGGATGCAAACTGCATTTCAATATGGTATAGTTTGTTGGCGTGGAACTTATGTCTCTGTTTTTAAACCTCTGGTGTCTGCAAAACAAAATTATTAAATTAATTGCAAAAAATAACACTGATATTTTAAGCAATTTCAGCCGTAACTCTATGCTAAAAATTCTACCAATTAGACATATATTTATTTTTAGAGTGATGATATTTTTTAAACAAAATTGTTTTAATTTCCACATTCAGCCTGATTTATACAACTTTAGAGAGAAAGGTCCAAAATACTTAGTTCCTTTGACCAAAAAAGAAATTGCTCATAAGCATTATTCGTATATCGTAACTAAAATCTTCAATCAGTTGCCTCTTGAAATTAGAAGTGAAAAAAATTTTAATATGTTTAAGCAGAATTTAAAAAGCTTTCTCTTTTCTTTGGAAGATGTTGCACCTGTGTTAAACAATCAAGTGTAAAGTAAAAATTCATTGTACATATATCGGAAAAATGACACATATTGTTTGTAATCTTTGTAGTGAATAAGTCGTTATTGATTTTTGTATTAATTTCCTTTAGTGGCCCAGACAAACCATGTGGTTTTTGGGTTTATTCATATTTTCCTATGTTATAAATTGTATATGATGATGAAATAAAATTGACTGATTGATTGATTTGGAATCACAAATACTGTATTGGTGTTTCAATTTAAGTTGAGCAATGCTTTTGGTAATTGCTTCCCGTATTCGAGGTATATCTGTCAAAAAGAGATATATTAGAATAATTAAATACTGTAGAAAATGTAATGGTAAATCGATAAACGATTTCACGGCATCATAATCATCATCGTCGTCGTCGTCATCATCGTCATCATCACGCAGTCATCGGCTACGGAGATCCAACCAGACCGTGCAGTTTAATTCTCCAAGCATATCTGTCCTGAGCTATATCTGCTGCATCCAGCCACTGCACACCATTCTAACAAGGTCCTGTTTGACATTGTCTGCCCACCGCATCCTAGGTCTCCCCTTCTTTCTGAGGCCTTTTGGCACACTGTTCAAAACCCTATTCGCCAATCTATAATTATTCATACGGGCAACATGGCCAAACCAACGGAGTCTCTCTCTGCACAATATGCTGCTTAAAGGAAGTTGCAGACTCCTTTGCCTAACCTCATCATTAGTTACAAAGTTAAACCACCTAATACCCAAGATACTACGTAAGCATCTAGAATCAAAAGCATCTAGTTTCCTGTTATATTTTTACACAACGTTCAAGTATCACTACCATAACTAACCCTAGAACGAACCAAACTATTATACAGTCTAATTTTAGTCTTTAGGTGTATACGCCTATTTCTCCACAATCTCCATAGATTCTTAAAAGTCCCGGCAGCAATACCTATTCGTCTGTTAATCTCATGCCGCACATCACCATTATCTGTTACATAGCTCCCAAGATATTTAAATTGTGACATTTGCTCAAGACTGCAACCATTCAGATGAACTGAATCACAACCTGCCTGACCAATTTTCATCACTTTAGTTTTCTCTCTGTTTATAACCAAACCTACTCTATTACCAGTCTCATCAACAGCTCGAATGAAAGAGTTCATCTCATCAACATCATTTGCCAAAAGAGCTAAATCATCAGCATAATCTAAATCAGAAATTTTGGTATCTCCAGACCATTTAAGGCCAAAATCTTTCCTTTGCAGTGAATTTCGCATAACATAATCAATAACCAAGCTAAAGAGAAAAGGAGACAAAATGCACCCTTGTCGAACACCAGAAGTAATGCTAAATCAATTGCTACAAGCATTACCAACTCTCACACACGACTCAGTGTTATTATAGAGAGCTTTCATTATGTTAACTAACTTGTCTGGTATCACAATCAACCACAAATTATGATGATCAACAGAGTCGAAAGCCTTTTTGAAATCAACAAAGCTAGCAACCAAAAGTTTCTGAAACTCTAAACATTTCTCAAGAATCTGCCTAAGTGAAAATATCTGATCTACACATCCCCTACCACTTCTGAATCCACATTGCTCATCACGCAATTGCCTGTCAACCAGATTCTTAATTCTATTAAGCACAACCATGGAAAGAACTTTCCCTGGAACAGAGAGTAGGCTGATACCCCTATAGTTATCACAAGAACTGCGATCACCTTTTTTTAAAAATAGGGACAATAAGAGCTCTGGTAAAATCCTTAGGAACCATGCCCCTATCATAAAAGATATTCAGAATTTCAGTCATCCAAGTGGTAACCGAAACATTTCCAGCTCTAAGCATTTCAGTAGTAATTTCATCTACCCCTGGGGATTTATGAAGTCAAAGTTTAGAAATAGATTTTGCTTTTGCTGTGTTTTAAGAATAAGCCGTTTTCATAATTTTAAATGAATTATTAACAGGAGTAATTTTTCAATTTCATTCCCAGAGGCGTGTTTATACGAAGTCGAGAGAGATGTGACGTGAAATGCGTTTCGTGAAATTCGAGAGTAAGAAACATCTGTTAGTGGAGATAAGATAAAAGTTGGCAGTCGCAAAATTTCCTTGAAGAAGAAAGCTATTTGGATTCGGTGAGCGCAATCGCTCCTGATGTCGACTCAAAATCGATCATTTCATTTGCTGCAGATTAGAAGAACCGGAAACGAATCTTCCCACCATCTATAATCAGATAATATCTTGACAAATCTGTTCGCTTTTCAGAAGTAAAGAAGCAATTACTGACGCTTCGTATAACTGGACTGTTTTGGGTGGCTGTTGTAGTCGTAAAAATGATTCTTATTGTGAACAGTTTTAAAATAATAGTTTTGCTCCTTGCGTACTACACAGCTTTGTATTTTATCAGTTCAAGGTTACTATTAAGGGAATGGAGTGTTCAAACTGAGAAACAATCTGGTAAGTGCTTTGTGATGATTGAATGACCTCTTTGGTATTTTTAGTGCACAGTTTTGCAGCAAAGGATTCCGTGATCGTAGAGAGATATAACACGACATAAAGTCTCCTGTTCAGTACAAAATCTTTGGAAATGCACATAGCCCCAAAGTTATTCAATCAGAGGGTGGCCAATTGGAGAATAAATTTCTTTCGGACAGCAGGGAAAAATTTACTGATGGCTACGTAAATGGTAGCTAGACATAATCTGGAAGGAGAGCTGTGTACCAATCCCCAATGATGATGCACAGAACCGACCATCTCTAGCGCCTAATGTCCGATTCCGCCTTCTCGTGGTGCAGGCCGTTAGTACCTTTCAAAAGAGATATTCTCTTTTGGAAGAGAATGGAAGGGGAGGGCTGCCAGTTCAGTATGGCCTACTGATCTGGTCATCTATGGCCACTTTTTTCTTTTTTTCAACCCTGCTGAGGAGTGGTCAACTTCACAGGGTCCTGGTGCTGACCATTTATACTTACTAGACTGGACTTGTTTATGGATTTGAGCTTGATTATGGATCCTGGACTTGCTGCACTGGTGGGCCTCTGTTGAGGGAGAGTCTGCTGCTGTGTTTTCTGTTTGCTTCTGGGTTGCCAGCTCTAAGTGAACACAGGCATGGTATACCTTATATCAGCTGGTGGATAATCCTAATCAGAGGCCATCGCAGGTACCTGAACCTTACTTAGCTAGTTGGGCATCGTCAAACCTAAACTGGAGTAATGTGTCTCAGGCAGGCCATATGGCTCTTGAAAAAGTCCACTTGAAAAGGTGGTGCCTGAAGTTCCTACCAGCATCGGTGACTTCAGCCTTTACCGGAGGAGGAACAGGTCTTTGCCCCATGCCTGCAATCAGGGGGCTGTTTGATATTGTTGGTCCTACCTATCTCAATAAACCCAGTTTCTTTAAAAATCCTACTAATCATTTTGTCTCTGCAGGAACGTGGAAAGTGAGGACATTACATAGAGATTATTCTCTTGATGTCCTCATGCAGGTATTCCAGCGCTATAGCCTAAATATTCTAGGCTTGCAAGAGACCAGATGGACAGACTTTAAATTTCTCTTTTCAGGGAGAGAGAATGGAAAGCATCTCCAAGGTGTAGGTTTGCTTCTCAGCAGACACACAAATGATTCTCTTCTAGGATATGACTGCATTAATGAAAGATTTCTTACATAAAATTTAAGAAAAAATTTTATTAATTAAAAATTCAATTAATGCTTGAATGTTATCTGCTGTTATGCCCCCACAGAGGACGCTGATGAGAAGGAGAAGGATAAGTTTTACAGCCAGCTTCAGGATATTTTGAATTCTGTGAAGAAAGAAAATATTTCTCTTGTTCTAGGTGACTTCAATGCTAAAGTTGGTACTGACTCCAATCTTTGGGTAGGAGTTTTAGGTCCGTTTGGCATTGGTAGTTACAATGGCAATGGAGAACGTCTCGTACAGGTGAGTAAACTTAATGGTTTACGAATAATTTACACATACTACAAACACTGGGACATTTATAAATATATATAAGTTTCACCTGATGAGTTGTACACGAATATGAATAGATTGTATTTTAATTAACAAGCAAATTGGCTAGTTCAGTTAGAAATACCAGATCATACACGGAAGCCGAAATTGCGTCTGACCATTACCTGGTGAAAAGTATCTTGCAGCTGAAGCTTAAGAAATGTTGTGTAAGGGTAAGAAAATTTCCTTCAACACTGAAGGTCTGAAAAATCCAGATATAGCCAAAGCATACCATGGTAGGCTACTTAGCATTATGAAAATCGTGGTTGCTTACTGCTGAAGTTGAGAAAGAATGGTATCAGTTTAAACAGGCTTTTCTTGAAACCAACAGTACTCTTTTGGGTAAAAAGGAACAGAGGAAACAAAATTTTTGAGTGATAAAGCTATGGAACTTATTTCTGAAAGAAGAAAATGCAGGATTAATATGAATCAACATCCTACTAGCCCTAACAGAAGGCATTACAACGAGTTTAATAAACATGTAAAGGATCAGTTAGCAGCTGATAAGAATCTTTGCCTTGATAGCTTGGCTGACAAAGCTGAGGAAGCAGTTAGACAGCACAACAACAGGGGGTTGTACCAGATTGTTAATGTTTTATGTGGGAAGAAACAGACAAGTACACAGGGATTGAGGGATAAACATGGCAAGGTCGTTGAAGGTGGGGATTCTGTGATGGCTAGGTGGTCTGAGCATTTCAGAGATGTTCTAAATAATGTGATTACTTCTACTTCCATTGTTTTGTAATGAGGATAGATGCATTACTCTCTTTAATGATGGTCCTATATCTTTTTCCGAAGTCGTGTTGGCTATCTCTAAATTAGCACTGCATAAATCCCCAGGAGTGAACGAAATCACCACTGAAATGCTTAGAGCTGGAAATATTTGTGTTGTCACATGGCTGACTGAAATTTTGAATTTTTTTTTATGATAAAGGTGTTGTTCCTAAGGATTACTACAGCTATTATTGTCCCAATTTTTAAAAAAGGTGATCGCAGTTCTTCTGATCATTTTAGGGGAGTTAGTTTACTTTCAGTTAAAGGTAAAGTTCTTTGCATGATTATACTTAATAGAATTAAGAATTTGGTTGATGGACAACTGCGTGATGAACAGTGTGGATTTAGAAGTGGTAGGGGATGTATTGATCAAATATTTTCACTTAAGAAAATTCTTGAGAAATCTTTAGAGTTTCAGAAACCTGTGGTTGCTAGCTTTATAGAGTTCAAAAAGGCTTTTGAATCTGTTGAACGATATAATTTGTGGTTGACCATATGGAATACCTGATAAGTTGGTTAGTGTAATGAAAGCTTTCTATAATAACACTGAATCCTGTGTGAGAGTTGGTACGTCTTGTAGCGACTGGTTTAGCATTGCTAGTGGAGTTAGACAAGAGTGCATTTTGTCTCCTTTTCTCTTTAGTTTGGTTATTGATTATGTAATGCGAAATTCTTTGCAGGGGAAAAATTTTGGTCCTAAATGGTCTAGAGATTTCAAAATTTCTAATTTAGATTATGCAGATGATTTGACCTTGTTGTTGATGAGACTGGTAATAGAGTAGGTTTGGTGATAAACAGAGAAAAAACTAAAGTGATGAAAATTGATCAAGCAGGCTGTGATTCTATTAATCTGAATGGTTGCACTCTTGAGCAGGTGTCACAGTTTAATTATTTTGGGAGCTACGTAACAAATACTGGTGATGTGCGGCATGAGATAAATAGAAGAGTAGGGATTGCCGCTGGGACTTTTAAGAATCTTTGGAGAGTATGGAAAAATAGGCTTATACACCTAAAGAGTAAAATTAGGCTGTATAATAGTTTGGTTCTTTCTAAGGTTAGTTATGGTAGCGAAACATGGACCCTTTGTAAGCAGGATAACAAGAAACTTGATGCCTTTGATTCTAGATGCTTACGCAGTATCTTGCGCATTAGGTGGTTTGACTTTGTAAGTAATGATGAGGTTAGGCAAAGGAGTCATCAACCTCTTTTGAGCAACATATTGTGCAGAGAGAGACTGCATTGGTTTGGCCATGGTGCCGGTATGCATAGCTGCAGATTGGTAAATTGGATTATTAGCAGTATGCCTAAGGGTTTGACAAAAAGTGGGAGACTTAGGATGCGATGGGCTGACAATGTCAAACAGAATCTTGCTAGAATTGTCCTAGAGTCGCCAAATGCAACAGCTGTAGCTCAGAACAGAAACGTCTGGAGAGGAAAATTACACAGTCTGATTGGACCTCCATAACCCATGGCTGTATGAGGATTTTGTATGTATGTATGTATGTACGCACATATATTGCTACAAAATCAAATACAGTTCCTACGTAGTAGAAAACTGAAAATTAACTTAATGAAAACAATATTGAGATTTGTACGACAGTTAATTTTGTCGACATGGATGTTTGGTTTGGTTGTTTGGGGTTTTATGGCGCATGGGCGCCAAACTACGACATGGATGTTAAACAGATTGAGACATTAATTAATTTCATCATGTTATCGTCATCAAAACATTTATAGAAAAATAAATATACGATACAGATCTATGCAAAATGCTTCTTTGCGATTCAAACAGTATTCTTATGTACGTGCAGAGTCAAGTTTTTATGTCCCCAAGGAGTGTATGGAATTATGTATGAAATTATCCTTTATAGCTTTTGGCATTTAAAGTTTTTTACATATTTTTTTACTAAGGGATTATCCTCATTTGAATTATGTTCCTCAGGTATATTGAATCATGACTTCTTTGTTTCAATTATAGAAATATTTCGCAACAATAGGACAGACATTTTATGTATATTTTCATATAATTTGCTGGGTTCAAGGGAGATTAATGAGAACTTAACAAAATGTTCAGAAATGTAATTACATCATCAGCTGCGAAGTGGGATTTTTTCAATTGCGGAAGCAATTTCCGAAAGCAGTGCTAAAACTGAGCTGCAACTCTGTTCCGCTCAATACTAATGTTTTAAAGGATATATTCTGGTGAATTTACATTGCATAATATAGTTAAACTCTATCGTCCAACTTTCCGTTATCTGGAAACTCCTTAATCCGACAGTCTTACAGTTCATTATGATTCCTTGAACCGCTTTTCGGTCTAATGTTAGATCATACAATAAAATATTAATTCATTTTTTTCAAAATAAGCGAAATAAATGCCTTAAAAATAAACAATAATTATCGTTATTTACTCACTCGATCTTCCATCGATTTAAACAGTAGAATCGTGTAAATCGAGACAAAAGTTTGTTCTGTAAATGGTAGCTAGATAGTCACTGGAAGGAGAGATATGCACCAATCCTCTGCGGCGATGCGTAGAACTGGCCAAGTCTAGCACCTAACGTCCGACCCCGCCTTCTCGTGGTGCACGTCGTTAGTGTGTTTCAAAAGAGATACCGGTGCATACGAAATGGGAATGCCTGACGATTTCCGCGAATCTCCGTGTTAGCAAGCGCGCAATAGGAAACTTCAGAACTTGCTACTTGAGGGCAGCACCGTTCCGCTAGCGATCTGGTCGAAGTCATATGGTAAAGAATCAGATAGATGATTAATCAAATACAATAAATTAGAATCTTTCTCAGAGATACAACGGAAATAATGATTTAAACTCTCCATAACGAAAAATACGTTTAAAAATAATCGTGCTATAATTGAAAATTATTATCCATTAAAATCCGAAATTTTCAAGTGTTTACCCAATAATATTATTTAATGGAAATTCTTTAAAGAACAAAATTTTAATTTTTTCCAAAGCAATTCTTTCTCTAATAATTGTAATTACTATTGCAATAGAGCTTATTTATTGTTAAGGGAAATGCATAATCAATAGATTTTGGCAAGATTATTTTGATATTCTCGATTTTTTTAATTAAGCATTCAAATGGAAAATTTGTTAAAAAAAATTAAAGATTAAAAGTAATAGTGTTTTAAATGCAATAGGCGCAAAGTTTATGCTGCAATACAGAATTGAATGCTGTTGAAAATCGAAATTTGAATAGATAGATTATAATCTTGAATTTATTTTCAGAAGCATTTTTCCATTAAATGAATATTTTAGAAGTTCCAAAGCTTCGAAATTAGATTCTCTTCACATAGCAAGGAAATTCTATTATGTTAGTCTTTTTATTTCAATTATTATCCCTCTCCTGTTTTCTTTTTTTTTTTAATAATGTTATTTTTTATCACATCAATTGACGATTTTATAAAAAGTAGTTCAATTTTCATTATTTTTCAGTGTAGAAAGATAAAGGGGATCCGTTTAGAATATAGCTCTAAGGCTCCTATTGAGAACTTTATTCCAGGGCACTTGGCTCCAGGTGTCCCCATTGCTTAATCCGCTCTCGTTCATCTATTTGTGCAATCAGAAAGATCACAAAGTGTTATAAACTTCAACGTTCCATTAATCATATACAAGACTGGTTTAAGAAGAGATAGTGGGGGGGAGGGGGGGATTGTGACAACATTGTCAAATGTAACTAGCGCTACTGTCGCTTCACGTCTTGAAATCGGCAGGCATTCACATTACGTAGGCACCGGAGATAGTCTCTTGTGGAAGTGAATGGAAGAGGAGGGCTGCCAGATCAGTGTGACTACTGATCTGGACAACTATGGCTACTTTAATTTTTTTGTACCCTGCTAAGGATCAACCACATTGGATCCTGGTACTGACTATATACAGTACTGTGCGAATTAGTTGGGACAAGCGAAGTAATGCTAAGTCCCTTCTGCTGCAGAGTCTAAACTTGTTCGTAACCTTCTGCTGAAAGTCTAAACTTGCGAGTGTCCCTGCAATAGGCACGCGCAAGTTTAGACTTGCAGCAAGAGCAATATCTGC
The DNA here is from genome assembly GCA_038380435.1 of Ryuthela nishihirai. Lineage (NCBI taxonomy): Eukaryota > Metazoa > Arthropoda > Arachnida > Araneae > Heptathelidae > Ryuthela > Ryuthela nishihirai. The sequence goes on from JAWZYU010000002.1 coordinate 87,768,580, forward strand.
AAGTCTAGAATTGTCTGTTTGTTACTCTGTTATTATTTACACTTCCACTTTAATCGGAATTGATATTTCATAGGCTGAGAACGTGATTATGCAAGTAGTTCACAATTTTCATTGGAACATTTTTTTTATTAAATACATCATGGACATCACGCCTCGTAAAGGAGCTAAAATAATCGCTTTAGGCGAAAACACTTCACTTACTGCTAGGCTGATAGCAAAAGCAGTTAGCGTCGGGAAATCCAGCGTTTCACGGATCATGAAGTTGCATAAGGAGACAGGGTGTTTGGACACGTCCCGTAAAGGACGTGGAAGAAAAAGAAAAACCACCCCTAGAGATGATAGTCTAATTCGAATAATTAGTATCATAGACCCGAAGAAGACCAGTGGAGACATCAAAAGGGAGATTGCGTCTCATGGGGTTAATATAGATGCTTCCACCACATCGTCGCCTTCTAGAGTGTGGCAGTCTGACTCGGTGCCCCTCCAAACAGCAGCTTTTGACACCCACTATGAAGCAAAAAAGGCTATCCTGGGCAAAGAAACATCGAAACTGGACTGTGGAGAATTGGGAAAAAGTGATATTTTCCGACGAAACGAAATTTGAGGTGCATGGCTACAGGTCAAATTTCGTCGCCACTCGCCTGGAGAACCTCTTCGATCTGGCCACATCCAACAATCAGTGTAAGGACATTATGACCGAACTAAAGAGTGTAAAAGATGATCTTGATAGTGTTAAGTTAGATTATAAACATGAAATTGAAATTGTAAAAACTGATTGTGAACGTCAGTTTCAGATTTTGAGAAATTTTGAGAAATGTTACCTTCTGCTTGTGATAATAGTAATTTTACTGAAAATAATGTTATTATATATATTGCTAAAAATGCAACTAAATCTTCTACATATGATGGTCAAACACCTTGGGCAGTATTTAAAACACAATTTGTTAGATTATAAACTTCAAATTGAAACTGTAAAAACTGATTATGAACGCCAGTTTCGCTGGAGCTAATTAGTGGAATGAATTCCAAAAGGCCAGTTTTCTTGCAGCTTCTTTAAAAAACTCTGCTGCGGAAGTTTTGCAGTCTGTTCCAGAAGAAAAACGACTTGATTATCAAAGTCTGGTTTTTGCATTAGAACTCAGGTTTGGTGATAGTTATTTAAAACAATACTACATGACTCAATTTAAACATCGCATGCAGAAGAGTGGTGAAACTTTGCAAGAGCTTGCTAGTGATATCGAGCGTCTAGCTAGATTGGCTTTTAGTAACTGTCCAAGATAGCCCAATTACAATTTATGATGCTATTGCTGATCCTGACACTCAACAATCTCTGAGGATGTTGGAAGGTGAATCCTTAGAGTCAGCTGTGGTACATGCTATGAAGTACGGTTGCTCCAGGCTTTCCTCCCGATCGAACAAACGTACAGTGAGATTTGTGTGCAGAAGAAGCTATAGAAAAGGATAGTGAAATGAAAGAACTAACTAAAGCCATACTATCAGTTTTGAAAGACATGAAAGGTTCTTCTTCAAAAACTACTACAGACCTTCAGTGTTGGAATTGTGGCAAGACCGGACACATTCGAGCCAACTGCAAAAGGAGATGGATGAAAAGTTCAAGCACATTTAACAGACAACAGAACCAGCAGAAGCAACGTGAAGAGCAAAGGCTGGATGTTGATTGGTTGGCCCCAGGGGAAGTCGCCCACGAGGATGAAGCTATAAATGGAATACCTTGCCATATGATAGTAGACACTGGTGCAAATGTAACTTTACTCAGGACGTATATAATAAAGAAAATAATACCTCATCCAAACTTGAATACTACACATCTAAAATAAGCCTACAAATAGCCACTGGAGATTGTGCTAAAGTCCATGGAAAGACTACTCAACATCATAGTTGGTAGCTGTCTGGTACACCATCCTGTTTTTATCGCTGATATCTACAATGAATACATATTAGGCCTTGATTTCCTAAAGAAACATGGATTCAGCATTAGACCCAGTGACAGCCTACTCATCTATAAGACACAAGAGATACCTTTGCTTAGCCGAACATCTGGTTCTCTATCAAGTGTGACTCCAATATTAGTGACGGAAGACACAGAGATCCCAGCACAAAGTGAAATTATAGTCCGTGGACATCGGGCGGAGACTTCTGTGGCCTTCTGATTGGCAGTCACTGATGACTCTGGTAAAGGAGCTTTGGCTCATGGTATCAAATGCTAACTTTGTATCATCTCTTGTAATCAAATGCAAACTTTGTATCATGCATTGATTAGGTCTAGATTCGAATGTGGAGGTATAGACCTTGGCATGGCCTCAGCTACTCAAAAGAAAAAACTTGATGTTATTTAGCACAAAGCCGTTAGACAATGTCTAGGACAATTTCCTACATCCCCAATGCTTTCCCTCAGAATGGAAGCAAACCTTCCTGCCCTGTAAATTAGACGCAAATGTACACTACTTAACCATTTCCTCAGAATATCCACCTGTCATTATACACACCCACTCTTAAAGAAACTGGCACGTTCCTCTGAGAAATCCCACATCATCTGGACAATCACAAGCAACGACTTCTTTCATGGGGACTATTAATTTCTCCAACAATATACTAAGTTTCCAACCACCCCCGCAGATTGGACATGGATTTGGTCATACATTACCTCCTCACATCCCTCATTATTCATAAAACACTCCCCTGGCAACTTCCTTAACAAACACATAATGACAGGTATAATCCACCATATCCCCCACAGCACCTTATTGTTTACACAGACGGCTCCGTAGACAAAAATAACCATACAACTACAGGAGGAATATTTAACCCCCACTCCCCTGGCAACTTCTTTAACAAACACTTAATGACAGGTATAATCCACCATATCCCCCACAGCACCTTATTGTTTACACAGACGGCTCCCTAGAGAAAAACAACCATACAACTACAGAAGGAATATTTACCCCCACTCCCCTGGCAACTTCCTTAACAAACACATAATGACAGATATAATCCACCATATCCCCCACAGCATCTTATTGTTTACACAGACGGCTCCCTAGACAAAAACAACCATACAACTACAGGAGGAATATTTACCCCCACTCCCCTGGCAACTTCCTTAACAAACACATAATGACAGGTATAATCCACCATATCCCCCACAGCACCTTATTGTTTACACAGACGGCTCCGTAGACAAAAATAACCATACAACTACAGGAGGAATATTTACCCCCACTCCCCTGGCAACTTCCTTAACAAACACATGACAGGTATAATCCACCATATCCCCCACAGCACCTTATTGTTTACACAGACGACTCCCTAGACAAAAACAACCATACAACTACAGGAGGAATATTTACCCCCACTCCCCTGGCAACTTCCTTAACAAACACATAATGACAGATATAATCCACCATATCCCCCACAGCACCTTATTGTTTACACAGACGACTCCCTAGACAAAAACAACCATACAACTACAGGAGGAATATTTACCCCCACTCCCCTGGCAACTTCTTTAACAAACACATAATGAGAGGTATAATCCACCATATCCCCCACAGCACCTTATTGTTTACACAGACGGCTCCCTAGACAAAAACAGCCATACAACTACAGGAGGAATATTTACCCCCACTCCCCTGGCAACTTCCTTAACAAACACATAATGACAGGTATAATCCACCATATCCCCCACAGCACCTTATTGTTTACACAGACGGCTCCCTAGACGAAAACAACCATACAACTACAGGAGGAATATTTACCCCCACTCCCCTGGCAACTTCCTTAACAAACACATAATGACAGATATAATCCACCATATCCCCCACAGCACCTTATTGTTTACACAGACGACTCCCTAGAGAAAAACAACCATACAACTACAGGAGGAATATTTACCCCCACTCCCCTGGAAACTTCCTTAACAAACACATAATGACAGATATAATCCACCATATCCCCCACAGCACCTTATTGTTTACACAGACGACTCCCTAGACAAAAACAACCATACAACTACAGGAGGAATATTTACCCCCACTCCCCTGGAAACTTCCTTAACAAACACATAATGACAGGTATAATCCACCATATCCCCCACAGCACCTTATTGTTTACACAGACGGCTCCCTAGACGAAAACAACCATACAACTACAGGAGGAATATTTACCCCCACTCCCCTGGCAACTTCCTTAACAAACACATAATGACAGATATAATCCACCATATCCCCCACAGCACCTTATTGTTTACACAGACGACTCCCTAGACAAAAACAACCATACAACTACAGGAGGAATATTTACCCCCACTCCCCTGGAAACTTCCTTAACAAACACATAATGACAGGTATAATCCACCATATCCCCCACAGCACCTTATTGTTTACACAGACGGCTCCCTAGACGAAAACAACCATACAACTACAGGAGGAATATTTACCCCCACTCCCCTGGCAACTTCCTTAACAAACACATAATGACAGATATAATCCACCATATCCCCCACAGCACCTTATTGTTTACACAGACGACTCCCTAGACAAAAACAACCATACAACTACAGGAGGAATATTTACCCCCACTCCCCTGGCAACTTCCTTAACAAACACATAATGACAGATATAATCCACCATATCCCCCACAGCACCTTATTGTTTACACAGACGACTCCCTAGACAAAAACAACCATACAACTACAGGAGGAATATTTACCCCCACTCCCCTGGCAACTTCCTTAACAAACACATAATGACAGGTATAATCCACCATATCCCCCACAGCACCTTATTGTTTACACAGACGACTCCCTAGACAAAAACAACCAAACAACTACAGGAGGAATATTTACCCCCACTCCCCTGGCAACTTCCTTAACAAACACATAATGACAGGTATAATCCACCATATCCCCCACAGCACCTTATTGTTTACACAGACGACTCCCTAGACAAAAACAACCAAACAACTACAGGAGGAATATTTACCCCCACTCCCCTGGCAACTTCCTTAACAAACACATAATGACAGGTATAATCCACCATATCCCCCACAGCACCTTATTGTTTACACTGACGGCTCCCTAGACGAAAACAACCATACAACTACAGGAGGAATATTTACCCCCACTCCCCTGGAAACTTCCTTAACAAACACATAATGACAGATATAATCCACCATATCCCCCACAGCACCTTATTGTTTACACAGACGACTCCCTAGACAAAAACAACCATACAACTACAGGAGGAATATTTACCCCCACTCCCCTGGCAACTTCCTTAACAAACACATAATGACAGGTATAATCTACCATATCCCCCACAGCACCTTATTGTTTACACAGACGGCTCCCTAGACAAAAACAACCATACAACTACAGGAGGAATATTTACCCCCACTCCCCTGGCAACTTCCTTAACAAACACATAATGACAGGTATAATCCAACATATCCCCCACAGCACCTTATTATTTACACAGACGGCTCCCTAGACAAAAACAACCATACAACTACAGGAGGAATATTTACCCCCACTCCCCTGGCAACTTCCTTAACAAACACATAATGACAGGTATAATCCACCATATCCCCCACAGCACCTTATTGTTTACACAGACGACTCCCTAGACAAAAACAATCATACAACTACAGGAGGAATATTTACCCCCACTCCCCTGGCAACTTCCTTAACAAACACATAATGGCAGGTATAATCCACCATATCCCCCATAGCACCTTATTGTTTACACAGACGGCTCCCTAGACAAAAACAACCATACAACTACAGGAGGAATATTTACCCCCACTCCCCTGGCAACTTCCTTAACAAACACATAATGACAGGTATAATCTACCATATCCCCCACAGCACCTTATTGTTTACACAGACGGCTCCCTAGACAGAAACAACCATACAACTACAGGAGGAATATTTACCCCCACTCCCCTGTCAACTTCCTTAACAAACACATAATAACAGATATAATCCACCATATCCCCCACAGCACCTTATTGTTTACACAGACGACTCCCTAGGCAAAAACAACCATACAACTACAGGAGGAATATTTATCCCCTCACATAACACTGAATAAAAACTTAGATTCAATCCAGATTTTAACATCGTTGAAATAGAGCTCGCAACTATAAGAGAAGCTGTCAAACTTGCCCACATGTTAATCAACGATACCTACACACACACACACATTACTATCTTTACTGACAGCAAAGCAGCGCTTCTCAATCATCTAAAAAATCCAGAAAAAATAGATAACAAAACTTTGACTTACTGCACCTTGAGTGACATTAGTGTGCTTTCTCACACACAAAACATTAAATTCCACATCCCTTGGATCCCTGGATACAGCGGTTTGGCAGACAATGAGAAAGCAGATTCGTTAGCCAAACATGCTGCTACCTTAGACTCTATTACCCATATTCACACAATAAACATTTATTTCACACCAAACTTCTCACCTACACACATATTGATTTCCAATTACATAAATTACAAACAGACCCGACACATACAAACTTTAGAAATAGTTTACATAGCCTCCCCATAAAAAAAATTTCATATCCTCTCACTGGATAGATCTTTACAGGTAAAATTATCCAGTCTGTGCATAGCCCATCCCAGATTTAATAAATTCTTACACATTATTGAAAAGAACTATAGCCCATTTTGCCCACATTGTTGTCACATTGAAAAGGTAGGCACGTCGTCTTCACTGCCCACATCGTAGACACGTCGTCCTCACTGCCCGCATTGTAGTCATATTGAAAACGTAGACACGTCGTCCTCACTGCCCCATTACGCCTAGGCCAGGGCATTGTTTTTTGCTTGATTATGTAGTTTACACAGGACCCCCCCATCTCTCTCACACATCCTGCACCCCCCTCCGATTCATTTAAGGAATTCATTTGGTCAAAACTCTTTCAATTTTTGGGAGATTGGTGCCTTTTCCAGCATTTAAAATTTTTCTTTTCGTGGCTTGAGTCTCCCTTCTTTCCTAAAAAAAAAGGTTATCTCACTCTTTCCTCCTCTTATTTTTTTAAAATTTTCCCTTTCAATTTGACACTGGCCACATCCCCTCTTCCATTCTTTGAAACTCACCTGTGCTGGCTTACCATTCTAGCAACTTCTATCAGACACTTCGCACCATCTGCACCCCTCACCCTGTCAATCACTTTAGATCTTACTCTGTACCCAGCACACCCCGCTTTCCACTCCCGACTCTCTGCCACTCTCCGAAGAAAGGGATTAACATCAGACTGCACTTCCTATTGTCTTTAACTGGCACTCAGACTAAAACTCTGACAACTTTCCCCTATAGTTGCACCATCGCTATCATCACCTGGATCGATAACATACCTCAAATTATTAATAACCAAAAAGTCCTAGCAAAAGTGACGATAAAAATACAAAATCAAATACAACTACAGTGAAAGAGCTCCTTCTACTAAATATAACGTAGTGGACATCATAGGAAAATTAAAAAGAAAACCTTAAAATTCCCTCTGACCTATTGCAGCATTTTTCCCACAGATAATAAAAATAATTACTCAAAACTACACCGAACTATTAAAACAACTTTGTTACATAAAATAACCTAAAAATACATTAATTAAAATCCAGAACTGTAAATCCCTTCTAAACATAGTAAGCCTAAGCAGCTATCAAAACATTGTTGGTCGATGTTTTTATCTCAAAATTAACACTTCCTATAACTTACTAAAGGCATTCTCAACCTCTCCTAGGAACCATTACCACAAGGAATTAACTAATAGACATTAACCTTCTCCTTTTCAACACTCTCATAATCAAAAAATAAAGGTAAATATGTATAATTAAATATTACGGAGTCTATCTCCTAAATTCAGTTACCTCCAAAATTCTAATTTACTCTTTTCATCGCCACTTCACCTTCGCAGAGATGGGAAGAGGAATGGAAGGGAGGGGGGGGGGGGAATTTTTTCTGCCCCTTCTACTCTTCCTGTATCATCTCTTATGCCAGAAAAGATAATACCTCCTAACCTTAAGCAGAATTCTTTAAAATCATTAACCTTTAAAATATACACCTTCAGTGAAAACAGTATTTAATCAAAAAAAAAAAACGAAAAAAACTTAAACGAAAATAATAAAAAAATTATATTATATTAAACGTAATATAACCTTATCACTTTGGAATCCGACTCAAAAATCTAACAAAGGGTGGAAAAAACCCATCCATAATTTCAACTACGTAAACACAAAAAAAAAGTCCTTATCAGGACTAGTAGCTAAGAAGTCCTTCTTAGTACTAAACCTATACGCCAACATTCCTTTTACACAACTCACAAAAAGGTCCTTCTCAGCACTAAACACAACATACAATGATCCAACACAAACAACATCACTTTTCTGACCACCTTTGCTCTCTCCTGACCGATCGATATTAACATCGAAACCAAAACCTGACAGCATGCGACGGGAAGAAGCTCATCCAAAATAGAACATCATCCTGATTTCAAAAATTTCACCTTTCGCTTTCATCAGCTAACGAACTGTTGGACTCAAGTCATAAAATGTATCTACATATACTGAAATCAGAAGAACAGTTACACGTTCTATGCAGAAAAATATAATTTTTTCGTCAAAACTCAACCCGAGGCAGATGGTCGAACAGGCCTAATCTCTGATAAAGGATTTCTAGGTGAAAAAAAAAAAAGAAAAAACCACAACCCATCCATACCACCGATGGGCATAGAAAGGCCGCGCCGTCCGTCGAATGGGAATACCTGCAACACTTCAACTTCATGGTGAGCACCCCATCTGACTTAAGTGATTCGCAGTCCAGCATTCTTACACATTGGTGAGTTTCAGGTTTGGTTTGCATAATATTTCGTCATTTAACTATCACCCTTTCTTAACTCCAATGAAGACACTGAACTGAATAGTCAAGTCAATTTTCTTCTGAGATAGTCTGTAAAACCTGTGCGGTAGAATTTCTTACAGAAACTGCAACGATTACCTTAGCAGCTCACCCTTTAGTAGTAGATGTCCTTGGGGAAGATGACCTTTGGACCTCGAAGGTCACAATTCCGCTACAAAGACTCCCTCCTTCGATTCTTCTTATCAGTCGACCTTTCATCTGCTACCTACAGAATACCCGTCATATTCGATTTTTATCCGTGGCAAGTAAACGAGAATTCATTACGGTTAAATCGACGGCAGTGACGTCACCAGAATAATCGCAAACACTTATTCGGCTATTTGCAATTTTCACTCAATCGCATGTTTCCTAGACTAAAAGTTTACGGAGTCATGTTGCATGAAGATTTGGGAAATATCAACTGATCTTTGACCCGGAGAGGACTGAGATTATTTTTATTGTCGATATGTTTTCTGTTGTCGTAACCAATACTTTCCGAATGAAGAAATTACAGTAGTTCGTAATTGTTATTGAGTTACATAAATATTTCAAATGATAAGGTGTTAGTTAAACATGTATTTCAAAGAACTAATAATGTAGTAAATACTGCTATTCTATTAGTAAAGCATTAAACTGATTGCATTTCAGGCTCTTCGAAAAGCACATATTCAAGACATATAATAATAGTTCTCGTTGTTGATCAGTTGGATCGTTTACGGAGTCATGTCGCACGAAGGTTTGGGAAATATCAAGAGTAAATAAGCGCCTGTGTCGGTTCTCGCTTACTCGTCACACAGAAGTTGACGGCAGTGACTTCAGAGAATAATCGCAAACACTTATTCGGTTATTTGCCATTCTTACTCGATCGCATGTTTCCTAGACTAAAAGTTCTGGTGAAATGAAGAATTTCAAGCTGATGGATAGATATAATGCCGGTTACATGTATTCACATCATATCAGTATACAGTATGTCACACAGAAGACTGAAAGAAGCGCCGTTTTCTGCCTCATATTGAATGAAAGAACACCAATAAAACTGAAATTAAAGAGAGGAAATTAATTTACAAATGCAGAATTTCCAGTAGAAATCTAAATATATCAGTGTCCCATTATCAAAATATCAGAAAAACTAAATATAGTTAAAATATCAGACCTGCGGTATTAAAAACATCAAATCTAAGTATGCGATTTTTATTCTAACGCTGTATAATCAAATAGAGTCATATTCACCTAAATGTACTGTTACAAATTTATAGTGGGTATCCGAGTGTTTTCAAAATGAATAATCAATTTATCCATTTTGAACTAATTTAATTACAAAGATAATTTATAATACATAAATAACAGTTTCAACTGAACATCAATTTCGCCAGCTATTAATATGATATATATAAATTCGCCTTCTATCAGTATGAGACTGATCATAATAATTAAACCAGCTGTGAAATCAAACGCATTTGATCAATGATTTATAAATATTTGTATTGCACAAATCTTACAACCTAAACTCAACGCATAAATAGAATTTTAATAAAACATTTAATCAATAACACAGATACTTTGTAGATACACTTCTAAATCAGATTATTTTCACCACCTCCACGTTTAGTACTTTTTACTCTGTTGACACTAAATTCTCTACATCACTTCTTTGTGCTCTACTTCTAACTCATTAAACCGTTTTTATAACTCCCGCACATATAGCAATAGAAATTTCTATAAACTACGTTCACAGACTCACTTCGTCCACTTTCCTGCTTCTTGCAGATTCTGTAGAACCATCACTTATATCATTTATTGTTCAAAGATTCTTCTCGTTACAGTACTATAAATAGCAAACTTTATCCGATTATTCGTGTACGAAATTCTAGAAATGGGGTATAAATGCACATGAAGCTAACAATAAGTGAAGAAATTAATTAAATGGACAGAACTCATTATGGTACATAAAAGTTCTGTTTTGACATTCACGTGAACGGAAGATTTGCTACAGAAAATATTGGGTAGATTTCAAAGATTTTGATCTTCTCATAGGAACAGTATTACGACCACTTTGGTAAATATTCGTTATTAATCGATCGAGAGTAATCTTCGATAAGACTACGAGTTTGACTCTATACCTGAAGATCAGATATGAAAACGTGATAGTTCATAATAGGAAAGTATATGATCTGGAGTTAATTTTTGACACATGTTTAAAAAGTCTTAAGTACCCACTATTATTATTGCTATCAATAAGTGAATTCGCAAAAATTCACGAAGCTAAGGTACAATATGATTGCCTTTGCATAATTAAAAATAATTATTTTTTCGTTTTTAGTGTGAAGAATTAATCCAATATCTTTTTTCCGTAACCGAGAAATGAAAGTTGGGCTTGGGAGTATTAGGGCCGAGCTCATTCCCCCAATCCTGCCCTGAAAGCTGATGTCCGCGATTCATGAAAAAAAAAATGGATGCTTAAAAAAATCCGGCATTTCAGCTATTGGAAAATTTAATTCTCTGAAATAACAGTCTTCGTAAACGGACCTATTTTGCGTTCAATTTCCAAGGAAGAGAAATTTTTTTCAACTGTTCTCAATTTTAACATATTGTTATAAATTTTTAATATAAAACTAAGCGTGAGTTTAAAAGAATGTTTAGCAACAAAATTATAAATGAACTAATTTATTACAAAGGTATGAAACCACATATATAAAACAAATTCTGCTAACACACATCCTTGTCTCCATAACTGTGAAGCTAAACCGTAAAAAAAGTGTTTTACATTTCTTTATTATTCTTCAAATATTTGTACGAAATTATTCAATATCTACTCAAAGCACAAATGGAAAATTAATTAAACATTTCACAAGCAACGGGAGTTTCTTTGTTGAAATACCAATTCTTTTCTTTTTGCACTATATTGTTACGAAACTCTATTTGCTTCTCCTGTTGTCTCTATTTGCTTCTCCTGTTGTCTCTATTTGATTCTCCTCCTATTGTTGCACGTTCATCTGTCGTAAAAATATTCATTTCTTTTGAAATTTAATTTTACGTTCGGAAATAATTTTTATCACATTATTATATTAGATTTACACAAAAATTCAGAGTAAGTTTTAAATTTTTTAGTCTTTTAAATAAAAACAATTGTCAAAAACTTTAATTTTACTCTCTTTTTCAATTTACTTTTTTTCATAACCCTTTATTCTTGGAACTACATCCCATTATTGTGCATGTCTGCAATGGTAACCCAATGGTAACATAGTGGCAACGTGTCATCTTCAGGGGTGAATCCCGTTTCATTTAGGTGCCAGCGACAGGCATGTGTGTGTATGTACGTGGGAAGGGGAGACAGAGAGGTGACAGGCATCATCAGATCATATCACAGACCTCTGTGATAGGTACAGCATGTATCTGGGAGAGCCATCATGGTGTCGGGAGCATTAGTTACAACAGCCTGTCACCTCTGATTGCTATTCATGACAATTTGATGGCAATTCTGTATGTTGAAACTGTGCTATGGTCTGAACTAACACCCTTTTCAAATAGGATATGCACTACCCGGGTCACCCTGTAATACCTCTGTGATGTGGTTCCCCTTCTTTGGTTCTCAGGTTCCCTTGATCTGTCACCCATTGAACACACATGGGATGCAATCAATCACCTACGACTGTCACCGAACTGACAGTAAGCATGGTGAAAGGTGCCTGAATATTAGATAGGATTACATTCGCCACCTGTTTCACTCACTCCCGTGATGTCTTGCCTCGTGTTTTGCAGCTCATGGCCGCTATAACGCCTACTAATGTACCACTGTCTGCAGTGGTGTACCGGAAAATCTCGGTACCACGCAAGAAATACCTTAGGGGCCCTTTCGTTTCAATTAAGGTGCATCATCATATGCTTGAATTTTAACTTTTTGAAAACGTACATAATAAATATCTGACATATATTTCGGATTTCGTAATGCATAATTTGACATTTTGGAAGGAATCGGGCCGGAACTACGGCTGGAGGGGGCGTAACCCTTTGAGAATGCCACTATGCATATTAAAAAGAAACCCAATGAAACGAAAGGTAAACGAAACACCAGTAAACAATTGTTCAACACCAGTGCAATGGAAATCCAGTCCCTCTGCCTTTTTCTGGCTCGATTGCGTCGCTTGAGAGCCCTCTCCCCCCTCCCCCGCATCTACCACCCACCACCACCACCACTTAATTTTTCGCAGATCCTGGCCGGGAATGAACATTTTGTTCCACTATTTCATAAAATGTTGCTTCAGTTGTTTTCAAACGGGCATAAACGAAATTTGTACATAGAATTGAACATACACCACAGGAAAGAAAAATTGCAACACCTAGAAGGATTAATGTCATTTTATTGAAACGCAGGCAGCTATTAGCATACACTGAGATGTGCGATTGATTACATTATCAAAAAAAATACGGATTGCCCTGCGCAGCAAATGCATTCATGAACACTGCGGGGAAAGCTATCCTACAGCTCTATAATGTCCTCCTGAGGGATAGAAGGTCAAAGAGCGCGAAGTTGCTGTTCCATTTCAGCGAGAGGGGTTGGCGCACCTCTTGGGTGTTAGAGCTGTCAGCCCATCATGTCCCAGATGTGTTCAATAGGTGAAAGGTCCGGAGAGCGTGCTTGGCCATGGTAGTAACTGAACGTATTGCTCGTGTAGGTAATGCAGACTAATGCAGGCTGTGTGGGAAGGGACGTTATATTGCTGCAAAAAGTTCCGTGCTGCTGAACAAATGGGAGAGCCACTGAATGCAAAATGTTGGTAACATATCGTTGGGCAGTTAGAGATCCCCTTATGATGACCACTTCTGACCAAGATGTCCGACTAATGGCACCAGGTGCTGGAGCTGTGTGGCGATGTCGCACGCACTGGGTGATGTTCCTTTCCCCTGGATGACGACGAACACGTTGTCTACCGTCATGCTGACGAAGACAAAACGAGATTCGTCACTAAACACCACGGCACTCGACTCTTGTTCGTTCCAGTTCTGTCTGAGGCGACACCACTGAAGACGTGCTTGCACGTGGACAGATGTGAGGAGCAAATGCAGTGCCGAACGATAGGCTCGCAATGAAAACTGTAAAAACCTGTTGTTTACCGTCTGCTTGGTAGGTATTCGATGTGTTATCTGTTGCCAGTCCCTTTGCAGTTGCGTTGTAGTCGCGAATCTGTCACCCAATGCCATGCGTCGCAAATGACGGTCCTGTCACTCCGTGGTCATATGTCGCCTTCCTGATCCTTGTCGACGTGTTCTGAATCCTTGAACCCACTGACGCAATATGTGTATGATGGTGCTGGTATTGCGGTCAACAAGGTTGGCCACATCTCTGTACGACAAACCCTCTTCTCTAAGGTGGTGATTCTTCCGCTCTCAAAGTCTGTTGACTGTTGGAACGGCTGTGGACGTCTGCGTAAGGGCATCTTTAGCGGTTTCGAACAATTTTCACAACGTTTTATCAACAGGAAGCTTTGGTTGCTTTTATCTGTGTTCCAATACTCCGCACCTGTGATGTCAGCTCGCGCATGTCCAATCGTTCTGATCGCCTGCAAACCTAATCATTTCCATGCATTTACATTACACTACTAAAAAAATAAATACCCCCTCAAGCAGCTGCTTGCCACAGAGGTCTGACAGGAGCCTGTCAGTTTATATGCCACAGTAGAAGATCTGAGAGGATGGCAGGGCCTCAGCAGAAAAAACGACACATACATCCATGCCTTACCCGGGGTTCGAACCCAGGTCCTTTAGATCAGTATCCAAGCACGCTAACCACTCGGCCATGGGACGGCTATACATTACACTACAGCCTCCTAAATTTCGTCACATTTGCATAACTTCTTGCAAGTGTTGCATTTTTATTTGCTGTAGTGTAGTTTAAGCTAAATTATTTTTAAAACGATTCATTTTCCCCTCTGCTGAAAAACTAGAATGGTAACATATCGCATCTAGCGAATATGGGATGCTCGTTTTCAGAGAAAACGAACTTTTTCATTTTCTGATTTTTGTACACTTTAACGGTAATGGGTATATGGGAAGAATAATACTAATTTATTTTTAGCCGTTTAAAACGCCAAAATCATATCTTATTTATCCCTTAAACTGAGAAAAAAGGTTAATTTTAAAGGGGAAAATCATCCATCTAATATATAAAGAAGAAAGTTTGCGTGTTTGTGCTGTCCACTTATGCACTCAGCTCTCAGAAGAGCTAGATGCTTCAAACTTTGCAGGAACTTTCCCTTCACCCAGGGTAAGAATATAGACTATTTGCAAACCCGTTGGGGTCAGCCAAAATTCGGCTGGGTGGGTTTGAATTTCTCAAAATCCTTACAGATGTAACATTAACAGTTGAAAGTAATTCAAAATAACTTTTCCCATTAATAAATTTGAAAAAAAAAGGAATACATCAAACTAAACTAATATCTGATTTCGCGTGATTAAACCATAGACCAATAATAGAGGTAGACGGAACATCGCTAGAAGAACGCCATGCAAGCCACTGAAGCCGATATGCACCCCGTCACATGACACGTGACGAGGGGCAGAAAGCTCAGTTGACGTTAGGTTTTTCGTTAACAGAACTCTTTATCTTTCTCTTTTATAAAACTGCAAATTTTTTGCACTTTCGATTTTTTTACATTGCTCTTTTGAGTTTTAAACGAAAACAATTCAATTTTTCTTGTTTTTTTTGCTTTAAACCAGTTAAAAGGTTTTAGCACTTTTATGCTTCCCCTTTGCAAATACATATCTCGAAAGGTAGCAACAAATATTGATTCTTTTGCATATATGTAATACATTAGTATGTAGTAGTATGTAACGATTAATTAAGTAATTAATAATTAATAATTTTAGTAATTAATTAGTAGTAGTATGTAACGATTTTTGCTAGAAATGTGAAAACAGCTTAAAGGGGAAATTAAACATATAATAGGAAAAAACATTTATTCACATATTATAATAAAATTACAGATATTTAGGAACAGGGGCGTAGATAGAAAAGTTTATTAAGGGAGAGAAGCGGTTGTTGACCTTCGATTATCAGATCATTATTTTAACCAGCCAGTCTGTTGAACATCGAGTTTTGTACAGCAACCGCAGAGTGATAGAACGACACTTCCTCACACCCCGCTCGCACACTCCTTCAAAATAGTGTAAAAAAACTTCTTAGAGGAAAAACAATTCCAATTTTCCAATTTTAGCATTAATTTTTTTCAGTAAATTTAAAATAAGTCATTTACTTGCTCAATGGCGTCCTCCCTCTTTTCCCTGATCCACGTACCCTAAATTTCTTTTGGAAGTTTCATCATGGACGAAAAAATTATTCAGAATATTTACAACGGAAATCAATGTTTCATAGAAGGAGAACATTTGATTGACTTATAATACGCTTCTCTGTTAGAACCTTCTTTACAGTGTGAAGATGAAGTTAATTCTCTCTTTGACAGCTATTAACTGAGTGAAGTAATGTTCTTCATATGGTTTTATATTTATTATCAAGTCCAGATCTAGAAAAAAATCGAGGGGGTGGGGGAACAAGAAACACAATCGAGCCGAAAAAAATGTGAAAGGGGACCAAGACACTCGATTTCTAATGCAGTATAATATTTCCCCCTCTGTTTTACGGGTTTTAAAAAAATTCTGATAAATGCATGAAATATATATAATAAATATGTTAGATATATTTTTTTCCCCTTTTACTCTTGCTTGTATTCAGAGAAGGGGGACTGCTTGCTCCCCCCTCTTGCTTCCCCTAGATACGGCCCTTCTTATGATTATGCCTTATTAACATGGTTTTTTGCTTCTGTTTCCATTATTTTTCATAATTAAGCTGTATTTTTATATTTTTCTAGCCTTTCATAATTATTCACTGTTTTTTCTCAAATATCCGATATTCTGACTTATTCGAGCCATATACAGGCCAATTGATCTGCTCTGTTCGGATATCCGTATTATCAATAACCACCTGAAGGATACTGTCGCCCTGACAATGATGCCAAATAATACACCTTTTCCTTTTTTTAAAAGGGGTTGGGCTGTTTTTTCATCTGAGAGGCACATTTTTTGCACACAATGGACTAAATGGCCAGGTCATAAGGATCCCGAAGGCTCAGAGAATGTTGGGGAACGGGACCCACTGGAAGAGCACTGGGACATTTTAATAAGTATTGAAAATATAGAATATCTGGAACAGATTTTTATTGGAGGAGAAATTTTTTCGATCACAATAATACTTCAAAATGCAAAAATAAATATGAATGATGACACAATTCCATGCTACATAGATGGTGTTCATTGAATTTGTCGAGTATATTGCAAACTTCTGAAATTTCACCTTTCAAACGTTTTGCAAGCAAGAACTAGTGCAATTATTTTTTCCTGCATCTCCTTAACTACAAACTGTACATTTAGTAATCAAGGAATATTATTCATTGCCAACTTGCTAATGGACGGCCTTAGGCAATATAACATTTAATGCAGTTAGTTTACCACTTTAGTATTAATTAACCACGAATATTTCCCACCTAAAAAATCTGTATCTTTTATTACCCATTTTTATTTAATTAGATAGATAGAGAGATATAGAGTTTTTATTCACTACTCTCAACACCAGTACAGTTCAATACAAATCCGAAGCAAAAAAGTACTTTTACATACATTTTTCCAGTTCAAAAGTTCATACACATGAACTGATTAACATAAATTATGTTGTAAAGTATAAATTATAATCTACTTTATATGTAGTTTTTTTTAAACAAACAAACCGAACAAACTGAACAATATGAAAGAAGTAAATAAATAGAAATACTCCACTTGAGTCCGAGCTCGTGTGTGGAGAAATTCACGAATATAACGTTTACAGAATTAATTGCAATAGTGTTATAAAAATTAAATATTGAAGCTAAAGTTTTATCTCTATAGATATTTCTCTACATCATCAGAATCCACTAACCAATCCCATATTAATCTTTTAAAAGCATAAATGTTTCTTTCATTTCTAATGTTTGACGGCCGAACATTAAAAAGTTTTGGGGCCAGATAAACGTAGTGTTTTTGGATGACAGTTTTTTTTACAAAAAGGTATGGATAAATGCATAGTAGATGATAAACGTGTATATTTGGGATATTTAAGTTTTTATAATTTTTTTATACTATCAAATTTCTTTTTGTTTAGATATAATGGCATATTTCAAATAGGATTTTATCCACGAACTATAATTAATTTTTACCATTGACAAATCTATAAAATTTCTCATGTAATAAAATCTTGAAACCATAATATTTAAATTCTTAATTATATTATTTATATGCGTTTCCAAGAAAGTTTTTTTTGTCAAGGTAGACACCCAAATATCTGAAGCAATCAACACCCTGAATAGCTGAACATTTACAATATATCTCATTGAAGTTTAAATCATGACAAAAGAGTTTATTGAAAAAGTCATCTGTTTGATTTTCTTGTAATCTAAAATTTATGTACTCCGATTTGGCAATATTCAAAACAAATTTATTTTGAATAACCAATTTTTAATTTTTTTAGATCATCATTTATTTGCACTACCAATTCCTCAGTTTTGCCTGCAAAAGTTATATTGCTGCCGTACAATTTTAAGTCACAAAGATCATTAAAATAAATAAAAAATAATAAAGGACCCAAAACAGATCCTTGAGGAACACCGAAATTTACCTTAGCATTGGAACTGAAACAATTTTTTATTTTAACCCTTTGGATAGCCTTTCACCTCTCATTACAGCTGCTTTCAATTTATGCAATAGAATTGAATGTGGAACAGAGTCAAATGCTTTTTTAACATCAAGGAATAAAACAACGACTTTAAAATTTTGATTGATGCTTCTATATATAGTTGATGTCATTTTTAAAATTGCCTACTCTGTTCCCATATTTTTTTGGAAACCATATTTATTTTTAGAAAAGAAATTATATTTATTCAAAAAATGTAACATTTTAGATTTGACTATTTCTTTTATTAGTTTGGAGAAGACAGACAAGATGGATATTGGTCTATAATTTTTAATTTTCTTATCACAGCCACCTTTATACATTGGTATAACTGTGGCAGTTTTTATTTAAACAATTAGGAATACCTGATTTTTGTGAATATAAATCATAATTTAAATAAATTCCCAATTGTATCTGTAATTCACTTTAATATCAAAAGTTTGAGGCAAAACTTTAATGAATTAATTGTGCTAATGGAGCATATGGATTACAGATTTGATGTTTTAAAAGAATCTAGAGAAGTAAATGATTTTTTAAATATAATGAGTGAGAACACATCACTAAAATCTAAAATTTTCACATGTTCATCAAATTTATAATAATTAACAAACTCCTTAGTTTCTATAGTTGTAATTCCTGGTCCTTTCCCCACTGGATTCAGACTAACTTGATTCAAATGTGTAATAAGTGGATAATGATCAGTAAATGAGGATTCAATAATGTACACTTCAATTCCCAAACCCCTATTCGATTTTATAATAGCTGCCTAACCACTATGCCTTAACTGGCATAGTGGTTAGGCAGCTAGCGACTGTTCCAGCAAGGCAAACTTTGTGTATTGTGTTAGCTCTAACTAAGGCAGTGGTCAGCAGTGACTTCGGTCTTAGTAGGGCACGTTCTTGTATGAGAAGACCTGTAAAAAGCTAGGAGTAGCTTCTAGGATTCTTCTCTGTCCTATACGTTGCAAATAAAAAAAAATATGATACTGTTGTCTGAAATATGGGTAAAAATTGAAGAGGTTGAATTATATAATATAAAAGGATACAAGTTATTATCAGTGTAGAGAATCTAACCAATCAGGAGGGGTATTAATATGTATTAAATTAGGAACATATTCTTTTACCCAGCTAAGTTTTCATATGTTAAGTGCAGAAGTAGTGGATCTACACATAGATAATATTATTTTTCTATTATACTAATGTATAGGTCTCATGAGCACACAATAAATTTTTTAATGAAGAATTGCAGCAGAAACTACATACATTGTGGATAAATAATATTCTTTTTATTGGAGATATAAATATAGATGTTTTAAAAGAATCTAGAGAAGTAAATGATTATTTAAATATAATGAGTGAGAATGATTATTGTCAGTGTGTTAGGTCACCTACTAGAGTAAGAAAATATAGTACAAGTTGCTTAGATCACGTTTTTATAAAATCTAATACGGGTTTGGGAACTGAAGTGTACATTATTGAATCCTCATTTACTGATCATTATCCACTTATTATACATTTGAATCAAGTTAGCCGTCCCGTGGCCGAGTAGTTAGCACGCTTGGCTACTGATCTAAGGGACTCGGGTTCGAGCCCCGGATTAGGCATGGATGTGTGTGTCGTTTTTCTGCTGAGGTCCTGCCATCCTCTCAGATCTCCTACTATGGCATATAAACTGACAGGCTCCTGTCAGACTTCTGTGGCAAGCAGTTGCTTGAGGGGGTATTTATTATTTATTATTATAGTCTGAAAGCCGTCCCATGGCCGAGTGGTTAGCGTGCTTGGCTACTGATCTAAGGGACCTGGGTTCGAGCCCCGGGTAAGGCATGGATGTACGTGTCGTTTCTCTGCTGAGGTCCTGCCATCCTCACAGACCTTCTACTATGGCATATAAGCTGACAGGCTCCTGTCAGACCTCTGTGGCAAGCAGCTGCTTGAGGGGGTATTTATTTATTTATTATTTTTTATAGTCTGAATCCAGTGGGGAAAGGACCAGGAATTGCAACTATAGAAAACAAGGATTTTTTTAATTATTAAACATTTGATGAACATGTGAAAATTTTAGATTTTAGTGATGTGTATAACAATTGCTCGGACGTGAATGTTGCATATGACACTTGGTACAAAATGGTTTTTTTGTACAGAAAAATATTTATGTAAAGTAAAGAAAAAAAGAAAGAAAAGAAAAAATTGGGTTACAAGTGATATAATTACATTAGTTAATAAAAAAGAAAAATTTTATCAAAAATATGAAAGATATCCAGGGATTATATCCTTTGAAACAGAATATAAAACATTTTGTGCATATTTAAAGGCAGAATTAACGAGAGCTAAAAATAATTACTATAGTATGATTTTCAAAACTGTGGAAAAAATAATAAGAAACAATGGAAATATGTTAATGACATGTTAGGGACAAAAGTAAAAAAAAGTATTGTACCTTCTTATGTGAACAGAACTGAATTGGTTGATGACATGAATAGAAACTTTATTCAAGGCATTACATATCTGAACCTTGAAATTGATAATCAATATAGATTATGTTATTCATGTGATATAAATTGTATATCACAATCTCTATGGAAAATACGGATGATGCAGAAATTGGTAAAGAACTAGCAGCGATGAGTAAGAATAAATTCTCTGGGTAATTTGTAACAGTGTCCATGTTACAAATTATTGCTAAATACAATTTACATGTTTTTACTTATTTAATGAATTTATCACTGCAACAAGGAAAATTTATTGATCAACTGAAATCTGCTTTAATTTCCCCGATTTACAAATCGGGTGATAAACAACTGTTGACTAATCATAGACCGATTTCATTGTTGTCAGTGTTTTCTAAATTAATTGAAAAAATTGTTAAAAAAAGACATGAATTTTTTAAATCAACACAGATTTTTTTCCAAGAACCAGTTTGGTTTTAGGGAGGGTAAAAACACTGAACAATGTATTCTGAAACTAACGGAAGGTATTTATAAAAGCACTGATGTGGGTAAAAAAAACATTGACACTGTTTCTGAATCTACAAAAAGCTTTCGATACAGTGGATCAGGAAATACTGTTAAAAAAATTCTTTGCCAGCGGTATTATAAGAGGACATATTTATAATTGGTTCAAAAGCTACCTTTTAGTAAGAAGTCAGGCAGTAAAGGTGAATGGGGAAATAAATTCGTTTAGGGAAGTTAAAAAGGTGTACCACAAGGCTTTGTATTAGGTTCCATCTTGTTCCTTATTTACGTTAATGACTTATGCGATTTATATTTAAGAGGATCATTAATATGTTATGCCGACGATATTGAAATAGTTTACACAGCAGATACTATTTTAGAAATGGAAACAAATGTAGAAAATGATTTTTTAAAAATACATAGGTGGCTAGTTTTGAATAAATTAAAAATGAATATTAATAGAAGTAAATTTCTTTATTCTGAATTGCTTAAAATACTTTAATAGAAATTAAATATCACAATGTTAATTGCCGTCTTAATCCCAACTGTATATGCCCTAAATTAGAAAGAGTATTACAATTATTTGGGGGTTGAAATGGATTCTTCTTTAAAATGGAGGACTCATGCAAATAAGATAACAAAGTGGTTAAGGTATATATTGTTTAAATTTTATCGTATTCAAAAAATAGTAGATAGGACATTTTTAAGAGTACAATATTATGCCTGGGTTTACTCTAATATACAGCATGGTTTGTTTAGTTGGGGAAGTGATTATGATATTAATTTATATAATTTATTTATGGTACAAAAAAAATATTTAAGTTAGTGTTTAATGTTAAATTTTCTACTTTAGACCCATCTACTTTATTTCATTTTCATCATATCAGAAATATTTATATATACAAAATTGTATTGTTTTTATATCAAAATAAGCAATGGGTAGAGAGTAAATGCTTTGAATGCAATTTACGAATGAAAGGAGTAATGTTTGAAATACCGTTGGCAAAGAAGAATGTTCTCCAGAGGCACTTCGCTTATTTGGCACCAAAATGTTACAATTCTTTACCACTGGATATGAGAAATGAAGACAATTTGATATTGAGAAATGAAGACAATTCAAAAATAAGATATGAGAAATGAATGAATAATGAAATAAGATATGAGAATTTGAAGACAATTCAAAAAGAATTTACATACACATATACTAACAGTTATGGATTATACTTCACGGTCAATCGTTTAAATGTTTTATTTATAATTAATGAATGTCCTTTCTTTTATTATTGATGTATCAAGTTATATTAAGAATTGAGTGTGATTCCCATTATTGGTTGCCTAGAGTTTTAATATGATATTGGTAGTTAAAACGGAACCTGGACGGGCAGTTTAGCCCCTTGGTTTCGGCATGTAATGTTGTAATGTTGTGTGGTTTTTATTTTTCTTGCTTAATTTTTGTTGGTTTTTTGTATTTGTGTTTCCACCATTGTTATTGTTGCATGAATGAAAATTTGTGATATTATATATATGTATGGATTATGAGTGGAAATAAATGCTACTACTAATATATCCAGAAATTAAAGATTTATTAATTAAAGTATTAAGATGCCTTTAATACTTGGCCCTATCTTTTTAAGGATAAATAGAGGAACATGGTCTGTGCTAGAGGATTTTGCAGAATTTAAACTTTTAATAATATCTTCAACTTCATTTTTATGTCTTTCCTCAACAAAAAACGTATTCGACAATATCTTCAAATTATGCAAACCACTACAATCATTCTCAGGAATTAATCTTGTTATATTATTTATAATACTAGTAAAATAATCATTAAACATGTTGCCAAATCTGCTGGATTTTCCCTAACACTTTAGTTATCTGAAATTATATTTGGAAATTTGTGTCGGTCAATATGTTTACACACATTTTATATATATCTTCCCACTGACTTTGAAAAATAATTTGGTTTTTAATAATTGCATCAGTGTAACATTTTGATTTAGATTCTTTAATAATACTAGTTAGCACGATTCTATATTTTTTATAATATTGTACCAAATTGTATCATAACTATTACTTTTTTCAACTTGAACAATCAATTTCTTTCCTTAATAGAGTTTAGTAAAGAATCATCCGTAATCCATGGTTTTAATTTTTTAACTGGGTTTCGGTTTGGGAGAACATAAGATGCTTCTATAATCATCTTATGTAATTCATTTATAAAGTACTCAAAAGAAACATTTATATTTATTTCATTATGTATAATCGACCAATCCTTGTCTCTTAATATTTCCTGTAATTTATTTATAATTATCTTATTTTTACGTTCTTTAAATGTGTTATCATTCTCAGTATGAAAAGAAATATCTTTACACTCAATATTTAAACAAACAAAATAATGATCAGATATATGTAATTTAATAATATAAGCCGTTAACTGATCCATATTTAAATTTCTCACAAACAAATGATCAAGGCAAGTACCCGAAACTTCTATGGTAACTTCATCATGAAAAGGAAAAAAACCATTTATATTTAACATTTGAACAAATCTTTCTACTACAGCATCATGCAATTTGAAATCAATATTTAAATCACCCAATAACAGTATATATTTTTCACAAAAGTCTTTAAGTTTCTCCTCAAGTTCATTAATGAACTCTGTTTTTGAATAAGAATGATATCTGGAAAAACTAAACACAGTTATAAAAAAAAATATTAATTTTCATTCTACACTGTAATAAATCCGCAGTTTTAAAATCAGAATTGCAATGCAAAATTTGGATATATTCCTTTACATACATTATAATTCCACCAGATTTATTATCTTGTCTGCATTTATAATAAGCATTATAACCATTAATTTAATAACATTGAATTTCATTTTCCTTTACCCAAATTTATGAGAGAATGATTATATCTGGTAAAATTTCCAGATAAATTAAAAAAAAACTATAAAGTGATCAAAATTTTTTCTTAAACTTCTTACATTACCAGAAAGAACATTTACACCATTTCCCCAATTAAAAGATGAATTTTCAATGTCGTTTTCACTTATGGATGATCTGTACCGTATAGTGTAGTTTGTCGCCACAAATATCATCAACAACATCACTGAAATTTATGTTAGTATTATTAGAAAAAGTTTGCGCAGAATACAAATAACCAATAGAACCGTTTGTTACCCCATGATAACTGTTAAGAAAGGAATCTGAGACACCATCTCCAGAAACCATACAACTAACATCACATAATTCAGAATTCCCAATACTCTTTCTAATATCGAAGCCAATTGAATTGGCCATTAAAATCTAAAATATTACCACAGACAAAAAACAAGTCCAGAGACAATAATATTATTTTAATTTAACTAAATCTTCATAATTCTTAATTCTAATAGCATTGAGGCCGTCCGCTTTTCTCATAAATATTTTAGCCTCTCGGACCCAAACGTATTTGTAACCTAATTCACGCTTGTTTCTCCTTTTACTTGAATAAGAGTTGCTTATTTTCCTATATTAGGTGTTCATTGATACACCCTACCATCATTATAAGATTCACCAATTTCTTTTGATAATAACTCCTTCTTCTCTTTCCACCTCTTTATCCATATCTCTTTAGTTTTTCTAGAGCCAAACTGAACGATGATGTTTTTTTTTTTATTCTTGTTTATAACTGGAACCCGATGAACAGCTTCCACATCCAATCGAAGTATTTATCGTTGTCTACTCCCCCCGAGCTGCATACCACATCATTCGTTGCTGATGAAGAGAAACAATTTAAATGAAAACATTTAGCTGTGAAACGATATTCCTTTTCCTTTCTGGAATCGTTCATTGCAAATTATACGCAGAACACATACGGACCATTTTCTGTCTAAATGCAATTCTAAAGCTACGTTTCAGATGTAAATATATTTGGTACAATGCCTCTCAATTACTGTTGAAAGCTTTCTAGCCTCACGAGACTTTCGCCTTGACTCATCGGCTTCAGCACTTCAGCGCTATGACGTCACGCACCGTCTATCTCTGTTACTCATGGAGGTAGGAAGAGGGGAGGGAGTGCCCATACTAGCTCTTAGCATAGGCCACTAGTGTTGCCGGGGAGGACGGAGGTAGCCATCTTGTACCTACTCAGAAAGCCGCGCGCTGAACGTCAGTTTCAACATATCAGAATATCTTATGCTAATACTGCTCAATAAAATCGATTTTAATGCTTATTCAGCATTTAAAGGTGATTGAACCCATTTGATTAAATTAGCATACTATTTCTACAATTACTGTTAAATAATTTTCGGCTTTGGTTTTGCATTCACTTTCGTTTTTAAACAGTTATTTAACCCCCCTTAAGATTAGTCAACAAATTGCATATGAAATGAAAGTTACGCAGCATCTTTTTCATAAAATAGGGATTGATTGTAGAATTATATCCAGTCAGTATATAAGGGTAATAGGGACAAAAAATTATTAAACTTATTTATATTTCATGTTATTGAAGAATAAACTAATGTTTCATTTTTTAAAGACCTATAAAACGGAGGGAAAAATGTTATAGTGCATTGGAAATCATCTTTTGATTACGATCTTTAATTTATCTTCAGTCCTATTTTTCCATTAAATGCATATTTATAGTACTTATAGAGCTTCCAAGTTAAGACCTCTCATGCATAACATGGAAGATTATTGTTAAATATTCCAGCTTCTGCAACTATTTAAATACTAAACGAATATTGTCGAAATTCGAATTTTAAATAGATTTGATTATGATATTTAATTTATCTTCAGTCACATTTTTTCCATTAAATATATATTTTAGAGGTTATAGAGTTTCTAAGTTAGGTTCTCACTGGTATAACAGGGAAATTCTGTAGCCTTTCGGTAAGGTTCATCAAAAGCACAAGAAATGAATAATGTAAGCATTACGTTCTCTCCCATTTCCTGATTTATTATTTCTTTCTCTGAATTTATAATAAACCTTTATTTAATCAGTTTCCATTTAAAACACTGGGAAAGTTTCGCAACCGCCTTTCTCAAGTTTCCGCTATCCCGTCTCTCGCAAGTCCTAAGTACGCTACTGTCATAAATAGTTGAAATAACAAAAAAGTTTTCAATTTACAAAGCAAAACTTTAGCATTACTTATTACCTATGAAATGTTATCCCTTTCATCTTTTACGCAGGCTTATGGAGGCATCCATATACTACGCAGGTACCCACTTTTTAAACACATTCTGTCGTTTGTTAGAACAGTGATAGCACGTTTACGAGTAGGAGCAATATGGCGATGCTCGGTTACAGTTTTCAAGCGATAGGGCAAAGAAGGAATGTATCAAACGAATTTCTTTCTGATGTCACATGATAAACTCATTGTTCAGTTTGTTGGGTCACGAGCGCGAGCGTCCGTGGATATTGAAGTCGTTTTAATTAAGCGCAAACGGAACACGAAATTCTTTGTTCATATGAAAGCTTCAAAACCTAAATTCGTATCAGAAGTTAAAATCATTTATTAATTTGAAAAATATGCAAAAGCTAATAAAAGTATATACAAACAATTAATAAATGTTTTAAATATTATGTTAAATAATAAATAATTTTGTTTAATAATAATAATAATTTTTTAGTACCTTTATATTTTTTATGCACCTCAGACCATAGTTAATATTCCTTTGCTATAAAGTTACATAAGCCTGACAAATTCTATCCGAGGATCTCTGATGGGTAAGAAGTGATTTGAAAAGTTCGATTATCTGAGCAAGGAAATTCCGGATTTTGGTTTAGAAACTTCTGACATGGGGAAGCTAATCGGTACTTCGAACTATGTCCATTTCTTTCCTCCCCTAAAAAGAGAGGGAGAAATTTTAATCAGAACGGGTGAAGATCGATCGTAATGATGTCAAATCTATGTCAAATGAAAGCTTGCGACGTACACCGAAGAGCCAAAACATTATGACCTATATGCCTAATATGATGTTAGTCTTCCACGTGCCGCCAAAACAGCTCTTACCCGGCGAGGCATGGACGCTACAAAATTTCTAAAGGTGTCTTGTGGTGTCTAGTACATTACCAACAGATCCTTTAATTCTGTAAGTTACGTGGTTGAGCCGTCGCATACTGTTCTAACACAAACCACAGATGTTCGATTGGATTGATGTCTGGGGGAATTTAGAGGCCAGAGGCAACACCTAGAAGTCTTCCTTAAGTTCCGCGAATCCTTCTCGAACAATCCGGGCAGTGTGGCATGGCACATTATCCTGCTGAAAGAGGGTACTACCAGAGGTGAATACCGTTGCCATGAAAGGATGTACCTGGTCTGCAATGATGTTTAGGTAGGTGGTAGAAGTCATAGTTTCCTGCACATGAATGACTGGACCCAGAGTTTCCCAGCAGAACATTGCCCAAAGCATTATACTTCCTCCACCGGCTTGTTTTCGTCCCACGGTGCATCCTGGTGCCAACACTTACCAAAGTAATGATGCACACGTACCCTGCCGTCCACATGGTGCAACAGGAAATGAGATTCATCATTCCAGGCCAGTTTTGATGCTTGCGTGCTCATTGTAGGCACTTTCGATGGTGAACCGAGGTTAGCATGAGCACTCGGAGAGGCCTGTGACTATGCAGCCCCATTTTCAGCAGAGTTCCGTGTACTGGTGTTGTGACACATTATTCCTGTCACCAGCATTCAAATTACGGGCGAGTTGCGCTACAGTAACCCTTCTGTTGGCTCGTACCATACGGGATAGCCTTCGCTCAAGTGTTGCATCGATGAGCTGTGGGCAGCCTACACCTTGCCGGAGGGTGGTAATTTTTCCCTCCTCACTTTTCGAAGCTGCTAACCATGGTTGACCGTGAGCACCCCATAAACCTTGCTGTCTCGGAATGACCCAGTAGTTTGACCATTACAATTTGATCTTTGTCAAACTCACTTTAGTCCGCTGCCTTTCACATCTGAAGAACAAGAATAACACTGATTAACAGAGCTCAGTTATCAGGTGTTATTATACCGTTTCATGACCTTCACACGCGCCGTCGTTTACATAATTTTGTAACTTCGAAAAAAAGTTTTTTTTCCTTCGATTTGCATAAAAACGGGCTGGTCATAATGTTTTGGCTCTTCGGTGTATGTTCTAAAGGGTTTCAGACTCGAGCAACGCTAGGTAAATCTTCTAGTTGTATATAAAATAAAGATATTAATTTATTATTACTATATTGAAATATTATTTAAAATTTAAAAATTAAATAGTAAATTGATAAAAAATAAGGACAATTATTCCATTCTTTATGAACACATTCACCAGAATTTCTAATTTCTAGCATCAATATATCGTTTTCAATATTACTTGAAGTTTCATATTTTCTACATTTGCCGTCATCTAACGATGGTAAATTAGGACCATTTGAGGAATTTGAAAACTATGAATCATCGTATTTCGTTAGTACCTATTCAACACAAAAATAATTTTTCATTAATCTCTCAAAACAAAAAGTTGCCTTTTCCGATCCACCCTTGTGGTGAAGCCAATGATAATTTGTTGCTGCCAATGTAACCCCGTGATCATCAAACGCCACCACTAAAATATCAGATTACTAGCTCGAAGAGATCGTTTGCAATATTCGTTTAAATTTTGAAATTTTCAAAATTTACCAGCGTCAGATGGCGCAATTGAGAGTGTGCATTGGTTTGAGTTTAGTGCAGGGGTCCGAAATCTAAATGAGTCACTTGTCAATACATGGCAAACTTCATTTTATTTTAAGCAATAATGAACAAAACAGTACTTACTGTTACACTTAAACATAAATTACTTTTGATGTCCAAACAAACTTCCTTTATAGTGGTTTCATATTTGGTTAAACGTGATCAATTCCCCATATTCGTGCGAGATCATTGCAGTCAAGCCAAGTAGGTAAGCAACAGTTTGTTACTTTAAGAATGAATAGAACATATTGCTTATAGTATATGCGTCAGAGGTACCTAAGCCCTCTACAGAGGCCAGATATCACATGACTGTGACCTATAAAAAAAAAGCCTCTCCACTCTCGCGATGCTTTTCGTGTCGTTTCTTCTTGCTGGTTTGTATGGTACTGTTTTAAAATTTTGCTAGTTTTGTAATAGACATAAATTACATGTTTTTGAGGTGAATATAACATGAATTGTAACTGTAGTGTGAGCTGCTTTGTGATAGTTCTTTGTTAGGCCTAACCACCATGACTCAATTCGGAAAGTACTGTGTGCTTGGTTGGAACAGCAACTCCCACTATAATTGCTATAAAACAACTTTCCATGATGTGGGTTCCCAGCTGTGGCTATGAAGAATACTAAAGTGTTTTATGGCAAGCAATGGCAATGTTGTTCAGTTGATATAACTAATGATAAATGGCATTTTGCTTCTTGTATATCAGCAAATAGGTCTACACTTAATACATTAGATTAATTTTGAATATTAAAGTGTTTAACAAAATATAAGAGTGAAAGATGCTAATATGCAGTATTGTTCAGTTCAGATCAATCCATGTATTGTTTGTAAAATTATATGTAATAATTGGGTTCAACACCATTGTAATTTGCAAAAAAAATTAGTAATTGCTGTGAGTTTTGTTCCTGAAACAGAACAGATCATATGTCCTCTCTGTAGAGAGCCTTTGGCTGCATGCTATGCTTTTATGAATGACTCCATGCTATGCTTTTTACCATGGTTTAGTTTTCATTATATTTATACTCATTACAAGGAATCTAGATCACACTATGCTATTAGATAAATTGTTTAACTTACAGTATCATTTTACAAGAGTCTGAAGCTTTCTCTTTTTGACATTTGTTTGCTCTTTCATATCATTTGGCTTCTTACAATAATTATTTAACAATGTGTTACTGGAAGCCCAAATTATCATTTTGCATATTTTTTGAGCTAAATGACCTTCACACATGTCATGACAGCCCAGTAATTCCTCACTACTTAACAGATTTAATGTTAATACTGTGGCTAAAATTCTCTGATTTGGGAAATTTAAAAATTCATGCTCAAATTAATTACAACTTTTTTTAACAACTATGTAATTATATACAACAGCATTTATAACACTCTGTTGTGGCCATAATAACAAACTTTGTCTAAGTTTTTAATTAAACTGTGCGATGCACTTAATTGAATCTGGCTATCAAGAACCAAATACGTTTTGCAGGATTCACATTTCATTTTTTTAGGACTGAATAGGCACAGTAACCAGCCAAATAGGTTAAGACGGATAGGCAGTCTCCTATTTTCACAATATTATCTTCAGTAACAGCAATGCTAAAAGGAAAAGAAACACTTAAATTTTCCTTTAGCTCTTCCCATCTCTGTTTGGCAGAAAAACTAGAAATGTGGATACATACTTTTAGTTGGTAACATTAATTTCAGCATTGGATGCATCCTTAATTTGTTTTCACACTCATATACCTGCCTTATTGAAATGTGATATTGGCCTCCAGCTAGTTGCCTGTATTTGCTAAATCTATCTATTTATCTAAATTTTTTAAATTTATTTATTTGATTTTTCACAACAATATGATGCTAATTTCAACAAAGCATGTGTTGATAATTTTAAAGCAGTATGTGTTTCTTTGGTCAGCATACCTGTATCGCAACCCATAGTTTGCTATGAATCCAGCCAATCCAATAATTTATTTTAAAATAAATTCCTTTCATCTAAAGATGATGCTGTGAGAGGCATTTTATATATGTTGTTTAGTCGAGCTCCTTTAAAAGGAGATTTAACATTTATTATATCCCACCATGTGTTAACAGTCTTAATGTACTCTGCAGTACCTCCATTTATGTTTTCCATCTTCATTCTCAAATTGTTCTTCTGCAACAAATTTATTAAAAATTTGAAGAAGCAGCTTAACATTTTGCTTCTCTAAGTTAGAAAGTGACAAGGCTTTCAAAGACAAATTATAATTACATTTAATTAAACTATTGTTTTCAATATCATGAAGCTTTCTAAGGGTTGAAAATGCTGCTTTAGAAAAGTCATGCCTTTCAACTAAACCCTCTGATCCAAATTTTGGATAAAACATGCACTGGCCAGGATTTTTTTTATTAATCCAATTATTTCTTATACATTTTAACAAGTGCACGGCAGCAATTAAGAAAAACAATGGTCTACCTTTGTCTACAGGACAAATAATTAAAATAAATATCCCATCAAGCAGCTGCTTGCCACAGAGGTCTGACAGGAGCCTGTCAGTTTATATGCCATAGTAGAAGGTCTGTAAGGATGGCAGGACCTCGGCAGAAAAACGACGCATACATCCATGCCTTACCCGGGGCTCGAACCCAGGTCACTTAGATCAGTAGCCAAGCGCGCTAACCACTTGGCCATGGGACGGCCTACAGGATGGGGATACACAATATTCAATGAAGGTGGTGTGTCGAAAAAAAGACATTGCTTTTCTATTAATAGAATTATTGTCGCTGACAACACTTATGATTCTGAATCCTATATAGCTTCCAAAATAGTTTCAAATTTTTTGAAACATACATGAAGAACTTCAGATGTTATTTTTCTCACAGGATGTATGTGTACAACATCTTTAAAAGGAGACATAATATCAGTTAGCGGCATTTGTGAAGGAACTGCACCTTTGATGAGTCTAGGCTTTTCTAACTTTGCTGTTAATACTCTCTCCTGTGACTTCATCACACATGCTTGTCTCATGCTGAATTTCACTGGCTTTAAAATGAAGTTCACATTCCGACAGGAATTTTTAAATTTTAATATGTTGGAACATTATAACTAATTATGAAAATTAATTTTTACTATTCTAATCTATATTTTTGAAATATTCTCGTCTTAGTAGCAAAAATAATAGAGTATGTATAGGAATGCATTACTCATTTAAAAAAACTGTAAAGCAAAGTATATATGTAGAAACAAATCTTGCATATGACAAGAAATTTATTAACTGTCGATTTTTCACAATTTTCTTTTATGACATGATCTCATGTGAATGCACTTTCTGGTTATTCCAAATATTTTAAAATTTTACTTTCCTTACTATATAAATGCACACACTTTTCTATCCTGGCTGGCAAATTAATGGGCAGCCCTTCAATTAATTTGAATTCATAAACTTTAGTCAAAATTGATTGGCACCAGTAACTTATACGTTACAAACACCCTAAGCTGCATTTCCTCTATGCTAGCAAAGGCTGCATTTCCTCTATATCGGTAATCTGAAATCGGTAATCTGAAAAGTTACCGATTATTTTATTCCTATAAATATTTGCTAAGTATAATGATACTGAAGTGCATGTAAATTCAATAATTCAAATTGGTTATTACAATTTTTAACATTCAATGTTTGATTTTGCAAATAACTTTAATATTTTATCAAAGTAATAGATTTAATGCTTATTTTATTAAACATCAAGTGGCCTTAATACCTACACAACACATTATTTAATTAATTTGATGTAATGTGGGATTGTTGGCAGAATGCATTGTCAATTTTTTTCTTTCGGCTGTAAATTGTGCAATATGTGAAATTTCATTCATTAACTACTGTCAGAATTATTTAATTTGAAGTTAACATTTAAAAAACTATAATCAGAGAGCACTGACTTAGAGCGTTTTGCAACAAGTTTCGACATAATGTACACTGGAAACAAACCAGCATTTTTCAAACTATACCATTGTAATAAATTACAAATCGCTGAAATTTTGAATTTTAAAAAATTATAAAGGATTAGAAGGAATCACCTTTTTGAAGAAGGAACCAATCGATATTATTTTATAGTATAAAAATATTTTCATAATAATTTCGTATAACAAGTTTTTTTGTTTTGGTACAATGAAACAAGTTAGATAATAAAAGTACAAAAATTTGCTTTGGATTAACTGATCATAATAGCTTAGTGTAACGATTTCCTGGTAAAAATTCAGTTTAAATCCTGATAACCCTTTGAATATATAGAATATAGTTAAAGAAAATAAAAGTGAGAACTTATGTTACGTACCTTACTATGAATTGTCGGGGTGAAATTCTCTCTCTCTTGATCGCTTTGATCCAAGCTTCTTTTTGAGAAATATCCTTAGGAAACTGAAATTCCTGGACTTTGTGCACATTCCAAAAGTTCCTTTACACTTTGGCACTACACAAGAAGTAGGCATAGCTGAAAACAGTCACAAATAAAAATCAACTCAACCAGTGTGGCTCGATCGAAACTAGAGCTATTAAAAAATGCCTACCGGAACACCAATGTTCCTGACGACACAGCTCTTCCGGAAAAGGAGTCCCTTGGCCTTCTCACTCGGTGGTGACCGCAGTGGCCAGCTCAGGACAGACATGCTTGGATAACTAAATTGCACAGTCTGATTAGACCTCCGTAGCACATGGCTGGTTGAGGATAATGATCTGGATGATCATTTAAAATATTATTAGTGTTTTTGCATTTGTAAGGACATTCAAATTCTTCCTCATTCCAACCGTGAAATACACCACCTAAAGTTCGCCGTGAGGGAAGTAAGGATGCTAAAGGCCATAAATATGAGTCCTATTTTTTCCCCCTTAATTACCGACATTTCACAGTTTCATACTTGTGAATTGCATGAAAGCATTTCTAAAGGCAAGTAAAGAATTTGCTATATATCTGAGAGGATCTGCCTGTCTGTTTGTCATTTTTCTGTTTCTCCTCTTTCAGGATCCCAAACATTTCCTCCTCCCCCACCCCCGAAAAAAAAATCTCAGCTTTTTAAAAAGTGGTAAGAATTGCTTCTAAATGGCAAGCATAGAACCATCAAACTCAGCTTACTAGTTCCTCAAATCATAGTTTAGATCAGGGGTTCTCAACGTGGGGTACGCGGTAAAATGTTTTGGGGTACACCGTGAGAGCTCAAAAGTCGCTAGATATATGTTATATATACATTGTATGTTTTATTTTATTCCCATCGTTATGCTATATTCCATATATGCTATTCCCGTCGTTAACTATAGTTTTATCTATCTATACAAGGGATGCGCCAGTTACATACATATTTCCAGGGGGTACGTGAAGCTAAAAGGTTGAGAACCACTGGTTTAAACCAATGTAAGTGTTCAGATCTCCAAAAAATTCCTCCCTCCCAAA
Organism: Ryuthela nishihirai; assembly: GCA_038380435.1. NCBI lineage: Eukaryota > Metazoa > Arthropoda > Arachnida > Araneae > Heptathelidae > Ryuthela > Ryuthela nishihirai. The sequence continues at coordinate 87,803,314 of JAWZYU010000002.1, forward strand.
GGCTTTCCTCTCCGAAAATTCTCTCCCCTCTAAAAAAGGGACAGGAACTGCTTCTAAACGGTAGGAGCTAGAAAGCCAAACTCAGTATACTGCTTTCTCTAATTGTAGCTTAGATGAACGTTAGGGTTAGGAACCTTCCAAGATTTTTTTCCCCAAAAAAAATTTTAAAATAAATAAATAAACACCCCCTCAAGCAGCTGCTTGCCACAAAGGTCTGACAGGAGCCTGTCAGTTTATATGCCATAGTAGAAGGTCTGAGAGGATGGTAGGACCTCAGCAGAAAAATTATACACACATCCAAGCCTCATCCGGGGCTCGAACCCAGGTCCAAGTGGTCCCTTAAAATAAAGAACGAACAAGATGCTTACGCAGTATCTTGGGCATTAGGTGGTTTGATTTTGTAAGTAATGATGAGGTTAGAAGAAGGAGTCATCGACCTCCTTTGAAATATTGTGCAGAGAGAGACTGCGTTGGTTTGGCCATGTTGCCCATATGCATAGCTGCAGATTTGCAAACAGGATTATGAACAGTGTGCCTTCGTGTACTGTACACGAAGGTTGCCAGATCACTAATTTAAAAAAAGTCGTTGCCAGATATTTTTTCTGAATTCTGTAATCAAACATAGTGTTTGGATATTTTTTTGAGCGACTGTACCTAAGGGTATCAGAAAAAGGGGGAGACCTAGGATGCGATGGGCAGACTATGTCAAACAGGACCTTGCTAGAATTGACCTAGAGTGGCCAAATGCAGCAGCTGTAGCTCAAAAGAGATGCGTCTGGAGAGGAAAATTACACAGTCTGGTTGGACCACCGTAGCCCTTGGCTGCATGAGGATATTGTATGTATGTATGTATGTATGTATGTATGTTGTCTTAAACTTTCTTTTTCTTCCCTCTAGTTTACTATGTTTTTTTTATCATATTTCATATTATATGTTTGAATTCGTCTGTGCAACTTGTCGTTTTGTTTATATGTATCATATAATTGTTCAATTCCAGTAAATATGTTTGTATTTTTGTACTATGAATATTTCTTTTTAATTTCTCAAATGTACTGGGGCATCAAGCCACTTGAACGTTTAAAATAATATCGAAAATTCACTGTACCTTGGCTTTACTGTAACCCTCTGCATGAAATAAATTATTATTATTATCCTATTTGGCAATCTGTAGCTATGCATACGGACAACATGGTCAAACAATGGCAATCTCTCTTTTAACAAAATGCTGCAAATAGGAAGTTGGTGACTACTTCTTCTAACCTCATCATTACTTACATCATGACTTACATTATTACGTTTACAAAGTTAGGTAAATATTTAGAATCGAAGGCACCAAGTTTCTTATTATCTTACTTACAAAAGATCCATGTTTCGCTAACATATCTGCCTTAGTAAGAACCAAACTATTTTACATCCTAATTTTAGTGTTAAGTGTGTAAACGCCTGTTTTTCCACACTCTCCATAGATTCTTAAAAGTTCCAGCAGTAATTCCTATTCTTCTATTTATCTCATGCAGCACAATATCTGTTACATAGCTACCAAGATAATTAAACTAAGACACTTGCTCAATAGTGCAGCCATTCAAAGCAACTTGAAACACCATCTGCCTGGCCAGTTTTCATCACTCTAATTTTTTCTGTTTATCACCAAACCTACTCTATTACCATTCTCATGAACAGTCCTAATGAAGGAATTCATCTCATCAACATCATTAGCCAACAGGGCCAAATCATCTTTCATAATCTAAATCAGAATTTTGAGATCTGTAGACCATTTAAGGCCAAAAGTTCTCCCTTGCAAAGAATTTCACATAACATAATCAATAATCAAATTGAAGAGAAAAAAAAGACAAAATGCATCCTTGTTTAATTCCACTAGTAATGCTAAACCAATTGCTGCAAGCCTTTCCAACTCTCACACACACTACTCAGTTTATTATACATTGCTTTTTTTAGTTAACTTTGCTAGGTATTCCACATGATCTAACGGTCAACCACAAATTATACCGTTTAACAGAGTCAAAATCCTTTTTTAAATATATAAAACTAGTAACCACAGGTTTCTGAAACTCTAAATATATTTAAAGAATCTGCCTAATGAAAATCTTTGATCAATCCCTACCACTTCTGAATCCGTACTGTTCATCACGCAGTTGTCCATAAAACATATTCTTAATTCTATTGAGTATAATCGTACAAAGAACTTTACCTGGAACAAATAATAAACTAATTACCCTATAATTATCACAACAATTACGGTCACATATTAAAAATTGGGATAATAACAGGTCTGGTAAAATCCTTAGGAGCAGCACCTTTTTAATAAAAAATACTCAAAATGTCAGTCAGGCCGCGTGACAACACAAAAATTCCAGCTCTAAAGCATTTCAGTGGTGATTTTCATCCACCTCCGGGGACTTACGCAGCTTCAATTTAGAGATAGCCAAAGCAACCTCAGAATGTGATACAGGGCCAACATTAAAGCCAGTAATGCATCTATCCTCATTACAAACAATTTGAGTAGAAATAATCACATTGTTTAGAACATCTCTGAAATGCTCAGCTCACCATGCCATCACAAAATCCTCACCTTCAACCACCCTACCATATTTATCCCTCAAGCCCTGTGTACTTTTCTGTTTTTTCCCACACCAGATATGAGCTATCTAGAACAATCTCCTGCTGTTTAACTGCTTCCTCTGCTTTGTCAGCCAAGCTGTCAAGCCAAAGATTCTTACCAGCTGTTAATTGATACTTTACACATTTATTAAGCTCGTTGTAATGACATCTGTTAGGAATAGTAGGGCCTTGATTCATATTATTCCTGCACTTCCTTCTTTCAGAAATGAGTTCCATAGCCTTATCATTCAAATAATTTTGTTTCCTCTATTCCCCTTTATCCAAAAGAGTTTCTAGAAATATAGTATTACGAAAGATGAACGTGCTACAATGAACTTGTGGTGTCCTGTATCGTCTTGATGCTCGCGTGAACTACAGCGCGAGAATTACGTCACTAACCACTTCGAACGATAACTTAAAAATAAAGATTAAGAGAGTTGTAATTAGGAAGAATTTGTGAAGGAAAACGTAGTTTGTCTCAGTCTGTGGACAAGAGTCTAAAGAAGAAATGTTTTACGAGGAGGTGTGTGCGCGGGAGGATAAATAAGTTGATTAGTGTGGTTTGTATTAGAGTAAACTAGTAAGGAGATAAAATAATTCGTCGCCTTAAGCTTTATCAACGTGTGAAAAGAATTGATTCTGAGAAACCAGAATGCTTAGCCGCAGTTTTCGAGTATTTGATGACAGGAATCCTCGAAGGAAGTCATTTGGTGTACAGTTATTTAGTTGGCTTTAGGAATTAGTAAAGTTATTCTTGATAGATTTAAGGTTTATTCGCAAGTATGATTATGCCCTTATCGAGTGTTGTAAAAAGCCTTATTTTATGCTTAGAGTAGAGATTGATAGAAACAACTATTTGCAAGAAGAGTAAAAAGGTGCTATATTTTCCTGATGGTTTATTATCATATTGATGAAGTATAGATTTGTGTTAGTTGCGTTTAGTTTATATAAATGTTTTTATCCATACTTTCGTAAAAAATTGCATTATTTTCGAATTATTGTTGCTAAATATTCTTTTTGAATTCGCTCTCAATTTTCATCAGTTAAAATTTTTGTCATAATGACAAATAACTTATTATGTCATGCTTTGGTTACATTTGGATCTTTCATATCTTCAGTGCTAAAGGTAATTTTCTTAACCTTAGCACAACTTTCTTAAACCTCAGTTGCCAAACACTTTTGACTAGGTAATGGTCGACTGAATTTCGGCTGCCTTGTATGATCTGGTATTCCTTACCGAACTAGCCCATTTGCTGTTAATTGATGTATAATCTATCATATTACTCTCCATCCCATCAGGTGAAACCCATGTGTATTTATAAATGTCCCGATGTTTGTAGTATGGGTTAGTATTCGCAAACCATTGAGTTTACTTATCTGAAGGAGACGTTCTCCATTACCATTGTAACCACGAATACGAAAGGGACCTACACTCCCAAGGTCAGAGTCAGTACGAACTTTGGCATTGAAAGTCACCTAGAACAAGGGTAATATCTCCTTTCTTCAGAATTCAATATATCCTGGAGCTGGATGTAAAACGCATCCTTTTCGGCCTCATTAGAGTCCTCTATGCGGACATAACGACAGATGACATTCAGAAGTCTATAATTTTTACTTTAAATTTAGCTGAAAGGAATTTTTTTTTAATACAGTCATATTCATCAGGTTTGCTTCTCGGCAGACACGCCAGTGTCTGCGGAGAAGCAAACCTACACCTTGGAGAGCTTTCCATCCTCCTTTTCTGAAAAGAGAAATTTAAAGTTATTTTTAGGTATCTGACCTTTACCTGTCCATCTCGTCTCTTGCGCGCCTATAATATTTAGTGTACAACGCTCAATTCTTGCGTGAGGACATCAAGAGAATAATCTCTATGTAACGTCCTGACGTTCCACTCCACGTCAGAGAGAAAATGATTAGGAGGATTTTTAAAGAAACTAGGTTTATTGAGAAAGGTAGGGCCAAAAATATCAAACAGCTCCCTAATCGGAACATGACCTCTACTTCAGCACCACCTTTTCAAGAACCAGAAACGCCCCCCCCCCCTTTACAATACGCTGTGAAGAAAACCGCTGCCTTTTGAAAGCACCGTGAACCGCCTGTACATAACACCGAGAACTAAAACGCCGCCAAGTGGTTTGCTTCAACTAGTTTGTTACCGATGTTCCCATTTGTTTTTGTTCTTTTGTGCAAGTAGTAAAATATTATAACAGAATAAAATTCTTTTTAGGTCGGATGGGTATTACGAAATATTATGATTTTTCACTTTCCAAATATCCCAAAAGTTTAAACTGCACCCTCGAAAGTGGAAAAATTTGGAAATTGCAAAATATTAAACGAATATTACAAACGATGACTAGAATTTTTTAATTTTGATGATGGAATGTGCAGGTCACGAGGTTTGCAATAACAACAATGAGTTCAATTGTTATCCGAAGACGGATGGGAAAATGCTACTTTTTTTTAAGAGATAATTCGAAAATTCTTTCTTTAATTGGTTTGTTACTAATGAAGGGCCGGGGTGGTTCAGTCGGGAGCGCGCCAGGCTCGTAATCTGCAGTTCCCAGTTCAAGTCCCAGCTGAGCCAGCGTTGAGATTGATTTCTGAAAAACTTCCCGTCTTGCCCACGGTCAGCAGGGAACACTAATGGGCTTGGAAAGACCGCCGTCCGTCGAATGGGATGTTAAGTCGTGGCGCCGTGTTCGGGAGAGCCATACCCTGTGCACGTTAAAGCTGGATGGCCTGGACGGAAGGCTACCATTTGTCTCACAATAGCTGTTCCAGTGGTTCCCATCCCCCAACTTTCTCTGAGCCCCTTTAGTCCTTGTGACCTGGCCATTTAACCAGTTTGGGGCCAAAAAGTTAACCCCGCTAATTGAATGTTAAGGTTTATTTGACATTATCAAGAAAAACTAAAATATACCTAGAGTTTATGCTCCCCAATTGAAAAGATTTATATCAGTTTTATTTATTTCAAATTGCTCCATGTAAAAAAATTCATTTCACAAATATGGTTAAATATCTCGTTAGACATGATCAAACATCAGGCAGTCCATGGGTCCGAATCCTACCCTGCTAATGACAATATTTCCTCTGCACCTATTGAAACAGCCTATAAAGTTTAAGCTTAGTAAATCAATGAGATTATGTGCAATTAATTGTTCTTATGCAAAGAATAATGCCATCAGCAAAAAGTAGATGAAGGTTTGCTAAACAAATTAATGTCGCTAGGAGGGCGCATGGCAGATCTGGTGCACAAGACTGCTAATAAAAAAAGATCACTTCTAATGAATGAGTCTCCTATTGCACTCATAAACAGCATCCGTTATGGAGTAACATTTATACTAAAAGAGAACTTGATCAGCTGCCAGAGGACCAGATATATTGTCATGCATTCCCTTTTCCCTCCGACAAGCTCTCCGACTGGAAAAGCAGGGAGCCCAAAGTTGAAAGAATTCTAACCTTCCCACCACATTTTAATCTATCTCCTGTTGAAATATTCTGATGATGTCTCATAATTTTATTATTGTATTCAATTAGTCATAGTTTATTTAATGGTTATAAAAAACCGTATTTGAAACAGCATGTTATAAACCTTAAGAAAGATTTCACTCTGAAGTTAATGTCGAAGTTAATGTCGATTAATTTTAGAGGAAAAATTGTCCCACGAATGTTAAGATTAACCCACCTGATAATATGTCAGGTGCTCTGGACCACTGAGCTACTGACCGCAGATCAAGTTCTCCTCTAATTGATACTGCGAATTTTCTACGAACAGTACACAACAGTAGTTTGTTCCCACTTCAGGGATACCCACGCACTGTGCTTCCCTCCCTATGATGTCACAAGCCACGCCCACTTCCGCTCCCCTCCCCCTCATTAAAATTCATAATTAATAATTAATAATTAGTAATTAATTAAAAATTAATTAATCCCTTTATTTAAAAACCACTTTATTAAAAATTCCTCCCCTTTATTAAAACCCCACTTCTTCCCCCTTTTTAACCCGTGGCGCCATCTAGTGACTATGAGGAGTACTATTCTTAGAAAAACCCCTATATTAGTTGTAATTATTCTTAGACTCCCCTCCTTATTAAAAAAAAAAGCCTTATCAAAAGTTACCTCCCCCACCTTTTAACCCCCGGTGCCATCTAGTGACTATGAGGAGTACTATTCTTAGAAAAACCCCTATTGTAAATCTAATTTCCCGATTTTTGACTCCCCCCCTCATTAAAAAATCCCCCTATCAAAAGTTCCACCCCATTTATTAAAATTCCCTCCCCCCCTTTATTAACCCCCTGGCACCATCTAGTGTATATAGTGAGTACTTGGGAAAAACCGTCGATTTTTGGTCGTAATTTTCCAAGTCCAGCTAAACTTTGGGGTGGCAACGATCGGATGATTCAAGCCTCAGGATAATTGCAAAACTTTCGGGTGGCAACCTCGCGCAGAAAGGGATGATGCAATCCTCAATTACAAAGTCCCAATTTTTTAATCCCCCTCATTAAAAACAACCCTATCAAAAGTTCACACCCTTTATTAAAATCCACTCCCCTTTATTAAAAATCCCCCCTTATCAAAAGTTCCCTTTATTAAACTTCCCTGATCACAAACTCCTTTGGTATCCACGTTCATCATTGGGGTGGGGGTGGCTCAGTCGGTAGCGCGCCAGGCTCGTAATCTGTAGTTCCCAGGTTCGAGTCCCAGCTGGGTCAGCGTTGAGATTTATCTCCGCAAAATTCCCCGCCCTGCCCACGGTCAGTAGGGGACACCGATGGGCTTGGAAAGGCCGCCGTCCGTCGGATGGGACGTTAAGCCGTGGCCCCGTGTGCGGGAGACCCATACCCTGTGCACGTTAAAGAACACGCTGGATGGCCTTGATGGGAGGCTACCATCTGTCTCCCAACAGCTGTTCCAGTGGGTCCCCTCCCTCAACCTTCTCTGAACCTTCGGGGTCCTTGTGACCTGGCCATTTAGCCCATGGTGTGCAAAAAAGTGCCGCTCAGAGGTAAAACAACCCAAAATCCACGTTCATCTGAAATTTTCCAAGTCTAGCTAAACTTTGGGATGGCAAAGATCAGAACTGCCTCACTGGTTGACCCAACTCTATTTTAAGCTCCATCTTTAAAGACCCCTTGGTTGACCTATATATTTTTTAAAACCCTCCTCTTTAAACACCCTGACCTATCGCGTAGTAAATCAGTTTTCTCTATGCGCATTTAATCGGTACCATCCAACATGTGTTTTAGTACATCTCCTGTATTTAAAAAAACTCATCACAAACTCCCTGGGGTATCCATGTTAATTTTTTTCCAAGTCCAAGAATGGCTGATGCAATCCTTGAACAAGGTCCCCATATTTTGCGAATTCGCCCTTCACTAGATAAGGACTATCCCACAGTAACTGTTTAACTGTCCCTGAAGAAAATAAAAAATGCTATTGGGTAAAAAAATTAATAAAAGGAAAAAATCTGATTTTATTCATAATTATGAAAAATATTGACCTGTACGATCGACATAAAAGACCCGTGTTCGGATCCTCACTCCGGACCACGTTTTACTGATGGGTGGTTAAGTCCTAAGAAATTAAAAAATTCCAAACGGGGAATCACGAGGGTTTTATTGACAGTAGAATCTTGAATCTATACTGCTTCCATATCAGAAACGCTGTCTTACAGCGTGAAAACCCACTCGCAGCCTTGACCACTGCTTTAGGACTCGAATTACAAGTCCAGAGACGGTTCTCCACATTCCCAATTCTACCCTTAATGATAGATCAGCGTTTCAATGTAGACTTTTGAAATGACGCGCCCTAAACCTTCAAGAGTTGAGCTTATTTACTCTCCTTCGGATTGATGCCATCAGATATCTGTGCTTCCGCATCTGGACCTGTCTTGGAAAGTCCTCTCATCCCTTCTACAGGCTCATGTGAAAGGTAACTGTTACGACAATTAGCTGCGCGAAGTCCTATTTATTTTTAAAGCAAAGATACACTGATTTCGAACTCACTCTTACATGAACGAACCTCCCATTTCCTAATGTATGAAAAGGGAAGTAGCACGAACAGTCATAGCGATTATAGTATGTTGACTGCATTAAATATGATTCGAACGGAAGACAATCCGGCTTTTGCTTGGAAATCTGAAAACTCATTGTTTATAAGAAAACAACAGTATTTCCATGAAAAGTTGGGTTCTGGAATTGATCCGCTAGACCTAACTTTGCCTTCTCTGACTTCAACCACCGATAAAACGTAACGTAAGCTCTCTAGGCGGTTATTCCAAGGCGCTATCTCTTTTCAGAGTTCCTGGTCGCTCTGCTACGTTTCAATCAGCGCATAAGTGTGGGCGAAGGTGGTTAGCTGCAAACACAAGTTTTTCGACAAAGAGAGGGTGTTCCACTACACAAGGAAATCTAACATACAGATTTTCATGTCTGTTTTACGAAAGATGTATTTTTCCCTCTCCAATATTGTATACAGTTTTCAGATTTCTCTATTCAGTTAACGAATAGTCAATAAAACAGCACGATTCTCACTGTGTGCATAGCATATTATTTTTATGACAGGTATAGTCGTGTGGGTTGTTAACTGTAGACCATACTCTAAGACTACCTAATGTTGAATTGCCTAGTCATAGAGCAAAGCTAAGTAAAAACATTAAACACACTTGTCAGAAAAGAAAATTTTCGGATTGTATTGGATGTAAGGTCGATCGTCAGTTTCGCCATTCGTGTCTTGACATATCCGATGAATCAGTTGATGTCCATTTCGCAGAAGGCGTGAGAAACATTAATTTAAGCGTCAAACGTTTTGTGGAAGAGGAAGGAGTAGAAGATTCTTACATGTTTCCTATATTACTAAACGAAGTGAACGACGAACTACACCTCTGAATATGTACTAAATAAATGCTAATAGTGTTTTCGAAAAAATTAAGTAGTCGATAATTGTAACCTTACTGAAGAGAGTGTAAAATAAAATATTTTTCCTGCAAAGCTGTTTTATTGACTATTCGTTAACTGAATCGAGAAAGGTGATAAGACTGTATACAATATTGGAGACAGAAAATACATCTTTCGTACACTTTTCACAAGTATAATGACTTTTCGATGAGATTTCCTAATAGAGCTATAATGCCAATCTGTTGAGGTTTGTAAAGTGTTGGGTTCTTTTGTAACTGACAGATAACATATTTAGAACACACGATTCATAGAAACATGAAAACATATGCACACAAACACATGCACACACATTCACTGAAACAAACATGAAAACATAAACAAACGCATACGCACGCACACACATACAATTAACACATATACAGAGACGAAAACAAGTATGTAACACAATATGAAGAAAAACTTAGTCCATCGCATTCATGTATGCATAGAGACTTACACTTAGAAAGACATCCGTTGAATAATGTCATACACCACACAAGAATATACTTTGCATAAGATCAGAGAAACATTCTCCTACATATTCATAAACAGACTGCTTGAAAATAATAATTTTCCCGTTACTAGCAAAGACGTATTTGTTTCTTAGTTTTGAGAATTCCTGTACCGATAGATGGCGCTGGTTAAATGTCCAAAACAGAGAAAATCGTTTTTTAACTGTTGCAGTGCTCATCTTCCTTCGAAAGTTCTATCTTTTGTGATGGTAAGAATCATATATAGATATTAAGAAGGAGACACAAGAAGGAGACACGTTTTATGTATCAATGAGTTCACACTGATATTTTTAAATATTCTTCTCAACTGATTGTTTGATTCAAATACATCTGAAATGTAATATTCACATGCTTACACAAAAAGTGAATGGTGCAGACTTGCATCTTCACTAGATTTGAACATTGTTGTAAGAAATTGTAACATTAACGCCCTAATTCTTAAAAATGAATACTTGTGTTTAAACTATAGTTACTTCTAGTAATCTTATGGACACATGGCACCCTCTGTCTTAGTTGTTTTGAGGCGATGAATGCTTACATTACGTTTTCCTTTAATGTTAGAATGCTGGGTAGGCCGCTTTTCTTTCGCTTCTCTATCACTTCTCCTTTCATTTTCAATCTTTCTTTCTTTCTTTCTGCAATGTGATGATTGAGTTTGAAGTGTGAAAGACTTTATGCATTAGGTCTTGTAAACGCAAAGTAATCCTGTAAACGCAAAGTGAGCTCTCAGAATCGCGAAGCATTATGCTTATGGAATTTACAGGAGTAATGCTCCATAGACAGTGTTATTTCCAAACAGGATACATAACATTATCAAAAAACGTGTGCTTGCCCGAACCACTTTCACACGAACATAATACCACTTGTTCTAAGAATTCCACACTAGTAGAAATATTCTCATGCAGGAAAAATAACTAAACAGACATGAAAATCTGTGTGTTAGATTTCCTTGTGTAGTGAAACACCCTCTCTTTGTCGAAAAACTTGTGTTTGCAGCTAACCATCTTCGCCCACACTTATGCGCTGATTGAAACGTAGCAGGGGGACCAGGAACTCTGAAAAGAGATAGCGCCTTGGAATAACTGCCTAGAGAGCTTACGTTAGAGATATATAAACAATGAGTTTTCAGATTTCCAAAGAACAGCCGGATTGTCTTCTGTTCGAATCATATTTAATCCAGTCAACATAATATAATCGCTATGACTGTTTGTGCTACTTCCCTTTTCATACATTAGGAAATGGGAGGTTCGTGCATGTAAGAGTGAGTTCGAAATCAGTGTAAAAAGCTTTAAAAATAAATAGGACTTCGCACAGCTAATTGTCGTAACAGTTACCTTTCACACGACCCTGTAGAAGGATGAGAGGATGTCGGGATCTTGGCAGGTAAGCAATGTTCATGTCTTACTATGGATCTCAAACCTTGGCTTTGTTAGACGTAACTAACCTACTGTCTATGGGATAGATTTTGGCTATCATAACTTATAGCTGTATCGGGATGTAAAGTACTGAATAGCCTATTGTGAGATTTTCAACGTAAGCAGTAATAATCTGATGATACTTGCGATTTACCTACTTTTGTCGCAAAAGTATGGTTTATTAGAAAGTGAATATACACATAGGGAAGATGAATCAGTGATTGAACTTTAATTATCTTGCGAGATGTGTGAGGAAATGCATAGATTTTGGGAATTTACGATTCTATGAAGAAACATGCATTTGAAGATTAAGTTATGAGTTTATCTCAATGACAGTGAAGCAATCTTGCTAATCGGTTTTTCATTCTAAATTCTTACACAACCTATGGATAGGTAGTTTGTCTGTGGAATGATGAGTCTGATGCTTAGTATCCTTTGTAGATAGACACTTTGATTAACGAATGTCAGAAAAAGAGAAAGTTCTTTAATGTGTAAAACATCCCCTGTGATCCTGACAGAATTAAACATCTACAGCCGAATGAACTCAGAAGATTGCGTAGAGAATTAAACTTTACAGAGGTCTATTCATCTTCGATAGTTAAATGAATCATTTCTCAAGCATCGAGGTTTCTGAATTTATGATAGTATAGAGAAAACAAGCGAGGATCCCTATCTATATTAATGTTGTCAAGCTCAGTACATTACGTTTCACATATTTTTATCAGTCCATTCACGGTTTTAATGACTTTTTTAGTTCAAATCATTATTGTCTATGGGGTTCCACGTTTGTTTTCTAGTGCATGGTCATATCGCTACTGTAAGAAGGATCGTCCCTGGCCCATTTTTTTTTGCATCGAAGGCATCAGTGTTCCACAGAAATGGTACATTATTGCGGTTGGAAAAAATAAAAGTTGAAACTTAAGTGATAACCCCTGAATGTCATTATATTCGTGGATGTTAACACGATCACCTAACAAAGGACGCAGGGAATAATGCTAAAGATTTCGTATTACTTCATATCACACTGAATTATACGCCACAATTTCTTATGACATTAACAATTGTTCCCTTTTCTAATGTACCAGGTAAAACGATATTCTCCCTGTAACCGCTACGACCTTGTAAAATCAGCTGACTGCTTGGAGAACGCGATAACTTAAGATCCGAAGGCACCATACTGGGTGTTCTGATAAAGTGGAGCATTCGACAGGAAACAGTAATTATTTAACTTTGTTCAAAAGAGGGGATAAGACACGGAGCAAGTGCTCTTCTCAAAGTGAGTCGAACCATATCTAATTATTTTATCTGTTTCCACGGCTGTCCCTAGGTCAGTGCAAGTGGCGTGAGTGAGTGGTTCGTGACCTTTGTACATCACCAGTTGCTTGCTGCTGCGCGCATGTCTTCCCGCTTAGTAGAAGGTTGAGTAGCAGAGTCGAAGTGGGAGAGTTTGTAAAGACACATCGCTTCTTGTACGCTCTACGTGAGAACAAAGGCATAAGTACAGGGCAGGCCTAATCAGAACATATAGATCAAAGCATAGTTAGGTGGATTTTTATGTTGCGCCGAAGCTTACACATTTCGGAGGATTAGTGCAAGTTTGTTGAGAAGGGTACGTTCGAGTGAGACTTATTATTTTTTATAGTAGTTATTGTAAAACTGTTGTTAAGCAACACGCATTCGTGTTGCGTTTTTTACGGAAACGTGTGAATTCTACTTTTAGCCGCGTATTCTTTACCCAATGAAAGCAATTGTCCTTGTAAAGTGAATTTCATCAGCGTCTTGACGTTCGCCGATAAACGATGGAAGAGTCGATTTTTAAAAACTGTGTGAGCACTTGTAGATTAATGATTACTCCCATAGCTGATTTTTCTTCGAGTAGCGTTACTTCCCGGTACTGAGGATACAGCGGTAATAAGTATTTTTAAACCATGTTGCATAACGACGGAGAGTAATTGAGACAAACATAAATTCACTTTCCAAGACAAGTCCTGATGCGGAAGCACAGATATCTGACGGCATCAATCCTAAGGAGAGTAAATAAGCTCAACTCTTGAAGGTTTAGGGCGCGTCATTTCAAAAGTCTACATTGAAACGCTGACCTATTATAAAGGGTTGAATTGGGAATGTGGAGAACCGTCTCTGGACTTGTAAATCAAGTCCTAAAGCAGTGGTCAAGGCTGCGAGTGGGTTTTCATGATGTAAGACAGCGTTTCTGATACGGAAGCAGCATAGATCCAAGATTCAACCGTCAATAAAACCCTTGTGATTCCCCGTTTGGAATTTTTTAATTTCTTAGGACTTAACCACCCGTCAGTAAAACGTGGTCCAGAGTGAGGATCCGAACACGGGTCTTTTATGTCGATCATACAGGTCAATATTTTTCATAACTACGAATAAAATCAGATTTTTTTCCTTTTATTAATTTTTTTACCAAATAGCATTTTTTATTTTCTGCAGGGACAGTTAAACAGTTACTGCGGGATAGTCCTTATCCTAGTGAAGGGCGAATTCACAAAATACGGGGACCTTGTTGAAGGATTGCATCAGCCATTCTTGGACTTGGAAAAAAAATTAACATGGATACCCCAGGGAGTTTGTGATGAGTTTTTTTAAATACAGGAGATGTACTAAAACACATGTTGGATGGTACCGATTAAATGCGCATAGAGAAAACTGATTTACTACGCGATGGGTCAGGGTGTTTAAAGAGGAGGGTTTTAAAAAATATATAGGTCAACCAAGGGGTCTTTAAAGATGGGGCTTAAAATACAGTTGAGTCAACCAGTGAGGCAGTTCTGATCGTTACCATCCCAAAGTTTAGCTATACTTGGAAAATTTCAGATGAACATGGATACCAAAGGAGTTTGTGATCAGGGAAGTTTTAATAAAGGGAACTTTTGATAAGGGGGGATTTTTAATAAAGGAGAGTGGATTTTAATAAAGGGTATGGAACTTTTGATAGGGTTTTTTTAATGGGGGGATTAAAAAATTGGGACTTTGTAATTGAGTATTGCATCATCCCTTTCTGTGCGAGGTTGCCACCCAAAGTTTAGCTAGACTTGGAAAATTACAACTAAAATCGAGGATTTTTCCCAAGTACTCATTATATACACTAGATGGCGCCAGGGGGTTTAATAAAGGGGAGGGAATTTTAATAAAGGGGGTGGAACTTTTGATAGGGGGATTTTTTAATGAGGGGGGAGTCAAAAATCTGGAAATTAGAGTTAAAATATGGGTTTTTCTAAGAATAGTACTCCTCATAGTCACTAGATGGCGCCAGGGTTTAAAAGGGGGAGGTAACTTTTGATAAGGGTTTTTTTAATAAGGGAGGCAGTCTGAGAATTATTATGACTAAAATAGGGGTTTATCTAAGAATAGTACTCCTCATAGTCACTAGATGGCGCTAGCGGTTAAAGGGGGTGTTTAATGAGGGGGAGTCAAAAATCGGGAAATTAGAGCTAAAATAGGGGTTTTTCTAAGAATCTCCTCATAGTCACCAGATGGCGCCACGGGTTAAGGGGGGGGGAGGAAGGTGTTTTTTAATAAAGGGGAGGAATTTTTAATAAAGTAGGATTAATTAAGTGTCTCATGAAGGTATTGTCCCAGTTGCTCTCAGCCTCAAGAAACAGTGACAAGCATGTCATGAAGATGGTTTGACTTTGAACCCACTTCTCCCAGAAACATGTTAGGTGCCATAACCACTGAGTTGCTAACCTTTTCTTCTGTCGCTGATGCTCTAGTGGTTATGATGCCTGGCAAGAGTCTTGTAGACGTCGGTTAGAATCTCATTCATGGCGAAACGAATTTTTTTCATCTAAACTCTTTCACGAGTCCCACAAGAGCATATTTTAAATAGTTTTGGTTCAAATTGTAATAATTCATTTGAAAAAAAATTAATTGAAACTTTGGGGAATACATTATTCGTAATGTCTCTCATCTATTTCAATAAAAATAAAATAAAATAAATACCCGCTGAAGCAGCTGCTTTCCACAGAGGTCTGTCAGTTTATATGCCATAGTAGAAGACCTGTGAAGATGGCAAGAACAAAAAAATAAATATTCCCTCAAGCAGCTGCTTGCCACAGAGGTCTGACAGGAGCCTATCAGTTTAATTCGCCAGTCTTGGAAAACTTTGTGAGTCCTTCAGCACAACCCCATGGGGGCACGCCTCACAGTTTGCAAACTACTGCCCTAATCCCATCAACTAAATGAATGGACTCGAGAGACGAAGGTGCAATAAAACCATTTGCTGGCTCTCACTTACACAAGCATCTAAGACACATCCGAAATAAATAACAAAGAGCATAAAAACAACAAAATCCTCATATAGTGACGGGCTATTGAGGTCCTACCAGATTGTAATTTTCCTTTTCAGACATGTCTGTTCTGAGCTGCAGCTGCTAAATTTGGCAATTGTATGACAATTCTAGAAAGGTCCTGTTTGACATTGTCTGCCCATTGCATCCTAGATCTCCCCCTTTTTCTCAAACACTTAAGCATACTGTTAATAATCTTATTTACCAATCTGCAGCTATGCATACGGGAAACATGGCCAAACCAACGCAGTCTCTCTGCACAATATGCTACTCAAAGGAGGTCGATGACTCATTCTTCTAACCTCATCATTACTTACAAAATTAAACCACCTAATTCCCAAGATACTGCGTAAGCATCTAGAATTAAAGACATCAAGTTTCTTGTTTTCCTGCTTACAAAGGGTCCGTGTCCTGAAGCCTTTAGGCACACTTTTCATAAATTTGTTTGCCAATCTGCAGTTGTGCATACGGACAACATAAACAAACCAACGCAGTCTATCTCTGCACAAAATGTTGCTCAAAGTAGGTTGCCGACTCCTTTCCCTAATCTCATCATTACTTACAAACCACCTAATGCGCAAGATACTGCGTAAACTTCTACAATGAAATGCGCCAAGTTTCCTGTTATCTTGTTTACAAAAGGTCCCCATTTCACTACTGATAATAATTCTAGAAAGAACGAAACTATTATACAGTCTAATTTTAGTCTTTACGTGTATACGCCTATATATAACAGTCACTGCAGTAATTCTTATTCATCTGTTAATCTCATGACGCACATCACCAGTATCTGTTACATAACTCCCAAGATAATTAAACTGAGACACTTTCTCAAGAGTGTATCCATTCAAAGCAACTGAAGCACCACCTACATGACCAATTTTCATCACTTTAGTTTCCTCTGTGTTTATCACCAAACCTATTCCCTTACCAGTTAGCAACAGCCCTAATGAACGAATTCATCTCATCAACATCATTAGCCAACAGGGTCAAATCATCTGCATAATCTAAATCAGAAATTTTGAAATCTTCAGACCATTTAAGGCCAAAATCTTTCCCTTGTAAAGAATTTCGCATAACATAATCAATAACGAAACAAAACAGAAAAGGAGACAAAATGCACCCTTGTCGAACACCAGAAGTAATGCTAAACCAATTCCTGCAAGATTTACCAACTCTCACAAACGACTCAGTGTTATTATAGAGAGCTTTAGTTATGTTAACTAGCTTGTCTGGTATTCCAAATGATCCAACTATCAACCACAAATTAACAGAGTTAAAAACTTTTTAAAATATAAACCTGGTAACAACAGGTTTCTGAAACTCTAAACATTTCTCAAGAATCTGCCTAAGTGAAAATATTTGACCAATACATCCCATACCACTCCTGAATCCACACTGTTCATCACGCAGTTTTCCATCAACCATATTCTTATTCTATTAGGTATAATCATGCAAACACCTTTATCTGGAACAGAAAATTATACTGATTCCCCTATAATTATTATTATCATCATCCTCAAGCAGCCATGACTACGGAGGTCCAACTAGACCGTGCAATTTACTTCATCAAGCATATCTGTCCTGACCTACATCTGCTGCATCTGGCAATTGCACACCAATTCTAACAACGTCCTGTTTCACATTGTCTGCACACCGCATCCTAGGTCTCCTCCTCATTCTGAGGCCTTTAGCACACTGTTCATAACCGTATTCGCCAATCTATAATTATCCATATGATCAACATGGCCAAACCAACGGAGTCTCTCTCTGCACAATATGCTGCTTAAAGGAGGTTTCTAACTCCTTTGGCTAACCTCATCATTAGTTACAAAGTGAAACCACCTAATGCCCAAGATACTGCGTAGGCATCTAGAATCAAAAGCATTTAGTTTACTGCTATCTTGTTTACACAGCGTCCATATTTCACTACCATAACTAATCCTAGAAAGAACCAAACTATTATACACTCTAATATTAGTCTTTAGGTGTATACACATATTTCTCCACACTCTCCATAGACTCTTAAAAGCCCCGGCAGCAATGCCTATTCGTCTGTTAATCTCATGCCGCACATCACCAGTATCTGTTACATAGCTCCCAAGAAAATTAAAATGTGACAGTTACTCAAGACTGCAACCATTCAGATTAACTGAATCACAACCTGCCTGACCAATTGTCATCACTTTAGTTTTCTCTCTGTTTATAACCAAACTTACTCTACTACCAGTCTCATCAACAGCTCGAATGGAAGAGTTCATTTCATCAACATCATTTGCCAAAAGGGATAAATCATCAGCATAATCTAAATTAGAAATTTTAGTATCTCCAGACCATTTAAGGATAAAAACTTTCCCTTGCAGTGAATTTCGCATAACATAATCAATAACCAAACTAAATAGGAAAGGAGACAAAATGCACCCTTGTCGAACACCAGAAGTAATGCTAAACCAATTGCTACAAGCCTTACCAACTCTCACACATGACTCAGTGTTATTATAGAGAGCTTTCATTATGTTAACTAACTTGTCTGGTATACCATATGATCTCACAATCAACCACAAATTATGACGATCAACAAAGTCGAAAGCCTTTTTGAAATCAACGAAGCTAGCAATCATAGGTTTCTGAAACTCTAAACATTTCTCAAGAATCTGCCTAAGTGAAAATATCTGATCCACACATCCCCTACCACTTCTGAATCCATATTGCTCCTTACGCAATTGACTGTCAACCAGATTCATAATTCTATTAAGCACAATCGTGCAAAGAACCTTAGGTGGAACAGAGAGTAGGCTGATACCCATATAGGTATCACAAGAACTGCGATCACCTTTTTTGGAAATAGGGAAAATAATAGCTCTGGTAAAATCTTTAGGAACCATGCCTTTATCATAAAAGATATTCAAAATTTCAGCCATCCAAGTAGTAATCGAAACATTCCCAGCTTTAAGCATTTCCGTAGTAATTTCATCTACACCTGGGGATTTATGAAGTTTAAGTTTAGAAATAGCCAAAATAACTTCAGATTGTGTTATAGGGGCAACATTAAAGCCAGTAATGCATCTATCATTATTACAAAAAAATGGGAGTAGAACTATCCACATTGTTTAGAACATCACTGAAATGCTCAGCCCACCTAGCCATGAGAGAATCCTCACCTTCTATAACCTTACCTTGTTTATCCTTCAATCCCTGTATACTTGTCCGTTTTCTACCACACAAAACATTAACTATCTGGTACAGCTCTCTGCTATTGTGCTGTCTAACTGCTTCCTCGGATTTGTCGGTCAAGCCATCAAGCCAAAGATTCTTACCAGCAGTTAACTGATCCTTTACACGTTTATTAAGCTCTCTGTAATGCTTTCTATTAGGACTAGTAGAGTTTTGATTAAGGCCTGTTTAAAATGGTTCCATTCTTCCTCAACTTCAGTAGTAAGCAAACCATGACTGTCATAATGAAAAAGTAACCTATCATGGTAAGTTTTACCTATAACTGGGTCTTTCAGATCTTCAGTATTAAAAGTAAATTTTTTAATCTTAGAACAACATTTCTGAAGGGTTTGCAAGTTTAAATTGCAAGATCCAATTTCAGCTCCCTTATATCACCTAGTATTCCAAAAGTACTAGCCCATTTGTAGTTAATAAATATATAATCAATCATATTCTTATGCTGCCCATCTGGTGAAACCCACGTGTACTTATGTATGTCGAGGTGTTTGTAATAAGTGTTACTTATTCTGAAACCATTGAGTTTAGTTACCTGTAGGAGACATTGCCCTTTGCCATTGCACCTACCAATACCAAAAGGGCCTATCACCCTTCCCCCAAAGGTCAGAGTCAGTACCAACTTTGTGATAGTGAAGTGTGTGTAGTGCCTTTATCACGTCTTTGTGATAGTGAAGTCATCTAGAACAAGGGTAATATCTCCTTTCTTGACAGAATTCAAAATATCCTGAAGTTGCCCGTGAAACCTATCCATCTCATCCTCATCGGCATCCTCAGTGGGGGCATAACAGCAGATGACATTCAAGTCTTTAAAGATTGTCTGAAATTTTACTGTAAGAAAAAGTTCAGTAATGCACTCATATTCTAGAAGAGCATCACTTGCGTGTCTGCTGAGAAGCAGACCAATACCTTGGTGATGTTTATTGTCTTCCCTCCCTGAAAAGAGAAATTTAAGATTATTTTTAAGAATCTGACCTTTATCTGTCCATCTGGTCTCTTGCAAGCCAAGAATATCTAAATCATAATGGTGGAATTCTTGTGTGACGACATCAAGAGAATAATCTCCATGTAATAATAGCTAGATTATATCTAGACTTTATCTGCACGCCTAGAATGGCTAGATTATATCGCTCGAATTCCTGCCTGACGATATCAAGAGAATAATTTCTATGTAACAATAGATTACATTTGGTCTTTTACCTGTCCATCTGATCACTTGCAAGCCTAGAATAGCTAGATTATATCGCTGGAATTCCTGCCTGAGGATATCAAGAGAATAATCTGTATGTAACAATAGCTAGATTATATCTGCTCTTTACCTATCCATGTGATCACTTGCAAGCCTAGAAGAGCTAGATAATATCGCAGGAATTCCTGTCTGAGGACATCAAGAGAATAATCTCTATGTAACAATAGCTAGATTATATCTGGTCTTTGCCTGTCCATCTGATTACTTGCAAGCCTAGAATAGCTAAATTATTTAGTCGGAATTCCTGTCTGAGGACATCAAGAGAATAATCTCCATGTAAAAATAGCTAGATTATATGTGGTCTTTACCTGTCCTCCTGTTCACTTGTAAGCTTAGAACAGCTAGATTATATAGTTGGAATTTCTGCCTGAGGATATGAAGAGAATAATCTCTATTTAAGAATAGCTAGATTATATCTGGTCGTTACCTGTCCATCTGATCACTTCCAAGCCTAGAATAGCTAGATAATATCGCCGGAATTCCTGCCTGAGGATATCAAGAGAATAATTTCTATGTAACAATAGCTAGATTATACCTGGTTTTTACCAGTCCATCTGATTACTTGCAAGCCTAGATTAGCTAGATTATTTAGTCGGAATTCCTGTCTGAGGACATCAGGAGAATAATCTCTATGTAACAATAGCTAAATTATATCTGGTCATTAGCTGTCCATCTGATTACTTGCAAGCCCAGAATAGCTAGATAATATCACCGGAATTCCTGTCTGAGGACATCAAGAGAATAATCTCTATGTAAAAATAGCTAGATTATATCTGGTCTTTACCTGTCCATCTGGTTACTTGCAAGCCTAGAATAGCTAGATTATTTAGTCGGAATTCCTGTCTGAGGACATCAAGAGAATAATCTCCATGTAAAAATAGCTAGATTAAATGTGGTCTTTACCTGTCCTCCTGATCACTTGTAAGCTTAGAACAGCTAGCTTATATAGTTGGAATTCCTGCCTTCGGATATCAAGAGAATAATCTCTATGTAACAATAGCTAGATTATATCTGGTCGTTACCTCTCCATCTGATCACTTCGAAGCCTAGAATAGCTAGATAATATCGCCGGAATTCCTGCCTGAGGATATCAAGGGAATAATCTCTATGTAACAATAGCTAGATTATACCTGGTTTTTACCTGTCCATCTGATTACTTGCAAGCCTAGAATAGCTAGATTATTTAGTCGGCATTCCTGTCAGAGGACATCAAGAGAATAATCTCTATGTAACAATAGCTATATTATATCTGGTCATTAGCTGTCCATCTGATTACTTGCAAGTCTAGAATAGCTAGATAATATTGCCGGAATTTTTGTCTGAAGACATCAAGAGAATAATCTCTATGTAACAATAGATAGATTATATCTGGTCTTTACCTGTCCATCTGATCACTTGCAAGCCTACAATAGCTAGATTATATAGCTGGAATTCCTGCCTGAGGACATTAAGAGAATAATCTCCATGTAACAATAGCTAGATTATATGTGGTCCTTACCTGTCCACCTGATCACTTATAAGCTTAGAAGAGCTAGATTATATAATTGGAATTCCTGCCTGAGGATATGAAGAGAATAATCTCTATGTAACAATAGCTAGATTATATCTGGTCATTTCCTGTCCATCTGATTACTAGCAAGGACTAGAATAGCTAGATTATTTAGCCGGAATTCCTGTCTGAGGACATCAAGGGAATAATCTCTATGTAAAAATAGGTAGATTATATCTGGTCTTTATCTGTCCATCTGATCACTTGCAAGCCTAGAATAGCTAGATTATATCGCTGGAATTCCTGCCTGAGGATATCAAGAGAATAATCTGTATGTAACAATAGCTAGATTATATCTGCTCTTTACCTATCCATGTGATCACTTTCAAGCCTAGAAGAGCTAGATAATATCGCAGGAATTCCTGTCTGAGGACATCAAGAGAATAATCTCTATGTAACAATAGTTAGATTATATCTGGTCATTACCTGTTCATCTGATCACTTGCAAGCCTAGAATAGCTAGAAAATATCGCCGAAAATCCTGTCTGAGGACATCAAGAGAATAATCTCTATGTAACAATAGCTAGATTATATCTGGTCTTTACCTGTCCATCTGATCAATTGCAAGCCTAGTATAGCTAGATTATATCGCCGGAATTCCTGTCTGAGGACATCAAGAGAATAATCTCTATGTAAAAATAGCTAGATTATATCTGGTCTTTGCCTGTCCATCTGATTACTTGCAAGCCTAGAATAGCTAGATTATTTAGTCGGAATTCCTGTCTGAGGACATCAAGAGAATAATCTCCATGTAAAAATAGCTAGATTATATGTGGTCTTTACCTGTCCTCCTGATCACTTGTAAGCTTAGAACAGCTAGATTATATAGTAGGAATTCCTGCCTGCGGATATCAAAAGAATAATCTCTATGTAACAATAGCTAGATTATATCTAGTCGTTACCTGTCCATCTGATCACTTCGAAGCCTAGAATAGTTAGATAATATCGCCGGAATTCCTGCCTGAGGATATCAAGGGAATAATCTCTATGTAACAATAGCTAGATTATACCTGGTTTTTACCTGTCCATTTGATTACTTGCAAGCCTAGAATAGCTAGATTATTTAGTCAGCATTCCTGTCAGAGGACATCAAGAGAATAATCTCTATGTAACAATAGCTATATTATATCTGGTCATTAGCTGTCCATCTGATTACTTGCAAGTCTAGAATAGCTAGATAATATCGCCGGAATTTCTGTCTGAAGACATCAAGATAATAATCTCTATGTAACAATAGATAGATTATATCTGGTCTTTACCTGTCCATCTGATCACTTGCAAGCCTACAATAGCTAGATTATATCTCTGGAATTCCTGCCTGAGGACATTAAGAGAATAATCTCCATGTAACAATAGCTAGATTATATGTGGTCATTACCTGTCCACCTGATCACTTGTAAGCTTAGAAGAGCTAGATTATATAATTGGAATTCCAGCCTGAGGATATGAAGAGAATAATCTCTATGTAACAATAGCTAGATTATATCTGGTCATTTCCTGTCTATCTGATTACTTGCAAGGACTAGAATAGCTAAATTATTTAGCCGGAAATCCTGTCTGAGGACATCAAGAGAATAATCTCTATGTAAAAATAGGTAGATTATATCTGGTCTTTACCTGTTCATCTGATCACTTGCAAGCCTAGAATAGCTAGATTATATCGCTGGAATTCCTGCCTGAGGATATCAAGAGAATAATCTGTATGTAACAATAGCTAGATTATATCTGCTCTTTACCTATCCATGTGATCACTTGCAAGCCTAGAAGAGCTAGATAATATCGCAGGAATTCCTGTCTGAGGACATCAAGAGAATAATCTCTATGTAACAATAGTTAGATTATATCTGGTCATTACCTGTTCATCTGATCCCTTGCAAGCCCAGAATAGCTACAAAATATCGCCGGAATTCCTGTCTGAGGACATCAAGAGAATAATCTCTATGTAACAATAGCTAGATTATATCTGGTCTTTTCCTGTCCATCTGATCACTTGCAAGCCTAGAATAGCTAGATTATATCGCCGGAATTCCTGCCTGAGGATATCAAGAGAATAATCTCTATGTAACAATAGCTAGATTATATCTGCTATTTACCAGGCTATCTGATTACTTGCAAGCCTAGAATAACTAGATAATATCGCCGGAATTCCTGTCTGAGGACATCAAGAGAATAATCTCTATGTAACAATAGCTAGAATATATCTGGTCATTACCTGTTCATCTGATCACTTGCAAGTCTAGAATAGCTAGAAAATATCGCCGGAATTCATGTCTGAGGACATCAAAATAATAATCTCTATGTAACAATAGCTAGTTTATATCTGGTTTTTACCTGTCCATCTGATCACTTGCAAGTCTACAATAGCTAGATAATATCGCCGGAATTCCTGTCTGAGGACATCAAGAGAATAAACTCTATGTAACAATAGCTAGATTATATCTGCTCTTTACCTGTCTATCTGATTACTTGCAAGCCTAGAATAACTAGATAATATCGCCAGAATTCCTATCTGAGGACATCAAGAGAATAATCTCTATGTAACATTAGCTAGATTATATCTTATCTTTTCTTGTCCATCTGATCACTTGCAAGCCTACAATAGCTAGATTATATTGCCGGAATTCCTGTCTGAGGATACCAAGAGAATAATCTCTATTTAACCATATCTAGATTATATCTGCTCTTTAACTGTCCATCTGATTACTTGCAAGCCTAGAATAGCTAGATGGTATCACCGGAATTCCTGTCTGAGGACATCAAGAGAATAATCTCTATGTAACAATAGCTGGATTATATTTGGTCTTTACCTGTCCATCTGATCACTTCCAAGGCTACAATAGCTAGATTATATCGCTGGAAATCCTGCCTGAGGACATTAAGGGAATAATCTCCATGTAACAATAGCTAGATTATATGTGGTCTTTACCTGTCCACCTGATCACTTGTAAGCTTAGCAGAGCTAGATTATACAGTTGGAATTCCTGCCTGAGGATATCAAGAGAATAATCTCCATGTAACAATAGCTAGATTATATCCGGTCTTTACCTGTCCATCTGATTACTTGCATGCCTAGAATAGCTTGATTATTTAGCCGGAATTCGTGTCTGAGGACATCAAGAGAATAATCTCTATGTAACAATAGCTAGATTATATCTGGGCTTTTCCTGTCCATCTGATCACTTGCAAGCCTAGAATAGCTAGATTATATCGCCGGAATTCCTGCCTGAGGATATCAAGAGAATAATCTCTATGTAACAATAGCTAGATTGTATCTGCTATTTACTGGCTATCTGATTACTTACAAGCCTAGAAGAGCTAGATAATATCGCCGGAATTCCTGTCTGAGGACATCAAGAGAATAATCTCTATGTAAAAATAGGTAGATTATATCTGGTCTTTACGTGTCCATCTGATTACTTGCAAGCCTAGAATAGCTAGAAAATATCGCGGAATTCATGTCTGAGGACATCAAAATAATAATCTCTATGTAACAATAGGTAGTTTATATCTGGTTTTTACCTGTCCATCTGATCACTTGCAAGCCTACAATAGCTAGATAATATCGCCGGAATTCCTGTCTGAGGACATCAAGAGAATAATCTCTATGTAACATTAGCTAGATTATATTGCCGGAATTCCTGTCTGAGGATACCAAGAGAATAATCTCTATTTAACCATAGCTAGATTATATCTGCTCTTTTACTGTCCATCTGATTACTTGCAAGCCCAGAATAGCTAGATTATGTATCCAGAATTCCTGTCTGAGGACATCAAGAGAATAATTTCTATGTAAGAATAGCTAGATTATATCTGGTCTTCACCTGTCTATCTGATCACTTGCAAGCCTAGAATAGCTAGATTATATCGCTGGAATTCCTGCCTGAGGACATTAAGGGTATAAACTTCATGTAACAATAGCTAGATTATATGTGGTCTTTACCTGTCCACCTGGTCACTTGTAAGTTTAGAATGGCTAGATTATATAGTTGGAATTCCTGCCTCAGGATATCAAGAGAATATTCTCCATGTAACAATAGCTAGATTATATCTGGTCTTTTCCTGTCCATCTGATCACTTGCAAGCCTAGAATAGCTAGATTATATCTCCGGAATTCCTACTGAGGAGCCAGATTATATCTGGTCTTTACGTGTCCATGTGATCACTTGCAAGCCTAGAATAGCTAGATTATATCGCTGGAATAGCTGACTGAGGACATTAAGAGAATAATCTCCATGTAACAATAGTTAGATTATATGTGGTTTTTACCTGTCCAACTGATCACTTGTAAGCTTAGAATTGCTAGATTATATATTTGGAATTCCTGACTCAGGATATCAAGAGAATAATCTCCATGTAACAGTAGCCAGATTATATCTGGTCTTTAGCTGTCCATCTGATGACTTGCGAGCCTAGAAAAGCTAGATTATATTCCTGGAATTGCTGCCTGAGGACATCAAGAGAATAATCTCTCTATAATGTCCTCACTTTCTTCGTAAATGCAGAGAGAAAAGTATTAGTAGGATTTTTAAGGAAACTAGGTTTATAGTGTGACTCTGATGAGAACGAAAACTTCAGGGAGCTCCTTTCAAGATCCATATGATCTGCCTTAGACAAATTATTCCAATTTAAATTTTTCGATGCCCTACTAGCTAAGTGTGGGTTCAGATGCTACGATGAATTATCCGCCATCTGAATCCCATGCCACTCTTCACTTAGGTCTAGCAACCCACAAACTTACACTTAAGGCTACTTAAACTTAACTCTTACACTTAACAGTTAGGACTAGCAAACAGAAAACATTTCGACAGATTCTGCCTCAACAGAGGCCCATAACCGCAGCAAGTCTGGGATCCATAATCAAGCTCAAAGCCGCAAACCAGTCCAGTCAAGTAGCTATAAATGTTCAGCACCAGGATCCTGTGAAGTTGACCACTCCTCAATAGGACAGAAAAAAGAAAGAAGTGGCCATAAATGACCAGATTAGTAAACCACACTGATCTGGCAACCCTCTCCTTCCATTCCCTTCCAAAAGAGAATATATGTTTTGGAAGGTACTAACGTCCTGTATCACGGGAAGGTGGGGTAGGACCTGGCCGGTTCCATGGATCATCACTGGGGATTGGTGCACAACTCTCCTTCCAGTTTATGCCTAGCTACCATTTACAGATCACATATAACAGATATACAAATTGCCAAACAATATTGAATATGATGTAGGTCCTCCTCTCGCCACCAAAAGAGCTCTCACCCGATGAGGCATAGATTCAAAGAGATGTTGGTAGGCGTCGCTTTATATTTGGTACCATGACTGCAATAGAAGATCCCACAATTCCTCTAAATTACGTGGTTAGGGTGATGCTTCTCGGACCCATTTCTTCAACTCAAACCACAAATGCTCGATAGGAATCATGTCTAAGGAATTTGGGGGCCATGGCAATAAATGGAATTCCTCATCATGTTCTAGGAATTGTTCCTAAACCTTCTTCGCAGTACGACATGAGAAGAAGAATTGTTGAAAGACGCCATCTCCTCCAGGGAATACTGTCGCAATAAAGGGGTGTACTCGGTCAGCCGCGACGTTCAGATAGGTGACAGCTGTCAGAGTTTGCTCTACAGGGATAATTAGTCCAAGTGTTCCCCAATAAAATATTGCCCAGAACCATCACATCCGTCCAGCCAACTGGATCCATCCCACAGTGCATCCAGGAGAGAAGGCTTCCATGGGTAAATGTCGCACACGAGCTCGTCCGTCCACATGATGTAACAGAAAACGGGATTCGTCTGACCATGCGGCCCTCTTCCAGTCTTCTGTGGTCCAATGTCGATTTTTACATACCCACTGCAAGCGTTGACGATAGTGAGCGGCTGTGAGCATAGGCACGCGAATGGGTCTGTTGCTGCGGAGACCCATATCCAAGAGCTTACGATGAACTGTGTGCTCGGACACATTGGGCCCTTAACCACAATTGAAATTCTGGGTAATGTCAGCTATAGCAGCCCTCCTGTTGCTGCAGACAAGACGAGATAGCCTGCACTGACCTCTGGCATCAATGAGGCGTGACCGTCCCATGTCTTGTCGACGGCTCGAAGTGTCACCTGTTTCGGACCATCTTTGATAGGTACTACTGAGTGAGCAGCCTACCAGCGTCGCTGCAATGCCTATGTAATGGGAATGCCTGCCGATTTCAAGACGTGAAACGACAGCAGCGGTAGTTATGTTTTTGTCCACTGTGGCGCTGGCGATCCGCTGTTTTGCTTGCTACTTGCTTCGTAGAAGTATACGTTATTGCGCTGTTTATCGCTAGTTTTAAAATTGGATTCTGATACGGTTTTGTTCATATGTAATTTATTTACTGTTCTGTCTACTTTCTGCCGTTTTAACTAGAAGTCTGAAAGACGGTGTAGTGTTGTGCAGAAGCGAAATTTATGAAACAACACTCGGTTTCTATCGAATCCCTTCCACCTCGATCTGCGAGACAAAGGCTGAAATTAATATGTCGGCATCGTAACATTGACATGAGCAATTGGAAAGGGTTTCAGAGATCACCTTTGAATAAATATTTTGCAATCGCAGTAATTGTGAGCAAAGGAAAGTTTTCCCCATTAGCTCAAAACGATAAATATCTTCACAATATAAGGAACTTTGGTAAAGGATTGCCCTACCAAAGCATTAGAGAATTTCCGTGTTATGCGATTGGGAATCCAACTTCGAAGCTCTGTAAGTTCTAAAATATTCATTTAATGGAAAAAAGGTTCCTGAAAATAAATTAAAGATCATAATGTTATCTATTTAAATCTTGATATTCGACAGCATTCGTCTAGCATTTAAGGAATTATGGAAACTAGAATATTTCACAACAGTAATGGGTCATAAGAATTTACCTCAAATATTAATTGAAACTTAAATAATACGCATTGTTTCAAATCATGTAATAAAATATAAATTTTGAAAGCTTGCATAATGATTATTTCGCTATTAGATAATTATGAATGAATTTTATAAAACAAGATAATTTATTATTCAGAATTCCACTTCCATAACTCTTTAAATACTGAACGAATATTGATGATAAATCGAGATTTAAATAAATTTGGTTATCGTTAACTTCAGTCAGTTTTTCATTAAATGCATCAAATGCGTACATGCAAAATCTGAGTTTGTGTTTATCGGCCACCTAGATAGCAGCAGCATCCTGACAAGGTAGAGACAAATATCCTTCTGCACACACTCACAGACGAGCCGCTCGAAAAGAATCTAGCCCTGGCAGGTCTACATAGAGTTACGAGTCTACAATCTTTATCTTCATCACATTTCTCTATTAAATGCATATTTTAGATGCTATAGAGCAGAGAATGTCAAACAGTCGATGTCGATCGCGCAGCTGCCAGTTTTAGGTGAAAAATATTATGTTTTAATTAATGTAACAATGTCACGTTAATAAGTTCGATGCTAAATTTTTATTTTATGCTTAGCTGGCCAGGCAGTGTTAATGCATTTTTATGACTTATGTAATATGATGTATCGCGAAAGATTTTCTGTCTTAAAAGTCGATCGCAAAGTCTAAAAGTTTGGCTCTCCCTGTTATAGAGCTTCGTAGTTATGTTGTTACCCACTAGGTATATTTAGGGCAGTGCAACATTTAGGCCGTGATGCGTTCTTTGCTGCTAAAATCTAAAATCAAGGCAAATTCCTGGACCCACAATCAAATTAATAGACATTTGTAATAATGAGAACTGAGCTGATTTTACAATTACAAAAACACAGCATTTATTAACAAAAATTAGTTTTTAGACATTTTCTCACAACATGGTTCCCACTTTTGGGACAAATTCAACAGTGCCTCTGGCATGGCCCTTTTCAATCAAGGGAAACTTGGTGCGAGTGGAGGACAGTTCGTAAAAGCAGATAAAGTTCATGATGAACGAGCTACTTGCTCGTGACTCTAACAGTCCTTACAGTTAAGACGGTTCCGTTCGGGACAACGTAATGATGGTTCACGGAAAAACACGTTTAAGTTGAAAATCACCATCAGATTTAAGAGAGGTCCCCCTGCTTTATCAAGTCCGACGTCTCTAGGGAAGAGCATCACTGGCCACTGGCAAGCTGAAGTTACTGGCTACGTAGCACTTTCGCCGTAGATTCTTTGTTGGCACATCGGAAGCTCAGCGCACTGGAGCGGCTCTTCTTTCTGCCGCTTTTCGCTGGCCCCATTGTGGAGGTCACCTTTTGGATCCAGCGTGGGTGATGCCTATTTTTTGAGCTGGTAGAGGTGTGAAAAAGCACCCATGTGGTGTTTTTCTGTTTTTCCAAGCCGATCACGTCATCCAGTTCTGGTGCCTGAGGGGACCAACGGATCCATCGAATGTTCTATGCCAGCAGCACGTTTTCCTCAGTAAGAGCTGAATGCAGAAAAATGTCACAATTAAAATGGCAGGCGATGTTTGCTGCTATCTTCCTTTCAAACAGTCATGTCCATGTTATAAAATCACGTGGCATGACAGTTACATTCCCTTTGAAATAACACGGAAAGATAAAGCTGTAGCTTTCTTTGAACATAATACTGTTATTATGAATTTAAAATTTTTTCACAAATTCAAATAATATGTTACTTTAAAAAAAGTGCTAGATAATACTAGTAAAAATTTCGCTCAGTTTCTGTGGACCCGGACACCCTTGTCCTCCTCCCCCCTCATCTCTTCTTAAACCATACTTGTATATGACTAACGGAATGTGGAAGTTTATAACATTTTGTCATCGTTTTAAACTGCACAAAAAGATGAAGATGCACACAAAAGAAAAGATGTGTATGAACCAGAGCGGATTAAGCAATTGGGAGACCTAGAGCCAAGTTCTAAATAGGTGCCCTGGAACAAAGTTCTAAATAAAAGCCTTAGAGCTATAATTGGAGACGCTTTATCCTTCTAAACTGAAAAATAATGAAAATTGAACTACTTTATATAAAATCGTCAGTTGACGTGATAAAAAATAACATTACTTTACAACAAGCAAAAGGAAAAAAAATAAAACAGGAGAGCCCTGTAGGTCCAGAGAAGTAATTGAAGTAAAAAGGCTAACATATAAAGTTAAATAACATTATTGGGTAAACACTAAAAAATTTCGGATTTTAAAGGATAATAATTTTCAATTGTAACACGATTATTTTTAACATATTTTTCATTATGGATAGTTTAAATCATTATTCCCGTTATATCTCTAAGAAAGATTCTAGTTTGTTGTATTTGATTAGCCATCTGTCTGATTCTTTACCATATGACTTTGACCAGATCGCTATATACTTACCATTAGCGTAGGTTAGCTTACCGCGGAACGATGCTGCCCTCACGTGGCAAGTTCTGAAGCTTCCTATGCGCCTTTGCTAACACGGAGATTCGCGGTAATCGGCAGGCATTCTCATTACGTAGGCACCGGTCATAATAAATAATAAATTATAACATGATTGTCTGAATATATAATGTTTATTATATTTCTATAATGAACATTATATATTCTGTTTCGGAGATGCTCTTACCAAGACGTCTTGCCATAAGATCTGGCCTTTGTCAAAATCAGATAAGTCCTTTGCTTTTCCCACGTTGAGACGAAACGAAATACTGCCTGACGGAGCTCCGACCCAGGGATTATATAAATCATTCGCGACCTTGGGACGTGACACTGATTGGCTGCACGCGCGCTTCTTTGCATAACGCACAGGGGGGGGGGGGTTTAATGTATTCGGTGATATGTATATATATACAAAATAAATCGGTAAATAAAATAAATTAGAGGGACACGAAAATAGCACTCCAATAGAAAGAAAAAAAGTTACTAAGAGGGGTGAATGAAAAAGTATGAATTGAGGAACGTTTAGGCCTGTTTATGTTTGTGAGCTATGAGAAGTGAAAGTGCGTGGCAGTGTAAGAAGCATGGTGTGGAACTGCATCTACCCAATTGTTTCCAGGCATATCGCAAAAAAAAACATTAGAAATAGGTATTTGTTAAGAACAAACTTTCGGCTATCTATATTAATATTTCGCGTAGGAAAAAGTGAATAATTTAAACATGATTTTGTTGATAAGACACATTTAAATAAGTGGCGATTGGGTTTATATACAGTCCTTGAATTTCTAAAATTTTTGTATAAAAGTTTCTCTTGATACTTTTCATTATTTAAAAATCTGAAGAATATTTCCTTATCTTATTCAAATGAGGGCATTGCTCACTGAATGGACTTTTTTTTTAAGAACAATTAAACACCATTTTAGGAGTATGATCAGGTTCAAAGTCTATTTCGTTTATTTTCTTCTTTCAGTCTTTCAGTCATCATTATCATCTTCCAGCAACCATGGGCTACGGAGGTTCAACCAATTTGTGCAATTTAGTTTTCCAAAACATCTGTTCTCAGGCATCTCTCTCTCTGCACAATATGCTGCTCAAAGGAGGTTGCCTACTCCTTTCCCTAACCTAATCATTACTTATAAAGTCAAACCACCTAATGCCGAAGATACTGCGTAAGCATCTAGAATCAAATGTATCAAGTTTCCTGTTATCTTGTTCACAAATGGTCCACATTTCACTACCGTTAATAACTCTAGAAAGAACCAAACCATTATACAGCCTAAGTTTAGTCTTTAGGTGTATACGCTTATTTCTCCCCACTCTCCATAGATTCCTAAAAGTCCCGACAGCAATCCCTATTCTTCTGTTAATCTCATGCTGCACATTACCTACGTATCTGTTACGTAGCTCCCAAGATAATTAAACTGAGACACCTGCTCAAGAGTGCAATCATTCAGATTACCTGAACCACAGCCTGCCTAACCAATTTTCATCATTTTAGTTTTCTCTCTGTTTATAACCAAACCTACTCTACAGTTTCATCAACAGCTCGAATGAAAGAGTTATTCTCATCAACATCATTTGCCAAAAGGACCAAATCATCACCATAATCAAAATCAGAAATTGTCCTATCTCTAGACAATTTAAGGCTAAAATCTTTCCCTTGCAGTGAATTTCACATAACATATCAATAACCAAACTAAAGAGAAAAGGAGACAAAATGCACCCTTGTCATCACAAGAAGCAATGCTAAACCATTGCTACAAGCTTTACAAACTCTTACACATGACTCTACTATAGAGAGTGTTACTATAGAGAGCTTTCATTATGTTTACTACTTTGTCTGATATGCCATACGATCTCACGATAAACCACAAAGTCAAATGTCTTTTTGAAATCTACGAAACTAGTAACCACATATTTCTGGAACTTTAAACATTTATCAAGAATGATCTACACATCCCCTACCATTTCATAATCCACACTGCTCATCATTCAATTGTATGTCAACCACATTCCTAATTTTGTTTGTTTTTCTTTTTCAGTGTATTATATTAGTGTATATTTTAATTGTTTATTTAAAAGAGGAATAGTAGATGTAAGAATATGTGCAACTTATCAACTAATAGTAATTCGATAGTATTATTATTTATTCGTCAATATAAATGTTGAAATTTATACCAACATAAGTGTTTTTTTAATGCATAACTAAATACTTATTGTTTTATAGACATGGTTGAGCGCATCGAAAGAATTATAGATACAGCTCAACACACAGTGAATATTATGTTGCACATGAGGGATATGTTCCCAATCAGGGATTTTATCAGCATTTTCAGGTAAGTTTTATTTTACCCATTAGTAATGGCGAAGCCTCCATGGAAGCAAGGGAAGCAATGGTTCCCTAAAATTTCTTATTAAAAAAAGGATAAATTAAATATATATATATAATTATGTTTCATATTAAATATGTAAATCATAATAATATATATATAATATATATGTATATTAATATTTAAATATTGCCATAAAAATAAAAGTATTTTCATGAATTTAGAAAGTTTATTTAACATAGATTTTACATTTATAAAATATTATTCCACTTTCCTTGTTATACTCGTATTACATCATCATCATCCTGAAGCAACCAGGGGCTATAGAGATTTCGTAATTTAGTTCTCCAAGCATATCTGTCCTATGGTATGTCTGTTACATCTGGCCACTGCACACCAATTTTAACAAGGTTCTGTTTGACATTTGTTTAACAAAGTTCTGTTTGACATCCTAGGTCTCCCTCTTTTTCTGAGGCCTTTAAGCACACTGTTCATAACCCTATTCATTAATCTATTATTATTCATACGGGCAACATGGCCAAATCATCAAAAGTTACAAGACAGCTTTAACAAAGTAATGGTCAGATCCAGTTTTATTTCCCATTCCTAACAGAACTAGCCCATTTGTTGTTAATTAATACACAGTTAGCCCTCGTATAACGCGGATGTTCATAGAAACGCGGTTCCTTAGAAATGACGCGGATGTTCCATAGAAATGCCGCGTTATACAAGTCGCGTTATACGAGACTCAGATCACATAGAAAAAGTAGGGTTAAATTCCGAAATCTTTTTTTTTCAATTACATAAACAACAATGACATATCGAACAAAAATATATTTTTATTTAATTCAGGTAATTCATGTAAGTTAAGAAAACATATAAACCATGAAACAAATACATGGTATAAAATTTAAAAATTACAAATTGTACATAAACTTCATTACACATTTCGTAGACGTTCTTTATTTAGAGTGGTCGGACGACGCCATCACTTGAAATCTCTTGGACATCATTTATAGATTCTCGTTGCATACTTCGGCTGGTTTAGTTATCAAGAAGTCAGTAATAAGACTTTGCTTACCACCATGCTGCAATTTTTTAATTAAGTTCATAACATGGAGCTAAACAAATATCCAATTGTCTCGTGAATTCTCCAGAGGGATCATTATCCGTAAAATAGCTGCCAAACCTTCTTGCCAAATCCAATCCTTCTGCTAATTTCTTTAAACTGAATTCTTTAACGGACTCATCGCAATCAGAATCTGCGGCAGAACTTTCACCGTCATTTGTATTTGGTTCAATGTCATCTCTTAATTGTACCAGTTCCTCCTCATTTAAATCTGTTTCCCCATCAATTAATTCAAAAATTTCGTTTTCAACCATATCGCAAAAGTCCTCTCCACCAAAAGTGTATGCGACGTTTATTATACGACTCAGCTCGGCATCCACAGGATGTACGAAATTTTGTTCAAGAACGGCTTCAGGCCATATTTTTTTTCAGCAAGCATTCATTGTAGAGGGTTTTAATTCCTTAACGGACAGAAAAATAATTTTCACACAATTCAATAATGAAAACTCTTTCCACGCTTGAGGCAGTATCATGTTTGGATTAGATTCCATTTTTTTCCCAAAATTAATTGGAATTTCCACGAATATAATATGGCTTAAATGTTTTTATTATTCCTTGGTCGAGTTGCTGAAAAAGTGAAGTAGGATTAGGCGACAAAAAGTTATTTTAATATTCGGATGGCTCAAATTTCTTGGGTGGCCTGGAGCGTTATCGAATATTAGTAGAATTTTCAAGTCGATGTTCTTTTTCTTTGTGTAACTTTCTACATCGGGTACAAAACAGTTCAAAAACAAATTTTCAAATATGCCATCTGTAACCCATGCCTTTTTTGTTTGCCTGCCAATAAACAGGTACGGTGGGCTTACCGAGCCCTTGCATAGCGCGAGGATTTAAGGATCAGTTAATAAACAATAGTTTTGTCATGTAATCACCTGATGCATTACTACAAAACACACAAGCAACGCGCTTTGCACTTACCGTTGACCCAGCAATAACACTTCCTCGGATTTTATGCTCATTTTGTTTGATTGTTCGAATGGTTGATTCATTTAAATTCAAAGTCCTTGGAACAACTCCTGGTTATTCTCCATTTTTTAACCGATCTAAGATTCTAATTTTTTCTTCTAAAGAAATCAGTTTTCTTTTCAATGTTGTTTTTTTTCCCTTTCTTTGCAGTTTCAGCGTCCATTACTATAAAAATAAATTTTTTATATAAAAAAACATTACGTATTAATTTTGTATGAAACTCAGCAGAAATATATTAACACAATTATAATTTTTAATGCGCTTTCCTGGCAGAAAACGAAGAAAATTTTCAACAATAAACACTTTGTACGGTAAAAAATTGACGCTACACAAAAAAACACGTGGGCTGAAAGGTATTTCCCCTAATATAAATTCGTAGAGATTCGTCGAAATTTATAGACCGCGTTGTATAAGTACCGCGCTATACGAGGGTTAACTGTATAATCAATCCTATTCTTCTGCAGCCCATCTGATGAAAACAGCGTATACTTTGTATGTCGCGGTGTTTGTAATAAGTGTTAGTCATTCTCAAATCATTAAGTTTACCAACATAGAGATCCATTACCTGTAGGAGACATTGCTGCTACCAATACCAAAAGGGCCTATCACCCCTCCCCAAAGGTCAGAGTTAGTACTAACTTTGGCATTGAAGTCACCTAGAACAAGGGTAATATCTCCTTTCTTGAGAGAATTCAAAATAGCCTGAAGTTGTCCGTAAAACCTCTCTTTATCATCCTCATCAGCGTCCTCAGTGGGGGAATAACAACGGATAACATTCAAGTCTTTAAATGCTTGTCTGAAATTTAGCTATAAAAATCTTTCATTAATGCATTCATATCCTAGAAGAGTATTACTATCGTGTCTGCTGTGAGAAGCAAACCTACGTTTTGGAGATGTTTTATATATTCCCTCTCTGAAGAGAGGAATTTAAAATTATTTTTAAGAATCTGACTTTTATCTGTCCTCTGGTCTCTTGCAAGCTGAGAATATCTGAATTACAACAATGGAATTCTTGTGCGAGGATATGAAGAGAATAATCTCTGTGCAAAAAGTCCTCACATTCCAACTACCTATGGAGAGAAAATGGTTAGTGGGATGTTTAAAGAAACTATGTTTAATAAGATTATACATAAGATAATATCAAACAGAGATCCATTTTCCCAATACTAAAGGCTGAAATCTACACTGGAAGGCTTCCTTAATGTAGGATTTGACGATGCACATAGAAGCAAGGATTCAGGTACCTGTGATGTCCTCTGCTCAGGATTATCCATCAGCTGAAAAAACGTATCCCTTGAATCTGTTCACTTGGGGCTGTCAACCCACAATCAAACAGAAAGCACATCGAAATATTTTCCCTTCATAGAACAACAAATTCAGGATGCTGTTTCAAGCTCAGAGAATTATTCCATTCCGGTAAGTGAGTATGGTCAGCACCAGGACCCTGTGTGATTGACCACTCCTCAGCAGGATAGAAAAAAAACGTAGCAATAGTTGTCCAGAGCAGTATGCCACACTGATCCCCTGTCGTTCACTTCCAAAAGCCCTCCTCTTTCGTTCACTTCCACAAGAGAAAATATCTTTTGAAAGGTACCAATGGTCTGCACCACGTCATTTTTTGGAAAATGAGGCAAAATACTTCGTTTTCTTTACTGCATTTACTGTTATTACTGTTGTTTACTGTTATAGAATGTACGGCTTTCACATTCCAAATTATGTAGCATCGCTCAATGAGCGAACGTAATCGTGGTCTTTCGCGTAAACGTACCTATAAGCCAAATTGATTCTTGCACATTTGCTGAATCAATCTCGACTAGGGTTTAATGTTCCCATCATTACGGTAACAACTAGAGATAATTTTAGTGCGACTATTGGTATAATAGAAAATATACAAAAGAATTAAAATACACTGCTGGCCATTAAATGTGCAACATCAGGAAGAACTCATCATATTGTCCCGAAATATGCAAGATGGGATGATTCAAAGCGCAGCACATAAAAATTAAGGAAGGATAAAGGAAATGAAACACGGAAGAGAACAGAAATTAAAGCATTTATACAGAAGTGCATATAGTATATAAAAAAGTACATCATGTCTGGCAGTTACAAAGAGCCAGTGTAAAGCACTGGAATTGTGTTTGCCCGCAGTTCTTGCGCACTATAGGATCAAGTATGCCCTGTCGAAGAACACGGCATCCATACGACCAGGTTTCCGACTTTGATCGAGGGAGAATTGTGGGATTACGGGAAAGCAAATTATCGTACTGCGACATCGGTGCTCATGATGGACGGAATGCTGCCACAGTGACGGGAATATGGCGTCAGTGTGTAGAGGACGAGGAAATATGGTTGAGTGATGCCATCTGATGCTCCACTATACAGGATAGTACTACATCTAATGGAAAGCGTCACATGTCACTCTCGTGCACTGATCGACGCAAAGGAAAACTGACATTGAATTTGCGAAGCAGCAGAGAACGAACCGATCGAAAAGATCTACATTACACAATATTTGTCTGATTCCGTCTGTACATTCAGGCCTAGCACCTAATGTCCGACCCCGCCTTCTCGTGGTGCGGACCGTTAGTAACTTTCAAAAGAGATACTCTCTTGTGGAAGTGAACGGAAGGGGAGGGCTGCCAGATTAGTGTGGCCTACTGATCTGGACAACTATGGCTACTTTTCTTTTTTTTTCTACCCTGCTGAGGAGTGGTCAACCATACAGGGTCCTGGTGCTGACCATATAAACCTACTGGACTGGACAGATATATAGCTCTGAGCTTGATTATGGATCCTGATTTTGCTGCACTGGTGGGCTTCTGTGGAGGGAAAATCTTCCGCTGTGTTTTCTGTTTGTTTGTGGGTTGACAGCCCCAAGTGAATAGATTCACAGGATATGTTTATCAGCTGGTGGATAATCCTGAGCAGAAGTCATCGCAGGCACCTGAACTCTTTGCTTCTATTGGCATCGTCAAATTCTACATTGGAGGAAGTCTTCCAGTGTATATGGCTTCAGCCTTTAGTAGTGGGGGAACGGGTCTTTGCTCCATGTCTGCGATTAGGGGGCTGTTTGATATTGTCGGCATTCCCTCTCTCAATAAACATAGTTTCTTTAAACATCCCACTAACCATTTTCTCTCCATAGGTAGTTGGAATGTGAGGACTCTGCACAGAGCTTTTTCTCTTGATGTCCTCACACAAGAATTCCACCGTTATAATTTAGATATTCTCGGCTTGCAAGAGACCAGATGGACAGATAAAGGTCAGATTCTTAAAAATAATCTTAAATTTCTCTTTTCAGGAAGGGACGACAATAAGCATCACCAAGGCGTGGGTCTGCTTCTCAGCAGACACGCTAGCGATGCTCTTCTAGGATATGAGTGCATTAATGAAAGTTTTCTTACAGCAAAATTTCAGACAAGCGTTAAAGACTTGAATGTTATCTGCTGTTATGCCCCCACTGAGGATGCCGATAAGGATCAGAAGGATAGGTTTTATGAACAACTTCAGGATATTTTGAATTCTGTCAAGAAAGGAGATATTACCCTTGTTCTTGGTGACTTCAATGCCAAAGTTGGTACTGACTCTGCCCTTTGGGGAGGAGTAATAGGCCCTTTTGGTATTGGTAGCTGCAATGGCAATGGGCAACGTCTCTTACAGGTAAGTAAACTCAATGGATTCAGAATAACTAACACTTATTACAAACACCGCGACATACATAAGTACACATGGGTTTCACCTGATGGGCTGCATAAGAATATGATTGATTACATATTAATTAACAGCAAATGGACTAGTTCTGTTAGGAATACCAGGGCATATAGGGGAGCTGAAATTGGATCTGAACATTACCTTGTTAAAAGTGTCTTGCAACTTAAACTTAAAAAGTGTTGTGCTAGGGTTAAAAAATTTACTTTTAGTACTGAAGCTCTGAAAGATCCAGTTATAGCCAAAGCTTACCATGATAGGTTACTTAGTCACTATGACAGTCATGGTTTGCTTACTACTGAAGTTGAGGAAGAATGGGATCATTTTAAACAGGCTTTTTTGGACACTAACAGTACTCGTTTAGGAAAAAAGGAGCAGAAGAGGCAAAATTATCTGAGTGATAAGGCACTTGAGCTTATTTCGGAAAGAGAGAACTGCAGGAATGCCCTTAATCAATACCCTACTAGTCCTAATAGAAAGCATTACAGAGACCTTAATAAACTTGTAAAGGATCAGTTAGCTGCTGATAAGAATCTTTGGCT
Source organism: Ryuthela nishihirai (assembly GCA_038380435.1). NCBI lineage: Eukaryota > Metazoa > Arthropoda > Arachnida > Araneae > Heptathelidae > Ryuthela > Ryuthela nishihirai. Next base: position 87,843,152 of record JAWZYU010000002.1, read on the forward strand.
TGATGGTTTGGCTGACAAAGCCGAGGAAGCAGTTAGACAGCACAACAGCAGAGAGCTGTACCAGATAGTTAATGTTTTGTGTGGTAGAAAACGGACAGGCATACAAGAATTGAAGGATAAACAAGGTAAGGGTATAGAAGGGGAGGATTCTGTCATGGCTAGGTGGGCTGAGCATTTCAGTGATGTTCTAAACAATGTAGTTAGTTCTACTCCCATTGTTTGCAATGATGATAGATGCATTGGTGGCTTTAATGTTGGACCTATAACACAATCTGAAGTTATTTTGGCTGTTTCTAAACTTAAACTTCATAAATCCCCAGGGGTAGATGAAATTACTTCGGAAATGCTTAGAGCTGGGAATGTTTCGGTTACCACTTTGATGACTGAAATTCTGAATATCTTTTATGATAAAGGCATGGTTCCTAAGGATTTTACCAGAGCTATTGTTATCCCTATTTTCAAAAAAGGTGATCGCAGTTCTTGTGATAACTATAGGGTTATCAGCCTACTCTCAGTTCCAGGTAAAGTTCTTTCCATGATTGTGCTTAATAGAATTAAGAATCTGGTGGACAGTCAATTGCGTGATGAGCAATGTGGATTCAGAAGTGGTAGGAGATGTGTGGATCAGATATTTTCACTTAGGCAGATTCTTGAGAAATGTTTAGAGTTTCAGAAACCTCTGGTTGCTAGCTTTGTTGATTTCAAAAAGGCTTTCGACTCTGTTGATCGTCATAATTTGTGGTTGATTGTGAGATCATATGGTATACCAGACAAGTCAGTTAACATTATGAAAGCTCTCTATAATAACACTGAGTCGTGTGTGAGAGTTGGTAAGGCTTGTATCAATTGGTTTAGCATTACTTCTGGTGTTCGACAAGGGTGCATTTTGTCTCCTTTTCTCTTTAGCTTGGTTATTGATTATGTTATGCGAAATTCACTTCAAGGGAAAGATTTTGGCCCTAAATGGGCTGGAGATACGAAACTTTCTGATATAGATTATGCTGATGATTTAGCCCTTTTGGAAAATGATGTTGATGAGATGAACTCTTTCATTCGAGCTGTTGATGAGACTGGTAGTAGAGTAGGTTTGGTTATAAACAGAGAGAAAACTAAAGTGATGAAAATTGGTCAGGCAGGCTGTAATTCAGTTAATCTGAATGGTTGCAGTCTTGAGCAGGTGTCACAGTTTAATTATCTTGGGAGCTATGTAACAGATAATGGTGATGCGCGACATGAGATTACCAGACGAATAGGGATTGCTGCCGGGACTTTTAAGAACCTATGGAGAGTGTGGAGAAATAGGCGTATACACCTAAAGACTAAAATTAGACTGGATAATAGTTTGGTTCTTTCTAGGGTTAGTTATGGTAGTGAAACTTGGACACTTTGTAAACAAGATAACAGGAAACTAGATGCTTTTGATTCCAAATGCTTACGCAGTATCTTGGGCATCAGGTGGTTCAACTTTGTAACTAATGATGAGATTAGGCAAAGGAGTTTGCAACCTCCTTTAAGCAGCATATTGTGCAGAGAGAGACTCCGTTGGTTTGGCCATGTTGCCCGTATGAATAATTATAGATTGGCGAATAGGGTTATGAACAGCGCGCCGAAAGGCCTCAGAAAGAAGGGGAGACCTAGGATGCGATGGGCTGACAATGTCAAACAAGACCTTGTTAGAATTGCTGTGTAGTGGCCAGATGCAGTAGATGTAGCTCAGGATAGACTTGCTTGGAGAACTAAATTGCACGGTCTGGTTGGACCTCCGTAGCCCATGGCTGCTTGATGATGATGATGATGATGATGATGATGATGATGATGATGATGATGATGATGATGATGATGAAAACTGTAATATATAATGTAACTCTGTAATTGAATTATGCCTTTCATGTCCCAAGATCTCATCGTTGGGAGAAGGGACCCACTGGACAGCTGTTGGGAGAAGGGTGTCGGCCTCCCGTCAAGGCCATCCAATGTGTTCTTTAACGTTTGTGGGATATGGCTCTCCCACTCACGGGGCCACAGCTTAACGCCCCATCCGACGGACGGCGGCCTTTACAAGCCCAACAGTTACCCCTGTTCACTGTGGGCGGGGAGTGGAGGAGAGAGAAAATCTCTCCACTTGCCCAGATGGAACCCGAACCTGAGAATTGCAGGTTAGGAGCCTAGCACGTTACCAAATGAGCCTCCCCTACCCCCGAAATAAAAAAAAAGTAAAAAGAAGGAAAAAAGTAAAAAAATAAAAATAAAAATGAAATAAACAGTTGAGAAAAAAAGAAGTTAAAGAATAAAAAAAAAAGAGAGTAAGTGAAGAATGTAATAAAAAAATAGGAAAAGAGGAAAGAAAAGAGACAGAATGGAATAATAAAATAAAAAGATGTTTGGAAGTTTAAAATAATTTAGCAAAAGTTCACGAAGTAATTAACATGTACAGGATGAAGGAGTAAGAAAAATAGATAAAATGAGATAAGAAAACAAGAGAGGTGAACAGAAATTTAAAATCAGAAGTACATATAGTAATTTAATATGGTATTATATATATCAATTTAAATTCTAAATTTAATTGTACAAAATAATAGAGTATGATAATATGTTAAAGGAGAAAAGAAGAGAAAACAGAAGTGAACAAAAATTAAAAACAAGAAAGAAAAATCTATACAAAATTACACATAGTGATTAGTATGCACAGAATAAAAGAGTAAGATAATAAATAAGAGGAGAAAATAAAATGAATGGGAAAGAGACAGAAGGGAACAGAAATTTAAAACATTTAAACAGATTATATATATGGCAATTGACATGTACAGAATAAAAGAATAAGATATGAGGAGAAAGGAGAAAGGAAATAAAACACAGAAGGGAACAGAAATTAAAACATTTATACAGAAGTACATGTAGTATATGCATATAGTATATTTTCTTAACTGTTTTTTTTTTGTACAGATTAAATGAATAAGATAGTAATTACAAGGAAAAAAGCGGAAGTGAACCGAAGTTAAAGTGTTTAAACAGAAGTACTCTTAGTAATTAGCATGTACCGAATAAGAACATAAGATAATAAATAGCAGGAGGAAAGGTGAAACACATAATGATTAATATGTAATAAAAAGAAATATGATCTGTGAATTTAAACTGTGCCCAAACAGGGAAGTCAGGAGAGATATATTCAGACTACGAATTAAATTCGCCTATGAAGAAAGGAATTTCGTATAGTGAAGAGCTGAGTGTCTTTCGATTCACCTTCGTTTGAACCGAGGGCTTTTGACATTCCTCAGTGCTGCTCCTACGTGGAAAGCAGCGAAATGATATCTGATATCTTAACTATACCAGTTCCAAGCCAATGGCTTATTACCTCTTAATCTCATAATTTATTGCTTGATTGGCCAATGACAAAAATCCGAGAGGAGCCACAAGGGCTGTTGCAATTAGAGGACAAAAGAGCGGTCCTGTGGATCATAGTTGAACAGCGATCTTATGATCTCATATGGATGATCTCCCACTGAATCAAAAAAGTTCTTCACAAGCTTCTTGATATGAGTATATATGTGGTCAGTGTCCAGATCTCTGTGGATATGTTTGTTTTTAACAAACCATGGAGCACTGATCTGAGGATCATATTCTGAAAGCTTTGGAGCTTTCTGATGTTCGTGATTGTAGTATTACCCCACACAGGTGAGGCATATGTAAGAATAGGTCGCAGAACTGTCTTATAAAGGGAGTTTCTTCTCGGAGGCAGTTTGGAGCTCCATCTCACCAGTGGACCGAGCTTGCATTTGATAATGTTAGCTTCGGATAGCACATGGGCGATGTGAGCATACCATTTCAATCTACAGTGCAGTACCACTTCTGGGTATAGCACAGTAGATTTCCATTGAGTTTCAATTCCAAACATTTTGGGACAGTCGGGATCCTTGATTCTTTTCCGAGAGAAGAGTACTGATTAACTCTTCTCTGGATTGATACTAATCCTTCATTTGGAGTACTATCGCTCTACCTTGTCCATCTCCAGTTGCAGTCTCTTAATGGCCAGACTGGGGTTGAGGGATGGAGAATGTAATGCGATATCGTCAGCATAAAGGGCAGTCATGATGGGATGAAGCTCAGGGAGATCATACATGTACAAATTGAATAAAGTAAGGCCCAACAACAACCCTCAATGTTTCTCACTGAAGAGAAACTAGCATTCATCTGGACGCTGAAAGTTCTTTCGTTAAGGTAGGATTGGGTAATGGTGGTCAAACCCTTTTTGAATTTGGCTTGGATCATTTTAAAAACGAGGTCATCGATCTAGACCTTGTCAAAAGCTTTAGCGACGTCCAGAAAGGTGGATGCGACAGTCTCATTCTTGTTAAGCGCCTCAGCCACTTTTTCTACTACTCTGAGTATCTGGCGGACTGTAGAACGCTTTCGTCTAAAGCCAAATTGCTCCTCGGGAATCAAGTTGTTAAGCTCGATATGTTCTGATATACGGTTTAAGACGATCCTTTCGAAAAGTTTCTCCGTGCATGGAAGTAGGCTGATGGGTCTGGGAAGGTTTGGTCTTTTCCGGTTTAGTAATCATCTTAATTATGACTTTTTTCCAAATTCCTGGAAAATGCTTGATTCTCAGAAGAGCATTGAAGATAGTGCAGATGCTAACTATGGCTCTAGGAGGAAGATGTTGAAGCAAGGCATTTGTAATGCCATCATATCCATCCATCATATCCACCTTTCTTGGTTTTAGGTTGTTAATGGTCTCACGAACTTCAAGTGGGGTTGTAAATCTAATGGGTGAGATCACCATCTGGAAAAATCGATTGAGGGTGTTTTCAACCACCTCTGAGGTGCTTTCATCTGACAAATCACAACTGTCCTGAAACTGATTTTCTACTGTAGTAGCGAGCGCTTCCATTTTATCGTCATTGCTATATACAAGTCCATTCATTCCATGAATGGGAGGATAATCAGTATGAGGTTTTTTCAGGGCTGTTGTCATCAGCCAGATAAAGTTGCCTTCTGTTGTCATAGAAAGCTGGAAGTTGAAAGAAAGTTGGAGATCTCTCTTGTCAATGAGCATAGGGGAGTAAGCAGAGGTACAACAGTTGATAGTCTCATTGACTAAAAACCTGTACCTCTCCCAGTTGGTGATCTTGAGTGAAATGATAGTTTTTTTTTCAAAGAATATAATTTTTATTCATAAGAATAAAGAATACAAATACATTTACAATTTGACCCGCAAAGCTAAATAGCTTATCTGCAGGAAAATGAATAAATTATATTAAACATAGGTCATTCAGCCACAAAAATGGTGTACATCAAATAAATCCACAAAACACAACACATAAAAATCAGCTAACTAGAAAGATAGATTTCAGATACCTCATGATTAATTTTGATGAGTACTGGCTGAGCTCGTGTAGTACTTGGAGTTTGAAAGATGGACAGAAGTGGGCAAAAATAGTGATGTCCAGAACATCTGGCTTATGTAGAGGGTTATAGGGGAAGAAGGTGGACTCCCTCGGTGCAACCACAATCAGTCCATTCATTGTGGAGTACTCTAGTAAGAGGCGGCCACTCTTGCTTCCTCTATTTGAGTTCCATGCCTGGTGTTTGAAATTGAGGTCCCCAGCAAGAATAACTGGAGTTTTGAGTCCAAAACGTTTTTTTTTGAGGTGGTAGGATTATCATCCATTTCGACTTCGTTATCTCCCTGACTCGATAGAAGAGCATATTTATTTTTGCTTGCGATACATGCCTCATCGTTAGAGCTTAAGGTTTTTTACAACCTTTAGTTACTTTTTTAAATCCATCTCTGTCTAGAGAATTGGCAATTTCAGCAGCAGGAGTAATTGTTTCAGCTGGTGAAGCAATCATGTCATGCTCACTAGTCGTAGGAATATCCTGCTCGCTACGTACAGAATTGTCATGAGTTGCAGCAATCAAGCTGCATTCATTGGAGCAAACATGCTCATCAATTGCTTTTTCTAAATAAAAGCGCTCAAGTATTGCTTGATTAAACTCAGCTGCCTGCTCACTATTCATAGAATTGAGAGAGAAAAGTGTTGGAAACTTTTCAATCTTATAGTGCAAGGCATTGAACGTATAAAGCTGCCTTTCTAACAAAGGGCAGTCTGAAATGACCTCACGTTTGCCAACAATAACGACGGAGCTCTCACCTAGGTCCAGGATGACATCAGTCGCTTGGGAGTTCTCTCCCAGGACCGATTGAGAATTTTCGCTGATTTGCGATTTAGCCATCATTCACTTAAAAAATCAATAAGATCATGAATAATACAGTTGGTTTTTTAACCTGAAAAACCTCAAAAAAGGACAGCAAAATCAATACAGAGAAGTATGAAATTCAGTGCTTTACAATGTAATACAGAGTGCAGTGTCAAGACTGCAAACGGTTTTTGACTGACCAATTTTCATCATTTTAGTTTTCTCTCTGTTTATAACCAAACCTACTCTACTACCAGTTTAATCAACAGATCGAATGAAAAGTTCATTTCATCAACATCTTTTGACAAAAGGGCAAAATCATCAGCATAATCTAAATCAGAAATTTTCCTATCTCCAAACCATTTACAGGCCAAAATCTTTCTCTTGCAGTAATTTCGCATGACATAATCAATAACCAAGCTAAAGAGAAAAGGAGACAAAATGCACCCTTGTCGAACATCAGAAGTAATGCTAAACCATTTGTTACAAGCCTTACCAACCTCTCACACACGACTCAGTGTTATTATAGAGAGCTTTCATTATGTTAACTAACTTGTGTGGTATACCATATGATCCCACAATCAACCACAAATTATGACGATTAGCAGAGTCGAAAGCCTTTTCGAAATCAACAAAGCTAGCAACCAAAGGTTTCTGAAACTCTAAACATTTCTCAGGAATCTGCCTAAATGAAAATATCTGATCTACACATCCCCTACCACTTCTGAATCCACATTGTTCATCACGCAATTGCCTGTAAACCAGATTCTTAATTCTTTTAAGCACAATCATGCAAAGAACTTTCCCTGGAACAGAGAGTAGGCTGATACCCCTATAGTTATCACAAGAACTGCGATCACCTTTTTTGAAAATAGGGATAATAATAGCTATGGTAAAATCCTTAGGAACCATGCCTTTATCATAAAAGTTATTCAAAATTTCAGTCATCCAAGTGGTAGCTGAAACATTCCCAGCTCTAAGCATTTCCGTAGTAATTTCATCTACCCCTAGGGATTTATGAAGTTTAAGTTTAGAAATATCCAAAATAACTTCAGATTGTGTTATAGGGCCAACATTAAAGTCACCAATGCATCTATCATCATTGCAAACAATGGGAGTAGAACTACCCACATTTTTTAGAATATCACTGAAATGCTCAGCCTAACTAGCCATGACAAAATCTCACCTTCTATAACCTTACCTTGTTTATCCTTCAATCCCTGTATACCTGTCCGTTTTCTACCACACAAAACATTAACTATCTGGTACAGCTCTCTACTGTTCTGCTTCCTCGGCTTTGTCAGCCAAGCCATTAAGCCACTGATTCTTATCAGCAGCTAACTGATCCTTTACACGTTTATTAAGCTCTCTGTAATGCTTTCTATTAGAACTAGTAGGGTATTGATTAAGGACATTCCTGCAGTTCTTTCTTTCTGAAATTATAGTACAGAGGATGTCTAAAGTTGCTTGTCACATTATCATCATCATCATCATCATCCTCAAGCAGCCATGGGCTACGGAGGTCCAACCAGACCGCGCAGTTTAATTCTCCAAGCATATCTGTCCTGAGCTACATCTGCTGCATCCGGCCACTGCACACCAATTCTAATAAGGTCCTGTTTGACATTGTCTGCCACCGCATTCTACCTAAGTCTTCCCCTCTTTGTGAGGCGTTTAGGCACACTACTCATAATCTTATTCGCCAATCTATAATTATCCATACGGGACACATGGCCAAACCAACGGAATCCCTATCTGCACAATATGCTGCTTAAAGTAGGTTGAAGACTCCTTTGCCTAACCTCATCATTAGTTACAAAGTTAAACCACCTAATACCCAAGATACTGCGTAAGCATCTAGAATCAAAAGCATCTAGTTTCCTGTTATCTTGTTTACACAGCGTCCAAGTTTCACTACCATAACTAACCCTAGAAAGAACCAAACTATTATACAGTCTAATTTTAGTCTTTAGGTGTATACGCCTATTTCTCCACAATCTCCATAGATTCTTAAAAGTCCCGGCAGTAATACCTATTCGTCTGTTAATCTCATGCCGCACATCACCAGTATCTGTTATGTAGCTCCCAAGGTAATTAAACTGTGACACCTGCTCAAGATTGCAACCATTCAGATTAACTGAATGACCAATTAACTGCCTGCCTGACCAATTTTCATCACTTTAGTTTTCTGTCTGTTTATAACCAAACCTACTCTACTACCAGTCTCATCAACAGCTCGAATGAAAGAGTTCATCCCATCAACATCATTTGCCAAAAGGGCTAAATCATCAGCATAATCTAAATCAGAAATTTTCGTATCTCCAGCCCATTTAAGGCCAAGAGCTTTCCCTTGAAGTGAATTTCGCATAGCATAATCAACAACCAAACTAAAGAGAAAAGGAGACAAAATGCACCCTTGTCGAACACCAGAAGTAATGCTAAACCAATTGCTACAAGACATACCAACTCTCACACATTACTCAGTGTTATTATAGAGAGCTTTCATTATGTTAACTAACTTGTCTGGTATACCATATGATCCCACAATCAACCACAAATTATGACGATCAACAGAGTCGAAAGCCTTTTTGAAATCAACAAAGCTAGCAACCAAAGGTTTCTGAAACTCTAAACATTTCTCAAGAATCTGCCTAAGTGAAAATATCTGATTCACACATCCCCTACCACTTCTGAATCCACATTGCTCATCACGCAATTGACACTCAACCAGATTCTTAATTCTATTAAGCACAATCATGGAAAGAACTTTACCTGGAACAGAGAGTAGACTGATACCCCTATAGTTATCGCAAGAACTGCGATCACCTTTTTTGAAAATAGGGATAATAATAGCTATGGTAAAATCCTTAGGAACCATGCCTTTATCATAAAAGTTATTTAAAATTTCAGTCATCCAAGTGGTAACTGAAACATTCCCAGCTCTAAGCATTTCCGTAGTAATTTCATCCACCTCTGGGGATTTATGAAGTTTAAGTTTAGAAATAGCCAAACTAACTTCAGATGTGTTATAGGGCCAACATTAAACTCATCGATGCATCTATCATCATTGCAAACAATGGGAGTAGAATTCTAAACTTTAGAACATCACTGAAATGCTCAGCCTACCTAGCCATAAGAGAATCCTCACCTTCTAAAACCTTACCTTGTTTACCCTTCAATCCCTGTAAACCTGTTCGTTTTCTACCACACAAAATATTAACTATCGAGTACAGCTCTCTGCTGTTGTGCTGTCTAACTGCTTCCTCAGCTTTGTCAGCCAGGCCATCAAGCCAAAGATTCTTATCAGTAGCTAACTGATCCTTTACACGTTTATTAAGTTCTTTGTAATGCTTTCTATTAGGACTAGTAGGGTACTGATTAAGGACATTCATGCAGTTCCTTCTTTCTGAAATAAGCTCAAGTGCCTTATCACTTAAATAATTCTGTATCCTCTGCTCCTTTTTCCCTAAAAGAGTACTGTTAGTGTCCAAAAAAGCCTGTTTAAAATGATCCCATTCTTCCTCAACTTCAGTATTAAGCAAACCATGACTGTTATAATGACTAAGTAACCTATCATGGTAAGCTTTAGCTATAACTGGGTCTTTCAGAGCTTCAGTATTAAAGGTAAATTTTTTAACCCTAGCACAACACTTTTTAAGTTTAAGTTGCAAGACATTTTTAACAAGGTAATGGTCAGATCCAATTTCAGCCCCCCTATATGCCCTGGTATTTCTAACAGAACTAGCCCATTTGCTGTTAATTAATATATAATCAATCATATTCCTATGCAGCCCATCAGGTGAAACCCATGTGTATTTATGTATGTCGCGGTGTTTGTAATATGTGTTAGTTATTCTGAAACCATTGAGTTTACTTACCTGTAGGAGACGTTGCCCATTGCCATTGCAGCTACCAATACCAAAAGGGCCTATTACTCCTCCCCAAAGGTCAGAGTCGGTACCAACTTTGGCATTGAAGTCACCAAGAACAAAGGTAATATCTCCTTTCTTGACAGAATTCAAAATATCCTGAAGTTGTCCGTAAAACCTATCCTTCTCATCCTCATCAGAATCCTCAGTGGGGGCATAACAGCAGATAACATTCAAGTCTTTAATGCTTGTCTGAAATTTTGCTGTAAGAAACCTTTCATTAATGCACTCATATCCTAGAAGAGCATCACTAGCAGGTCTACTGAGCAGCAGACCCACGCTTTGGTGAAGCTTTCCATCCTCTCTCCCTGTAAAGAGAAATTTAAAGTTATTTTTAAGAATCTGACCTTTATCTGTCCATCTGGTCTCTTGCAAGCCTAGAATATCTAGGTTATAGCGCTGGAATTCCTGCATGAGGACATCAAGAGAATAATCTCTATGTAATGTCCTCACGTTCCACGTTCCTGCAGAGAGAAAATGATTAGTAGGATTTTTAAAGAAATTTGGTTAATTGAGATTGGTAGTGCCAACAATATCAAACAGCCCCCTGATCGCAGGCATGGGGCAAAGACCTGTTCCTCCTCCGATAAAGGCTGAAGTCACCGATGCACATGTCACATTAACGAGAAGGTAAAATCGAAGTTCCGCAATATCTTTTTTATATACATATTTTTTTGTGAGAAAATGTGATAGATTAGTTAAGTATAAAAATGAAATATATGAGAATCTGAATTTTCAGCAATTTTCGTCGAATGTTTAGAGTTCTGGAAGCAGAAAAAATGAGGGTTGAATGCTCATCTTAACAGTTTTAAAATAAATTTCGAACAAACGCTCCATACACTTATGAAATATTTGTTTAATATGGTAAAATGTTGGAAATGCTAATTTTTTTTTGAATTGTTCAGACGTTGACATTGAACTAATAGTAGAATAAAATCTTCCCCAAAAAAATCTAATCAGATATGAATACTAATGGCTGGTGAAATAACTAACGATCACACGTCACATAATACAATAGAATATTTCCGGGAGAAAAATTTTTATATAATTATGAACAGCACAATAAACTTAATCGAGCGACGTTTTTAAAATCGGAAAAATTATTCCCTGACATTAAGTGCTAAATTCAGTGGCGGATTGCGCACAGGCGCCTTGATGTTCATGAGGGCTTCAAAACGCAATTTCTCTTTCACCATTTTACTCAGTAAAAGATTTCGCAGTCAAGTTTTATCAGCCACTGCTTACGCACACATCACATGTTTTTTTACCTAAGTGTTGTTTATTAAATCATACATTGTAAAAAGCAGATATTTTGTTTTATTTATAATTCTTTCTTTGTTTACTTTCCATTTATTATTAATTTGTTTGATACATATTAATTTGCATGATATTAATATTGTATGTTTTTATGTGATATTAATTTATACGATATACCTATTAAATTTCCTATATATGCATATTTCTAATTCAAACTTGTGCTTGCGTTTTTGCCATTCAGAAGTTGTTATTTCTTCCACCAGAGGGTTGAGGGCTTTCCTAAGCAGTATCCTTCTCATACTAAATCTCAAACTCTCTATCTGCTTTGTTTTGGATACGAATCAAAACAGTTGTCTTTATATAATTTTATGTCTGACACTAAAAATAGATTTAAAAAACTATAATATCGCATTCCACATAAAATATTATTTTAAACTTTCTTGTTCGGTGATATTGTAGCAATTGGGGAACCAAACTCAAGTCTCATTCTCAGCATATTCTAAATCCTGCTTTGCTCTTAAAATATCAAAAAACTGTAACAATTTTAAGGTAGTTGAACCATAAATCTTTTTTTACAAATTGGTTGTCCGGAAAATTCTCTGTAAAATTTAACTGCTTTGCTTATAAACTACCCAAATGGCAACAACTTCAAGGGTGGTGAGGGGGATTTGAAGACCTGATTGCAAATTGGAACAATTTGAAAGAAAATAGTATAAGGTAGATGCAAAACAGACAAATTCCAGTGATGAGTCTGACTCAGAGAGAATTGGTAGTGATGTGATGAAGTTCGCCACTCAAAAAAAACATTCCGTAAAGTTCGTATTTATGCTGTAAAGATTATTTTTCAGCTATTATAAAGTATACTCTGTATTGTTATGTTATTACACTGGAATCTATTGAGGTTTCATGTGAAAGTTTTTCTCGTTTAAAAATTATAAAGAACGGACTTAGGAGTTCACTTCCCAACAGAACTTAGAAGTGTTTTTTCTTATGTGCATATAGAAAGCTAATTAATTTAAATGTATCTTCTATTACTAATATGTTCGCTAAAAGCTCATCAGATGCAAAAACAAAATTTCATATGTTAATTTTTTTGTCAAGAGAAATGTACATTTTGTTTTCACTTTAACATATTACTTACAATTTAAGAATATCATCCTCCCACTCGATGTAAAACCTCATGTACTTCCACCCTCATGTAAAAACTCGGTACCATTGGAGACCGCAGTAATGGAGAAGAGAATGCGCTTAACATCCTCCTGCATTTCCGAAAAATTAGTCATATAGACTATTGGGTCATTGTCACCAAGGGAAGAATTTTAATATAATTGATGCAATATTTTTTTCGGGTTGAAATGTATTTTTATGACCGTATCTGAATCCAGTACTTTTTTTTACGAAGCGCTGACGCCTTAATAAGTCAAAAATATTTTTATAACATTTTCAGTAATCAGAAATTTAAGTAATATAAACAAGATGTTTCAGAATGAGTCAGATTCGAGATTGCTAACAATGTAAAATTGCAACTCCTCCTCCTCAGGAGCGTTGAAAAGGAAACGTTCAAGCTATTTTAATAATACTTGATTACAGGAGGGTCGAGGACCAATTTCGTTCTCTTGTAATCTTACGACCACTCTGAGAAGCCTGTCGATCTGTGAAAATACCCTTCATAATGGAGTATTCCTTTACTTTTTTTCGGAAATTTCTCCTCATTCTAAACGTCTGTTATGGGGTATTCCATACATCCCAGTCCCTTGTCAAACAAGAATGTGGGGTACGTATCCAGAGGCCGGTCTGCTGACTATTTCCCAGGCCGTTCCACAGAACTTCAGATTTCTTCAACATGCCTCGCCGTTCGCAGTGATAAGCTCATTAGAGTCATTAATAGGGGATTAGGAATGGTTGGTCTGAGCCATTTAAGGAATGGTGCGGAAGGAAAAGAAAAGACACCAACAGAGAGCATTTGCAGAAATTGTTGAAAAAGCCCTATCACTCGAAAAATAGAATAACTGAATCTTAATGTACGTCAACTCCAAATACAGAAAGAGACCTATCGACTAGAACAGAAAGCTGCATTGAAGAAGAAAATAATAATATTGAGGAATTATGAACTTGAAAGTTCACAAACCGATACAGAGGGGAAAAAAGGATCAGCAAGAATAAAAAAAAAATAGGGAACAAAGCATAAAAAATAGAAAACACCTTCAACTCCAAAGTCTACTAACTCATCTATTGATGACTATGTACAGGACTACCTGAAATTTCTAAATTTCGGATTCATTCTGAAACATCTATTTTTATATTTCTTAAATTTCTTTTATTTTCTTAAATATTCTACTACCCCCCCCCCCCCCCAAGAAAAAAAAACTAAAATAAAAAAACTAAATTCACTTAGACTAATTATTAGCAATTCAAAGAAATTGGATATGCACTAGATAGAAGAGGTAATATAAAAACTAAATTTCGGCTTTTCTTCGAATACGAAGAAAAACCAGATCTATTAAAACCACCTTGCCTGGAGTTCTATCCGATCTTAACACCAACATTGGTAACTTCTGTGCTCATGCTTAATTTTGACTGCTCTGTTCCTGAGGTGAGGGAGTTCCTTCTTTTGCATGGGGAGACGGCTCTTGCCAGGCAAACGGCGAGGTGATTCTGCATAGGCTTACAGAGGAATTTCACTTTTTCCATTTTTGCATGCCCACATCACCAACATCAACATCCTCTCCAGCAACGGCCCACAAGCCTTGAAAATTATTAAACCTGAGGTCACACGAAAAAAAAAATGAAAGAAAATAGTGGGGTAAGTCACCCCAACATTTGTTTTCCTATTACGTGAGAGAGAGAGAGAGAAAAAAGTGATGTGGTTGGATGGCCTTATGAAAGGAACTAAGAGAAGCCGTTTGGCTTACTACAGTAGGAAGGTCGAGAAACACCTGAAGTCCTACGGAGCTCTTGCCCTTGCCCTGACAAGAAGCCAGAGGGAACCCAACCAGATTGCATAGGCACAGCTCATACAGAAAGATAAGCAAGATGAAACGCAAAAAATGAAATATAGAAATTAAGCCACCTAAAAAAATAAAAATATAGATCAATATAACCTACAGAATAAAATAGGAAAAATAAATATAATTTCTCCACTAAAGAAAATAAATCAAATATAAAAAAAAATTAAAGAGGAATGAAACGAAAAAAAATCCAAGAAACTCAAAACTAATTTATTTGCAAATATTAGCAACTCGAAATATAAATGAAATCAGAAAATAAATGCAAAATGAAATAAGGCGATATAACAATAACAGAAAACATTCTTCAAGAACTATGCACAAATTAATTCAGCCATTGGCAATCTCTGAATAACATGAAAGCAAAACCTCAGCTTAATCGTGGAATAAAACATCAAACCTCCGAAAGAAAAGTCTGATTTACTGAAGACAGAGCAAAGAAAATTAAAATAGGAATTCCTAAATCAAATAAAAGATTTGTCTCTAGCTAATTGTATATACTTGAAAAGAGTTATGGAACTATAACCACTCGTGGTAATTGCATACGAAGATAATGACCTCCTCTTCTAATTCCATATTAAGTAAATTCCTCGACTTTTTCATTGCTTTTGTTCTCGTTTTCCACTTGAACTGTTTTGCATTCTGTCATTTCTATTTTGAACGGAAATGGGGGGCCGTACAGGCCAAAAGTTTCCTATAAAAATTGATGATGATGAATTCCAAGATTACATTCAATATGAATATGACAGATAAAGAAATTAAATCATTAAATAAAAGCTATTTAAAATTAGAGTTAAAGAATAGAAATTAAAATTAGTTTGTTAAGGAAAGAATGTGAAAAAGGCAAATCATGGCAAATGGAACTTTTTGCAATTTTTAGTCCGTTTGTTTAATTTTCCTATGAATTTTATTCTTTTCCATGCTTAAAGATATCGAATTGTTTTAATTTTTAGATTTGGCTCATTTACCTAGAAGTGGGCCAGAACTCTTATTTACCTATTACTGACATTTTTGATAACAAAATTCTCACGAAGGATTGTTTTACCGTTGCAGAAATAATTATGATTTTTGTTACACCACCAGTTCAAAATGTTTTGCTCATAATTGAAAGTTACTTTTACTTTTGAAATGCATTAACAATTGTTTTTTTTTCCTATTCATTATCCTTATTATGTAAAATTTAAAATTGAAAGCTATTGAATTTAATATTGATTTTCGTTATAATTAGCAGAACATTTATTTACAGTCGAACAAGCTAAGGCTTGTTAAAAATTTACCAGTTAATGTTGGCGTCAACAGGATAATTTGATTGGGGGAAAAAAGAAGTTTTTTTGCGACGTAACTTATAGAGCTAAAATCCAAAAGTGAGCACTACGTGCATGAATAAATTATTTGCACTAATAAATTTATCAATCAAACTATGAAATTTTATTTCCCTGTTTTATTTCGCATTTAACATTGCCGATAATATGTGAAAACTGCTGAACGATCAGTACCAAATGGTTTTGTTGTGCAACTGACTAGATGTGCTTTTTTGCCAAAGTTGAGAAAATTTAAACATTTCAAATTTCGCGATCAGGGCGTATCTATTTGAGGATCAGAGCTTCCAATGATCCACTCCTGCTGACGCCACAAAGCTGACGATTTGACAACTAGAATAAATGCAATTTCTCTTTTTTCTTGACAGGATAGAAAGCAAATTAAAAAACGACCTTTTGGAGAAACTTCTCGAATGCCTGGTTGAAGTGTGGGCGGAAATGAATGCACGTGCCGAGAAGGGTCTTCGTGTCCTGAAAGATCTGAGGAAGAAAGCGAAAGAGCTCCTGGATCGCATCACGAAACTTGGGGGGAAAAACCTTACCAAACTGCCAGATTTCGATGAAAGAGTAGAAAACAGAAAGAAGCAACTTCTCAACATTACCGAAGGTTCACTGTGCCCAGAAGATCAACATTTTGTGTCTTTGAAAGCTTTTAAGCGTTTGCCAATATTTTTCAGATTTTTTGCAAATGAGATTAAGCGTTTGTTTAAGATTTTGTCAATTCGGGGTTGAATGCAATTAGGGAAGCGTTCGAAAATTTCTCAGATTATCATCTTATTTCGGAAGCAAAAAGGAATTTTACGAAAGTAAAGTTCGGTTAAAATGGATATGTGATTGAGAAAAAATTTATGCAACGTATCATTGTGCAGTCACATATGAAATTGGTTTTCTAGAAAAGATATTGTTTCTGACAGCAGTTTTATTAATACCTATTTTACTTCATTGATTAATGTAGTGGTCACTGGAGAAAATAAACGAGAGTTCTACTTTGAACGGGAAGAGGGATTTCTCAAGTCCAAATTTTCATCTAAAATTGATGATGATGAAAGCAAGCATTTCTTCCCGATAGTCCAATAAGTATATGACAGATAAAGAAGTTAAAACATTATATAAAATATCAGCCTTGAAATTAGTTTACAAAGAAACGAAAGATTGTGGAAAAGTCTAACCGGCTCATATTATTGAATTTATTGGTTGAGTTTTTAAATCGTTTGAATCTTTTTTATCTTCAGAATCGTGGTAAATAAGCCTTTTTTCAAATTTCTAATGATTTTTATTCTATTCATGTTTAAATACGTTTTTTTTTATCTTTGAGATTTGGCTCATTTACCTAGAGGTGGGACAGAATTCTCATTTATCTACTACTGACATTTTTGATAGCGAAATTCTAACGAAGGATTGTTTTACCATTACAAATGTTTATTTATATACCACTTAATAATATATATTTACAAACCACTTAATTTTTTCTATTCATTATCTTTACTATGTAAAATTTTAATTTTGAACGTTATTGAATTTAATATTTATTTTCATTGTGATTAGCAGCACATTTATTTGTAGGGGAACAAACTAAGGCTTGTTAAAAAATTTACCAGTTAATGTTAGCTTCAACAGGAAAAATGATCCTCCCAGGAACGGTTCAGTGTTAATCCTATAGGATCCGCCTCCCATGTCTTCTCAGTCACAGGCCCTACAGCAAATAGTTCCCACTGGTTTAAAGCTGAAGTGGGTGAATATTGAGCCTACAGAATCCTGCGAAATGTTATAGATTTTAAGTCAGGTGAAGAGCACTCTAATTTTCTTCGTATATCATACACATACATACACTTAAGGAGAACACGTTATACTCAAAGTGTAGGAAAAGAAAGGGATGTTAAGCAAGGGATGGAAATAAACGATAATCATGGTTCTGTAATAATACACTCCCTCAACTCTTGACACTATGTATTTCATGTTAACAACAACAACAACAAAAAATTAATTCTCATTCTAGGTGTCAAAATGGTGTTTTAGACATTTTGTGGACTTCAGAGGTTCTAGGAGTTCTTCAGAGGTTCATTTCAATATTGCTAAGATTTTTATAAGTATGCATCAGTCTAAATGTTAATTCGAATTTCACCCACTAGGCGGCAATAGGGTTTAATTCAGGTTTCTTCATTCTCAGTGTTCATTAAATTTAAAATAACTTTCTATCGTGGCAAGCAGCTGCTTGAGGAGGTATTTATTATTTTTTTTATTCTGTTTCAGTCCATCAATTCCGGTTATTATATTTTTTCAGCCAGTAGTATTTTATTTAATTTTTAAATTAAAAAAGCTTTCTATTCTAATTTTAAATTTTTTATACTAATTTCTACGGGACAGTCGTTCTACTATGAATACCTATTCAGTTAGAATCTATTCTGTTGTCAGCTTGCTTGCTTGCTCGAATCACCTATTGAATACTCTTGCTACCAATACTTGTTCGGTAGCAAACTCATTCAGAAAATATTTTTTTTTTTATTCATTTTTTTTATAGAAATTCTGTTGTCAGACGTTGTTATGCGTTGCTCCATCTGTAGGGTATTTCAATTGTTGGAAGTCAGCAGTAGTAGTTCGTGTAATCACTCTTTCGTGTAGTATAAATACGTCTGATCTTCTAATTGTTCCGCAAATCTCTGTTCCTGCAATGCATCCATGTGATATATGTTAGAAGTTTTTCACTCACCGGATGAATCTTATTCTAAATGTGCAAAGAAGCTGTTCAAAGAGCTCAGAGTGCGAATCTTCATCTGCAAGGAAAGATTACACTAAATTTCACATCTCTAAGTAAACTTTAATATGAAGAATGCGAACACACACAGTCGTCAGCGTCATCTAGGAAAGCCTCACGGTAGAAAACTAAAACGCTCTGAAGAAAACTCGATCGTTAAGATCTCTGCCAGTTCATAACTGAAACGAAGACATTTTCAACACATAAACTGTCAGGCACCGAAGTATCGTCTTCAGATCTCATGTTTTCCTTCGAGTGTTCATGGAAGTTGCTCTTAACCATTCTGAGAAAAGAAACAATCTTGGAACGTACCTTGTGGTATAAGTGTACATGAGGCGAAAATTTTCACCATGCATCTCTGAATACTGATCTCCAGTTTTTCGGAGTAACAGTTTTACAAGTTCTCTCTTCATCATCATCTATGGATGATCAACTGAATCATCCGTAGAAAAAGATTCGATACATCGGCGTGTAAGAAAATCAAAGGTCCATTTAAAGAGTTCGAGGGTCTCATAGAGGTCAAATAATATAAGCGATACTGCACGCCGAGATAAAAAGTTTGAAAATACATTTCTCTTGCGGGTCCATACCCGAAGCTTACTGCAATTACAGCAAGCTGATCTTAATGCTTCTAATTTGAGCCAAAAATGCTTCGTCGGTCAGTTTTAGCCAGTGTCTTCTTGCGGATTACCCAGAAAGTCTTAACCACTTCTGTGATACATTTTTTGAAAATCAGTTTCGAAAAGTACGCATTTTTATTGCATCGTTCAAACCGTTTCCCAATCCAAGAGTGCCCTTTTCTGGTAAAAGTTATTTTCGGGCGATTTTTTTTATCTTGTAATATGCTAGTAGTACATGGGTTACAAAAGACCTTTGACCCTTCAGCCGTAGAAAATCCTCTTATCTTGTCGATAGTGCCACGCTCCCCTCTCAGAAAGGTCCCTCGAGTTTGTTGATACTACCATGCCATCCTGCAGAAAGTTATCCCCCCCCCCACCCCCCACCCCGATTTCCCAGCTTTCTTGTCATCTTGCATCATTGTCCAAACACATGGGGCGATGATGATTGTTCCAAAGGGCCATCTGGTGTTTGAAATATGCATTATATTTTTTCTTTAAAAAACAAAATTCTAAACAACAGTGGGATCGATCTCATGTTTGGTTAGATATGATATATTATTTTATGATATTAGACTGACATTCTTAAAGATGGTACACACACCCCTAGAAGTTTTTTCCTCTCTGCATATTTTAATGAACGACTTTTTTCCTTCGGTTTCGCTGCTATACCTTTGATCACAGCTGTAATTCGCCCCATTGATTTTAATGATTAAAAATTTTTCATAACTCTCTAGTGTTCCTCAAATGTGCAGACATTGTTTTTCTACACTGTCTGTCTCTCGTTCATCTGTGTTTATAAGAATCAGGCTTTATTGGGCAGCCCTGGAGAAATAAATGTTTTATATCAATAAACAAAATTTTACACTACCAGTCTTACTTCTTGAACTTCAAAAACCTAATAAATATTGTAAATACTTCAGTAGTGAGAAATCACAGGATGTGTCCTGTAGACATAGAACTCATGAAACGATAAGCTGAAAAAATATTAGTCCCACTCACGGCAAAACCCATTTTTTTCAGATTATTATTTCATAGTAAATACCGTTACTCCAGTAATAAAATTACTAGCTGAACACATTTTAGACTCATATTCAACAGCATAAGATTAATAATAAGAATTATCTCCGGAGTAAAAGTTTATAGAATCCTTCATAGACTTACTTACTTACTCACTTACTTACTTACTCTGTAAATCCTTTACTGAATAACACACTCACTTACTCACTTTCTTACTAACTCTCTAAATCATTTAATAACTTGCATTCTTAATGATTTACTCAAAACTCACTGAATTACTTACTCACACACTTACTGACTGACTTTCTTACTTACTTACTAAATCATTTACAGACCTACTTACTTACTTACTCTCTAAATCACTTACTAACTCACTCACTGACTAACTTCCACACTTACTTACTTATTCACTTACACTCTTAACGACATACTCACACACTTGCTGAATTACTTATTCACACGCTTACTGACTCACTTTCTTACTTACTTACTCACTAAATCACCTACTGACAGAATGGAATATTCCATTCAGTTTCCGGGAAACAGAATGGAATATTCTAAAAGCATTTCATTTTAGTCTCTGAGTACTTCCTATTTTTTCCGCAATTGTTACATTGTTCATTTGGTCACATAACCTACTCTCTTTCATATGCTAACTATTTTATTTTCTCCTCTCTGTATGTAAGTGAGTATGTGCGTTACTAAGTTAGTGAATGATAATTCCGTTTTCGAAGTCAGTAAACGTTTTAGTGAGTGAGTGAGTAAGTAAGAAAGTAACTAAATGTGAGTAAATAAACTTAAGGCAGTAAGTAAGGCAGTAAGTAAGGCAGTAAGTGTGTGGGTAAGTAATTCAGTAAGTGTGTGAGTAAATCAGTTCTTACTTACACACTAAACATTTACTGACTGGCTTACACACTTACTGAATCACTTACTCACACACTTACTGCCTTTCTTACACACTAAGTAAGTTTATTTACTCACACTTAATTACTTTCTTACTTACTTACTCACTCACTCACTCAAACGTTTACTTATTCGAAAATGGAATTATAATTCATTAAATTACTGACTCACATATTCACTTACATACAGAGGGGGGAAACAGAATAGTTAGCATACAAAATAGAGTAGGCTATGTGACCAAATGAACGACGTAACAATTACGGAAAAAGAATAGCAAATACTCAGTGACTCAAATGATATATTTTTGGAATATTTCAATATCTGTCTCAAGAAAACTGGCCTTTTGTATGGAGAGCAGAAATCTAGAAGAAATCTTTATATCGAAATAATTTATTAAAAATATCACTAACTTTCAAAGGCTGTAATAATAACTAGAAACGCTTCTTAATTATCCAAAAATACTTTTAACAGAGACATAAAAATTATTTATGCTGTTTTCTTTCCTAGATAGATTTCTCTTATGAATCTACACTTTTTCTAATTAGACTCACGTAGTTATTCATCAGCTCTTACAGAACGGGAAAATGCAATAATTAGCATGAGGAACAGGGTATATATTCAAACTTGTATACAAGGGACATGTTAGCTAAAGGCCATCATCATACTCTACCAGTAAAAAAAACTAATAGAGTAAATATTAGTAATACGTTAAACGCAAGACATCTCATCTTCCTTTAAATCAGTATAAAATATTCAAGAAAACTAACTTTATAATACACTGAGAGGCACAAAAGTCATGGAATACGTGCCTAATAACGGGGTTGGCCCTCCAGTCACATGTCGAGCCACATGGCGAGGCATGGAATCAACGAGTTGCCGGTACCGTTTTGCAGGGATGGCAGCCCACACATCCTGCAGTGTAGACGATAATTATGTTGCATTGGATGGTGCTGGATTCATGGATCGTAAGCTGGTTTCCATTGTGTCCCACAGATGCTTCAAGGGGTTCATATCAGGGGACCATGGGGGCCAATTCATGGTGGTAAAGTCCGTGGAGTGTTCCTCGATCCACCTCCTAGCCACTAAAGACTGGTGACACATTGTATTATCTTGTTGGAATACCCTTCAGAGTCATGAAGGTATGCGGGTGATATTCTCATACCTGTCAGTGATTGCTCCAAACGGACGAGAAAGCCCAATGTAGACCACGTGAACACGCCCCACACCATCACAGAACCGCCTACAGCCTGAACAGTACCCAGCAGAAAGAAAGGATCCATGGTTTCACGGGGCCTACGTCAAACTCTAACGCCTCCATCAGTGTGAAACAACTGGAACCTTGATTCATCGGACCATGCTACCCGACGCCACTGTTCTACTGTCCAATTTCGATGTCTTCGGTGACCTTTCCAATCGTTGAGCTCTGTGACGATGTGTAAGCAATGGGACACGAGTGGGTCTTCGGCTACCAAATCCGATGGAGTGCAGGTGGCACTGTCAGTCCTTTCAGAAACGTTTTGTGTTTGACCCGCATTCAAATTGGAAAACCGAATTCCTGCACGATCTCCGATATTGCATGACCCATCTTTCTGGCACCGACGATCAAGCCACGTTCAAAGTTAAACAACTCGCGACGTGCAGCCATGCTGAATTAACAACTACTCCGAAATGAATGTTGGGTTTGTAGGCTACTGCAGCGCCATTCTATGGTTGACATCCAACGCATCGATTATGAGTACAGCGCTCTCGTTCTACTTTAACTGATATTCCCATGACTTTTGGCCTCTTAGTGTAATTCTTTTATGGAGTCATGTCGAACGAAGATCTGGAAAATTATAAGACTGATTAAATGGTTTCGACAGTGAATCAGCTCACTTACTGGAGGAGTCGTCTACAGGAACCTCGGAAACACTTATCTCCTAGCCTCTCACATGTATATTAGAAAACATTCAATGTGATTATTTTTATAAATCTGATGGGAACACTGTAATAAAAGTGGATACAATTGGTATAAAATATTTGGTATAGATAATCGCGATATAGTGGACACTTGTACAGAAAATTTGAATTGGTTAGCGTTTTTTGAATGAAAGAGAATCAATGAAAAAAATTTAAAAATCGCCACAGTCAGACGTATACATTTCATTTCCTAACGTTATAATAATAAATCAATGCTCATTTGCATATGCTATGAATCGCAGACTTTATCCAATTAAGCTTCCAGACGTTAATTCTCAAAATACAGTATACACAAATGAAACTAAGAAGGAAGTTTTGTTAGACTCTGTATAATGTCTCTCCTCATCCTCATGAACGGATCGCTTAGAAATTGCTGAAATACTTATTTCAAAAGTTTTAATTTATCGGACATTACATTAAAATTTTTCATTTACGATTAGAGAAGAAGCTACTCCAGGCTTTTTCACGTCTTCTACTACAAGGTATGTAATCCACAAAAAATACTTTTAATACGAGATATAAAAATTCTTTGTGCTGCTTTCTTTCCTACGATAAATTTATCTTTGGATCATACACTTTTTTCTACTCAGGATCACGTAGTCTGTAACGAAAAAAAAAAAAATTTACAAAGCGAGAAAATACAATAGTTTGCATGAGGATTAGCCCTTTTACTTGCATGCCGTACTAAACCCGAAGTCACTGCCGGTCACGGTGATTTCCTAACAACTATGTCTGTTAAGGTTGTCCGCTAAGTCTATGAGTTTGATTTTATATGTGTCATTCAAATGTAAAATTTAATAATTTTGGAAAAATCGGAAATGTAGAGTTTGTTCCTGAGGGCAAGGAACAAAGTCCATAAACCAACCGCATGCTGCTCACTCCTCTGTTTAGGCTATTAAAGAAATATAAGTTAATCAACCTTTTTTGAAAACGGAATTAACTTTTTACAGAATATATATATTTAAACTTCGGATTCAACTGTGACACACTGATTTATTTCAAAATTTATTTTCACGTGTAAAAGTTATTTTAAACTTAAAATTCCCCTTTTTTATACAGCAGACTTTGACATAGAACTCTACCTGAGAAACACTCTACAGAGCAGTTCTCAAACGTAACGGAAAAACTTTTATTGAAAAAATATGCAAAGGAAACCTTGAACTTTATACATACAATGCATATATAGTGGTACTGTCATGACCACCCCTGAGTGTTTTGGGGGTGGTAGACTTTAGGGACAAACTTGTTAAAAAAAGTGTTGTGATTCAGCAGGCTTAACATTCCTCAGAAAGTTAAGCCTGCTGAAAGCTTTCTGCAGAAAGTTAAGCCTGCTGTCAGAAAGCGGCCTGATGCCGCAATTTTTCATTTTTAGTGCTGTATATATTTATTTATTTAACATTACCCGCCTCTGGGGTATTAGTTGAACACTTCTACCCCAAAGCAATAAAAAAATGAAATACTTAGAAAATGTTAATGCAATAATAGCATTACAAATACACTTAGAAAAATACACAATGCAAAAAAAACTTCTATATATGACAAAAATATGCCAAGAAAGAAAATTCTTATATATATGTCGCAGGGAGATGATGAAAATAGGGATTTGATCAAATCCCTAAGGTATATGATCAATTCACGGAAGATGTTAAAATAACAACTCTGTGGGGTGATTTCCCTGAAGAAAGTAAGTGATTTGATCAAATCCCTTAACTGTTTTAGTGAAAATATGAAATAAACAAGTCAGGACTCGCACAGCTCTATGTTTCGCTTGTTACCACTCCCCTTTACCTCACCGCTCCCCTCTGGCGTCCGTGCCGGCCAGCGCCCAAACATTACGCGAGGAAGGTTGCGCGCATTTTTATTATTGTTTTCTATATTTCGAGTTTTATCAAGTACCTACCGTAGAAAAATGAGTTGAGATATAGAAAAAAATTAAACTCTGACCGAATTTGTATCTGAAGAACAGTTTAATGAAACTATCAGGACGTTTTTGAACAAGCGGCATGAAAAAGAAAAACCTTTGTGGACTCGCGAAAGGATAGAAGAAGCTGTCACAATCATTGAACAATTTAAATTAGCACCACTACTTAAACATTTTTCCCAGAAAGGTAAAAAAGGACCCTTTCTAGTGTCCAAAGTAGTGTCACGTGAACTAAAGATTCATACTCAAGAGATTCACCACTTGACGGATTCGTTCTCACTTGGCCTCCGCTCATTCGGGGTGTTTCATTATAATTCGGACCACGGAGTCACGTGACCCGAAGATTCATACTCAAGAGATTCATCACTTTACAGATTCGTTCTCACTTGGCCTTCGCTCATGAAGGGCGTTTTGAATAATTCGGCAGGCGGTGTATTGTAGATCGAGATACATTAAGAATACCTTAAAAAAGCGATTCGGAAAGGAGATAATAAGAGGTAAAAAAGGCGATTCGGAAAAAACGTAAAAAGTGCAATGTACCGGCTATTACAATTCCGTAATAGGAATACTTAGCAACAACAAATTGGGTATGCTCTCCAACAAATCCACTTTATCTTTATAAATATTTGGTTAAACCAAATTTGGAGTATGGTCTTGATTTGTTGGTGAGAATACCAGACCATAAATGTAACAATAATTCAATATCTTGCAAAACAAGTTTATTAGACTTGCATTGCCCCCAATACTTTCATTGGGGAAGTATATACCAGTAAATATCTGTAAAAAATTTTCATACTCATTATCAATGAAAATTCAGTTATAATCTTTAAGATTTTTTGATCCATATCACTTTTTTTATTATATTAGGAACACGTTCTTTAATACTTGGACACTGTAAAGTCCAAATAGTATCTTTGTATATATAAATCACCTTTATTTTTAATTTCTAAAATTTGACAAAAATACGTCTTTCTTTAATATATTGAGAGCAGAAAATTCGCAATTGTTTTGCGAATTTTCTGTAATTTTTATCATTAAAAATGCTCTTTATGTTTGAGTTGTAACCTTGTGTAATCCTTAATGGCAAAAATTTTGCTCTAATATCAAAAATTGGCAGATTTGTTTCTGCCAAAAGAGAAAGTTTTGGGATACCTCTCAGTGAGCCCAATGCAAGTCTAATAAACTTGTTTTGCAAGATATTGAATTATTGTTAAATTTATGGTCTGGTATTCTCACCAACAAATCAAGACCATACTCCAAATTTGGTTTAACCAAATTTTTATAAAGATAAAGAGGGTTTGTTGGAGAGCATACCCAATTTGTTGTTGCTAAGCATTTGGCAAAATTAAAAAAATTTTATTTCCAGTCGTACAAACTTTTTATAAATGTTTATCCCATTTCTTCTAAATACTTATGTTGTTCTGTATTAGGCAACAAGTCATGATTAAGATAAACATTTAGTTGAGGAATATCAGCTTGAGTCCTAACAAAAGGCATGACCAATGACTTCTCTGCACTTATTTTCAAGTGCCATTTGCCACAGTATAAATGAATGTTTTTGACTGCTTCTTGAAGTGTTTTTTCCACATCTTTCTATTATTTCTCTATTGCCCATATGGTAAGGTCATCAGCATAAATTGAATAGTTAACACTTTTATTAATAGATTCAGGTAGTTCATAATGATATGTATTAAAAAGTGTGAGTGATAAAATACCACCCTGTGAAATTCCACTATGCATTTCAAGTTTATTACAGTAAACATTATAAAGTTTAACCTGATAATTCTTATTAATAAGGTAAAACTTGATAAAGGAGTACATATATCCAGACACCCCTGTTTTGCTCAGTTTGTATAAAAGACCAGTAATCCATACTGAGTGGTGTAAAGCATTTTTAACATCTCCAACAATATGAATGAGAAAATCCATAGATGGCCTGCTTCTTCTAAATCAATGGAAATGATCAGAGAAAATATTTTTTCGTCAAGAAACCACAGAAGTCTTTTCAGAATTAATTTTTCAAAACTTTTAAGAACATTAGAAGTCAAGATACGGGCCTATATGACATTAATTCTTCTATCTGGTTTATTAAGTTTAAGTGATATTGTTTGTTAGTCCAAATATTATTTAAAACATCTAGACTTTTTTTTCCATTATTTGGGAAGTGATTTCGGAAATTTATATGTAACATTGCCATCCCCACAGGCAGATTTTACTTCAACTTTATTTAGCCTTGTTGGCAATGATGTAGATTAGATCAATTCGTATATTAGGGCTGTTGATGAGACTGGTGATAGAGTAGGTTTGGTGATAAACAGAAAAAACTAAAGTGATGAAAATTGGTCAGGTAGATGGTGCTTCAGTTGCTTTGAATGGCTGTACTCTTGATCAAGTGTCTCAGTTTAATTCTCTTGGGAGCTATGTGAGTTTTCTTGGGAGCTATGTGAGCTATCCGGCATGAGATAAATAGAAGAATAGGGATTGCCGCTGGGACTTTTAAGAATCTATGGAGAGTGTGGAAAAATAGGCGTATACACCTAAAAAAATTAGGAGTATAACAGTTGGTTCTTTCTAAAGTTTCTATGGTAGCGTAACATGGACTTTTTGTAAGTAGGATAGCAAGAAATTTGATGCCTTTGATTCTAGATGCTTACGCACTATCGTGGGCGTATTAGGTGGTTTGACTTTGTAAGTAATGATGAGGTTAGAAGGAGTCACCAAACTCTTTTGAACAACATATTATGCAGAGAGAGAATGTGTTGGTTTTGCCGTGTTGCCCGTATTCATAGCTGAAGATTGGCAAAGAGGATTATGAACAGTGTACCTAAGGATTATCAGAAAAAGGGGGAGACCTAGGATGCGATGGGCAGACTATGTCAAACAGGATCTGGCTAGAATTGACCTAGAGTGGCCAAATGCAGCAGCTGTAGCTCAAAAGAGACGTGTCTGGAGAGGAAAATTACACAGTCTGGTTGGACCACCGTAGCCCATGGCTGCATGAGGATATTGTATGTATGTATGTATGCAGTTCATAATATGTATCGGGTTGTTGCAAATGAAATGGCCGATTTTAAGGACGATTGAAAAAGAAAAGAATAAAAAGGAGAAGAATACCTTTTTAATCAAAGTAATCTCCAGCAGCAATCAATGCATTGTTGCCAACGTGTGGCAAAGTCATTTATACCACGTTTGAAAAAATCAGTGTCTCTGGAAGTGATGAAGTCCTCCACTGCCGATCAATTGATGCGTCGTTGGCAAAGCATTTCTTGGACAAAAAATGGCTCAAGTGCCGGAAAAAATGGTAATTTGTTGGGGAAATGTCAGGAGAGTATGGAGGATGAGGCACAATTTCGTATCCCAAATTGTTGATTTGCTGTCTGGTTGACAATGTCGTATGTGGTCGGGCGTTATCCTGAAGCAATAGGACTCCATGTCTATTAACAAGTGCTGGTTGCTTAAGGCACAATTTGTGATGCATTTGCCGCATATCTGTACAATATCGAGCTGCATTTATCGTTTCACCTCGTGGAAGGAATGAATAGTGAATAACACCAGCAGAAGACCACCATACAGTAAACAACATCTTCTTTGGATGCAAAGGTGCCTTTGGAGTCCTTCACCCCCAACGACTGCGACAAACGTATACAATTGTCGAGGAATATCCACTTCTCATCCACAGTCACAATTCGTTGCAGAACCTTCCTTCTTTACTTCTTCTTAAGAGAGAGGAGCTGCACAGAGAAACGCCGTGCTTTGTTTTCATCAGTGAGTTCGTGAGGCGTCCACTTGTCGAGCTTCCTTACTTTTCCTATTATTGCCAAGTGCCGTGAAACAGTTGAAAAGTGTACATTTAGTGTCTAGGCGATCTCTCGTACAGTTTGTTGTGGATCTGATTCGATTAAATCCTTTAATTCATCGAATCAATGGAGGAAGGACGATGGCTTGGAGTTCGTTTTGTAGCCTCAAATCTCCTGAGCGAAGTTTTGCAAACCAACGGCAAGTGGATCTCTCAGTTTTTCCTCCACCGAATGCTTTATTGATGTTTTTTGCTGCAGCCGCTGCAGAATTTCCCAATTTGAACTCGTAAAGTTATAGCAACCTTAATTGACTAGGTTCCATGATTGACTTGATGCCGGTAGTATTCAATGTTTAATGCTCGTTGAACGAAACAAATGCTACAATTGTATCACCCACGTGACAAAAAAATTCAGCGATTGCCTCAGCGATTGCTTTCTTTCTCAACCACTAGAAACCTGACGTCATTCAACGGCCATTTCATTTGCAACAACCCAATAAAATCCATATCCAGTATGGGCAAGTGGAATATTTTCGTTAAATGTTTCAACTTTTAGTTTAATATTCCTATCATTTCTGGTTTTCCAAAATGGTAGGTTTTTCCCAAATAAATTTGCAGTTACAATTGTTGATATATTTTTTAATGCAGATTTGTTTCCATGGGAATGTTTGTTCTTTTGGTTTAATTATGGAGTTAAAAGTTATCCAAATACTATTTGCTGTTGAATTGACATTAAGTTATCTACAGAATTCTTGCCAGGAAGACCTATAAAGCTCTTTTAGCTTCCTTCTTATAAGAACAACAATTCTCCTGTACCTTAAAATATTTCGGAAAATTCTAGATCGTTTGGCTTTTTTTCTGCCTTCCGTCTTATGGCTACAATTCTGTTTAGATACCAAAAATTTTAATGTACTTTAGGTATTTCGTTTTTTATGGTTTTAAAACATCCTGTTGTATTTTTTTAACTGAGTCCATAAAAGAGTTATAGTCATGTACGTATTCAGGTGGTTCAATATTTTCTAACTTATCTTTAAATTTCACCCAGTTATTTAGTTGGATACCTTTTTTACAATTAAAAAAGAGGAACTCTAAATAAATGGGATAATGATCACTTTCGTGAAGGGACAGAGTCAACAATGCACTAAATTATTGGAAATATATGTGGACTGATGATAGAGAGATTTATAACAGAGTTAGATTTTGTTTATTTAAAAAATTGTACAATTCAATGCCATTGTCATTTTGTTTGAAAGATTCCCATACAGGGCAATGAGCATTAAAATCACCAAGCAAGACCAATGGATATTTGCAATCTTGTAAAAGGTTTTATAGTCAGAAATTTTGAGTTTGTGACCTGGATTATAAAATGTTATAAATTTTTTTTAAATTTTAATTTCAGCAATCACAATATCAATACCTGGTATATTGTGGCTTGGATTTATTATTTTATGTGGAATGTCTCTTCTGATTACAAAGAGCAACTCCTCTAGAATTTTTTAGAGATCTATTTGAATAGCAAATAAAAGAATTAAAACTTATTTATTTTTAGTTGCAATTTCTTGTAAAGCTATTACATGAAGATTTTTGACTTTATTTAAATATTTAAGCTCCTCTCTCTTTGAAGGGAAGCCCCTACAATTCCACTGCACTACATTAAAAGAATTCTGTTGCCTAGAGAACTTATATTATTTTTTGTATTATGGAATGAATTAATTTATTTTCATCTTTATTTGGAAAACATAAATAACAGGTTTAAAATTAGTTGCACAATGCTCTCTTTAGTGCAAGCAGAGTCATTAACATCAAATTCATTATTTTCAACCACTGTTTTAAGACAAACAGGATTAACCCCAGTTGATTTTTCCCCAAATCTGACAGGATATTTTTAGATTTCATCACATCTGCATATGTGCCTTGGGAATTTTACTTTTAACACAAAATATTATTTGTGTTTTGTTTTGAATTTTCGTTTGTAAAGGCAGAGTTGACAAATATTTTATTGCCAAAAAATGCCTCTGGAAAGTCAATATCATAGTTACTATCATGAAAATTTGGTTCTGACATATTTTGTTTATTTGTAGCTGTAGTATTCATTATTCCAATGTTTTTATTTATATTGCCTAAAGAAGAGTTAACAATCACAGTTCCAAAATTTATTTTAACAATTCTTGACTTTGTTTTGTTTACAGAAGAATTAGCATTTTGAACAATTCTCTTAGCAGCTGCCCAAGATATATTCATCTGTGAATGAATTAATTTAGTTTTGCAGACAAGTTTCTTTGCTGGACAACTTGAAAATGTTAAAGGGTGAGGACACTTATAATACGTGGCATTACAATTCTTATAATTATGTGGGCCTCCACATCACTTGCAACGAATTTTACCATTGCAAGCATTTGCACTAAGTCCAAAACGATAACAATGCAGGCATATCACCGGTAGACTCTTATAGAGTCTCACTTTATGCCTGATAAATCCAATTTCAACAGTCTCTGGCAAAAATTTTCCTGAATGAATAGATAACAACTTTAATGCTGTAGTAAAAAGGCAAATGAGGGCTATGCCCAAATCAGTGCAAAGCAGATCATTTTTCCAATTAAACATATTTATTGGAACAACAAATTGGATGACACTTCTAAACAATCAGAGACATTGATGCAGGGACCTCCTGGATGACCAACAAAGAGGTGCAGTGGCGGATACTAACTTCGTCTCACATAAGTCATACACTGTTACTTTAAGAAGACCTCGCTCTTATTTTTGAGGAAGAAAGGTGCTCTCAGCAGACGCATACAGCTGCACTTCTAGGTTTCAAGCATATTTTTTGGGTCATCTCGATCCGCAGTCTCAGCCACACTTCAATGGGAGCACCATGTTTTGGCTACTGTGTTCTTCGCTGCTCAGTCAAGAATAATAATGTCCTGTGGATCCTCGATTCCTTTTCCAAAGTCCTCCCTTGGCGCAAGCCCAGGAGCATCCTCTATACCAGCTGGGCTCGCGTGGGATTTTTTTATTGGTCCATTTGCCGTGACTGACTTTTCGTTTTGCCACATCGTTTGTCGTTTTCACTGAGACCTCCGTTCCAGATGGCACCCGCATCTGGTGTCAATCCTGGTATCTCACTGCCCTGCGTCCTGTATGGGCGCTGCACTGAGAAAAAGATGGAAGAAGGGGAGGTTAAGAACTAAACAAGTAAACAACAAGATGACGGTGGGAATCTAACCCTGATAGATATCTCGGACTTTCATTTCGAGAATGTGAGCATGACAGTACGTGATAGTCAGGAAAATTATTTCGTTTCAATTAAGCTTTTTTTGGAAAAGGAAAACCCTCGGAGATGAGAGGTTTAACATATCCATAAAAACCATCACTAAGGGTAGGTGACAAAATGAATTTCTGTGTAGGAATGAAATCGATAAAAACTGTAGGAAACGTAATGTGTGTGTGTGTATAGTCAAACTTAGAAATTACTGACTAACAGGCTTTTTAAATTTTAATTCTTTCTTTCTGCTTTATGTAGAAAATATCAAATAATCCTAAAACCTAAAATTCCAGACGTTTTTATGACTGTTAGACACAAAAATGCGTTTTATATGGAGCTGTATGTTAGCAAATTCAGTATCTGTAATCAAGCTTACTCAATCATTAAACCAATTAATCAGAGCCTTATTGCAGTTCGCAATCAATTAATCAGAGCCTTATTCCAGTTCGGTTAGTGTATACGGTCAATGGACCTATGTGGTTGACCACTCCTCATCAGGATGGAAAAAAAAGAAAAGTTGCCATAGTTGTACAGATCAGTAGGCCACACTGATCTGGCGTCCACCCCTTCTGGTCCCTTCCGCAAGTGAGTATCTCTTTTGAAAGGAACTAACGGTTTGCACCAGAAGAAGGCGGGGTCGAACATTAGGTGCTAGGCCTGGCCGGTTCTATGCATCAACACAGGGGATTAGTGTATAGCTCTCCTTCCAATGACTACCTAGCTACCATTTACAGACAATACAGACATTTACAAGAAATCCATTACAATGCCAAATAGAACCTTGTTAGAATTAGTGTACGGTGGCGCGATACAGCTCATCGCAATCTGCTTGGACCTCCGTAGCCCATGGCTGATTGAATAAAATGATGATATTTTAATTATCCATATCAAAGTAAATTTTTTAGAAATACAGAAAAAGTTTGTTAAATAATATTTCAACGTAAGAGTGGAAAAAATTAAAATAGAAATTTTTATTGATTAGAAAAAATTTTGTAAATGGAAAAGTTTAAAACCTATCTAAAATTTTAAGTCCAGAAAAGTTTAATTGTGAAAAAATATTAAAACGCAATATCGAAAAAAAATATATAAAAAATAAGACAAAAAACCTCAAGCAGCTGCTTGTTACAGAGGTCTGACAGAAGCCTGTCAATTTAAACGCCATCGTAGAAGGTCTGTGAAGAAAATGAGACCTCAGCAGATAAACTACACAAACATCCAAGCCTTATCAGGGCTCTTTGATCAGTAGCCAAGCCCATTAACTTGGCCAACATAGTACAAAATTTTTAAAAGCGGAAAAAAATCTTAAAAATTTTAAAAACATAAATTTAAAAAACATACGCATTACAAAATTTTTAAAAATTGGAAAAGTTATTATGTAGTACAAAGTATTTTAAAATGTAAAAAATAATAAAAGTAAAAATTTTAAAACCTATAACTGGAACAAGAAATACTATGTAATACAAGTTTCTTAAAATGAAAGAAAATAAGGAAACATAATTAAAATCTCTAAAAACAAGAGAGTAATATGAAGGTATAATAATGAAAAATTACAAATGCAAAAAAAAGTTCTAAAACTCCAAAATGCTTTTTGTTTAAAATTATAAAGCGAAAAAAAATGAAAGTAGTTATTGTTTGAAAACTATATTTTAAACCAAAAATAAAACAATTGGGATACATATAAATAGTTTCAACTAAACCAGAGAAAGCTGAGGGTCTGTTTAGTCGTCTTATAACTTTCAGATGACGTCTGTAGCCTTTGGTAACCGATATGCCCTGAGTATTTTATCATACAATTATCGTATAATCATTTTACCACTTTGAACAAATAAAATGAAATCAATAACATTTTCTACAATTGGATGATTTTAAACATTTCATTCATTGTGCATTTTATAGAGAGCGAAATTTATATCTTAAATTGCTTCATTAGGAGAGTAAAGTTACTATGTTTCCTCTATTACAAAAAATAACGGTGAAAAAACTAAATCAACTTTTTAAATTATGTCATTACGTTAATAATTAAATTATGTATTATTATCAATTATGTCTTAAATTGGGTTCTTTTACCTCTGAGCGACACTTTTTTACACACCATGGGATAAATGGCCAGGTCACAAGGACCCACTGGAACAGCTGTTAGGAGACAGATGGTAGCCTCCCGTCAAGGCCATCCAGTGTGTTCTTTAACGTGCACAGGGTATGGCTCTCCCGCACACGGGGTCACGACTTAACGTCCCATCCGACGGACGGGATATTAAGTCGTGGACACCGATGGACTTAGTCCAAATCCATCGGTGTCCCGTACTGACCGTGGGCAGGGTGGGGAGTTTTGCGGAGATAAGTCTCAACGCTGACCCAGCTGGGACTCGAACCTGGGAACTGCAGATTACGAGCCTGGCGCGCTACCGACTGAGCCACCCCCGCCCGTCTTAAATTGGAATCTTAAGATGTAAAAAATAGCATAAAATTTTCGAAAAAATAAAAACTTAGTGATCAAGAAATAAAAGTTATAAGAAGTCATTTGAAATGTTAAAATTTGAATAGTTAAAATGAAACTAGAAGAACGCATATCGCCTGGCGAATATGAGAATTTCGTTTTTAAAAGAGAATGTTTTTCCACTACCAACTCTTTTACTCCTTAAAATTTAATTTGAACTAGAGGATGATGCGAAAAAATGCAAATAGTATTTTATTACCAATTATACAACATAAAAAGTATTCATTTTTTAATTCATTAATTGAAGATGCTGCATTTCCCATACCTCTCTTAGAAAAGCTACCACTAAAGTTTCAATTTATTTTTATATTCATATTATTTGCAGAAGTATTAACACCTGTGCAGTTTCAATATTTAGTGATCTGTAAAAATATACAGGGTGTCCATGAATTCATGGCCAAACGTAAAGAGATGGTAGTACACACCGAACCCACCAATATTCGTCATGGAATATGCGGCCGCAAACGCAGCCCGGTGCCGGTAGGGGGGCGCAGACGAGGAGGAGCCTGGAGCTGGGTGTGCATCGGAACAGTGTCTGGCGAGTACTGCACGAAGAAGGGGTACACCTCTATCTTTTGCAGCGAGTGCAGACATTAACAGCTGTTGATTTTCCCCTGAGCATGGATTTCGCCCAGTGGTTCGTGCAGCAAAGTGTCGCACATCCCGATTTCCCCGCGCATGTGCTCTTTACGGATGAATTAACATTCTCACCTGAAGGCGTAGTGAATGTCCATAATGCGCATTTGTGGGCGGCCCAGAACCCTCCATGGTACACGTCCAAATTCCAACCAGCAACGGTTCGTCATCAATGTCTGGGCGGGGATCATGCATGACTACTTAATTGGACCCTACCTACTGCCGGACTGCCTCGATAGGCGAATGTACCGTATTTTTCTGCAACAGGTTTTGGACCGCCCAGATGGGCGAACGTACCGTATTTTTCTGCAACAGGTTTTGCCGGAATTGCTTCAGGATGTTCGAGCCGCAATCCGCGCCTGTATGTGGTTCCAACACGATGGGGCACCCGCCCATTTCAGCATGGACGTGCGTCAGCATCTTCATACCACATTTGGGAACCGATGGATTGGGCACAGTGGTCCCATCCTGTGGTCCCCCAGATCGCCCGATCGATTTCTTTCTGTGGGGACATTTGAAGAGTGTCCTGTGCGAGACGCCCATATAGTCCGCAGAGGATCTGGTAGCCCCCCTGTCCCTCGCAGCCTCCGATGTGTGCGACAAGCCTGGTGTTTATGAGCAGTTACGCCGATCACTACTCCTCCGTTGTGCTGCCTGTATCCAACGTTGGTGGGCGGAAGTTTCAGCATTTGCTGTAATGTTCTTCAATAAATGTTATTCTGGAAACCTGTGTCTGTCCTTCATTTCTGACTCTTCACTGAGTTTGTGGCTGCATATTCTATGACGAATATTGGTGGGTTCGTGTGTACTACCATCCTCTCACGTTTGGGCCATGAATTCAGGGACACCCTATATATCAAAATTACTAGCTATTTGAATAATTTTGAATTATAATATTTCATTAGTAGTGCCAATTCAACTTAAAAAAAGGTTTTCTCATTATCACTTATTAAAAACATCTGGAACAAATTATCGCTGACGTGGCGGGAATCGAACCTGCAACTCTCTGGATACAATGCCAGAGCGACCTACCTGTTAAACCACACATCAGACGCTAAAATCTTCCAGAATGAGACCTTACAACTCTTTCACTGAGATGTGGCGGACCTTGCGCCATCTATACTTCAGGAAAAATTACTTTTCCTATTGCTGCTAATTATTTAGATGTTAGTGACTAACTAGGTCAATCACGTTTAAGAGTTTATTATTAAAAATCAGTCCATAGTAAATGCACAGAATACCTATAGAAATAGACTTAAAAAATTATTAAAAACAACTGAAAAAAAAATATCGCTGCGGGAATCGACTCGCGCCTGTTAAACCACGCAATCAGACACTAAAATCTTCCAGAATAAGACATATAAATCTTTTTAATAATTGTTGAAATCTATTCCTATAGGTAATCGGTGTATTTACTATGGATGGATTTCTAATTATAACTTTCATTGTTTCCAATGGAAACTTCATGACGTTCATATTCCACCACCAAAATCTCAACTTTCTAGCATAAGTATATTGTTTGCAATATTAGTTTTGAAATTTTGGAATTTTCAAAAATTTCCACCGTTAGAGGGCGAAATAATAAGATTCCGAAAGGGAGAATCATAATATTTTATCAATTTCTATCCTACCCAAAAATAATTTTTCATTTATCTTTAAATATACCAATCACAATGAATTGCGCAGACATTGCGGTTTTAAAACTTGAAATTGAAAACAAAGAGTGGACATTAATGGCTGTATACAAATCTCCTTCTGAAAATGTATCTAATTTCATTTCCGAATTAAACGGAATCCTAGAATCACTTGATACTCTTAATATTCTCTATCTTGGAGACATTAATATTAACTTATTAAATGACAACACAAACACTGATGAATATATAGGACTATTAGCAGAAAATGGTTTACTTAATATGAGAGAAGAGCCAACCAGAATTACGGAGAACTCGTCTACATGTATTGATCATGTATTTCTTAGAACCAAAGAATTATATAACTGTAATATATTTCTGGATGACATTGGAATTACAGACCACTGCTTAATTAAGGTTAATTTAGATATTAAAATTGAAAAAAAATTAAAAAATGATGAAATAAAAATGGTGGATTTGAAAAGATTAACGAACTTAATTGCAAATATAAATTGGGATGATATATA
This sequence comes from Ryuthela nishihirai, assembly GCA_038380435.1. Taxonomy (NCBI): domain Eukaryota; kingdom Metazoa; phylum Arthropoda; class Arachnida; order Araneae; family Heptathelidae; genus Ryuthela; species Ryuthela nishihirai. The sequence goes on from JAWZYU010000002.1 coordinate 87,880,387, forward strand.
TATTGACGGTTCTGTTAATGCTTCTTTTAAAAATTTAATTGATACACTAAGCCATTTAATTGATGATTCAAAGAAAGTAAAGAAAAAACGTTTTAAGAAAATTAAACCGTGGATGACAAACGAATTAGCAATTTTAATAAATTATCGTAACACTCTGTATAAGGAAATGAAGAAGAATCCTACAGATATGTCGCTTAAACTGTCATTTTCCCGATACAGAAATTTTGTTACTAGTGCCATAAGGGAAACAAAAACACAATACTAATAAATTTTCCAAAGCAGGTAAAAATCAGAAAAAGCAGTGGAATGTAATAAATGAAATATGTGGTAAGAGAAAGAAAACTATCCCCGTGCAATTAAAAGTAAAAACGAGTTAATTAAATACGATGAAGACCCTTGTAAATTTGCAAATTTCTTCAACGATTATTTTGCCGGAATTGCACGAAATTTGAACAAAGATTTAGTTCAAACAAATGCTGATTGGGAAGGAGACGGAAAATCATAAACTGCGGTAAGTTCTTTCTTCTTAACGCCAATAATAGCTAAAGATATTAGGACTCAAATTATACTTCTACCAAAAAATAAATCTCCAGGTTTTGATGGCTTAACCGCAGAAATAATTCATCCATTGAGCAAAGAATTTTCCCTGATGTTTTGAAAAAAGCTACTATTGTTCCTATTTTTAAATACGGTGACCCAAAGGAATTAGGGAATTATAGACCTATTGCATTACTCTCAGTAATATCAAAAATTTTCGAAAAAATAGTGAAAAATAAATTATATGAATATCTGGAAAAAAAATGTTTTCTCAGTAGCAATCAGTTTGGGTTTAGAGAAAAAATGGGTACGGATGATGCATTATTGCAGGTAACAAATACGATTTACACAGCTATAAATAACAGTGATCATGCATTAACAATCTTTCTGGACATTAAAAAGCATTCGATACGGTAAATCATCAAAAATTAATACAAAAATTACAAGCTGCTGGAGTTAGAGGAGTGGCATTGAATTGGTTTCGCAGTTATTTAGCTAACAGAAGGCAAATAGTAAAAATAAAAGATACATACAGTGCTTGGACTAAAGTTGAATACGGAGTGCCCCAGGGATCTGTTCTGGGTCTCTTATTATTTATTATTTACATTAATGATCTAGATTCCATTAACCTAACAGGTAAATTAACTATTTTTGCTGACGACACTTGCCTGACATATACTGGTTCTGATTCTTCGATTATTTTTAAACAAGCAAATAGTGATCTAGAATTAATAAGAAACTGGACCACGAGTAATTCTTTAACAATTAATCTGACAAAGACAAATGCAGTTTATTTCTACTTAAAGAAAAATAGTTCTGTTACAGATATTTTGTACCGCAATAAATTGAAATATCATGATACGAATTGTTCATCGAAAAGTCACTGTAATTGTCCTCAAATTCCTTTTGTGCCGTCAATGAAATATTTAGGTATTTGGATTGATGCAGGCCTAACTTGGAAAGTGCATGTAACATGGGTTAAAAAGAAGGTCATCCATAACCTGGCCTGCTTATATCTTGTAAGACATTTAGTTTCATTTAAATTTATGTGTACACTATATTATGCATTAATCCATTCTCAACTAACATATGGTATAAAATCTTGGGGAGGCATGTATTTCAATAATTTTAAACAACTTTTAGTGCTGCAAAAGAGATTTATTTGCTTATTAACTAAAAGCCCAAAAACGCAACCTTCATTACCTTTGTTTCGAGAAGCAGGAATTTTGCCTTTACGCTATGATTATTTTTTCGAAATAATTAAATACTTTTACTTTAGAAATGATAGCATTAAAACTGACACGAATAATTACCAATTACGACGAGATAAAAACATAAATTATGAAATTCCTGCATTACATATGGAAATTTTTAGGCACTATTATTTGTATTTAGCACCGAAATTTCTTTCCTCTCTCCCAGTCAGCATGAAAAATATCACAAATTATCATTTGTTTTCTAAAGTTCTCAAGAAATACATTTTGAAACTGGATGACGTGGAAACTTTTTTTGCATTAATCTATTATAACTGTTATATGTAACATGGATATTGAATGTTTCTGACTTTCACACTTCTGGAATACTAGAAATGTTTTGTTTTGAGTTGTTTTCGTTTTTTTTGTGTATTATTCAATGTGACGACTGATGTTTTCAATTGAAATTGTTTCTATATTGAGATCTCACGAACGAGCCTGCTCTTGTGAGACTTCAAAAGTTTTTGTATACTGTAAAACATTATCTGAAATAAAAATTATCTTATCTTATCTTATTATCTGAAAAAACAAAAAAAGTTGTCTTTTCTCACCCCCCCCCCCCTGGTCTAAAACCCAACGCATTGTTGACAATAGAAATTTCGCGACCTTCACATGCCACAACCAAAATTTCAATTTCTAGCATAAATGCATCGTTTGAAATATTCGTTTTAAATTTTCGAATTTTCGAATTTTTGCATCGCTAGAGGGCATAATTACAACTTTAAAGATTTTCGGAAAGTGCAGATCGTAATATTTCATCAATACCTAACCAACACAAACAAGATTTTTAATTTTTCTCTGTAAAGAAAAAAGTTCGATATCTACAGACAGACAGACAGACAACAAAGCAAAACTATTATCTCGTTTTCTTTGAAAACGAGATTAAAACAAAAATATCTGAAAATGGGAAATATCGGTAACTGAGATAAAATGCTTTTAAAAAACTGTTTTATTACGCGAGAATTAAACGGTTCAACAGAAAAAATAATATGACGTACTTAGAAACTGAAAAATAAAATTTAAAGAAAAGCAAAAAGCTGGTGAAATGAAATAAACATTTGAAAACCAAAGTATTAATAGAGTTAAAGACGTAGTTAAGATTTTCAAAATCTTAAGTGAATACTACCTGTGGTGCTCCCCTTCTGCTATCTGCTCTACCCAGTTATTGAAATTCCATCTCTCCAATATGCCGTGCGGCACTTTGAGTAGCTAAGGCTTACCTTAAGCTACGCCTCTTTTTTTACTTTATGCTGAAACGTATAGTTAAGAGTAACTGTTACACTTTAAATGGTTGCTAAATATCTGGCTTCAAAACTTCAATGAAAGGAAAAGTATCACCTGTCTCTTCAATATACAGAAAAATTTGAATTTCTAATTCCGAGAACCAGAATTTCCAAAATTCTATAAATGGTCAAAACAAACAACTCTTTTTCCGTCACTGACTAATCATTGGATGTAAGTGCATATTAAGTAACATGCTAGATGGATGGGAGGCTTCACACAGTTGTCCATGGGATTGCTCACAGGTAAAACGAAAGAACTCTCTGTTACTAAATTGGGGCATAAAATAAGTAATGAATTTTAGGTACTTCCCGTATCAATAGGTCAAACATATCAAAACAGTTCCCCAAAATACCAATCAAAGTTGCCCAAACAAAATAAAGAATTCCCATGTTATGTCAATGGAAATCTAACTTCAAAGTTCTGTAACGAAGCATTAATGGAAAAAATGTGACCGATGATAAATTAAAGATAATAATCAAATCTATTTAAATTTCGATTTTCAGCAATATCCGTTCAGTATTTAAAGAGGGACGGAAGCTGGAATAGGTAACAATAAATTATTTTAATGAATATCATTAATGATTGCCTAAAGTAGTGGAACAGCACTATAGGGTATTTAGACTTTGACCCTATGACGTCACCTAACCCCCCCCCCCCCCCCGCCACCTTCCGGTCACGTGATATGACGTCACCATCCCTTATTAATATTCATGATTAATAATTAATTAAAATTAATTAATCCCTCTTTATTAAAAACCCCTTTAGTAAAAATTCCTACCTCTTTATTAGAAACCCGTGGCGCCATCTAGTGTATATGCTGAGTACTATTTTTAGAAAAACCCTCTATTTTAGTCGTAATTTTTGACTCCCCCTCATTAAAAAAACCCTTATCAAAATTCCTTCCCCTTTATTAAGCACCCGTGGCGCCCTCTAGTGTATAGGATGAGTACTTAGAAATAGCCTTCAATTTTAGTCATAATTTTCCAATTTTTTAATCCCTCTCATTAAAAACCCACTTATCAAAAGTTCCGCCCCCTTTATTAAAACTCCCCCGATCACAAAGTCCCCTGGTATCCACGTTCATCTGAAAATTTCTAAGTCCAACTAAACTTTGGGTGGCAACGGTCAGGATGGCTGATGCAATCCTCATAAATAATTACAAAACTTTCGGTTACAGCCCCTCACAGAAAATCAACTCCCAAAGTTGTATATTCCCTGTATTTATTGCGAATTTTTATTCCTTATTAATTAAACACTTATCAAAACTCCCATCCCCTCATTACAAAACTCCTTATCAGAAGTTCCCTTTATTAAAACTTCACTGATCACAAACTTCCTTGGTATACACGCTCATCCGAAAAATTTCAAGTCCACTAAACGTTTTTGAATGGCAACGCTCATTCCCGTCTCAGAATGGCTGATGCAATCCTCTAAATAATTAACCATATTTTGTGAATTCGACCTTCATCGAGGCCTGTGACATACGTGTCACAACAAGCGGGCAGCATACGTGACAAGGTCTCTTCTTATCAGGGGGTCAAGAGGGTGTTTGCAGACAGAACTGCCATGTACACTATCAGCAGCACGGTATTTGCATTTGTTGCTGATAAGATTCGAATTTTAATATCTACAAGCTTTAACTGCGCCAGCGCAAGTGACGGCTCTTATCGCTACATTGTCAAAGGGTGAATGCTGATGTGCGCTATCTGTTTACATTTGCTGCTGATAAACCATATCCTTCATTAAAAATAGAAACTAAGTAAATAATTCGGATGGTGCTTTACTCCCAATGTTTACTTTGTATCTCACGAGGGGCTTATCAGATATTGGTAAATGTCACTGTTTTGCTCGACATTGTTCATGTCAAAAGATGTATCAATGGCGTTTATGAGATAACATTTGCCTGTATATAAGCTCGCACCCCGCTTGCAACGGCATTCCTTGCTACTGGTCAGAAGTTATCTGTCAGAAGTTTTTGTTCTTAGTTTGCTCTTAGTTTTGAAGTCTGTCTTTGCGAGATGTCTGTGATCCGTGAATATGTTCAATCTGTGGAGATGAAAGCAGAGAGGGAGGACATTGCCAGTGCATTTGATGAATTGCAGTCCCGGGTGAATCAGCTAGAGGCAACTGCCAAACGCCCATCATCCTATGAACTTCCTGATGTGAAATGATCCCGCTGCTTGCCAGCCCTGCAGCACGGGGGAAAGGTGCTCTGCACCTCAAGTCATGTATCCTCTGTGGCAAGACAGCCATCTGATAGCCGTGTCCTGATGTGAAACGATCCCACTGCTTGCCAGCCCTGCAGCACGGGGGAAAGGTGCTCTGCACCTCAAGTCATGTATCCTCTGTGGCAAGACACCCATCCGATAGCCATGCCAACATCCCGGCGCACCCGTTAGATGGATCCGTTTCAGGTCCTTCGTGCTCTAATGATGTCATCTCGGCGATGTGTGCTGATCCTGTTATACCTCATTACAGCATTACTAACGTAAGGAACTTTGATTCTAAGAAGTTCAAGACGCAATTCGTCTCAAAGAGTGTTCGTCTAGGGGGGATGGAGAATGTGGAGCCCCACAATTTCCTTCCAGTGCTACGCTCTATGCATGAGAAAATGCTCAACGATGTTGTGCCCGAAGGTAACTACAGTCATCTGCGTCTGTGCTTCCGATCATCGGACTTAAAAAACGCCGTGAATTTAAGTCTAATAAGGCGTAACGAGTTGACTGATGAATGATTCATGATGGTTTTGAACAGGGTGATTCAGTTTAAAGAAGGACTCTGTGCTCACATGAACTTGACTTTGACTTTGTGTGTGCCAACCTTGAGCACCAAGGCAGTGGACGTACGGGACCCCAAACACGTACCCTCGCTGATGTTAAATCATTCATGAAAAACAAGAGAGCTGTAGTAAGAATCGTGAACTCCGACTCAATTTGTCTAGCAAGAGCTCTCGTCGTCACACGTGAGTTGAGCTTGAAAAACTAAGGTCTGGCTAACCAGTATGATAGTGCGAGGGACCCGTGTCTCCTGCTCCAGGTAAAATTAGCACAGAAACTCCATCTTGACGCTGGCATTCCCATAGGCCCTTGCGCCATTCCTGAGTTACGGCTCTTTCAACAGCATCTCGCGCAGGCCTATCGGATCATTGTTTATTCGGCAGATGACGGATTTGTTCCTATCTTTGTGGGACCAGAAAATTGTCTTTGTGGGACATCGTTGCATGAAATACATGGACATTTATGACCCCAAGAGAAACACCACTGTATATCTGACAAGCCAAAATTCGTTAAAACCTGCAGGAAGGAAGAAATCGAAATGAACTACATATATTTCGATCTTGAAACTGTACAGCTTCCTGACGGGGTTTTACAAACCATCTTGTGCGTGGCTACCTATCAGGAGAACAATAAATGGAAATTTGTGTTATTTACATGTGTGAAAGAATTTATGGACTGGTTGGACAACGTAAAAAACTGGTCCCCAGGTGTTCAACGTTTTAAAAACGTCACCGTGATGACGCATAACCTGAAAGGTTTCGACGGGCTTCCAGTCTTGAAAGATATATACAGTAGGTTCTTGAAACCCGATATCATATTCCAAGGAAGTAAACTTCTGGAGATTTTTTTAAATGGCTTAAAAATAAGGTTTACTGACACTTTATCATTTATCCAGGTGCCACTGCATAGCTTCACGAAAACCTTTAATCTGGACGAAGTGAAAGATTTTTTCCCCCCCATAAGTTCACCTATGTGGAGAACCTCCAATACGAAGGGCCTGTTCCTGACAGAACATATTTCGATGTGGGTCCATGGATTCTTCGACCAACGAAATTTTTGAAGATTGGTACACAGTTGCTAGTTCGAAAAAATGGAACTTTCAATCGGAGTTGACTCATTACTGTCGCTCGGATGCAGATATTTTGCGCAGAGGTGCCGAGTGTGTTCGGATGCAGTTTAAAGACCTCACAGGGATCGACCCCTTCGCCCAAGATCTAACGATTGCGGGTGCCTGCCTGAGGGTGTTGAGATCTAATTTCCAAAAAGAAAACGTTCTTGGTGTGTATCCTGCTAGAGGTTATTGCGCAAGCAACGACAGGCAGTCGTTAAAAGCACTAGCCTGGCTCGAATACATTGCACAAGAAGAAAATATCGAGATTCGATCTGCGAACTCTATGGATGGAGAGGCCAAGATTGGAATGTACAAACTAGATGGGATTAACGAGGAAAAAAGATTCTCTGGGAATTTTGTGGGTTTTTTTTCACGCTTGTGAAAAATGTTTCCGCCCCGATGCCATTCACCCTACCATGAGAAAACCCTACGGAGCCATTTACTCAAAAACCTTGGATCGACTAAATGCACTCAAAGTTTTGTTACCTGAGTACGAACTTAAAGTTCTCTGGGAGCACGATTTTGATAAGATGCTGAGAACAACACCGCTTTTAACAAAGAAGTTTCAACACCGCTTTTAATTTTAACGATCTATAAAAACATCGACCCGATAAGAAGGATAGGAAACCGTGATTTCCTTTATGGCGGACGAACGGAAGTGTTCTCCTCTTATGCATCGGCAGACGAATGGAAGTGTTCTCTTATGCATTGGTGGATCAAGGTGTACAGCTAGAATATTGCGATATTAATTCTTTATATCCCTATGTGTGCAAGTACTCAGAGTTTGGTAAAGGTCATCCTGTGAGGATAACGAAAGAATTTCATCACGACCTTGATTATTACTTCGGGATAGCTCACCAACTCTGATACCCCCCTCTGACTTGTTTATCCCTGTTCTGCCTTACAGGGCCCATGGAAAGCTGCTCTTCACGCTCTGTAGTATCTGTGCAGAGTGTGAAATTCCCGTGTGCACGCATAGTGAGTACGATAGAGCCTTGACAGCATCATGGCCTACATTCGAAATTTATGCTGCAATCAGAGCCGGTATCGCTAAGTCCAATTTCATGATATCTGGCATTTTAATACCAGAATGAAATACGACCCCTTCAGTAAATCAGGAGGCTTGTACACCTCGTACATTAATACATTCTTGGCTGCTAAACAGCGTTACACAGGGTTCCCACCTCACGTAAAAACAGAGGCAGAGAAGGAGGAATTTTGTGAAAATTTCTACCCAGTAGAGGGGGTTCGGATCCTTCCATCAGAAGTTGTGAAGAACAGCCTACAGAGATCACTGGCAAAACTGGCTTTGAATTCATCATGGGGGAAGCAAGCAGAGGGTATGGAGAAGACCAAGATGCAACTAGTGAACTGTCCCTTGGAATATATGGGACTGTTGACAGACTCAACAGTAATAGTGAAGAACGTTAGACCCGTAAATGATGAGTCTGTGTTGGTGACATACAAGCCAACTGCCGAAGCTTGCCCAGAAAACACAAAAGGAAATGCGATTTTCGGAGCCATGGTCATCAGCCACACATGTCTGAAGCTCTACGATCTGCTCTCGAAACTGGGTCGTAGAGCTTTATATTGCGATACCGACAGTTGTATTTTCTACACATCCCCTGAGGACACTTATACCCCTGAAACAGGTGATTTCCTTGGATCATGGGTGTCCGAGATATCTTCAAAATACGGTCCGGATGTCCATATTCTGGACTATGTGTCTGCAGGGCCTAAATCTTATGCTCAGATAAATAATCAAATACTCAGAGCAAAAGGTTTCACGCTCAAAGGGGTCAATAAAGACAGATACAGCTTTGAACTTTTGAAAGCTATGGTTCTGAAACCCAGACTTCAGAGACTTTTGACGTCCCTTCAACGTTGTGAGAGACAAGGCTCAAGGAGCACTCACAAACAAACCCCTTGTCAAAATATTCCGTGTAGTTATGGACAAAAGATATCTACCACCTGGGGAGACCTGTTCTGTGCCATTTGGATATGATGATACACAGCTCGACATGTTGGCTGATTTATTGTAAGTTGATTTTTTATTATTATTTGCACATATCAATTTTTATGAAAAGTATTTTTAAAATGTGTGAATCCAGCATATTTCAGGAAAAGTATTTTAAAATGTGAATCTAGCGTATTTCAGGGTTAAGTGTCTCTTCAATGTTAATATCGTATTCCGAAAAATCAAGCTTTTTTTTAAATCTCAATATGTTGTTAAAATTGTTTTAAAACGGCATTACTCCTTAGGTGAGATATGATCCTAGCGAGCGCTGACAATTAAGTCAGCAACCGAGGCGCAGCAGAGCGCTAAGCCAATGATCTGGCTTTGATCTGCTCTGTGCGCTACCGAAGCGCCCTCTATCATGCTGTCACTTTGAGTTGTCAGCGACGGCTGACACCTTTGAGCGCATGCGGAGCGTCTCTATCGATAGGTTTCTGTCGGCGCAAGCATACAGGTCTCACTTGCAGTATAGTTGGGTGAATTGTAAATATTTTTTATATCAGTACGGTTTGATTATGTTGTAATGACTTGAAATGATTTTTATTTGGTAATTATTTTTACATAGGTACTTTGAATGATTTCAACCTTGTCTATAGTTTGTAAATATTTTTTACATCGATACGGTTTGATTATTGCTATAATTGTCAGTAATTGCCAATACTTTACATGGGTACTTGTGAAAAATTTAAACCTTGTCTGTGATGACTTCAGTACTGTTTTTATAGTGTCAATAATTGTCAGAATAATGTTTTTTATAATTTCTGCATTGAAATATACTGTGTCATTTAGCTTAATAAAAAATGTTTTTTAAAAACCAGTCTCTTTATTTCCAAACACTTTGTCATTATGGAAGGGATATTAATTGGATATTCATCATCATCATGATGCTTCTATGGATAATATTTAAATTATTTACAAAACCTAATGTTTCACTGCTGCTGTAAAAAACTAATTCATGTAAACAAAACAGAGGCGTATATCAGTTTTAATTTTTTTTATTGAATATCATAAATTTTTAATACATTGTTTAACACAAAGTATACAATATTTTTAGCATGAACTTCCGTATTTTTAACACAAGTCTTCAAACAGATATCTTCAATAAGGAGTCCAGTCAATTAATTTCCTTTTCTTACAACGGATGGGGTGATGAACAAAATCGAGAATGTCGTCTTGAGGGTGACGAAAAGTCTCTGATATTTTTCTGTCTGGACAGAGGTACTGATAATATTTGCTGTGGAATGTCAACCTTGACCTCGTGGGGGCTTCCAATTGTTTGTTAAATAACAGGTAATTTTTCAATACAGCCTGGTACTTTTCAGTTTTATCGTCATCATCGTCCGATTTAAGTATTTTCTTCATCTCCGTGTCTAAATCACGCACTTTTTTTTCGTACATTTCGTCTTTGAACAACCTTCACTGAAATCATTTTCGAAATAACGATTCCAACAGAGGTAGTGCAGCAGTGAGGAGGGGGAGCAAAAATCCCGATCCCTTTTGCAAGAGATGTTTCTTGTGACGGACAGATGCACGTTTGGAAGCTAAACTTCTTGTGACTTCGTAAATACTTTAATACTCGATGGGAGACAGGTATATTGCCTTTTAAGAAATTGGTACACACTTCACATAGAGCATACATCTGAGGGTCAGAGATGTGCTTCAACAGAGCTGCACGTTGCTTTCCCCAAGTTTTGGTAAACACTGAAGGAATGGGCCTTGAGATCTAACTTTCATTTGGGACATAGAGTATCTCGGGTTCTTCAGAAGGGAGGATCTTGGCACGGAGCCTTTCAGTATCTAACGTTCTAGGATTAAGGTCCACGCACAAATAGCCACAGGGAGGTTGTGTAGCTAGTCTATAAGCATCGGTCAGGAGTTTGGAATGATGTGGAAATACTTGTCTTGCCAGATGCGTTATTTGTGAAGCTTTCCGACAGTTGCGAAATGAAAACATATAGTGAGCATTGAGTGATATAGTCCTCGAATTGAGTGATATAGTCCCTTTAAAAACAGATTTTGCAAGATCAGGACAATCGTGATATTTTTATGATGACTGTCACGCATAAACAATTGAGATATGCGTTCGCTGGCTACAGACTGTCCAGCATCAGAAGCATAGGTCTGAGGAGGTCAAATTCCAGTTCTACAGGTAGTCCTTCGTAAAATTCCACAGTTTTCTTAAGGGGTTCAAAGGCAGGTTGCCACTCCCCGTAGCAGTAAACGACACGTTGGGGCGTGGGTTCGAACACTTGAGCGGCTTCCTTGATGAGTTTCAGAGTGAAAGTGGTCTTTCCACACTGTGAAGGAGCGGCAATTAAAATATTTGAAGGAGTTCTGAGAGCCATCGTATTACCATGCAGTCGTTAAAGTCTACTCGACACATGTAATCGCGATGCAATACTGTGGGAAGAGTCGAACCGCTCGCTCTTTTAAAAAGGAAATACAGACAGTGAGCACCTCAGGTGTCTCCCATGGGGTCCTGCAGAGGTATCGAGGGATGTAACACATGACGTATGCCTAGCTGACTGTAGTATTCTTGCATGGACACATCGGGACTCATACCCAGGGGGTCAAAGTGATCCATGTGCATTCCTTTCTTGTAAACAGCTATCCAGTGGGTTCCAGGCTGGGAGGACAGATCAGTATTGTAGATAAACAAGGCTTCTGACTGGTCGATTCTGCGAGGTAGTCTGTCACATGAGAACACACCTAGACTTGTAGGCAACATCGAGAGGATGGATTTTAACTGATAGGTATTCATGAGCTGTAGTCAAACAGGATTTTACGATCCAATGGGATTTGCAGCAGATTCTGGTATTTTGCATACAGGATCACAGTGACTAATATGGGTAGTAGCTTGGCAAACTTTAATTCAACTCTCACACCAGCGGTCTTTATTAAAGAAAACACTTGATTACATTCACGTTGCTCGGGGGTTAATTGAAATCCAAACAGTGCAAAACTCTCGCCATAGGCTATTTGCGATAAGTTAATACCACTATCGGATTTTCATGCATCCACAGCTTCCAATAATCCTTGGTAACATCTGAGATAACGTCCATTCGTAAATTCTGGGGTGTAGGACTGTTGATAACTGTCAATGTGAAGGCTGATGTAGTTTAAGTCGAAATGTTGTAATTTGAAGGGATTTTTTTCGTACGATCCATTCAGACTTCCACCATACCCAGTACCAGACGTACTGGAAGTTGTCCAAGAAATAAATTGTCATGGTTCACACTCGTCAGACCTGCAGCGATGGAGAATATGCGTAAATCCGTTCTTGGTAGAGGGTACTTAGCACTCTCTGAGTCCAGTAGGGGCACATGTGCAAGGATGACACTGGAAGTGGGTTTGACTTTGCGCACGAAAAATTCAGCTTCGTGAATCTGTACTTTGTAAGAGGGGTCCGCTTCATCTTACACGAGACAGAATTCGGGCTTGGACCTTAACAAACGCAGTCTCAGATCAACTTGATTGAGTACGTAACGTTATTGATTGAACAGGTCAGCATGGATCCCAAGATGAGTTCGATACCTGTTGATTTGACGTAGCCCTTGCGCTGATGCCATCCCTCGTTCTCCCGACTGTTTCAGTTCCATTTTACCGGGAGTGTCGAGGTACCAGAGTGACGTACCAAGCTGACTTCACATGGCATCAGTACCGTAATTCAATAGAGTCTCCAGGTATGCCCTGTAGGGGTACAGGGTGTGAGAAGCACTCACTAGGTGATCGTTGAGGAAGATGTCTATTTGACTGAAGAGGGCGTGGAAGAAATGATTGCAGGGGGCAATTACTTCCGACGGGGGTGTATCATCGGATTTCACAATTTTCAAGACGAGGCACAGGTGACAGCGGAATAGATCAATATAATCATCTGCCCCCTTCATGATGAATTCAAGTGGAGCATACCTTCCAGTGAAGCCACAGGTAAATAATTGACATAGCAGCCACTTTCCAGTTGAGAGACAGGGGGGGGGGGGAACCAGAAACAGGTCCAGTTCGGAATTGGTACAGTCGCCAGAATCAGCGTGAATTTTCTGAATGCTCATGATGAAAACACGTCCTTCACAGTACAGAGTCTCTTCACTTTATGAAAACTAGAATGATGACGGCGGCGTTTTATCCCTTTTCCACCCTGCAACTTGGAACTGGCACATTGCAATAAGTCTACACCGGCTTCACGCAACCCTGCTTTGGTGGCTGTTTTGAAGTTTTGTCCCTGAGCCATCTCTGAAATGAACCGTAGCCCCACCCTTACATAGGGTGGACAGCACTGGTCGTATGAGAGGGCTGATGAAACGTCCAGTAGTGGCAAAGATGCTACCGAGCTGGTCACCTCTCTGTTAATGAGGGCCCCTGAACATACCCTGCCCCGTTTGGCTCTTGTAGTAGCTCACATAGGTGTCTGCAGAAGGGGGAACGAATTTAACCCTCATGGCAGAAATGTAACTTGACTAAAATTTTACCGAATTAAAAATGCAGAGGTTCTCCTGTATCGGTACGAAGGAAGATTCTCACACTCTCGAAACTGTTTCTTGCCAGGGAGTAGTAATCAGGTTGTTGATGCACTGCAACGATGGCTTCGTTATTACTGGTTCTGACGGCAGTATTCACAACACGCAACAGTTCACCATGAGTATTACCTAACAACTGATGTGCAATCAGGTCTGAATACAAATAAATACCATACATTCCTCTGTTCATATCGATGGGGTAGTCACCCATTGCTTTATTCAGTGGAACATCTAATTTAGTAATTCCTAGCATGTCTCCTGATCCGAGGTTCGAAAGAGGAAATTTAATGAAATGTAACTTGTCTGTATCCATCAACACGGTGTGATCGGCCTGTTGCTTGAAACGGTAGGCTTTTCTCAACTTGTAGGGCATGACCTGATTCATTGCATCGAATAATGATTCATCAGTTTCGTATCGTCCATGGGGTACCTTTCGTTCTTGGAAACTACCCGGTGGAATCACGTAGAAATAACAGTCATCATCTATATCGAATGTTGCTGTATTGCAAAGTTTGCTAGCAAATCGTTGGTGGAAGGGTTTGTCAACTTCTCCCTCGCCGACACACAGAAGTCTGCTGAAATTCGTTTTAGGGAACATCAAACCGTATCCCTCACTTGGTTTGAATACCCAGTAACCACTGTTATATGATACCATTATTTCTTTGGGGAGCTGAGTGGAGAGGAGAGACAACAGTTCCATTCGAGTTATTTTGACTGGTTTAAATTTGATTTTCCAGTATTCTTCAGAGGGAGCAGGAGCATAATATTGAAACGTGTCATTAGAACCGTCCACATTGCACCAGCTCACGGGTAAGTGAACTTCTGCTAGTCCCACTTTCCATTTCACACTTAGTCTTAGGGGGTCCGTGAAATCACTCTGCGAATTGTTTGGATAAATATTCTGACTAACCGTTGAGGGTAGGGTCAGGTAGAAACTATCCATTTTTTAGGAATCCACAAAGGTTTGGGATAACCGCGAAATTTGAGCAGTACCTTGTGACCTTTTCTATCGATTATTTTCTCAACAGTGTAAAGTTCAGGTTCGGTTACTTTTTGAAGTTCCGATTTATAGAATGTGCCCTTCAACACTTTTCCCTCGGAATCCCGTACAACATATACAGGGGGCTGACGTTGTAACACCTTGTCGACTATAAAAATTTCTTTGGTCCACAAATGCGTACCTGCCTTCTTGAAGGGTACTTTTAGACTGGCTAGTCGAACCGTGTCCCCCACTTTAAATGCTGGTTTTTCTTTTGCTATGGCTGGATTGCGATAGAGTCGAACCCACACAACGTCTTCATTGTGTAAAGGTCACGTCCTTGGGAGCCATGTCGTGTGCACTGTGAACGGTGGCATTGTAACCTCTTACAACACGTTGCAGCATGTCCAAGTACCGGTAGGTGTTATTGCGTGTATAACATCTCTCCAGTCTCTCGCGTAGTGTACGATTCCATCTCTCCACCAAAGCTGCTTTTTTGTCAGAGTAGGTGATGAAGAACCGAATACCTTCCTTTTTCAGGAATTTCTGGAACACTCTGTTGGTAAATTCGGTACCTTGATCCGTATTTAAATTCGTGGGAGATCGCCCCTTGGAAAGGATTTTTTTGAAAGCCGACACCATTTCTTTCCCTGTTTTTGTGTTCATAGGCACCGCCCACCCATACCTCGAGAACACATCGATGTCCGTTAATATGTAGCGATAACCGTCATTGAAGCGAGTTAGATTTTTCAAAACTACGAGATCGGCTTGCCATTGTTTGTCTAACCCTGTGACGTAAACGTTGTTACGGGGGAACTTTCGGCGAACAGGTTTATGTAGTGTGTAGGCAGGTTGCTTTTCTAACCATTCTCGGACGAGTTTGAGTGGCAGCCCCGTGTTCTGAGCTAACTTTTTTACACTACCGAATCCTCTTTCGGGGTCGAAATAATGCGACTCCAAAGTTTTGTTTCCTGCTGCACCCAGACGTCGTATCCCACCAGGTTTTGCCATTGTTGTAGAGAAAGTGTAACACCTGTAACTGTAGGAATGTCTCCTATAAACTGCCGGATGTCCATTGTTAAGTTGCACACTCGAATTTTGTATTCACGGCCTAAGGCTTTTGACTCCCCACACTGAATACTTTTACAAGGGGTCACAAGTTCTGATACAAGCACCACTATCGTTAACACTGTTATGATGACACTTCCAGCACTAGCTAACAACTTCTTTCTCCTATCCATACCAAGACAAAAATGACACTGAATGAAAAGACAGACACATTATATGGGTTAAAATTATTTATTTAATTTATACATTTCATTTTTTGCATCGTCGACAATAGCATTATATTTCAGAGTACACACAAATCCAGAATCTACAAAATGCAACAGACCTCGTTTCCAGGCGTATCCACAAATACCTGTGCCAAGGCATTAATGTCCAAGTCACCAGACCACCCTACGATGGTCACTATTTTTTCTTCGGGTTGAAGTCCATCTAACGGAATCAGACGCGTTAGCTCTTGTCGGAAAATGTCCACCAGCAGCGGGTAAACACACTCGGGACCGCCGAAAACAGGTCCCAACAGGAAAGGTCGAACGGATTCTGAATGTTCTATAATAGCCGTATGGAGATGGTGATCTTTGAGAGTTCCACACACGCTATGCACAATGCGCATCACTTCGTCTACGTGGATAGCCAGCGTGAACCACTGTGAAGCCTTCAGCGTTATACAGCGTCTCACAACACGGAACTGTATAGTTCTTTGGTCAGCTGATTCTTTGAAGTCGACACAGCGTTCGCCACCTACATTGCGATACATGTAGGCACGTAAACCAGGCATCACGTACCATGTCTGCTGATCGGGACCGATTTTTACTTGGTCCTCTATGTGGGGCACAGTGGCGCACAAAGCCTCCCATTCAGGTATGGAGAGGATAACCCCCACAGGTGTAGGGTAGTTATCACAATCAGACAAATCTGAAGGAAGCACTGTAATGTTAAATTTTAAGCTAATAGACATAAAATTCATTTCCTTAAAATCATCTTTAAAATCCAAATCGGTTATTTTAATTTTACCACTTGACTTAGTGGGAAGTTTCAACAGTGACTGCACTCTTAATTTTGTTTCACATTCAAATAATTGACATACTTATATCATATTGGCTTCCAGCTAACTGCCTGTAGAGGCCGAAACGACTCACTAAATTATCAGTTTGAAACGACTCTCTAAATTTTCAGTTTGAACAGTTTGATATAGCAGGTAAAATATATATTGAGTTCAGAGGTACAATATGAAGCACTTTCTAGCAATGAATATGTACTAAGTCTTAATGCAAAATGGGTTTCTTTCGTTAGTATACCAGTTGTGCAACTCATCTGTTCCCATTTATCTAGCCAACAATAAAGTAAAATAAACACTCCCTCAAGCACCTGCTTGCCACAGAGGTCTGACAGGAGCTCTTTAGTTTATATACCATAGTAGAAGGTCTGAGAGGATGGCAGGACCTCAACAGAAAAATGACGCTTACCTTTATTCAAGAATTCAGAAATGAGACATTTTCATCTGACTCTGAACACGTTAATGGCATTTGGTGCTTGTTATTCAAGCGTTCACCTTTAAAAGGTGATTTTACATTTACAATATGCCACCGTGTTAAAATAATCTGAATGAAATCTGATGTATCATGGTAATGTAACAATTTGTGCTTTTCTCCTATTTCTAAAAGTCCATTAACTACAAAGTCATTAAAAATATTTAAGACTATTTTTAAAATTTTGTCTCTCAAGGTTACTTGGGTTCAAGGCTCTATACGAGAGATTAAATCCATATTTTAACAATGAGTTTGCTTCAGTTTTATGCAGTTCTTTAAGGGTTGATAAGGATGCAATTTTGAACAATGAAATACTATATCCATTATTAACAAAATGTGGATAGTAGATACATTTTTCAAAATGTTTTTAATTTAGCCAGTTATTTCTGATACACTTCTATGAACTGGGTCAGTAAGAAAAAAATAAAGGTGTTGATTTATCTGATGGATGAGGACATACAATTTGAACTTTAGTGGGAGAAAGACATAATGACATACTCTTACGATTGATAGAATTATTGTGAGCTGCCACACATATCATAAAAAAACCAATTTCTTCCAAACCAATGATAATTTTTTTAAATAATACTGTAAAGAATATCGGCATTTATTGCTTTGGCTGGTAATATATGAACTACATCTTTAGAGTTGGAAAGCAAACTAGTTATAAATAATAGTGCCCATGGGCACTTTTCGCCATGTTTTGTGTGTCAAATGACAGACCAACAAGGTTATCACATTTGAAATATAAATACTGTTTGAGATGAATTTCATCAAGCATTAAAATCACTTTTTTTTTTATCTGTATCGCTCAAAAAAGAATATTTTTGCCTGACATATGATAAAAAATTTGAATCTACTTTATAGCAGGATTGACATTAAACCGAAGACAAATGCGTCGAATTGTATTAAGATGTGGTAATCTAATGTTTCCACTCTCTCTAACAAAATTATATGCATGAGGAGCCATGCTAAAAAAAGTGATGCAAAAATCATCATATCTGAACCACACTTATGTAACCCAAATAGTATCAACTGTTCTCAATGAATTTTAAATGATTATTACTTTCATCAGATGTGCAAAGTACTTTCAAAATATTACACATTAATCAATACTATGTCTAATATTACTTTCAGGGGTTTTAACCCTTATTAAACAATTTAAAAGATTATTTAAAACATCAATATGACTGATGTTTCAGAAGAAAAGTATATTTTCCAACTTTGGATTGCTCATTATCTTTTTCATATGCTCTCACCATAAGCTCAGAATTAACAACATAAAATTTTACTATAGGAACTGGAGTTTTGATGGAATGCTACCAGGAATTAATCTGGGGACTTTCAATTGCACAGTAACCGTCTTACCACTTTTCTCATTGAATGCACTTGAACATCTTTGAAAATCACTCTCTTTGAAGTGTAATTCACAAACCTAGAGAGAAAGATGAACACCATTAAGTGTGTTGTGCTTTATATGTTAAAGTTTTTTTTGTCTGATTGTTACTGATCAATTAAGCTTAATTTACAACACTGTTGTGTTATTCCAGTTATATATGCTTTATAAAAATAGTAAGAAAAGTAAAAATTATTGTAAATGGTCAAAATTCCAAACATGTCAACAAATCAAGTTTCTCTGTGTTTCGAGAGATGCAAACTTGAATTATATTGTTCAAGTGAGTAGAATAATTGCAAAAGATATTGGACGCATTAAAATATATCTTGAATTACAAATATAAGGCAATGATGAATTTGTATTATGCATTAGTTGATTCCTACAGTATTTATGATATCTGTTTAATGAAACACCAATACCAGAAATTTTCTATATCTTGCAGAAACCTAATTTGAGACATATTTTACATTTGACTTATAATGATCCAGTAAAACATTTCGTGGGCAATAATAATTTGCCTTTTTCAACTCTATTATTTTTGTATATAAACAATTCTGTTATGCTATGTATATTTGTAGGTGAAATGATCAATCACTATATAATTTATGTTACACAGGCATTCATTATTTATTCATAATGCACAAATTTTACCTGATGACTATGGCATTCAAACATTAAGTAATGAATGGTATATAACCTGTTCTCTTGAAAATGATTAAAACTAACACATTAAAACTCTGAGGAAAATGTGAAAATCAGATTTACACAAACCTGAGACACTTTCAAGTAAAAGTTAAGAGATATGGGTTTCTAGATGCATAGTTTATTCCTCATATTTCCCAAGGTCATCCAAACTATTAATGAGTGACTAATGCTCTGTACTCTATTTATATATATGTGTTGTTTTGTGATCACTATTTCTTAAACCTTATTTCACATAACTATATAAAAATCTCCTATTCAATACCCTCCCTCAGCAAAACCAACTACGATGCAAATAGAAAAGGATAATAAAACAACTAATTGTGACTAAACGGATAGCAGTTAAGTTATATGAATGTATGGCACAATATATTCTTCACAATTATCATTCAAACCATTTTATATACTCTTGCCAAATATTGCAATTTTGCTACGATTTCAGCAATCTCAAAATTTTATCACAAATATACTTGCTATTATAAAAAGGCGAAAATAAAAATTGACATACCTCGCTAAATTTTGTTACCGTGAAGTTTTCTCTTCTTATTGCTAGAAGCCATTTTCTGCACAATTCTTCATCCTGGGGAAAACTGTAAACGTGCACATTTCTTGAACTTTCATAGTTTCCTCTACAGCCAGGAACATAACAAGGATGAGGCATTTTTTCAAAAACTATGATTCACAAGTAAAAACTTAATCACAGAAAAATAAAGCGCCACTTCGAAAATAACACAACATTAAAAGATCCCGCCAGCAAACATACAAGTACCTACGGGATATCAAGATGCTAGATCCACGAATGCTGACGTCAGAACATATGACGTCATCAGTGAAATGGCCTTGAGTCTCGACGGTTACGCTTGGGTACACAAATCAGTTACCAAGATTTTATGAAATTGTATCCGATATTCCACTTCGATGTCAGCAAATACGAATCACGTCTATATGAATTATCAGCAACTGCTGATATTGAAATACGATTTAAATTAAATAGACCACCAAACGAATTATATCACGTATATTGCGTAATTGTCTCAGAACGAAAAGCAACTTTACAACCACTAGAGCAGAGGTGGCCAACCCACGGCCCGCCTTGACCATTTTACCGGCCCCCGAGATTCATCACACTTTTACAAAATATATTTATTTTATAATGGCCAAAGTAGTGAAAACCATTGTATTAAAAAATACATTATTTGTGCATCCATTATATTCAAAAATTAACTGTCGAAATTATGAGAAAAAATTAACTTTGATTTTAAAATAATATTCTTGCGAATATATGACAGATATTGCCTGTTTTATCTATGAGTTTACAGCTATGAGTTCGCAGAATTATTAAATTGTATTTTGCGAACTCATGATGTTTCACTCTTAAGTGACCTCAGTGACGCAGTGACCATCCCTAGATACGCACAGTTGATTGTTGATAGCAGAGCAGAGCAGACTCTCAGTTTCAAGTGAAAATTTGCTTTTTGGTTTCGTTTTGTGTGCTGTGACTGCAGGATAATTATTTTAATATACCTGTACTTCAACAACATATTTAAAACAGCAACAGCCAGGTAATAACTCCTATTAAATTAAAAATGACTTTTAATTTAACAATTAAAAATAGATATATTTAATATCCTCTTATTTTCAGTATGACTTCAAAGAAAAGAAGAAGAATGGACGAAAATAGAAAGTATAGCAAGGAATGGGAAGAAAAGTACTTCTTCATAGTTCAAAATACAAAATTATTGTGTTTAATTTGCCGAGAGGTCGTTGCTGTATTTAAGGAATATAATGTTAAGAGGCATTACGAAACAAAACATGAGGATTATTTGAAGTTCAATAAAGAAGTGAAACAATCGAAGCTCAAGGAGTTTAAGTCGCAATTAAAGGCTCAACAAAAAATGTTTGGTGCAGCATTACAGCAACCTTCCAATATTGTTAAGGCAAGCTATTCTGTTTCATTTTTGATTGCAAAAAAAATGAAAACATTTTCGGATGGTGAATTTGTGAAAGAATGTTTGCAGGCTGTTGTGAAGGATATTTTGCCTGATAAAAGTAAACTGTTTTCGAACCTAAGCCTATCTCGGCAAACAGTGTGTCGTCGAATTAATGACATTTCAAATGAAATTATCTTAAAACTGCGCGACAGAATTCGAGATTTCAAATATTTTTCCTTGGCATTTGACGAAAGCACAGACATTTCAGACTCAGCTCAGCTTGTAGTGTTCCTTCGTGGAGTAAATGAATCATTTCAAGTAACTGAAGAAATGTTAAATTTGATAAGTTTAAAAGGTACAACAACAGGAGAAGATATTTTCCATGCTGTTGAAAACTGTTTATGCGAAAACAACTTGGATTTGGAAATACTTTCTGGAATATCAACTGATGGAGCACTTGCTATGATAGGTAAAGAAAAGGGAGCTATAAAATTACTAATCGATAAAATAGAATCCAACAACAACACTAGTAACCGCTCCAAAAGAGAAGATTTAATTATAATCCACTGCTTGATTCATCAACAAAATTTATGTGCCCAAGTATTATCGATGGATCATGTTATGCAAGTAGTTATAAAAACAGTGAATTACATTCCATCACATGCACTTCCGCATCGACAATTTAAGGAGTTCCTGAAAGAATTAGATTCTGAATATGGTGACGTTGTATACTTCAGTCAAGTCAGATGGTTAAGTCGTGGAAGATGTTTACAGCGGTTTTATGAGTTACGAGAAGAAATTGACTTGTTTATGAATGACAAGCAGAGACCTGTACCAGAATTAAGAAATGATGAGTGGTTATTGGATTTATGCTTTTTAGTGGATATTGTCGAAAAACTCAATCAATTAAATATATCATTGCAAGGAAAAGATAATCTTATAATCGATACATTTAATCACATCAAAGCATTTCAGAATAAATTGTTGCTATTTGAATCGCAATTGAAAAGTAATAACGCTCACCACTTTCCATTGTTGAAAGAATTTAAGAAATCAAAATGTAACAGTTACATCAAATATGCAAAAGAAATAAGAAGTTGAATACAGCTGCTTTTGAAAGCCGATTCAGTAATTTAGAGTTAGACAAATACAAAAAAATTTTTGAAATATATTCATCTCCCTTTCATGTTGAAATCGAATCGGCCCCAGAATATCTCCAAATGGAACTGGTTGACTTACAGTGCAATATTGAATTAAAACACATTTTTGAAACATCAAAATCAAAAATAGATTTTTATAACACTTACGTCACAAAAGAGAAATTTTCCAATTTGAGAAATCTGGCACAAAAAGTTGTTAGCGCTTTTGGTTCAACTTACACCTGCGAATCGTTTTTTTTTTCGAAAATGAAATTGACCAAACACAAAACACGCTCAAACATAACGGACGCTAACCTGCAACACCAATTACGATGTGCAAATACCCAAATTGAGATCGATTTGCAAAAGCTAAGTGAAAGAGTGGAGAAACAAATATCGCATTAGTAAAATAAATATTTTTTAATGATTTCATTTTTTTTATTTCATTTATATTTATATATTTTTTATATTTCATTTTTAGTGTTATATATTTCTTTACAATGTGCGTTTGGTATCATTATTATTATATTATCTATGTTTACATGTAAGAATAATAGTAAACACAATAATAATAACTCATAATGTTTCAATTTTTCACTCCAAAAAAATGTCTATAGTGGGTCTAAATCTAATATGGGGATATATAATTTTATATGCGGCCCGTGGAGTTATGATGCATTTCCAAAGTGGCCCGCAAGATCATTTGGGTTGGCCACCCCTGCACTAGAGGGAAAACATTTAGTTGTTGGCTAAAAAAACTATTCTAAATACATTCGAAATTTATATTTATTTGCACGTTTTAAAAACAAAATCTGTGTTCCCCACTTCTAATTGAATCTGATGAAATGTTTTTAAGAGAAAATTTGAATTAATTTCAAATGTTGTTGAAGATCCTAACAATTCTGATCATTAAGATTAAAAATCCTTAAACAACGTTAAGGATTTTTTTTCACTTCAGGAGACATTCTTTTCAAACTTCTATAGTGAATGCTGGACTGAGAAAAATTGACGGCCTCCAGCGCTAACGGGCGACCAGCGATTCAACTAAGCAACTTTGAAAAAACATACAAAATACATGTCAGAAACATAAACTACTTACTCTTCAGGAGGGGAAAGTCAAAGTGACTTGGAATCGCTTGAGACCCTTCTTAAATACTCAACAGAACCAAAACTGAATCTTGAACTTTGGTTTTGGATAAAAATTTCGATTCATTGATAGCAAAATAATACTTGGACTTTGCTATCAAACGGAAATTTTTATCCAAAACCAAAGTTCAAGATTCAGTTTTGGTTCTGTTGAGTATTTAAGTAGGTCTCAAGCGATTCCATGTCACTTTGACTTTCCCCTCCAGTAAGAGAGTCCCAATCTAAGGTAAGTACGATTTAAATAGATTTAATTGTAAAGCTGAAACGGGAATTATTACGTGGACTTTAGTTAGATAAAAGTTTTAATATTCTTGTAGCAAAATTTTTATGTGAACTTTGATTAGATAAAAATTTTAATATTCTTCTATGATAAGAAATGTATTCACTTTTGGTTTTAAATTTCTGTTGAGTATTTAAGAAAGGTCTCCAGCGATTCGGTTTTGGATAAAAATTTCGGTTTGATTGAAAAATTATTACTTGAACGCTCGTTAAATAAAAAGTTTTAATATTATTGTTTAAAGCAGGAACGGGAATTATTACGTGGACTTTCGTTAGATAAAAGTTTTAATATTCTTGTAGCAAAATTATTATTTGAACTTTGAATAGATAAAAATTTTAATATTCTTCTATGATAAGAAATTTATTCAGTTTTGGTTTTAAATTTCGGTTGAGTATTTAAGAAAGATCTCAAGCGAATCGAAGTCAGTTTGAGTTCCCCCTTCTGTAATAGAGTCCCAATCTAAGGTAAGTACGATTTAAATACATTTAATTGTAAAGCTGGAACGGGAATCATTACTTGAACTTTGATTAGACTAAAATTTTAATATTCTTCTATGTTAAATTATCATACAGTTCACAAAGTTTCGGTTTGATAACAGAATTATTACTTTGGACTTCGATTAGATGAAAGTTTTAATATTATTGTTTAATAGCAAAATTATTACTTGAACGTTGCTTAGATAAACGTTTTAATATTCTTGTTTGATAACAAAATAATTACTTTGGACTTCGATTAAAAGTTTTAATATTCTTCCATGATCAGAACTGTTCCATGGCCGAGTGGTTAGCACGCTTGGCTACTGATTTAAGGGACCTCGGTTCGAGCCTCGGGTAAGGCATGGATGTATGTGTTGTTTTTCTGCTGAGGTCCTGCCATGCTCTCAGACCTTCTACTCTGGCATATAAACTGACAGGCTCCTGTCAGACCTCTGTGTCAAGCAGCTGCTTGAAGGGGTATTTATTTATTTTTTTATTTTTCCATGATAAGAAATTTTTTAACTTTTTGGATAAAACTTTTAATATTCTTATTTGATAACAGAATTAGTACTTTGGACATTGCTTAGATAAAAGTTTTGATTCTGCTGTATCCAGTGAAGTGTATGATAACTCAACAAAACACGTCTTTTTTTTTTCTCATACATACACACACACACATCTCATTTCAACCTAATTAATTTAAACTTACAAATGTAATATTTTAACGATTATCGAGGACAGATGTTATATCAATTGTTTCACTTTCCTCTTTGGGTTGCTTTGATTTTCGATTGTTCCTTTTGGAAGAGAAGGACGTTTAAAAAAATTAGTTTTATTGAATATCAGATTAGTGAGAGTTCCGATATTCATATGCGTTTTCTTTTCTGCACTGTTTTGTTTGGTTTCCGTTTGCTTCATTTAGAAGGAATACAGAGAAATTAAAATGTAAAAATCCGCTTTAAACGTAGTCGGATTAGCGGCAATAAACCAAAATATCTGCTGTTTCAGTATCATGTAATGCATTCGTTTGATTTTCCAATGTATTCCCATTGCATTCACTTTGCTTTCCCATTTAGAGTAAAGTGACCTTTAGAAAATACGTTTTATGGGAAGTCGGATTTGTGATAATACAAATACAATTTTGTTTCCTGTAGTTTCAACGGATATACTCAAAACAAAAATAAAAGCAAAAAAATCCGTTGTAGTGAAATGTCGAATTGCAGTTGTAGTGAAATGTCGATTTAAGTAGTAAGAGAGGAAGAGAGTAGACGTGAACCCTTTATTAGATTAAGAATTAGCGAGAGTGATACCAATAGTAATTCCATTGGTTTCCTGCAATGCGGTCGTTTGATTTTGTATTGTTTCATTCGCACTAAATAGATTTGTTTTGAAATTTGTCTTATTCGAGGTCGTTTAGAGGGTAAAAGAGAAATTATATAAATATCGACTATGCTGATTGTTAAACAACTTCATGTTGTAGATTGTCAGATTGCACGGACTTACGAAAAGTGGTCTTTTGTTTGTTTTGTTTTTTTTGCTTAGAATTAATGTTAGTAATCGCAAATTTTCTCTAACCATTTCTCTTTTTCACCAAAATGTCGTATACATCCAATTGTCATACTCTTCCAATTGTCCTATTCATCCAATGTCGAATGCATCCAATAGTCGCATCCACCCAACTGTCGTATCCTCCCAGTGTCACATCCACCTACCCAATTGTCACACCCACCCAGTTGTCGTTATCCCAGTTTTCATTCAACCCAATTGTCGCATCCCTCCAGTTGTCTCCCACCCCAATTGTCGTCGACGCAGTTGTTGTATTTTCCCATTGTCACATCCATCCAGTTGTCATTCACCCAGTTGTTGTACCCTCCCCGTTATCGCATCCACCCAATTGTCGTCCATCCATTTGTTTTCCACCCAGTTGTCGTGCTCCCATAAAAACCATTGCCACCATTAGGACCTAAACATTTCGTTGTCTTCAGAGTGATTTGAGCATCCCTAGAGTCACACAATTTTACTTCCTGAGTATGCATATATCAAAGATCGTCTGATGTGTTGGAATAGCTTAGAATATATGCTGCTTAGAAATATCTTATGGCAAATAGTTGCGCAAGTAGTACGAGCGTTCCATTGACACTCCCCATGCAAAATAACCTACTTGCAGTACTCAGAGTGTCAGTAATGCAGGAATGATGCTCATTGTTGGTTGAACAAAGTGCAACACTCAAGTTGAAAGTGGCGAAGGATTTTACAGTTAACTTCATGATGCATGTGGCTGTGTGATCTGTACGTTTGCACCACCCCCAAAAACAGAGTGGACAATTGTATATTGCAACATACAGCGTGATTATCGTTGTGCGCGTCCGGAGGAATATATGCAGTAACGTTCTGATAAAAATATAATAACTTTCCCTTATTGACATACAACTTTGTTATAAAAGCGTCCATTAGCAACAGTTAGTTCTCAATGAAATTTCGTCCCATTTCTCAGCCGTCATTAATCCAATTTCACGGCTGGAAACGATGTCTTTGTACATATCGATGCTTTGCAATATTTCCGAAGTTAATGTTGCCAATTTCTGTAATTAGCAATCAGGAGCTCTATAATCATGCTCATTGGAAAGAGCACCCTCCCATCGGTCCTACATGCCATTTGCCAGTTTTACCCACGTCGTCCTAAGCAATCGCCTTCGAAAAGCATTTTATGCGCAACCCTAAAAATAAATTATCCTCAAAATGTTTCGACACTGTTTCAACAATCGGCGTTTTGGGCTTTGTAACATCGTTTGCATTTCAGTGTAGAAATTGACTCGTAGAAGCTTGAGTGGAAAAACTACAAAGTGGTAAACGCTCTTTGAGCTTGTCTACAAGAGTTTCAACCGAACAACAGCAATTCTCTTCTAAGTTGAGTAGAACTATATTACTTAGATTACACTGACGAAAAATAGTGATAATTCTCTTAATTTTCATGATATTGAGGTGGCTTAAGTTGAAGGGCTGAGAATGAAGGGAACCGAAGTTCGAAAACCGGATAAGGCATGGATGTTTCTTCTGAGGTCTCGACTTCCTCACAGATTACTCTCTTAATGCATATTATACTGACAGACTTTGATCAGAGCTCTAGAGTAAGCAGTTGCCTGAGGGGTGACTGATTTCCGCTTGATTATTAGGCTTCCAGATTCAGTTGAATATTAATAAAGCTGATGCATCACAGTTAATTTGCTAAATGTACTTCAAAAAATAAGAATAACTTTTGTTGTTAGGTTACGCTGCACCGAAATCCATCCTTCTTGAAACTAGCTTTTGTTTCAGCACTAAGCTGTATAATTTCGTAAAAGAAATTTCGAAGACGTAGTTTTAAACGGTAAAATCATTTGCTTTCAGATATATGGAGAAATTTGATTTCTTAGGCTATGTTAAAAGTAAAAATTATTCACTGAGCTTAGTTATTTTTCCGCCTCAGAGGGCTGATTGGGTTGATATATTTTCCGTATTAGATTTTCTCCTTGTCAAATAAAATTTGGTTTTCACAGAACATTAGCGAAAATCTTTGCATCAACCACCTCTCTGATAATGAATTTCTTTAGATGGTGTAAAACTTTACATTTTTGTTGCATCATGTAGTGCAGAAACATTCGCATGAATTAAAATGTTAATCAGTAAGGTATATCATTGAAATGCTAATCAACATTCAGGAACATTTCAGTAATCCAAAAATATCAGATTTTTCCTACACACCTGCTAAAATTCCCTACTTTCAAAGATGATATTCCTCAAGCAGACATTCACTGCAAATGCTCATCCATATTGTGCAATTTAGTTCTCCACACATCCTGAGCTACTGCTGTTGGCCACTGCAGATCAATTATAAAAACGTCCAGTTTGCAACTGCCCAACTATCTAAGTCTCCCACTTCTCTGAGGCCTTTAGGCACACTGTTTGTAATTCTATTTGCTAATCTGTAGTCCTGAGTACAGGGAAATTGCTTCACAGATTGTTCTCCCATTGAGTATTATACTGACACGCGCTATTCGAAAAATTAATGCAACATTAACAAATTGTGTTATAACGTTTTATTGTGCATTGTTATTAAACGAAAATTTAATCAGAAATATGCTTTAGTAACGAGGAAATGTGTAGGAAACGAGAACCCTCAGACCAAAATGGACATTATTACAAGTGATCTCATTTAAACAAGAATATATTGTGCATCTCAGAAGTTGACTTCAGAAGCTCCAAAAAATGTAGTTTGATCCTATCTAATAACTAAACAGGACTGAAAGCTGTTTTCTGGCCTGATTTTTGTCAGTGGATTATCTCTTAAAAACTACCACTAATATTTCGAATTTTTATTAAATACATAATATTGGTAAAACTCGATAACAACTTTGGGAGAGGAGAAAGTCCAATGTTGAAGTTTTAACCTTCCAATCACATTTTATCTATCTTTCGATAACAGCTCTGCCGTTTCATCATTTGAGTGATCTGTAAAGGTATATTAAAACTACTAAGTATTTGAAAAATGCGAATTATTATATTTCATTAGTACCAATTAAACTAAGAAAAGAGTTTTCTAATTATCATTTTTGTTATTTCCAAGCGAAACTAAATGATGTTCATGTTCCACCACAAATTTTTCATATTTCTATCATAAATACATCGTTGCAATATTCATTTGAAATTTTGGAATTTTCAAACTTTTTCATTGTTACAAGCACAATTATAGTGTTCGTAAGATTCCGAAAGTGCGAATCATAATATTTTATCAATTCCTATCTAAACCTAAAAAGATTTTTTAATTTATCTCTAGATACAAACAATTATCTGCTAAAACAAAAAATTGTCTTTTCCCACCCACCCCTAGTCTAAGAGGTAAATTCCATCAACAAAATTTCAAATTTCTAACTTTAACATGTCGTTTGCAATATTTGCTTGAAATTTTGGAATTGTCACATTTTTCCACCGTTAGAGAGGGAAATTATAGTTTTCAGCAGATTTAAAAAGTGTGAATCATAATATTTTATCAATTCCTATCTAACCCAAAAAAGAATTTTTCAGTTATATCTAAAAACAAACAATTATCTGCTAAAACTGAAAACGTGTGCTTATCCACCCCCTCTCTGTCTAAGCGGTCAACTCATTGTTAGCAATGGAAACTTCGTGATCTTCACATTCTACCACCGAAATTTCAAATTTCTAGCATAAATACATCGCTTGTAATATGCATTTGAAATTTCCGAAATTTCAAAATTTTCCACCGCTAGAGGACGTAATTATAGCTTTAGAGATATTTGAAAAGTGCATATCGTAAAATTTCATCAATATCTATCTAACGCAAAAAGAATTTTTATTTTATCTCTGTAAATAAAAACGTTCGATATCTACAGACTGACAGACAGACAGATGACAAAGCAAAACTATTATCTCGTTTTCTTTGAAAACGAGATAATAAAAAATTAGGACCTATTTAGTTAAGTTAAAATTAAAAAAAATTTTAATAAGAAAATGCCGTCGATAGTTTTCCATTATATCCGTACTGGTGATTTCAAATGTCATCGTTGAATATTAAGGAAGATATCACTATGAAGATAAACTAACTTCAGAGTGATTTGTCGAAAAATATCTCTTCAATTTAAAAATAGTCACCGAAGAAGTTCTTACTCCCGAAAGTCAAAGTTAAAACGAATCGAACGTATATTTTTGTGGCCAGAAAATTTCTCAAGTGCTTTGTCCATGATTTACTACAAGTGGGAAGTGAAAAAAGAACCGAAAATACAAAACCTAACTCTAACATAGGAATTTTTGCTAGATCGATGAAATAGATCGCGAATTTGCCATTTCGTCACTTTATTCCGCCTTCATGAAAATAGGGTTGTAGTTCACAAAACTATTAGGACTGATAAACAATATCGAATAGAGTGAGATACGGGATTGTCATTTTTTCCATAAATGCGAAAGATTCCTTTGAAGCAATGCTTTTTGAGCTATCAGTGAGATTTCTCAGCGAAGAAGCCTGTCCCTGTCAGCTAAATGTTTATTTGTTTTCATCGTAGCAACGACAGTACACACGTTTGCTGTGTAAAGAGTAAAAAAAGATACATTAGGTATATTAAGTTGATATAGATATAAGATAATAGATACATTAACTATATTAAGTTGTATGATAAGTGATTGGGATTGAGTCGGTTCTCACATGAGCATTTTTAAATATCATAATCCCAAATTCCCTTTTTACAAAATAAAAAGCGATTACCATTCTTCGAGACGCTCCGAGAATTACGCCCAAAAGACTAGACCAGTAAACTCATTAGGCCTTCACACTTTAGCAGAGAGGAAGAAATCCCAACTGCCGACAGAGCAGGAGTGGGAGAGCAGTCAAGTGTCAGAATGAAGCAACAGAAGCCCAGTGCAGTGTACTGTACAGAATGAACGTCAGAGTCAATGGAAGAATTGACAAACACTTCATCCCCTCCCAAGTCCCCAACAAAATCCCTGTTTCAATCGCCCCTCTTATTATTAATAATCAATTTATATAAATATAATAAATATATAATATATATGTAATTTATATATAAAATATTAAATCAGTAGTTTGTTCACAACCCAGCCCCATTTGCACAGTGCTTTCCCCCTATGACGTCACAAACCACGCCCACTTCCGACCACCCATTCATAATTAATCATTCATAATTCATAATTAATAATTATTTAAAAATTAATTAAACATTATTTAATCCCCCCTTTATTAAAAAAAAACCTTTATTAAAAATTCCTCTACATTTATTAAAAAACTCCCCCTTTTACCCCGTGGCGCCGTCTGGTGATTCTATTCTTAGACTTCTATTCTTAGAAAAAACCCTCTTTTAGCTCTAATTTCCCGATTTTTGACTCCCCCATTAAAAACTCACCCCCTTTTAACCCCGGGCGCCATCTAGTGACTATGAGGAGTACTATTGTTAGAAAAACCCCTCTATTTTAGTCGTAATTATTCTCAGACCCCCTTTATTAAAAATTACTCCCCCTTTATTAAACCCCCCTTCCTTCCCCCTCTTAACCCCTGCCGCAACCCACTGTATAGACTGAGTACTATTTTTAGAAAAAACCCTCTATTTTAGTGGTAATTATTCCCTGACTCCCTCCTCATTAAAAACCCCCTTATCAAAAGTTCCACCCCCTTTATTAAAATTCACTCCCCTTATCAAAAGTTCCCTTTATTATACTCCCCAGATTACAAACTCCCTTGTTACCCACGTTAATCTGAAATTTTCCATGTCCAACTAAACTTTGAGGTGGCAACGATCCGAAAATCCCCTTTATTAAAATTCCCTCCCTTCATTTAAACCCTACCTGTATTTTTAAAACCCCCTGGCTGACTAACCTGTATTTTTAAACCCCCACTGGTTGACTCAACTGTATTTTAAGCCCCATCATTAAAAAACTCCCCCCTACTTGTTGACCTATATTTTTAAGCCCCCCCCCCCACCACTTTATAGACCCTGAACCGTCGCATGGTAAATCAGTTTTCTCTACACGCATTTAATCGGTGCCGTCCAATGTCTTTTCTATTTTTAGTACATCTCCTGTATTTAAAAAAACTGATAAACTCCCCTGGTATCCACATTCATCTGAAATTTGCCAAGTCCATCTAAACTTTGGGTGGCAAACCCATTGCTGAATGGTTGATGCAATCCTTGAACAAGGTCCCATATTTTGCGAATTCGACCTTCACTAGAATAAGCACTAACTCACAGTAACTGTTTAACTGTCCTGCAGAAAATAAAAAATGCTATTGGATAAAAAAATTAATAAAAGGAAAAAAATCTGATTTTATTCGTCATGATGAAAAATATTGAGGGGTAATATGGTCAACCTAAAAGACCTGTGTTCGGATCCTCACCCCAGACCACGTTTTACTGACGGGTATTTAAGTCCTACGAAATTAAAAAATTCCTAACGGGGAATCACAAGGGTTTTTATTGACGGATGAATCTTGGATCTGCGCTGCTTCCATATCGGATCTTACAACGTGAAAACCCACTCACAGCCTTGACCGTTGCTTTAGGACGCAAATTTTTCCCAAGTCCAGAGACGGTTCTCCGCATTTCCAATTCTACCCTTTATGATAGGTCAGCGTTTCAATGTACCCAATGTAGACTTTTGAAATGAGGCGCCCTAAACCTTCAAGAGTCGAGCTTATTTAGTCTCCATCAGATTGATGCCGTCAGATATCTGTGCTTCCGCTTCAGGACTTGTCTTGGAAAGTGATTTTACGTTTGCCTCAATCACTCTCCACCGTTACATGACATGGTTTAAAAATACTTATTACCGCTGCATCCTCAGTACTGGGAAGTAACGCTACTCGAAGAAAAATCAGCTATGGGAGTAATCATTAATCTACAAATGCTCTCACAATTTCTAAAAATCGTCTCTTCCACCGTTTATCGGCGAACGTGAAGACACTGATGAAATTCACTTTACGAGGTCAATTGTTTTTCATCGGGTAAAGAATACGCGGCTAAAAGTAGAATTCATACATTTCCGTAAAAAACGCAACACGAATGCATGTTAATAGAGCACAATAGTTTTAACAATAACCTACTATAAAAATAATAAGTCTCACTCGAACGTACCCTTCTCAACATACGTTGGGGTAATGAGAAAGCTTCAGCGGAACATAAAAATCCACTTAACTATGCTTTGACCTATATGTTCTGATCGGGTCTGCCCTGTATTTATGCCATTGTTGTCACGTAGAGCGTACAAGAAGCGACGTGTCTTTACAAACTCTCCCGCTTCGACTCTGCTACACAACCTTCTACTAAGCAGGGAGATGTGCGCACAGCAACAAGCAACTGGTGACGTACACAGATCACAGACCACTCATCCACGCCACTCGCGCTGACCTCTGGGACAGCCGTGGAAACAGATAAAGGAATTAGATATGGTTCGACTCACGCATTGCTCCATGTCTTATCTCCTCTTTTGAACAAAATTAAATAATTACTGTTTCCCGTCGAATGCTCCATTTTATCAGATCTCCCTGTATGGTGCCTTCGGATCTTAAGTTATCGCGTTCTCCAAGAGGTCAGCCGATTTTACAAGGTCGTCATTGCAATTAATGAAATGTAGTGGTTACAGGGAGAATAGGGTTTGACCTCGTACATTAGAAAAGGGAACAACTGTTAATGTCATAAGAAATTTTGACTTGTAATTCAGTGTGATATGAAGTAATACGAAATCTTTAGCATTATTCCCTGTGTCGTTTGTTAGGTGATCGTGTTAACATCCACAAATATAATGACATTCGGGTTATCACTTAAGTTTCAACTTTTATTTTTTCCAACTGCAATAATGTACCATTTTTGCGGAACACTGGTGACTTCGATGCAAAAAATGGTGCAGGGGACACTCTTACTCATACTAGTGACATGCCTATGCACTAGAAAACAAACCTAAAACCACATAGACAATAAAGATTTGAACTAAAAAGTCATTAAAACAGTGAATGGATTGATAAAAATATGTGAAACGTAATGTACTGAGCTTAACAACATTAACACCCCGATACAGCTATAAGTTATGATAGTCAACATCTATCTCATAGACAGTAGGTTAGTTACTTCTAACAAAGCCAAGGTTTGAGATCCATAGTAAGACATGAATGTTGTTTACCTGCCAAGATCCTGACATCTTGTCATCCCTTCTACTGGGTCGTATGAAAGGAAACTGTTACGACAATTAGCTGCATGAAGTCGTATTTATTTTTAAAGCAAAGATACACTGATTTCGAACTCACTCTTACATGCACGAAACTTCCAATATCCTAATGTTGAAAAGGAAAGTAGCACGAACAGCCATTCTTTCACAATAAGTCACTGTTGACTGAATTAAATACGATTCGTACGGAAGACATTCCGGCTTTTGTTTGAAAATCTGAAAACTCACTGTTTATAAGAAAAAAAAACAATATTTTCAGTATTTCCATGAAAAGTTGGGTCCCAGAATAGATCTCCTAGACCTAACTTTGCATTCACTGACTTCAGCAACCGATAAAACGTAACGTAAGAAATGTAAGCTCTCTTGGCGGTTATTTCAAGGCACTATCTCTTTTCAGAGTTCCTGGTCCCCCGGTACGTTTGAATAAGCGTATAAGTGTGGGCAAAGGGGGTTAGCTGCAAACACAAGTTTTTGGACAAAGATAGGGTGTTTCACTACACAAGGAAAACTAACACATATACATTTTCATGTCTAAGAATCGGTTTAGTTATTTTTCCTGCATGAGAATATTTCTACACTAGTGTGGAATTCTTAGAACAAGTGGTACTATATTCGTGTGAAAGTGGTTCGGGCAAGCACACGTTTTTTGATAATGTTATGTATCCTGTTTGGAAATAACACTGTCTATGGAGCATTACTCCTGTAAATTCCATAAGCATAATGCTTCGCGATTCTGAGAGCTCAAAGAACTGATAGACAATACTTTGCGTTTACAGGACCTAACGTATAAAGTCTTTCAAACCAAGACAAACAATATTGCAGAAGTGAGACTGAAAAAGAAATGCGATAGGAAAGCACACTACCCGCATTCTCACATTAAAAGAAAACGTAAGCATTCGAAACAGTGGGCGCCCTGTGCCAGCTTAAAACGCAGCAAGAAGGTTGCTAACAATGGTTGAACCCTTCATTTTTTTAAGTATTGCAGCGTTAATATTACAATTTCTTACAACAACGTAAATTTCTAGTGAAGATACAAGTCTGCAACATTCACTTTTCGTGTAAGCATATGAATATTACATTTCAGCAACATTCACTTTTCGTGTAAGCATGTGAATCAGTCACTTGAGAAGAATATTGACACCCTGTGAACTCGCCGAAACATGTCTCCTTCTTGTTTCTCCTTCTTAATATCTATATATGATTCTTACGAGCACAAAAGATAGAACTTACGAAGGAAGATGAACATTGCAACAGTTAAAAAAGGATATTCTGTGTTTTGGACATTTAACCAGCGCCATCTATCGGTACAGGAATTCTCAAAACTAAGAAACAAATACGTCTTTACTAGTAACGGGAAAATTATTACTTTCAAGCAGTCTGTTTATGAATATGTAGGAGAATGTTTCTCTGATCTTATGCAAAGTATATTCTTGTGTAGTGTATGGCATTATTCAACGGATGTCTTTCTAAGTGTAAATCTCTATGCATACATGAATGCGATGGACTAAGTTTTTCTTCATATTGTGTCACATACTTGTTTTCGTCTCTGTATATGTGTTAATTGTATGTGTTTGCGTGCGTATGTGTATGTTTATGTTTTCATGTTTGTTTCAGTGAATCGGATGTGTGTGCATGTGTTTGTGTGTATATGTTTTCATGTTTCTATGAATCGTGTGTTCTAAACATATTATCTGTCAGTTACAAAAGAACCTAACACTTTACAAACCTCAACAGATTGGCATTATAGCTCTATTAGGAAATCTCATCGAAAAGTCATTATATTTGTGAAAAGTGTACGAAAGATGTATTTTCCCTCTCCAATATTGTATACAGTCTTATTACCTTTCTCGATTCAGTTAACAAATAGTCAATAAAACAGCTTTGCAGGAAAAATATTTTATTTTACACTCTCTTCAGTAAGGTTACAATTATCGACTACTTAATTTTTTCGAAAGCACTATTAGCATTTATTTAGTACATATTCAGAGGTGTAGTTCGTCGTTCACTTCGTTTAGTAATATAGGAAAGTGTAACATGTAAGAATCTTCTACTCCTTCCTCTTCCACAAAACGTTTGACGCTTAAATTAATGTTTCTCACGCCTTCTGCGAAATGGACATCAACTGATTCATCAGATATGTCAAGACACGAATGGCGAAACTGACGATCGACCTCACATCCAATACAATCCGAAAAATTTCTTTTCTGACAAGTGTGTTTAATATTTTTACTAATATTTGCTCTATGACTAGGCAATTCAACATTAGGTAGTCTTAGAGTATGGTCTACAGTTAACAACCTATACGACTATAGCTGTCAGAAAAATAATAAGGTCTATTAAACAGCACGATTCTCACACAGTGAGAATCGTGCTGTTTTATTGACATTCGTTAACTGAATCGAGAAAGGTAATAAGACTGTATACAATATTGGAGAGGGAAAATACATCTTTCGTACACTTTTCACAAGTATAATGACTTTTCGATGAGATATCCTAATAGAGCTATAATGCCAATCTATTGAGGTTTGTAAAGTGTTAGGTTCTTTTGTAACTGACAGATAACATATTTAGAACACACGATTCATAGAAACATGAAAACACATGCACACAAACACATGCACACACATTCACTGAAACAAACATGAAAACATATGCACACAAACACATGCACACACATTCACTGAAACAAACAAAAACATAAACATACGCATACGCACGCACGCACATACAATTAACACATATACAGAGACGAAAACAAGTATGTGACAAAATATGAAGAAAAACTTAGTCCATTGCATTC
The DNA here is from genome assembly GCA_038380435.1 of Ryuthela nishihirai. Lineage (NCBI taxonomy): Eukaryota > Metazoa > Arthropoda > Arachnida > Araneae > Heptathelidae > Ryuthela > Ryuthela nishihirai. Next base: position 87,917,043 of record JAWZYU010000002.1, read on the forward strand.
ATGTATGCATAGAGATTTACACTTAGAAAGACATCCGTTGAATAATGCCATACACCACACAAGATATACTTTGCATAAGATCAGAGAAACATTCTCCTACATATTCATAAACAGACTGCTTGAAAGTAATAATTTTCCCGTTACTAGCAAAGACGTATTTGATTCTTAGTTTTGAGAATTCCTGTACCGATAGATGGCGCTGGTTAAATGTCCAAAACAAAGAAAATCGTTTTTTAACTGTTGCAGTGTTCATCTTCCTTCGAAAGTTCTATCTTTTGTGCTGGTAAGAATCATATATAGATATTAAGAAGGAGACACAAGAAGGAGACACGTTTTATGTATCAATGAGTTCACACTGATATTTTTAAATATTCTTCTCAAATGATTGTTTGATTCACATACATCTGAAATGTAATATTCACATGCTTACACAAAAAGTGAATGGTGCAGACTTGCATCTTCACTAGATTTGAACATTGTTGTAAGAAATTGTAACATTAACGCCCTAATTCTTAAAAATGAATACTTGTGTTTAAACTACAGTTACTTCTAGTAATCTTATGGACACATGGCACCCTCTGTCTTAGTTGTTTTGAGGCGATGAATGCTTACATTACGTTTTCCTTTAATGTGAGAATGCTGGGTAGGCCGTTTTTCTTTCGCTTCTCTATCACTTCTCCTTTCATTTTCAATCTTTCTTTCTTTCTTTCTGCAATGTGAAGATTGAGTTGGAAGTGTGAAAGACTTTATGCATTAGGTCCTGTAAACGCAGAGTAATCCTGTAAACGCAAAGTGAGCTCTCAGAATCGCGAAGCATTATGCTTATGGAATTTACAGGAGTAATGCTCCATAGACAGTGTTATTTCCAAACAGGATACATAACATTATCAAAAAATGTGTGCTTGCCCGAACCACTTTCATACGAACATAATACCACTTGTTCTAAGAATTCCACACTAGTGTAGAAATATTCTCATGCTGGAAAAATAACTAAACCGATTCTTAGACATGAAAATGTATATGTATTAGTTTTCCTTGTGTAGTGAAACACCCTATCTTTGTCCAAAAACTTGTGTTTGCAGCTAACCCCCTTCGCCCACACTTATGCGCTTATTCAAACGTACCAGGGGGACCAGGAACTCTGAAAAGAGATAGCGCCTTGAAATAACCGCCAAGAGAGCTAACGTTTCTTACGTTACGTTTTATCAGTTACTGAAGTCAGTGAATGCAAAATTAGGTCTAGCGGATCTATTCTGGGACCCAACTTTTCATGGAAATACTGTAAATATTGTTTTTTTTTTCTTATAAACAGTGAGTTTTCAGATTTTCAAACAAAAGCCGGAATGTCTTCCGTTCGAATCGTATTTAATGCAATCAACAGTGACTTATTGTGAAAGAATGGCTGTTCGTGCTACTTTCCTTTTCACACATTAGGAAATGGAAGTTTCGTGCATGTAAGAGTGAGTTCGAAATCAGTGTATCTTTGCTTTAAAAATAAATACGACTTCACGCAGCTAATTGTCGTAACAGTTTCCTTTCATACGACCCAGTAGAAGGGATGACAAGATGTCGGATCTTGGCCGGTAAACAACATTCATGTCTTACTATGGATCTCAAACCTTGGCTTTGCTAGAAGTAACTAACCTACTGTCTATGAGAGAGATGTTGGCTATCATAACTTATAGCTGTATCGGGGTGTAAAGCACTGAATAGGCTATTGTGAGATTTTCAACGTAAGCAGTAATAATCTGATGATGCTTGCGATTTACCTACTTTGGTCGTTAAAATTTGGTTTATTAGAAAGTAAATATACACATAGGGAAGATGAATCAGTGATGGAACTATAATTATCTTGCGAGATGTGTGAGGAAATGCATAGATATTGTGAGTTTACGATTCTATGAAAAACATGCATCTGAAGATTAAGTTATGAGCTTATCTCTGTGACAGTGAAGCAACCTTGCTATCAGTTTTTTTCTAAATGATTACACAATCAATGGATAAGTAGTTTGTCTGTGTAATGATGAATCTGATGCGTAGTATCTTTTGTAGATAGACACTTTGATTGGCGAATGTGAGAAAAAGAGAAAGTCCTTGAATGTGTAAAACATGCCTTGTGATCTTGCCAGAATTAGACATCTACAGCCGAATGAATTTAGAAGATTGTGTGGAGAATTAAACTTTACAGAGCTCTATTCATCTTTGATAGTTAAATGAATCATTTCTCAAGCATCGAGGTTTCTCAATTTATGATAGTATAGAGAAAACAAGCGAGGATCCCTATCTATATTAATGTTGTCAAGCTCAGTACATTAAGTTTCACATATTTTTATCAATCATTCACGGTTTTAATGACTTTTTAGTTCAAATCTTTATCGTCTGTGTGGTTCTAGGTTTGTTTTCTAGTGCATAGGCATGTCACTAGTATGAGAAAGGTCGTCCCCTGCACCATTTTTCGCATCGAAGTCATCATTGTACCGCAGAAACGGTACATTATTGCAGTTAGAAAAAATAAAAGTTGAAACTTAAGTGATAACCCCCGAATGTCATTATATTCGTGGATGTTAACACGATCACCTAACAAACGACACAGGGACTAATGCTAAAGATTTCGTATTACTTAATATCACACTGAATTACAAGTCAAAATTTCTTATGACATTAACAGTTGTTTCCTTTTCTAATGTACGAGGTCAAACCCTATTCTCCCTGTAACCGCTACATTCTTTAATTGCAATGACGACCTTGTAAAATCAGCTGACCTCTTGGAGAACGCGATAACTTAAGATCTGAAGGCACCATACAGGGAGTTCTGATAAAGTGGAGCATTCGACGGGAAACAGTAATGATTTAACTTTGTTGAAAAGCGGAGATAAGACATGGAGCAAGTGCTCTTCTCAAAGTGAGTCGAACCATATCTAATTCCTTTATCTGTTTCAGATAAAGGAATTAGATGAAAATGTTTCGACGATTAGATATGGTTCGGCTGTAAGTGTGAGAGGCGTGGTTGAGTGGTCTGTGACCTTTATACATCACCAGTTGCTTGTTGCTGTGTGCACGTCTCCCTGCTTAGTAGAAGGTTGTGTAGCAGAGTCGAAGCGGGAGAGTTTGTAAAGACACATCGCTTCTTGTACGCTCTACGTGAGAACAACGGCATAAGTACAGGGCAGACCCAATCAGAATATATAGGTCAAAGCATAGTTAAGTGGATTTTTATGTTGCGCCGAAGCTTTCTCATTACCCCAACGTATGTTGAGAATGGTACATTCGAGTGAGACTTATTATTTTTTATAGTAGGTTATTGTTAAAACTATTGTGCTCTATTAACACGCATTCGTGTTGCGTTTTTTACGGAAATGTATGAATCTACTTTTAGCCGCGTATTCTTTACCCGATGAAAAACAACTCCTCGTAAAGTGAATTTCATCAGTGTCTTCACGTTCGCCGATAAACGGTGGAAGAGACGATTTTTAGAAATTGTGAGAGCATTTGTAGATTAATGATTACTCCCATAGCTGATTTTTCTTCGAGTAGCGTTACTTCCCAGTACTGAGGATACAGGGGTAATAAGTATTTTTAAACCATGTCATGTAACGGTGGAGAGTGATTGAGGCAAACGTAAAATCACTTTCCAAGACAAGTCCTGAAGCGGAAGCACAGATATCTGACAGCATCAATCTGATGGAGACTAAATAAGCTCGACTCTTGAAGGCTTAAAAAAAAATACCCCCTCAAGCAGCTGCTTGCCACAGAGGTCTGACAGGAACCTGTCAGTTTATATGCTACAGTAGAAGATCTGAGAGGATGGCAGGACCTCAGCAGAAAACAACACGATTATCCATGCCTTACCTGGAGCTCGAACCCAAGTCTAGTAGATCAGTAGCCAAGCGCGCTAACCACTCGGCCACGGGACGGCTTTTGAAGGTTTAGGGCACCTCATTTCAAAAGTGTACATTGGGTACATTGAAACGCTGACCTATCATAAAGAGTAGAATTGGAAATGCGGAGAACCGTCTCTGGACTTGGGAAAAATTTGAGTCCTAAAGCAACGGTCAAGGCTGTGAGTGGGTTTTCACGTTGTAAGATCCGATATGGAAGCAGCGCAGATCCAAGATTCATCCGTCAATAAAAACCCTTGTGATTCCCCGTTAGGAATTTTTTAATTTCGTAGGACTTAAATACCCGTCAGTAAAACGTGGTCTGGGGTGAGGATCCGAACACAGGTCTTTTAGGTTGACCATATTACCCCTCAATATTTTTCATCATGACGAATAAAATCAGATTTTTTTCCTTTTATTAATTTTTTTATCCAATAGCATTTTTTATTTTCTGCAGGACAGTTAAACAGTTACTGTGAGTTAGTGCTTATTCTAGTGAAGGTCGAATTCGCAAAATATGGGACCTTGTTCAAGGATTGCATCAACCATTCAGCAATGGGTTTGCCACCCAAAGTTTAGATGGACTTGGCAAATTTCAGATGAATGTGGATACCAGGGGAGTTTATCAGTTTTTTTAAATACAGGAGATGTACTAAAAATAGAAAAGACATTGGACGGCACCGATTAAATGCGTGTAGAGAAAACTGATTTACCATGCGACGGTTCAGGGTCTATAAAGTGGTGGGGGGGGGCTTAAAAATATAGGTCAACAAGTAGGGGGGAGTTTTTTAATGATGGGGCTTAAAATACAGTTGAGTCAACCAGTGGGGGTTTAAAAATACAGGTTAGTCAGCCAGGGGGTTTTAAAAATACAGGTAGGGTTTAAATGAAGGGAGGGAATTTTAATAAAGGGGATTTTCGGATCGTTGCCACCTCAAAGTTTAGTTGGACATGGAAAATTTCAGATTAACGTGGGTAACAAGGGAGTTTGTAATCTGGGGAGTATAATAAAGGGAACTTTTGATAAGGGGAGTGAATTTTAATAAATGGGATGTTTAATAAAGGGGAGAGAATTTTAATAAAGGGGGTGGAACTTTTGATAAGGGGGTTTTTAATGAGGAGGGAGTCTGGGAATAATTACCACTAAAATAGAGGGTTTTTTCTAAAAATAGTACTCAGTCTATACAGTGGGTTGCGGCAGGGGTTAAGAGGGGGAAGGAAGGGGGGGGGTTAATAAAGGGGGATTAATTTTTAATAAAGGGGGTCTGAGAATAATTACGACTAAAATAGAGGGGTTTTTCTAACAATAGTACTCCTCATAGTCACTAGATGGCGCCAGGGGTTAAAAGGGGGCGGGGTGAGTTTTTAATGGGGGAGTCAAAAATCGGGAAATTAGAGCTAAAATAGGGGTTTTTCTAAGAATAGTACTCCTCATAGTCACCAGATGGTGCCACGAGTTAAAAGGGGGGGGAAGGAAAGGGTTTTTTAATAAAGGGGAGGAATTTTTAATAAAGGGCTGTTTTAGTAAAGGGGAATTTAATTAATTTTCAATTAATTATTAATTATTAATTATGGGTATTAATTAATTATTAATTATTAATTATGGATATTAATAAGTGGGCGTGGTTTGTGGTGTCATAGGGGGAAAGCATTGTGCAAAGGGGGGACTGGGTTGTGAACAAAGTACTTAAGTCTTATAGAATACTGGTTATATAAACCTCAAGTTAGGAGAGTTTCCATCAGGATTATTAATGCTAGCAGTTCATGCTCGCAGACAGGGGCATAGTTAAGGTGGGATGGGTGGGCTTCCCCATTTGGGGAAAAAAAAATTGGCAAAAATCGAAGCGACTTCATGAAATCGAAAATGGCAAAAATCGAAGCGACTTCATGAAATCTAGATGAGTTGTGAAAATTTGTAATCTTTTTTTTAATTAAGTGGAGTTAGCAAAATCGAGGCAACTTGGCAAATCTAGTGCAGTTGGTAAAATATTAAGCCACTTAGTAAAATACAGGTGAGTTGACAAAATTCGGAATAACTTAGCAAAATCTTGGGGAGTTGACAAAATTCAGAATAACTTGGCAAAAATCGAGGGGAGTTGGCAAAATTCAGGTGAGAAGTAAAAATTGGGATTTTTTTTTTTCCGTAATATTATGGCGAATTGGCAAAATCTAGGAGAGTTGGCAAAATTCTGAGTGACTTTGCAAAAATCAGGTGAGATGTAAAAATTGGAGTTTTTTTCTGTAAAATGATGGCGTGTTTGGCAAAATCGAGGTAAATTCGCAAAATCCAGGAGAGTTGGCAAAATTCTCAGTGACTGGGCAAAAAATCAGGTGAAATGTAAAAAAAATTGGGGGTATTTCTGTAAAATTATGGCGAGTTGGCGAAATTGAGGAAACAGTGGCAAAATCTTGGGCAGTTGGCAAAATTCGAATCCACTTGGTAGTGGCAAAATTGAAAACCACTTGGTAAAGTAGAGATGAGTTGTGAAAACTGGGATTCTTTTTGTAAAATTAGGGAAAGTTGACAAAATCGAGAAAACTTAACAAAATTTTGGGGAGTTTAAAATTTTTTTAAGTGATTTGGCAAATTCAGGAGAGAAATTGGGATTGTTTCTGCGAAATTAAGAAGAGGTGGTAAAATCGGGACAACTTGGCAAAATCTAAGGGAGTTGGCAAAATGGGAAACCACTTGGTAAAGTAGAGATGAGTTGTGAAAACTGGAATTCTTTTTGTGAAATTAAGGTGAGTTGGAAAAACGAGAAAACTTGACAAAATTTTGGGGAGTTGGCAAAATTTGAAACCATTTGATAAAATAGAGGGAAATTGCGAAAATCGTGCCTCTCTTGTGCAATTAAAGAGAGTTGATAAAATTCGAAATGACTTGGCAAATTCAGGGAAGATGCAAAAATTGAGATTTTTGCTGTAAAATTACGGCGAGTTGGGAAAATCTAGGAGAGTTGGTGAAATCGTGGCAACTTGGCAAAGTCTAGAGTAGTTGGCAAAATTCGAATCCACTTGGTAAAATACAGGCGAGTTGGGAAAATTTGGATTAGTTTTGTGAAATTCAAGAGAGTTGGCCAAATCGAGACAACTTGGCAAAATCTTGGGGAGTTTTAAAAATTTCAAGCGACTTGGCAAATTTATGAGAGATGAAATGTTTGGGATTAGTTTTGTGAAATTAAGTAGAGTTGGCCAAATCATGGGGAGTTGGGAAAATTCACACCGAAGTGTTTTAAAATTTTGATTTATCGTTCCACAACCATAGCATCGAATTGAAGTAGTAAGCGAAATTTGATTCGTTCCAACCTTGGCAGTAGTTCCAGAGAATCGACCCCAGGAAAGGAGATGAATGAGGAGGATTAATTAGGTCACAAAGAGAAATAAATTATTTGTCAAATGCCAGGAGGAATGCCATGTTTTAGATATGACTTTCAGCACACCCGTGAAGTCCTGATAGCCCCCATACACATGTTCACGAGGGAGAGGAATAGAATTCTGAGCACCAGAGTTACTGGAAAAACTGTCAGCCCTGAGACCCAGCAGTTAAGTTGGTAGTGACCCATGGACGGGGAAGCTTTTCAAGAAAAGGCAATACCTGGCCGACTCGACTTAATCATTCAGTAACATTATCTCTCAGTAACATTAAGTAGTTAGAGTAGGTATTAGATAATTCGGCAAGTGCTAGACAGAGGTAGAGTAGATTTAAGTGAGAGAAGTTAAAGTTAGTTAAACAGAATATTAGATTAGCCATTAAAGAACTTAGTGAGAGCTAGACAAAGTTAGAGTAGATTTCACTGAGAGAAGGCAGAGAAAATTAAACAAAAGGAGTTAGAGTAGAAGAAAGGACTACTCTAACTCCCTCTGTTTAATTAACAGAACTAACTCCTTCTCTTTAAACAGAGGAGTTAAAAAAAGTTAAAGTGAGTTAGAGTAGGTTGTAATATGCTACAAAAGTCACAATAGGTTGGTACAGTTAGAATAGGTTGCATCCAGATAAGTTAGAAATCTGAATCGTATTATTAGTGAAGGAATTGTTCAATCCAAGCAGTAAAGAGTAAGAGGACGATTTTGGCACAGACCCAGGGGTGTAGGTATTGAGGAGGAGGGCTTCCCTTCCCAAGTAAATCGGAGTTGGCAAAATTCGAAGCGACTTTGTAAATTACAGTTCAGTTGGAAAATGTTGATCTTTTTTTTTTGTAAAATTAAGGGCAGTTAGTAAAATGTAGAGCAGTTCGTCAAATCGAGGCAATTTGGCAAAATCTAGACAGTTTGCAAGATCGAGATAACTTGGCAAAATCAAGGGCAGTTGAGAAAATTCGAATTCACGTAGTAAAATACAGGTGAGGTGACAAAATCTTGGAGAATTGGCAAAATTCCGGTGAGATGTAAAAATTGGGATTTATTTTCTGTAAAATTATGACATGTTGGCAAAATTGAGGCAACATGGCAAAATTCGAACCAATTCAGTAAAATACTGGTGAGTTGTGAAAATTGGAACTGGTTTTCTGCAAATACCACAATAGGAGAGTTCGCAAAATCGAGGAAACTTGGCAAAATCTTCGGAAGTTTGAAAAGTTTTGAAGCCACTTGGCAAATTCAAGAGAGATGTAAAAATTAGAATTGATTTTTCGAAACTGAGGAGAGTTGCAAAATCGAGCAACTTGGCAACATCTAGGGAATTTGGCAAAATTGGAAACCATTTGATAAAATACAGATGAGTTCCGAAAATTGGGATTGATTTCGTAAAATTAAGGAGACGGTGACAAAATCGAGAACTCTTGATAAAATCTTGGGAATTTGACAAAATTCGAAGTGACTTTATAAATTTCAGGTTAAATGTAAAAATTGGGATTTTTTCTGTAAAATTATGGCAAGTAGCAAAATCTAGGGGAATTCGCGAGTTCTGAAAATTGGAAGTGACATGGCAAATTCAGGGAAGATGTAAAAATTTGGACTTTTTGTGTAAAATTTCGGTAATTCACCTGTATTTTACCGCTACTTGGTGAAATACAGGTGAATTGTGAATTAAAAAAATTGAAGAATACGTATCTTCCTAAAAGGTAGAAAATAAACCTAAAGCATATCGATGGTGCAATCAGTCACTGAATTCTCATTTACTTCAAAGGAAGATAGGGCGCGTGCAATCTTGTTGAATTTGCCGCCCTATCTTCCTCTAAAGTGAATACGAACTCAATGACTGATTGCACCATCGATATGATTTAGCTCTATTCTCTACTGTTTGGGGCCATATAAGAAGACAAGTAATATTTAAATTGAATTTATTTTTATTTTTTTGTCACTGAAAATTTTTGTCACTTTGTTTCTTCAAAATATTTCATTTGATATATGAACCATAAATATTGACCTCATATTTCTTCTCTTTTGGAGTCATGTTTGAGCTAGTTCATGACTCTGGAGACGTCAGAAGCTTTAATTTGAGACTGGACTCGTTAAAGTCGAACCCCGCGGAAATCCGCTCCCCGTAATAGTTCACGACGGTCATTATATGAACTCTCATTTGTCACCTAACTAGTAACTATAGGCTCTCGCATTCGCAAGATATCGTATAACAACTTTCATGGTTCCCATTTTTAGGGGGGAAATATGCATGTGGTAGGGGCCAATTATTTATATTGATAATATATTATTATGAAATCACTGCATCACAAGCTTTCATTTGACATATGATCTTTTACTTTTCGCACCCTCGTTCAGGAGATATAGGAGGATAATTATTTTCATACATCCCTCTTTTTAGAGAAAGCATGAGCTGCGAATGTTTTGTAGCCTATGACATTGTCGCGTCAGAAACATTCCTTTGACGTATAGCTTGTCACTTTCGGCATTCCTGACTCTCAAGCTTTCATGTGACACATAAATTATTTAATTTGTCCATCGCGTTCAAAAGCTATGGTGGAACAACTTTTTGTTAAAACCACAAACCGATAAATGTCACAGCCGAAAGCAATAGGAAATAGGTACAAAAACATAGGTAAAAACTGAAATTGTTTTGTAAAATTAAGTAGATTTGACACAATCGAGAAAACTTTGCAAAATCTAGGGCAGTTGGCAAAATTCGAAGACACTACCCTAAAAATGAATAATACTAAATACAAAATACTAATTGCCTGGCAAAACACAGGTGGGTTGTGAAAATTGGGATTGGTTTTGTGAACATAGGAGAATTAACAAAATCGAGAAAAAATACCACGTTCTCCTGTGTCCGCCTGGGTCGGCTAGAAATGACGTCATCAGCATTGCTTCAGCGACTGGTATGGCCTTCTCCTCTAGGTGGTGTTGGCTGTGTGGGAATGGGCATCTTGCTGGTAAAAGGCTCCGTGCTGCTGAACAAATGGGACTGCCATATCGTTGGGAAATTAGAGATCTCCTTATGATGTCCAGTTCTGACTGAGATGTCCGACTAATGGCGCCCCACACCAAGAAATCAGGTTCTGGAGCTGTATGACGATGTCGCACGCACTGGGTGGCGTTCCTTTCCCCTGGATGATGTCGAACACGTTGCCTACCGTCGTGCTGACCAAGACAAAAACGAGATTCGTCACTAAACACTACTGTACTCCATTCTTGTTCGTTCCAGTTCTGTTTAAGGCGACACCACTGAAGACGTGACTGCACGTCGGCAGATGTGAGGGCAAGCGCAGTGCCGGATGATAGGCTCGCAATAAAAACAAAAAGCCTGTTGTATACCTTCCGCCTGGTAGGTATTCGATGTATATATATATTATCGTATCTCTTGCCAGTCCCTTTGCAGTTACGTTGTAGTCGCGAATCTGTCACGCAATGCCATGCATCGCAAATAGCGGTCCTGTCGCTCCGTGATCTTACGTCATCTTCTTGATGCATGTTGGCTTCTGCTGGATCATTCTTGAACCCACTGGCGCCATATATGTACAATGGTGCTGGGATTGCGGTCAACAAGGTTGGCCACGTCTCTGTACGACAAAACCAGCTTTCTCTAAGGCCGATGGTTCTTCCACGCCTAAAGTCCGTTAACTGTTGGAACGGCTGTCGACGTCTGCATAAGGGCAGCTTCAACGGTTTAGAACAATTTCCACAACGTTTTGTCAACCAGGGAGCTTTGGTAGCCTTTATCTGTGTTCGACTACTCCGCACCTGTGACGTCAGCTCGCACCTGTTCAATCGTCAAGATCGAAACAATCTATCGAATCCATTGTTTCGATCGCCCTGCAAACCTAATCATTTCCATGCATTTCCATATACTACCATATCCGTAAATTTCATCACATTTGCGTAAAGTCTTGCAAATGTTGCATTTTTTATTTCCTGTAGCGTATTAATTGCTTTATATCTGAAATAAAAGAATATTACAATTAGAAAGACATTCCCTTCAAAATCCTGTTAATATTGATAATGCTCCAGGCCATCCTGCACACATAGTATATTTACATCCTAACATAAAAGTTGTAAATTTACCTCTCAATATTACGAGCGTCTTACAGCCAGGGAGCTATAGTCACGTTCAAGGCCTATTATTAAGGATCATGTTTGCACAAGCAATTGCTGAAAGGCAAGGAGGGAAGATTTTAAAAGGGTTCTGGAAGAAAAACAACATTCTACATGGAATTAAAACATACCAAGAAGGTGGATGAAGTCACTCCAGCATTATACGGAATACGGAAAAAACTAATAAAACGGATTGAAAACAATTCGACATTTGAACAAGAAAAAGAATTAGAAAAAATTGCAAATATAATTGTACCGATTGTCACCAGCTTAATCTTGAAGTCAACAATGAAGACGTTAATCAAATAATTGAAAATGATGTAGGAAATCTCGCGAATGAAGACTTGATGGAGCTTGAAGCACAGCGAGTTACAGAAAAGAATACATCCGACGAATGAAGACTTGATGGAGCTTGAAGCAAAGAGAGTTACAGAGGAATAATACATCCGACGAATGAAGACTTGATGAAGCTTGAAGCACAGAGAGTTACAGAGGAAGAATACACCCGACGAATGAAGCCTTGATGGAGCTTGAAGCACAGAGAGTTACAGAGGAAGAATACATCCGACGAATAAAGATTTGATGGAGCTTGAAGAATAGCGAGTTACAGAGGAAGAATACATCCGACGAATGAAGACTTGATGGAGCTTGAAGAACAGCGAGTTACAGAGGAAGAATACATCCGACGAATGAAGACGTGATGGAGCTTGAAGCAGAGAGAGTTACAGAGGAAGAATACATCCGACGAATGAAGACTTGATGGAGCTTGAAGCACAGAGAGTTACAGAGGAAGAATACATCCGACGAATGAAGACTTGATGAAGCTTGAAGAACAGCGAGTTACAGAGGAAGAATACTTCCGACGAATGAAGACTTGATGGAGCTTGAAGCACAGCGAGTTACGGAGGAAGAAACATCCGACGACTGAAGATTTGATGGAGCTTGAAGCACAGAGAGGTACAGAGGAAGAATACATCCGACGAATGAAGACTTGATGGAGCTTGAAGAACAACGACTTACAGAGGAAGAATACATCCGACGAATGAAGACTTGATGGAGCTTGAAGCACAGAGAGTTACAGAGGAAGAATACATCCGATGAATAAAGATTTGATGGAGCTTGAAGAACAGCGAGTTACAAAGGAAGAATACATCCGACGAATGAAGACTTGATGGAGCTTGAAGCACAGAGAGTTACAGAGGAAGAATACATCCGACGAATGAAGACTTGATGGAGCTTGAAGAACAGCGAGTTACAGAGGAAGAATACATCCGACGAATGAGACTTGATGGAGCTTGAAGTACAGAGAGTTACAGAGGAAGAATACATCCGACGAATGAAGACTTGATGGAGCTTGAAGAACAGCGAGTTACAGAGTAAGAATGCATCCGACGAATAAAGATTTGATGGAGCTTGAAGAACAGCTAGTTACAGAAAAAGAATACATCCGACGAATGAAGACTTGATGGAGTTTGAAGAAGAGAGAGTTACAGAGGAAGAATACATCCGACGAATGGAGACTTGATGAAGCTTGAAGAACAGCGAGTTACAGAGGAAGAATACATCCGACGACTGAAGACTTGATGGAACTTGAAGAACAGCGAGTTACAGAGGAAGAATACATCCGACGAATGAAGACTTGATGGAGCTTGAAGCACAGCGAGTTACATAGGAAGAATACATCCGACGAATGAAGACTTGATGGAGCTTGAAGAACAGCGAGTTACGGAGGAAGACTACATCCGATGAATAAGAAGAATCGCCAAATAATTCGTGTTAAAAGAAATGATTTCAACATTCAGACAAAAAAAATGAAGAATGCAAAATTTCGAACAAATAGACCCAAATGTTTAAAGATTCTCAGGAGCAAACCACTCAGAAAACCCTTGGCCTTCTATAGAGAGATTTACAGTGGAAAGAAAAAGCAAACTTTGCAAACAAAATTGGGCATTAATTTAAAAAATAGACCCTAGTACTGTTGCATCCCTCACTGAGGACAAACTAATGGATACACATAATGAGCAAGGATGATGAAGAATTTTAAACACTCATTGAAGATTAAAGTCTTGCTTCCTTTGAATAGCTCTTTGGTTTTCAAATGGGTGTGTGCATTTATTATGTATGTAAAGCAGTAACCGAAATAAACGCTATTATATATACCCTGTTTACCCGAAAATAAGACCGGTCTTATATTAATTTTTGCTCCAAAAGACGCATTAGGGCTTATTTTCAGAGGATGTCTTATTTTACCTCTCGTCCAAAGGTGCCCGCTTGGGTATTTACAAATACTTAATTATAATTTATATTATCATTGATTTTAAGTATTAATGTCAATAATATTATTTATTTATATTTAATTATATATTAATATTATTATTTTATAATTCAATACGTCCGTCGTGTGTTGCAACGGACGTGCAAAATGCGTCCGTCTGCCTGATGATCTTAACTGGGGCTTATTTTTGGGGTAGGGTTTATATTACGAGCATCCTGAAAAATCATGCTAGGGCTTATTTTCCGGTTAGGTCTTATATTCGGGGAAATACGGTAGATTGTTTCATTATTTCCTTATTTCGTATGAAATTCAACATACGACCAGTGTCCGAAAGGAACCCCGTCATAAGTCGAAGACTACCTGTATAACGTAAACAAACAGACCCAAAGGTGATGTGAATATACAGGAATATGTCCACGCATCACAAACACATGAGAGAACTCTTTAATGAACACAGTTATCCATTAATGAAGAATTTAATGCGATGGCAGAGATGTACCGCTGAAACTGAAAATCACTAAATCGAGATTTGTGATTAAGTGTTAAAAGGATAGAATACAGATAAGAGTCTAGAGCAATGGTTCTAAACCTTTTAGGCTTCACGTACCCCGTGGAAATGTATATGTAGCTGGCATACCCATTGTATAGATAGATAAAATTATAGTTATAGTATAACAATGGGAATAAAATAAAATATATTGTTGCGACAGATGACTTCATGACTTAACGTGACTGGAGCCCTCGTGTATGCTTTTACGTGAGATTCAATTAGCCAACGATTTGGAACTCAGAACGATTCGGAAGAATGAAAAAATACAGCAGTACAGTGTGTTAAAAGTTGTGAGATCTGAAAGGATGTTCAGATGGTCTGATTCAGTGCGCGATAAGTAAAAGTCAATAAGTATCTTTTATATGATGTGTGCGCGGGCGGTCGTTTTGTTTTGCTAGTGTGATACGTCTAGTGATCTAATCAAAAACGAAGGATTATTTACGCCTGAAGTGAATGTATTCAAGAGATACGACAGACAGTATAGAAGTAATAGTTTAGTAGAACAGACTGGTCTTGTATGCTCTGCAGAAACGTGTTAATGACTTATGTATAATAGTAGTTAATTTGTTTATGAGATACTTCATCCATATTTTTGAAACGATTTGCATTGTATTGTAATTGGTTTGAAAATACACTTATTGAAACTCACGCTCAGTGCCTATCCATATTTTAAATTTGCAACATTTGGTGTCTAGGAGTGTAGATAATTTATTGAATGCCGTTAACTAGAAGTATGGATGAGTTAGTGAAATTAATAACAGACATTAAAGGTGAAATAGCTGTCCAGAGAAGTGATATGGCTACACAGATGACTGATATTAAAGGTGATATAGCTGCCCAAAGCAATAAAATAGGTGACCTTGCTAGACAAAGTGATGATTTGAAAGCCGAAATGGCTTCTCAAATTGGTAAGATTACTGATCAGTGTAAGGACATTAAAACCGAACTTAATAGACAATGTGATTGTTTAAAGGTTCAAATTGACAGTGTAAAATACGATCTTGATAGTGTTAAGTTAGATTATAAACATGAAATTGAAATTGTAAAAACTGATTGTGAACGTCAGTTTCAGATTTTGAGAAATGAAATGTTACCTTCTGCTTGTGATAATAGTAATTCTAGTGAAAATAATGTTATTACACATATCGCTAGAAATACAACTAAACCTTCTACATATGATGGTCAATCATCTTGGATAGTATTTAAAACACAATTAGAAGTTATCGCTAGAGCCAATGAGTGGAATGAATTCCAAAAGGCCAGTTTTCTTGCAGCTTCCTTAAGAAATTCTGCTGCGGACGTTTTGCAGTCAGTTCCAGAAGAAAAACGACTTGATTATCAAAGTCTAGTTTCTGCATTAGAACTTAGGTTTGGTGATAGTTATTTAAAACAATATTATGTGACTCAGTTTAAACATCGCATGCAGAAAAGTGGTGAAACTTTGCAAGAGCTTTGCTAGTGATATCGAGCGTCTAGCTAGATTGGCTTATAGTAACTGTCCACCAGAAATTCAAGATAACTTAAATACAATTAATAGCTCAATTACAATTTATTAATGCTATTGCTGACCTTGACATTCAACAATCTCTGAGGATGTTTGAAGGTGAATCCTTAAAGTCAGCTGTGGTACATGCTATGAAATACGAGTGCTCCAGGCTTTCCTCCCGAGTGAACAAACATAGAGTAAGATTTGTGAGTGCAGACGAAACTGTAGAAAAGGATAATGAAATGAAAGAACTAACCAAAGCGATGCTATCCGTTTTGAAAGACATAAGAAGTTCTTCTTCAAAAACTACAACAGATCTTCAGTGTTGGAATTGTGGCAAGACCGGACACATTCGTACCGACTGTAATAGGAAACGAATGAGAAGTCCAAGTCCATCAACTAGACAGCAGGATCAGGGAAGCAGAAATTAGTCAGTCTTGCGGGGCAAAGGCTGGCTGTTGATTGGTTGGCCCCAGGGGAAGTCGCCCACGTTTCAACATTACATGGTGATAATAATGGATTAGTAGCTGGAGCCATAAATGGAATACCTTGCAGTATGATAGTCGACACTGGTGCAAATGTAACATTACTCAGAACGGATATAATAAAGAAAATAATACCTCACCCAAACTTGAATACTACACAGTCTAAAATAAGCCTACAAACAGCCACTGGAGATGGTGCAAAAGTCCATGGAAAAATAGAACTTAACATCCGAGTTGGTAGCTGTCTGGTTCACCATCCTGTTTACATCGGTGACATCTACGATGAATGCATATTAGGCCTTGATTTTCTTAAGAATCATGGATTCAACATTAGACCCAGTGATAACCTACTCATCTATGAGACAGAAGAGATTCCTCTGCTTAGCCGGACATCTGATTCTTTATCAAGCGTAACTCCAATGTTAGTGACGGAAGACACAGAGATCCCAGCACAAAGTGAAATTATAGTCCGTGGACATCGGGCGGAGACTTCTGGGCCCTTCCGATTGGCAGTTACTGATGCCTCTGGTAAAGGAGCTTTGGCTCATGATATCCTGGTTGCAAGGACTTTAGTCAGAATAGATAAAGAACAGATTCCTATCAGAGTGATGAACTGTAACAAATCCAATAGAATGTTAAAAAAGATGAAGAATTAGCAATATGTGAAGCTGTTACCTGTGTAACAAGTATAAATAAAATAGAAGTTACTGATTCAAATCAAAATTATACAGACATTCCGTCTCATCTTACTGAATTATGGAGAGAAACAAGACAATATTAACTGAAAACCAAGCTGTTAAGGCCGAGAACCTATTAGAAGAATTTTCTGACACTTTTTCTGCCACATCAAATTATTATGACCGTACTAACCTGACAGAACATAAAATCAACACTGGTGATTCTCCTCGAGTCCATCTGCCGGCAAGAAGGCTTCCATTGGCAAAAAGGGAGGAGACGGAACAACTCATAAAGGACATGGAAGCTCAGGGCATTATAGAACCATCACAGAGTCCCTGGACTTCACCAGTAGTTCTTGTCAAGAAAAAGGATGGATGTACAGATTATCGCATATTAAATGACGTAACAATGAAAGACTCCTTTCCTTTACCCAGGATTGATGATACACTGGACACTTTATCTGGGTCAGAATGGTTCTCAACATTAGACTTAAAGAGTGGTTATTGGAAAGTTGGTATACGTCCTGAAGACCGTGAGAAAACAGCTTTCACTACAGGGAATGGACTTTGGCAGTTTAAGGTGATGCCATTTGGACTTTGTAACGCACCTGCCACATTTGAGCGACTAATGGAGTCGGTGCTCAAAGGTTTGTCTTGGGAGGTCTGCCTGGTTTACTTGGACGACATCATAGTTCTTGGAAGAATTAGTGAAGAACATTTGAGAAATCTTCGTCAAGATCTTAGCCAAGTTAAAATTGGGACCGACAAAGTGTAAACTGTTCCAGCAAGAAGTTCATTACCTTGGTCATGTGATCACTACATCAGGGATTAAGACTGATCATAGTAAGATAGAAGCTGTAAGAGACTGGCCACCACCACAAGATGTTCATCAACTTCGTAGTTTTATTGGACTGTGCACCTTCTTATAGAAGATTTGTCAAAGGTTTCTCCAACATCGCAAGCCATTACATCGTCTGACAGAAGAGGGTCAGCGGTTCATGTGGACCACCGAATGTGATGTAGCACTTCAACAGCTAAAGAAAACTCTTTCCACAGCATCAGTGCTAGCGTACCCACAAACTGGAAAACAATTCATAATAGATACTGACGCAAGTAACACAGGAGTTGGTGCTGTACTTTCACAAGAACAACACGGACAAGAGAAAGTTATTGCATACTTTAGTAAAACTTTATCCAAACCAGAGCGGAATTATTGTGTAACCCGCAAAGAACTGTTAGCAATAGTAAAAGCAGTATAACATTTCCATCATTATCTCTATGGCCAGAAATTCCTTTTACGTACTGATCACTCTGCACTTAGATGGTTATTAAACTTCAAAAACCCTGAAGGATAAATCGCTAGGTGGATACAACGGTTACAAGAATACGATTTCTCCATTGAACATCAAAGTGGTAAAATGCATAAGAATGCAGACGCTCTTTCCAGACGCCCATGTATTGACAACTGTAAACATTGCTATAATGCAGAACTGAAATTTGGAACTAAAGAGATAATGCCCATAAAACAAATAGTATCAACACACAAGCAAACAGTGATACCCCTAACATCTGGAATCCAATTGAAATCGGAAAGGCCCAACTAGATGATGAAGATATAAAACCAATATTAGAATTAATTGAAAAATCTGATGTAAGACCTAATTGGGAGCAAATCTCGAGGTATAGTCCAACTACTAAAAGTTACTGGGCACAGTGGGACTCCTTAAAAATGAAAGACGGTGTATTATACAGAAGATGGGAGAATCCCACTGGACGGCTGATCCGTTGGCAGATAATCCTTCCTCGCTCCCGAGTGGAAATAATGATGAAAGATGTACATGATAGTGCCACTGGAGGACACTTCGGTGTTAATAAGACATTAGCCAGAGCCAGGGAACGATTTCATTGGTTGAAAAGTAGGGCAGACGTTGAAAGGTGGTGTAGGCCATAGATTCCCAACGGGGGCGATACCGCCCCCCAGTGGGCGCTGGAGCCTTCCAAGGGGGCGGTAGCGGATCCAGAGGCAAATGGGGAGCGTTGAGGCAGTCAAGAGGGGCGGTAAAATAAATAAATAAATTTAATGGAATTTTCTGTGACAACCTTTTTATCTCTTCTATTCTGTGACAACCTTTTTATCTCTTCTATTCTGTGGTGTCTTCCTGGTGATTCTGGTCATCCACTACCTCATCCGTCATGTACAGCTTTTCAATTGCAGCTTGGATAATAAGTTCCCTGCTACCGCCTACTAGCTTACTGGTACGTATGAACTCGACTGAGATGCTCTCAAAAGATCTCTTCAAGATCACAGATTGGATATAAGCTTCAATATGTTTTCCCACTCCAAGTCGCTTTGAGTATGCTTTATGGTACGTAGTTACAATATCATCCCACGTCAGAACATATGGTATAATATTAACATTACACTTGTGAATTAGGCTCAACTCATTAGCCAGCAGATCATACTTCCTCTTCTTTTCAACCTCTACTGTCTGCAGGTTATCCTGAGATGTTATTCCTACTTCAATAATTGTAATCTCATTCAATACCTTAACATGCACTACTATATCAGGCTTATTATGTTGGACATGTGTGTCCGTCCTGATAGGCAAATCAACCTTGATGCAATGATAATATAATAATAATAAATTTATTATATTTAATATTTTTATAATTATTTTTTAATATAATAAAATACTTTGAAAATACCTGTTTTCATGATTAAATATTTTATCTCATCATCATCATCATCCTCAAGCAGCCATGGGCTACGGAGGTCCAACCAGACCGTGCAATTTAGTTCTCCTAGCAAGTCTATCCTGAGCTACATCTACTGCATCTGGCCACTGCACACCAATTCTAACAAGGTCTTGTTTGACATTGTCAGCCCATCGCATCCTAGGTCTCCCCTTCTTTCTGAGGCCTTTCGGCACACTGTTCATAACCCTATTCGCCAATCTATAATTATTCATACGGGCAACATGGCCAAACCAACGGAGTCTCTCTCTGCACAATATGCTGCTTAAAGGAGGTTGCAAACTCCTTTGCCTAATCTCATCATTAGTTACAAAGTTGAACCACCTGATGCCCAAGATACTGCGTAAGCATTTGGAATCAAAAGCATCTAGTTTCCTGTTATCTTGTTTACAAAGTGTCCAAGTTTCACTACCATAACTAACCCTAGAAAGAACCAAACTATTATCCAGTCTAATTTTAGTCTTTAGGTGTATACGCCTATTTCTCCACACTCTCCATAGGTTCTTAAAAGTCCCGGCAGCAATCCCTATTCGTCTGGTAAACTCATGTCGCGCATCACCATTATCTGTTACATAGCTCCCAAGATAATTAAACTGTGACACCTGCTCAAGACTGCAACCATTCAGATTAACTGAATTACAGCCTGCCTGACCAATTTTCATCACTTTAGTTTTCTCTCTGTTTATAACCAAACCTACTCTACTACCAGTCTCATCAACAGCTCGAATGAAAGAGTTCATCTCATCAACATCATTTTCCAAAAGGGCTAAATCATCAGCATAATCTAAATCAGAAAGTTTCGTATCTCCAGCCCATTTAGGGCCAAAATCTTTCCCTTGAAGTGAATTTCGCATAACATAATCAATAACCAAGCTAAAGAGAAAAGGAGACAAAATGCACCCTTGTCGAACACCAGAAGTAATGCTAAACCAATTGATACAAGCCTTACCAACTCTCACACACGACTCAGTGTTATTATAGAGAGCTTTCATAATGTTAACTAACTTGTCTGGTATACCATATGATCTCACAATCAACCACAAATTATGACGATCAACAGAGTCGAAAGCCTTTTTGAAATCAACAAAGCTAGCAACCAGAGGTTTCTGAAACTCTAAACATTTCTCAAGAATCTGCCTAAGTGAAAATATCTGATCCACACATCTCCTACCACTTCTGAATCCACATTGCTCATCACGCAATTGACTGTCAACTAGATTCTTAATTCTATTAAGCACAATCATGGAAAGAACTTTACCTGGAACTGAGAGTAGGCTGATACCCCTATAGTTATCACAAGAACTGCGATCACCTTTTTTGAAAATAGGCATAACAATAGCTCTGGTAAAATCCTTAGGAACCATGCCTTTATCATAAAAGATATTCAGAATTTCAGTCATCAAAGTGGTAACCGAAACATTCCCAGCTCTAAGCATTTCCGAAGTAATTTCATCTACCCCTGGGGATTTACGAAGTTTAAGTTTAGAAACAGCCAAAATAACTTCAGATTGTGTTATAGGTCCAACATTAAAGCCACCAATGCATCTATCATCATTGCAAACAATGGGAGTAGAACTAACTACATTGTTTAGAACATCACTGAAATGCTCAGCCCACCTAGCCATGACAGAATCCTCCCCTTCTATACCCTTACCTTGTTTATCCTTCAATTCTTGTATGCCTGTCCGTTTTCTACCACACAAAACATTAACTATCTGGTACAGCTCTCTGCTGTTGTGCTGTTTCTGTTGTACTGCTTCCTCGGCTTTGTCAGCCAAACCATCAAGCCAAAGATTCTTATCAGCAGCTAACTGATCCTTTACAAGTTTATTAAGGTCTCTGTAATGCTTTCTATTAGGACTAGTAGGGTATTGATTAAGGGCATTCCTGCAGTTCTTTCTTTCCGAAATAAGCTCAAGTGCCTTATCACTCAGATAATTTTGCCTCTTCTGCTCCTTTTTTCCTAAACGAGTACTGTTAGTGTCCAAAAAAGCCTGTGATGTTGAAGGAAGGTTGAGGAAGAATGGAAATGATCCCATTCTTCCTCAACTTCAGTAGTAAGCAAACCATGACTGTCATAGTGACTAAGTAACCTATCATGGTAAGCTTTGTCTATAACTGGATCTTTCAGAGCTTCAGTATTAAAAGTAAATTTTTTAACCCTAGCACAACACTTTTTAAGTTTAAGTTGCAACACACTTTTAACAAGGTAATGGTCAGATCCAATTTGAGGTCCCCTATATGCCCTGGTATTCCTAACAGAACTAGCCCATTTTCTGTTAATTAATATGTAATCAATCATATTCTTATGCAGCCCATCAGGTAAAACCCATGTGTACTTATGTATGTCGCGGTGTTTGTAATAAGTGTTAGTTATTCTGAATCCATTGAGTTTACTTACCTGTAGGAGACGTTGCCCATTGCCATTGCAGCTACCAATACCAAAAGGGCCTATTACTCCTCCCCAAAGGGCAGAGTCAGTACCAACTTTGTCATTGAAGTCACCAAGAACAAGGGTAATACCTCCTTTCTTGACAGAATTCAAAATATCCTGAAGTTGTTCATAAAACCTATCCTTCTGATCCTCATCGGCATCCTCAGTGGGGGTATAACAGCAGATAACATTCAAGTCTTTAACGCTTGTCTGAAATTTTGCTGTAAGAAAACTTTCATTAATGCACTCATATCCTAGAAGAGCATCGCTAGCGTGTCTGCTGAGAAGCAGACCCACGCCTTGGTGATGCTTATTGTCGTCCCTCCCTGAAAAGAGAAATTTAAGATTATTTTTAAGAATCTGACCTTTATCTGTCTATCTGGTCTCTTGCAAGCCGAGAATATCTAAATTATAACGGTGGAATTCTTGTGTGAGGACATCAAGAGAAAAAGCTCTGTGCAGAGTCCTCACATTCCAACTACCTATGGAGAGAAAATGGTTAGTGGGATGTTTAAAGAAACTATGTTTATTGAGAGAGGGAATGCCGACAATATCAAACAGCCCCCTAATCGCAGACATGGGGCAAAGACCCGTTTACCCACTACTAAAGGCTGAAGCCATCTACACTGGAAGACTTCCTCCAATGTAGAATTTGACGATGCCAATAGAAGCAAAGGGTTCAGGGTGCCTGTGATGACTTCTGCTCAGGATTATCCACCAGCTGATAAACATATCCTGTGAATCTATTCACTTGGGGCTGTCAACCCACAAACAAACAGAAAACGCAGCAGAAGATTTTCCCTCCACAGAAGCCCACCAGTGCAGCAAAATCAGGATCCATAATCAAGCTCAGAGCCATATATCTGTCCAGTCCAGTAGGTTTATATGGTCAGCACCAGGACCCTGTGTGGTTGACCACTCCTCAGCAGGGTAAAAAAAAAAGAAAAGTAGCCATAGTTGTCCAGATCAGTAGGCCACACTAATCTGGCAGCCCTCCCCTTCCGTTCACTTCCACAAGGGATTATCTCTTTTGAAAGTTACTAACGGTCCGCACCACGAGCCTAGCTATGTAAATTATCTTATTGTTATCGCTTTAATAAACATTTTTAAATTAGCATTAGGTATACCTATACCTAATACCCTGCAGGGCGTCATAAAGGTTTCATAAATTAGGTATACCTATACCTAATTTATTTTAGTTTAGAATAGATTGACGGTGACAAGTCGTTGCAAGTTGGTAGGCAAACACGCGGTTCATGCAATTGAACATGTTTCGACTATAAATCTGTTGTATATTTGCTGTATGTATAATCTATAAATCTGTTGAGAAGTTAATTTGTATTTGAAAATGTCTGAATCTACATCTAAAAAGAAATGCCGGCAGTACAGTATTGAGTATTTCAAATATGGATTTACGTACTCTCCTACAAACCAATCATTACCTATGTGTTTAATTTGCCGAAAAGTTTTTTCAAATGAAGCTACGAAACCTTCTAGGCTACAAGAGCATTTGAATAAAATGCATGCTGATAAGAAGAACAAAGATTTATCCTATTTTCAAGAACTGGAAAAGCAATATTTAAAACAGCCAACTATGTCAAACATTTTTGCGTCGTCTTCTAAACAAGATGATGATGGGACTACGAGCCTCATATAGCGTTTCATTGTTAATCGCAAAAGCAGGAAAACCACACACAATTGGCGAGGAATTAATTTTGCTGGCAGTCAAAGAGATATTAAAAACTGTTCTTCATCATACGACACCGTCAGATATCATCAAAAAAATTCCTCTCAGTAATTATTCAGTGCAAAGAAGAATAGATGTAATGGCAAAAGACGTTGAAATATCATTATGTGATTACTTAAAGACTTGCAAATTTTCCATTCAACTCGATGAATCAACCCTACCAAATAACGAAGCTCTACTCTTATCATACGTACGATTTATAAAAGAAGAAAAAATTCATGAAGAGTTATTATTTGCTAAAAATTTGGAATCTGATACAAAGGGAGAATCTATATTTAATACCATGCAAAAGATTTTTCAAGAGAAAGAAATTCCTATTTGCAATATTTTGTCTGCTACAGATGGTGCTCCAGCAATGACAGGGCGTCATAAGGGTTTCATAGCGCATTTGAAACAAGCAGTATCAAATGTACTCGCTGTACATTGTATTATTCATCGTCAGCATTTGGTTGCAAAAAATTTGAATGAACGTCTGCATACGTCGCTCCATTACATTATTAAAGCAATCAATAAGATTAGAAGCAATTCATTGAATGACCGATTATTTGGTAAGCTTTGTAATGAAAATGATGAAGATTACCATCGCTTGCTGCTGCACACAGAAGTACGTTGGCTCTCTAAAGGTGTTTGTCTGAATCGTTTTTTCAATCTATTTGACTCAGTACTGGACTTTCTTGAAGACAGAGACGAAAAATTGCGCGAAAACCTGATTACGTCAAAAAATGACATCGTTTATTTCACAGACCTGTTTAAAATATTTAATCAAGTTAATTTACAATTGCAAAGTGATGAGTTGAACTTAATTAAAACAAAAAACGTCATAGCTGCTTTTGCGGGAAAACTTCTATTCAAACGAAATCTAGGTAGAGGTGAATACAACCACTTTCCCACATTATCAGCAGTCTCTGCAAAACCGGAAGATTTACCTACTTACTGCCAACACTTGGAAGTTCTTCATGTTGATTTTACGGAGCGTTTCCAAGATATTTTAAACATGAATATACCGAGTTGGGTTTTAGATCCTTTCGCAAACACAGATACTGAATAATCATCAAATTTGGAAGAGGAACTCTTAGAACTCACGACTTCGTTAGTCGTGAGTTAAATAAATAAATAATAATAATAAAAAAATTTATGAGATGGTTGAGGCTGGTGGAGTGTTAACAATTTGTTAATGTCGGGTTCCAATTTCGTTAACATCAATCGCAGATCGCCACTTTCAGTAATGTGTAGTATTAAAATAAAATTAAAGTTTTTTATCGCATTTCCTTCGTCCTATATGGCTGAGCGTGGATTCAGTGCAGTAGCTAATTTACTGTCAAAGAAGAGGAACAGACTACACATTACTGAAAGTGGCGATCTGCGATTGATGTTAACGAAATTGGAACCCGACATTAACAAATTGTTAACACTCCACCAGCCTCAACCATCTCATAAATTTTTTTTATTTATTATTAATTTTGTGTTTATCTCATTATTTTTTATTTCTTATTGATTCTGTGTTTATTTTTAAAATTTTAATAAACAATTTTATTGTACATTTGGTTGTCGTTTTATTCATTTCTGCTTTATGATTTTTAATAGATAAATAAACAGATAAATTAGGTACAGATAATATGCAAAATATTTTAATATTTCATATAAAATTAACTATTATGGACTAGGGGGGCGTTGAAATTTTTGTTCTCTTCTAAAGGGGGCGATGGTCCAGAAAAGGTTGGGAATCACTGGTGTAGGCAATGTGAAGCCTGTGCAGCAAAGAAAAGCCCTAAGACTAGGAGTCGGGTAGGCTGCAGACGTATAACTTTGGTGCCCCTTTTGAAAGAATAGCCATTGATGTAATGGGTCCGTTTCCTAGAACTGATGATGGAAATCGATATTTATTAGTGGTAATGGATTATTTCACAAAGTGGCCTGAGGTATATCCCATTCAAGACCAGGAAGCAACAACAGTGGTAGAGATGATAGTTAATAATTTGATCAGTAGGTATGGAGTACCTTTACAACTCCACTCTGACCAAGGACGGAATTTCGAATCCAATGTGTTTAAAGGCATCTGCTAACTATTAGGCATTCAGAAAACCAGAACAACTCCTCTACGCCATCAGTCGGATGGTATGGTTGGAAGATTCAATAGAACAATTGCTCAGCATTTAGCATTATTTCTGAACGACCACCAACGTGACTGGGATCGCCATATACCACTCCTTTTGCTGGCATATAGAACGGCAGTGCATGAGACAACTGGACAGACACCTTCCATGATGCTTTTTGGAAGAGAGTTACGTCTTCCTTGTGACCTTTTATATGGTCGGCCCGAAGCAATGCCTGTGTCCACTCCACAATACGTACAAGAATTACAACAACGACTAGAAGAAATCCATCACTCTGTTAGACATAACATCAACATAGTCAGTGACAGAACCAAAACAAGATATGACGGTGAAATAAATGGAACTGTTTTCAATCAAGGAGATCTTGTCTGGCTATACAATCCACATAGAAAGAAGAGGCTATCTCCAAAACCTCAGAAACCTTGGGAAGGTCCATATACAATAGTTAACAGGATTAACGACGTGGTATATCGCATTCGTCGACGTCCAGCTACAAAGTGCAAGGTGCTTCACGTGGATCGTTTGGCCCGGTTTCATCGAAGAACTGAAGAAGCTTCGGAATCCAGAATTGTTCGGGACGAACAAGACCTAAGAAGGGGGAAGTGTTGCGACAGATGAAAGCGCTACAGTGACTTCATGACTTAACGTGACTGGAGCCCTCGTGTGTGCTTCTACGTGAGATTCAATTAGCCAACGATTTGGAACTCAGAACGATTCGGAAGAATGAAAAAATACAGCAGTACAGTGTGTTAAAAGTTGTGAGATCTGAAAGGATGTTCAGATGGTCTGATTCAGTGCGCGATAAGTAAAAGTCAATAAGTATCTTTTATGTGATGTGTGCGCGAACGGTCGTTTTGTTTTGCTAGTGTGATAAGTCTAGTGATCTAATCAAAAACGAAGGATTATTTACGCCTGAAGTGAATGTATTCAAGAGATACGACAGACAGTACAGAAGTAATAGTTTAGTAGAATAGACTGGTCTTGTATGCTCTGCAGAAACGTGTTAATGACTTATGTATAATAGTAGTTAATTTGTTTATGAAACACTTCATCCATATTTTTGAAACGATTTGCATTGTATTGTAATTGGTTTGAAAATACACTTATTGAAACTCACGCTCAGTGCCTATCCATATTTTAAATTTGCAACAATATATACATGTAACATATATCTAGCGACTTTTGAGCTCTCATGGCGTACCCAAAAAATTTTACTGCGTACACCACGTTCAGAACCCCTAGTCTAGAGAATAAGATTGATGTAGTGAATTAGTGAGTAAGATAGGCTAAAGTTAGAGTTAGAGATAGGGAATTTGCAAGCAACAGACATACCTTCCTAAAACTCCTCCCTAGCCCAAGGCTGCTTGAGAAGTGTGTATACATGCATGTATGCATAATAATATATAAGTATGCATGCATAAATACATGCTTCTCCAGACAATTTAAGGCCGAAATCTTTCCCTTGTAGTGAATTTCACATAACATAATCAATAACCAAACTAAAGAGAAAAGGAGACAAAATGCACCCTTGTCGAACACCAGAAGCAATGCTGAACGAGTTGCTGCAAGCCTTACCAACTCTCACACACGACTCAGCGTTATTATAGAGAGCTTTCTTTACGTGAACTAACTTGTCTATTATTAAACATAAACTACATCAATCCCCAAGTGTAGATGAAATTGTTGCTACTGAAATGCTCAGAGCTGAAAATTTTTCAATTACCACATGAATGACTGAAATGTTGAATATATCTTGTGATAAAAGGCATTATTTCTAAGGATTTTAGCGGAATTATTGTTATACCTATTTTTTGCAAGGTGTAACCGTAAGAAAAGTCGAAATATATCTTTTTTGTGTGGAAAATTTTGAATAACGTCTAGGAAAATAAACTATATCAATTTCTCATTTCTCATATTTTTTACGTCTATATTTTCTACTTGTAGTGTTGGCATCATTTTTTCTTTATTCTCTTTGTTCTGCTACTGGAAGGGCAACGAATTTTGTCGCTTGTTGAATTTAGCTCTCGTTTAGCAATTTGTTGAAAAAGAGAAAAATCAATTTCATTTAATTAATCTTCTTACCTCCAAATGTTAACTATCAGAAAAAGGATCTCATTTTCTATCTTTATATATCTAGATTAAGGAAAAACTATTTATGTAATTTAGTTCTCACCATCCGATCAATAAAATGCATTCTATTACGGCGGTTCATTTGCTTAAATTACGAACCGTATATTTATTATGGAGTAGCAGGCTCCGTGGGTATATGCCAGTTTACCAAGACAATTACGCGAAGTCATTTTGAAGCATACGCGTGCAATGATTACATTCTTATTTCATTTCCTGAGTGAGATTGTCATGGCAACAGATGTTCACGAATAGTGTCGAGCAACAACAGTAGATGTCGTGTTTGGTTATTTCGAAATTGTCTCTAGGTTGTATTGTATTTGGCAAACAAAAAGGAAAATATTCATTACGTTTTCCGTACAGTCAAAAATTAAATATCGTTTCTAATTACAGGAAAATTGAAAATTCTTTTTTTTTTTCGTTTAAACGTTATGACGAAATATTCTTTATATAAGTACAAAATAATGTATTTATTACACTTTTATGCAGTGGTGTCGTCCAGTGGTTCACATCAATTCTGTTATCAGCAGCATGCAATCATCCCAGCCTGCCCATTCCACAGGGTCATTCCCAAATACGTCGGGTTGAAAAAAGCCCAACCTCATCTGAATCAGCAAAAAACTTATGCCATGATTGCCAAAAAGAATTAACCTCTCAGCGACTCTGCAAACCATGTCATCGCTAATACTAGTTGCAGTTCAAAGATTCCCCATCATTCGACTACAAACTGCTATGAGCTCACAATGTCTCGGAAAAAGTGCTTCATCGTAACCCGAGATGCTCCTAAATATCGCTACTGGCAATGTTCCAAGACTAGAAATGTTGACGTTTTTGGGAGATATGTATTTTTCGTTATAATGTGTAAAGACGCACACATGAACGAAATGATGGAACCGGCGTTATGGCCTAAAGGCATCACAGAATTCAAAAGGGGCTCCGAGACACATATAATTGCTATTCCAGTTCTCCCTATTATTGCAAATGGAGATAATAATGTGCAACTTGCTAATAATCAGACTAAACTTAATAATGAAGTAGATCAAGTACCCTCAACATCACAACACATTAATTACGTCAATAAGAGAGAATGACATTAACTAATGTGATGTTGTATTATGAATCTAATAGCGTATCAAAAAAATAACAGACTTACATACAGTACATTTGATTATGATATTGATATTTTGTGTACAGCTGAAACTTGGCTTGACAACTAACTGCATTTATAATCTTCACTTATATATATTAAGGGAACACTTGAGTCAAACAGAAGCTAATTCACTTCTTTCCCATTATACCTTAGGAAAAAAAATAGTGTTTCGTATTATGTTGGTTGGTAAGCGTAAATATTTAAAAAGAACCCTTTATCAATGGGGGACTGAGGGAAGCCATTAGCATCGCATGTGTGATTTGAATGTAATTGAAAAAATTGTTAACCATTATTAATTATGGTTTGTTGTGTCTTTTCTTATTAGATAATTTAATTTTTCATGCCTAATTAATTTTTAATGAAAAATGATTATTTTAAATGCAGATTCGATTACTATAATTATTTTAATAATTAAAATAATTGAATCTGCTTGATTGATTATTGACTTTGATTATTTTTCGGGAGGGGAGGGGATTCGCGTTGATTTTATAGATTAGCGTTATGAAATCTATATCTCTGCCCCCTCTTACCCCCCACTATATGACGATTATTATTAAATTTTATTCTGATGTAGCGATTAAATATTCGATGAAAGTTTGAGTGTATCGGTATTTGATTCACACTTAATTTTATTTTAGAGTGACTTTGAGCAAGATTATATAAGGAAGTGAAGCTGCAAATATTGTCATTTCTGTTCGTGCATCTCTCCAGTGCGTTTGTCCACGCTCCACACACCCCTCAGAAAATAGAGCTGCCAAGTGAAGAAGAGAAGTGTCTGAAGTTTACGAATTTCAAATTTCAGCTCCCTGTACCTTATGTGATCTATGGTGACTTCGAATCATTTTTAGTAAAAGTAGATACATGCCTCCCTAACCCAACTGCCTCTCACACTACAATTACGGCTAAACATGAAGCGTGTGGATTTGCTTATGTGGTTGTGGGCCCTGAAGGACATAGTTACAAACCACCCACGATTTATAGGGTCCGAATTGTTATAGAGGAGTTTCTGAAGTGACTTCTAGAGGAAGAAGAAATTATTCAAAAGTTGATGAAGCAGAATGTTGCTATGTGACAGTCCGACGAAGAACAAAAATTATACGAAAATGCTTGAGCTGTCATATATGCAAGAATCCCTTGGGGAGAGATCGAGTAAGAGATGATGATCATTTTACGGGAACGTTTCTAGGAACCGCACATAACGCGTGTATATCGATAATGCACTATATAGTTCTTCTTCGCGTATAAATTAGGAACAAGTTTCGCTGATTTGTCTGAAACAGCTAATGCTAGATGGGAAATCAGTTCACAACAGTAAGGCGAATTGAATTTTAAACCTGGAAAGAAGATTCCAGTCGTCATTCATAACCTGAGAGGTTATGAGAGTCAGTTAATAATCCAGAGTATTGGGAAGTAGAATTAACTGCATTCTTAACAATATGGAAAAATACATAGCTTTCTTTCTAGGCAACCTACATTTTTTAGATTCTTTTCAGTTTCTAAACACTTTACTAGAGAAACTGGTGAGTAATTTACCTGCAAATGAGTCCCAAATTCTGAATGAACATATTGATCCTGAACAGGCGCCTCTCCTCATGAGAAAAGGTATGTATCAGTATGATTATACCGACAGCTGGGAGAAGTTTGAGGATACGAAATTACCACCACGGGAAGTTTTTTATAACCAGCTTACAGAAGAGATGTTAGCAGAAAAAGATTACAATCATGCTTTGAAAATGTGGAATGATTTTAAAGTGAAAAATCTAGGAGAGACCATGACTTGTATATCAAGAGTGATGTGCTTCTACTAGCTGATGTGTTTCAGCATTTCAGAAAGTTATGTATTGATTATTATGAACTCGATCCTTGTCATGTCTATACCGCTCCTGGATTAGCATGGCAAGCGTGTTTGAATATGACGAATGTAGAAATGGACTTGCTCACCGATCCTACGATGTATTTGTTTCTGGAGAAAGGCATTCGTGGCGGCATTTCCGTAATTTGCAATCGATATAGCAAAGCGAACAATAAATACCTAGACACATACGATCCACTTCTGCCCTCTAAATACATCATATATTTAGACGCTAATAATTTATACGGTTTGGCTACGTCTCAGTATCTCCCAGTAAGCGACTTTCACTGGATTGACAGAGAAAAACTGGACAATTTTGACGTTACCACAGTGACTGATGATTCTGAAACCGGTTACATATTAGAGGTTGATTTAGACTATCCTGCTCCGCTTCACGATATGCATAATGACTAACCATTAGCTGCAGAGAAATTTCAGATTGATGCACAATTGCTCTCGCCTTACTGTTGTGAACTGATTTCCCATCTAGCATTAGCTGTTTCAGACAAATCAGCGAAACTTGTTCCTAATTTATATGCGAAGAAGAACTATATAGTGCATTATCGATATCTAAAGTAGTATTTAGCTCGAGGCATGCAGCTGAAACATATCCATCGCATTTTAGTATTTAAACAGTCGCCTTGGCTAAAACCATACATTGAATTTAATACCTGTCAAAGAAGAGAGGCGAGAAATGATTTCGAAAAGGACTTCTTCAAATTGATGAACAATGCAGTATTTGGGAAGACAATGGAGAATTTGAGAAACCCTGTGAAAACTGAATTTACTCAAGATAAGAAGAGGCTACGGAAATTAATCGGATCACCTGCATTTCATGCCTTCCAAAGTATTTGATAATGATCTGGCCTGTATAAAGTCAAAACATAAAAAACTTAAGCTTAACAGGCCTATTTACGCAGGATTCTCGATTCCCTATTATAGTGCGTAAGTATGGAAATAGAGCAAAATTATTGTTCAGTGATACTGACTCCTTATGCTACGAGATACAAACAGAAGATGTATATGAAGATATGAAAGATCATGCCGACCTTTTCAATACTTCGGATTACCCAGAAGACCATTTTTTGTATGATACACGAAATAAAAAAGCACTGGGAAAATTTAAAGATGAACTCCTCGGTGCACGAGGAGAATGTTTTGTTGGTTTACGCTCCAAGATGTACAGTCTTCGGAGTAAAGCTGGTTAAAAGAAAGCTGCTTAAGGTGTGCCAAAGAAAATCATTAAAAATAAAATATGCTATGCAGATTACGAAAACTGTCTGCTAAACAAATTTATGTCGCGAGTCAGTGCTGTGAAAATCGAGAGTCATCGTATTTACACTGTGTCTTCAACAAAAGCAGGGCATAGCCCTGCTTTTGTTGAAGACACTTTATAATGTCCAGAGGCCAAAGTACACATCCATTAGCAAGTATAAATCTTTTATTATCATAAGATAATAAAAGATTTATACTTGCTAATGGATGTGTACTTTGGCCTCTGGACATTATAAAGCTGCTTGAAATTCTTAGAGCAACCCTTTTTCAGCAGATCTCCTGGCGTTGAAAATTCAGTTTTTTTTGCGGAAAACGGGAGAAAAAACATTTTTCCCACTGACTTTTATCTCAAAAACAACTGCTGTACAAATCTCACTGCTGTTGACGGAATTGTCAATCTTCACTTTCTCAGGAATAAAGTTTATTGTATTGGAGAAACCTGTAGCACGCAATGGGATATTTCTTTAAATAAATACTCTTTTTTACCTATAAAAATCGTCTCAATGTCAGTCAATGTGTTGAGTGTCTTTCTTGAAATCTGTATTACACATGCAGTACTGCATAAATATAATTTGATTAATTACAAAATCTGCATTTTGCCTCAGCATAAAAAAGGGTTCGTACGTGATAAACTTTGAATGCAAAGATTGCATGTCGTTTTTACATACAAAGGCAAAAAACAGTTACCAACCATGCAAGCTTTGTTTTCTAACATGAAAATACACCATACAATCCATCTCTATATTTTCAGATTCTTAAGCTAGTGGATGAGAAGTGAAACAGTTAACAATCGCGTCTCGGAACAGACAAATCATTTTCCGACCCTATCCATTTGATACGAAGGGAGGAGACCTGAATTCACATTGCTTCTCCCCAAGCTCAGCAAAATAACAAGGATATTGGGACCAGTAAAGTTTTTTCCGAATTACGTGTTAACTCTCATCCTCAAATCTTGCACATTTACTTAAAGAGGACACATAATTATAAATACATGTGAAATGACTTCAAAATGATTTATATACATCCCAGTGAAACAACTGGAATAGCAAAATTTTCTGTAAAAATAATATTGCCCCCTGGATGAGAAATACTCCTATTGAGTAAACATTAGCCTCCTAGATTCTCTTTTAGAAATCCCTCCATATAGTATTAGCAGTAACCACCTTCCATGATCTTGATTAGAAATCTCTCATAGGATTATCATTAGCCTCCTTCGATTTTTCGGGATTGGAATTCCAACATAGGATTAACATTAGCATCCGGTGAGTCAGAACCCCCATTTATCTTCTACTTATGGCAGCAACAAAAGAAAATCAAAACCTATACGCAAACTAGAATGGAGGAGATTTGAAGCTCGGCTTGAACTCGGTGATGAAATAGACATATACACTTCACTCACGTATGCATATAAACTGATCAAGCAAATCAGCACACCTAAGGAACCTTTGAAACCTACCTTCAATCTATCTTGTTCAAACATAACATATTTGAAAAAGAATTAGCTAAATCCTTTGTTCAAAACTTCATTATCAGCCGGCTATGACACATTGCCTGCAGCAAAACAAAAACACATATACATCGATTTTTGGAAAAAATAACACAGAATCACCAAACACATAGAAGAACTACCTAAAGCCATACATTCCTCCAATTCTAAATCAGCTGCAGGGTCTGATCAAATAACCTACAAAATGCTAAAACAATTGCCTCCCACTTTTACACAACCTCTGCTTAATATCATAAACTATCACTGACAAACAGAAACTTTTCCCAAATCATAGAAGCACAGTTAAATTATTTCCCTCCTGAAATTGGGCAAAGATAAATCAACTGATACAAGCCCATCACTCTGCCCAACACTACTTTAAAACTGACAGAAAAGATTATCAAAACTAGATTAGATTGGCACATCGAAAACACAAAGTCATCCATCCGCCACAAACTGGCTTCCTCAGACACAAGTCAGATACACACTCCACTCACGGATATATTCCTTGATAGCTTCCTTGATTTAATAACAGCTGTTAAGACACGTTGGTGCTCACTGTGGGTGCAGGGTGGCTTTCCATTGGCTCTATAGGGGAGAACAGGGATGAACAGATCATCTGGAGGGATGAGTGTGGCATGGGCAACACCAAAGTACATGTCGAGATTGTGACTAAAGTTCGCAGTGATGCGTTGGGCATGTCCTTTACCATATGGAGCATACTTGCAAGCCCAGGAGTACAAAGAATTCACATCAAAATACTGAAGTTCGACTCCCTGGTCTTCTGTTGCAAAGCTTGCATAAAATTCCGTCCTCCCACCGTAAAGGAAATCCCTTCCTCCAATTCGTTGTATAGGCTCGATGGATTTGTAGGGTCGAGCAAGAGGAGGGATTGTGCAGAGTAGCTGGTCAAACTCGTGTTCCCAGATAATGTTGAATGTGTAGTCTGGTAACAAAAGTTTCAGAGCACCAAGCCGATCCAGGTACGAGAGATAGGGCAGCAAAGGGTTTTCTCGTTAAACTCTGTATATCATCAGGTTTACAAAACGTTTTTCAAACGTGAAGCAAACAACCGTCGAATTCCCAGATGGTCATCTCGTGGCACACTCTATCCAAGCGATTGGAACCGACACGATGCTCACCTTGATGGGATTGGGCAGTCTGGATCTCCACCTTTTCTTTTTCAGCCATGTACTCGAGCCAAGCAAGAGCCTTGAGAGATTGGCAGTCATTACTGGCCAAGTACCCAGTGTATTTTTGGGCACAAACTTCCCACGAAACACTCGCAGACAGGCACTAGCAATGGTGAGGTTCTGGGGAAAATTCCAGGTGGAATTTTTCACCTCCTTTGCACAAGAATTTAACATTAGTGTTAGAGTAAAATTCCAACTCTCGCTGGAAATCCCACACAACTTCACTGGTTTTCACATACCATTCTTCAAATTCTTTCTTTACAGTTGGCGTCATGTCCTCGGATTTGAAGAACGACTGCTTCCAAATTAACTTCCACTTTAACTGCTTCCAAATCAAAGGTTTTTGAGAAAGACCATAGAGGTGCCTAAATAAAAGATAGGGTATCAATATAGGAATATACCAAAAATTTTCGATCCTCAAAGATGAGATCAGGTTGAAGGAAATGTTTATACTGGTAATTCAATATGAAGGTGGCGTTGGAACCTTTCAAATTATGTGCTAGCACTGTCACATTTTTAAACCTTTGTACCCCTTGTTGAACTTCAGCTAGCAGCCAGTCCATGATTTTTTCTACATCGTGAAATGAAATGTAGAGCCACTCGTCTCTTTCTTTATAGATTGCTACACCCAATATAGGTAACAAATATCCATTGGTTCGACACTACTCGACACTTTCTAATTTGCAAGGTTCCACGTACTTTGATTTGTCTAAACGGCAGAAATAGCGTTTAGTTGGATCGAACATGTCCATGCACTTTATGCACCGGTGTCGCTTCTTGCAAATGGAAGATAAATGTAGTGAAAAATATTGAGCTCCACGCAGGTAAACATGGTAGTCTGGGCAGTGAATGGGATCATCATGGTGGACAACACTGGGGGAAAGACACATGTTATAATTTCCTTTGCACACGTGACTGGGTTAGGTTGTCTTAACATGTATTCCTGAAGGCGACGTGTGACTCAAGGTCAGATTCTTGAAATAGAATTATTCAATGCCGTAAATCAATTGGTAGAAATTTGCATATTGGTAAATTTTATCCTAAAAATATTATACGTCGTTCATTATTCAGAACAAGGCGTGTGATTCCACAAATATTTATTTCAAAATTACACCTATAAATATTATTCGGAGCGAATTTTTAGTTATCAGGTTGTAAAAGTAATTCTTCTACCATTTATCTTTAATACATGGTCCCTTGCAAGACATGAAGGAAGTGTGAGAATAATTATTTCTAAATGCGATTTACAAGGATTTAAAAAAAAATTGTCTCAGAGCAAGGAGTGTAAATTGGAAAAAAAAACAATGTTTTAAAACATTTCTGTTTTTGCAACTTTCATCAGTAAAACGTGGTCCACAGGAAGGATGAGATATAATGTTGGAGCAGCGAATGAAATGTGGTTATAAAAATAAATCATTTCTACGTTAATTTACAAGAAATAAAAATATAATTTATTACTAAGTTAATTTACAAAAAAAAATAACCTCTATCCGAGCCAGAAATGAAGTTCCCTATGTGCTGTTTCAAAACGTTTTGCGATGTCCTTGAAAAAAGGATG
Source organism: Ryuthela nishihirai (assembly GCA_038380435.1). Classification (NCBI taxonomy): domain Eukaryota; kingdom Metazoa; phylum Arthropoda; class Arachnida; order Araneae; family Heptathelidae; genus Ryuthela; species Ryuthela nishihirai. The sequence goes on from JAWZYU010000002.1 coordinate 87,953,569, forward strand.
AAAATAAAAATGTGCGAAGAGGTTATAAATTTCTATACGCGATTTACAAGGAATAATACTTTCGTTGAAATTATTAAATCTAAGGTAAATGTGAATTACAAGGAATAAAAAAAAATGTTCATTCAATTTTAAAGAGCTCATCTGTCTTTAAGCACTCAGAAGTATAGTACCCATGGTGTAGTGGATAAGAACGCTGATAATTGTGAGGTCGTGGGTATAGCCCGGTTGTGGAAGACAGGCTATTTTGTTAAAGAGTGGGCTGCACTGCAGTACTTTGCGAAAACTGATGTCAAAGACCTGGACAAGTCTGACATGATGATTACATCATATTTCATGGACTTTGCGTTGTAAAGTAAATGGGTGATGAACCGAAGATTGAGTTGGACTTGGTAATTTCAAAATAGTTGTCTTTGAGTGACGATGCAATCGTGAGAATATTTCGAGGGTGATGACGTCAGACGGTGGGTTTGGGACTTAGAATAATTTGGAGACTTTAGAGTTGTTTACTTTACGATGGGTTTGGGTGGGTCAACTAGGGGGTCTTTAGGGGATGGCGTCAGAAACCAAAATGGTGGACGAACGCCAAAATCGGAGGACTTTGTGGTGAGAGTGATGTCGTCATAATCCAACATGGCGGGCGAATGCCAAAATCAGGGGACTTTCCGTAACCAGGTGTGACGTCACAGCGGCACGTGACTGGAAGTTGGTTTGACCGTAACGCGTGACTTTCGGGACGTTTCAAGGTCAAATATTACAGAGTGCAGTACCACTGCTCTGGTGGTTGGAATATTGTTTTAGTGTTTCATTATCATTCATCAGAGGTTTTTTGTACATGTCCTTACTGTTTCTTTTGCCTACATAGGTGTGTGAGCTTCACTTTGCACCATCTGATGTCGAAAGAGAAACCGGAATGTTTGACATGAAAACTGGGATAAAGTTTACGACTCCTTAAATATCACTCATGAGATTTAATATAATTCAAAACCTTAGGTTTAATAATTTCAATCATTTTTGAAATTTGATATCAGTGGTTGATAGTTTAAAAAAATTTTTCATTATCCAGTCCTCCAGATTGTCCTAATTTCACCTAAGGCAGATAACTTTTTTAAATTTTTAAGTAATTTATTTAATCGTCTTTATTTATTTTCATTCATTTTAATATCTGGAAAACAAATTTCCACAAGCCAGTAATTAACCTGGATCTTCTATGAAACATGCTTTTTCATTTTACATATTACATGAGTCTTTGAATTGTTCATCTGCTTGTGCACTTGGCAACGCTCTATCTTGAAGTCCAAAACATTAAAAAGACTGTTAAGAAATATGATGTTTGGAGGGAAGTTGTGATGCCCCATCGTTCACTTTTGCTTTACCTTAACCAGTTTTTGTTTAATTTACGTTATATTTATCATTTTGGGGATTTTTTATTTCCTTTTCGGCATCACAGCACTCGTTTTCAAGTTTCTAGGAGTTGCGTACGCGCAACTCCGAACTCCCCGCCGTAACCGTTAAAGCGCGTGCCAAGGACACGCCCCCTCTTGCGTCATAGCTTGCGTCCGTCATTGTATGCAAATGTCTTTCCCGGCATGCGCCGGTCTTTTGTCAAAACCGTGCCCTGCGAGGCACTTAGAGGATTTAGCATTTAGGATTTTGTCACTTGAGCTTTGAGAGCAGAGAGATGTAGTAAGGTGCGTAGCACCGTGCGTGTAGCACAGATTTTAGTTTCTTCATTGATGTTCTTGGTGAGTTACTTATTTTTGGAAATAAATCTATTTTGTTATGTTACAAACTTTTGAGTCTGTAGTTTTTATCTTGAGCAACGCTGATTTAGAATCTTTTTTGCATTAACTTTTATTTGTTAAGATACATTTTGACTCTCACTTATGATCGCTCACTGGCATTAGAACCCTAAATCAACTTATTCTACATTTTTGGCAATTTGTTAACGATTGCCTGGCGCCCGTTAAAGCTATCCGGAGCATTAAACTTTAAGTATTCTACATTGTTTGGAGCGTTACAGAGTCACATAAAAGAAGTGGCGCAACGAACAGGGACTCGCCAGTATTTAAAGATAGTAATTTTTTTGAGCTCAATAGTGGTATATACTAGTTGTAGATTTAACGGCAGCTTAAGCCGAGAATTTTTGTTGAGCAAGTAGCTTAACTTTTGTGTATATTATTCAAAGGTACTGAAGTTTCAGCTTTGATATTGCTGAATATTTAAGATTGTTGTATGTAATGATTAGAAGTGTCCGGACACACAAGTACGTAGGACGATAAGAAATTTTTTTTACAAGCAAATTTATTTTTTGTAAAGCTTAGTTATAGCTTTATTATTGTTGTATAGCAGTACCTTTGAGCGCTGCTCAAGATAAAACGTTTTCAAAATTTCCAAAATTCCAAATTTCAGCAGACCGCTAAACATGTCTGCTAACAGTATGGCCGATTCCGCCATAATGACTCCCGACATAGAAAGAGTAAAGGGTAGATTGAAAGATGTAATGATGGAAGCAGAAGTGCTAATGAATCTGCTTGATGATAATCGGGAGAAAAGGGGAACGACAACAACCCCTAAATTTGCTGACAATGCTACGTCAGTTCACCAACGAAGAAACTTTGAACGTAAGGTTCCATTTTCTGTTCCGTCAGAAGCAAGCGATAGAACAGAGTATTTTCAACCGCCACAACGACAATTTGCCAACCCATCCATTAACTATAGTCCTTATGTAAATTGGCCTTTACCTGGTTCGACGGTTCGAAACGTCCGTCATCGTGGACATTTGTCAAGTCCATGGAGGAGCACTTCCGTTTACATGAAGTGCCAAGCAACAAAAAAGTTGTTTTAGCAGTATCTTGCCTAATTGGATGTGCTAAGCAATGGTGGAATAACATAGGATGTCGTCATGGCATAGAACTTTGGGAAGAATTTAAAAATGAAATCATGGACATATATCCGGCTTATAATGATTTTACAGAACTAGCTACAGAGTTGTTTTCACGAAGACAAAGGGAAAGAGATGACATAGAAAAATTCATATGGGGTACAGTAGAATTATACCAGCTGTACGATGCTAATGCCGCTGAAATTGATATTGTAAATTGCATATTGTCTCAATTACTTTTGCCCATCCGAGAATACCTAGAAATACGAAACGTGAATTCCGTGTCCAATTTAGTAAAAATGGCTCGGCAATACACTGCAAGAAGAGAATCTGCAGCAAATACACATAACCAACAATGGATGCCATTCCCGCCAAAGCAGCGATATCAGGTTGAGTCGCGTAGAATGACTCCCGCACGACCGCAATTTACATGGTCCCGACAATTTGCGCCGAACGCGCCAAGAACTATAGAATATGAACGGAGTAGAGACTTTTTGCCACGTCAAGCTTCAAACCATAACACTAGACCTAAAACTTTGGTTAAACAACCTCAATCTTTCACTTGTAACTTTTGTGGCCGACTGGGACATACTGAAAATTTTTGCTACCGAAGGAATGAAAATTCGGGAAACTTTCATCGGGATCTTTGAAGCGAGAGGCCAAAGTTCCTCAAGAAAAGCCCTCTCATGAGTTATACCTTGCCACTATGGCTTTACCTTTTGTTACTGATTGCCACGAAGTAACTAAAATAACAGATCAACACGATACAGAAGTCGATCTTCAGTTTGCTAAGGAACAAGTTTGCGACGATAATAATGACGAATGTCAATTGACAGTGCAGCCGCGGTCCCGTGGACTTTTTGACTTACCTTGTGGTCCAGAACAGATTATTTCAGAAGCACCTATAAAATGTCCCGTTAGTGCAAATAATGAGTGTTTAAATAACGAAGTTTGTGAAGTAGAAGAATCGTATGAGGAAGCCGTTTTTGAAAAGGTTTTTGAAGTAGAAGTTTTAAAAGAAAGTAATAATAATGAATATAATTTTGAGTGTGATTTAAGTGAAGAAAAAACCAACCAAGAAGTTGTGCGACAGCAAGTATTCCTGACAAGTCTGGAGGTCCTCAACTATTAAAGCGTCATTTTGAGGCAGACACCATTAAGCCTAGAAAGTACGAGAAAAGGTTCTTCAAAAATCCGCACGGAGCAACGGAAAGCCGACGAAACGACCAGAGCCTGCAGAGCGACAACCGGCAGCGAAGCAGCGAACATCGGGAAGATGACGTCACGAGAGAGCTCTACAGCGACGACTTGACTTGAACGAGATCTTCAGTAACAACTTTACGTGAAGCCACCCAACGACGACGGAAGGATGTTATCGGAAACGGACTAGATGATTTATCGCCACGGAGTGCCAACAATAAAATTTAAGTATATTTTTCTTTCACTTGGCACTTGATTGAGTTATAAAATGTTTTTTTTTCTGGAATAGATGAAGACGAAGAAGAAGCCTTATTGTGAATTATATAGTTAGCGATGTTTAATTTTTTGTTGAAACTTTAGAGTTCGATATTTATTTTTGAAAAGGGAAATTTTTGTAGTTCGAGTTTATACTGTGTGAATTGAGTTTTTTTTGCATTCTTGTTCATCGAGGTTCTAGTTATTGTATTTACGTGAGTTAAAATGTATTTTTGTAGATTTTTTTCAGCTGACTGATAGCTGAAAATTTTGTAAGTCGATATTGGAAAGTTTAGAAATTGTAAAATGTTTCTGGATATGAATGAGAAGAGTGAAAGAGAATTAGTGATTTAAGAATTTGTATTGTAAAATAACGTGCATTCCAAAGTGAATTTATGTAAAAAAGGAGATTCATGTAAAAGTTATTGGATGAAATGTGATCATCGTATATTATAAATTATTTACACTCTTTTTTCTTTATTCTTAGATACGATTTATGTATATGTGTTTAAATCTGTTCAGTGTCATCAGTGATATTTATGTGTCAATGATACGTAATTTTTGTGGATGACATTGACAGTATTTATTGGTATATATAGATGATGACCATGATGATGACCATGATGATGATTGCAGAATTTTGTTTTTTTTTGTGTACCGTTTTGGAGCTGTCCCCAAATGGCATAGTCTGATAACAGAGTTGTTATCAGCATAACTCCTTTGGGAGGGGGACGTTAGCTCTGAAGGGGGAGGTAATTAATGATTTTTTTATTTCAGCTAGATCGCGATTTCTGTGAATAGGAGAATTAGCGGATGATTACAATCCCGCTTGTTTGTAAATTTTGAATTTTCTTAGCTTTGCGTATTTGAATGTAATTAGGAGGAGATAACGGTGTTCGAATACCCGTTTTTTTATGTGATTTAGGAGAAGAATTAGCTTTCACGAATTTTTATTGTGGTTAGGGGAAAAGCGGAAGTTATTACCCCGCTAACAACAAATGTAATGAATCACTTTTTCTTTTCATCTTTTTAACATTTATTAGACTAGGAGTTCATTAACCTTATTTTCTGTACAGTTCAAGATATGCCAATTTCGAGTTTGTATCAGAATGTGATACTAGTTAGACCGATGATGCTAGTATACAGTTAACTGTCACAGCCACTGGTACGTAAGTACCCTAGGGTAGCTGTTAAACACATATTTTTGTTAGGAGGAAAAGGGAGGAGGTACCTTTGGTTGTGCTGGAAAATTGTGTCAAAGTAAGAATAGTTCATCGTATCCAAATTTGCGCTAGCATACTTCTACTTATTTATGTTTAGCCATGTGTAAATGACGTAAGATGTGTCCTTTATTCAAAATTTGCTCGTCAAAATTTGTTAGGTCAATCATTTTGACTCCCTTTGGAAGGGGGAGTTGTGATGCCCCATCGTTCACTTTTGCTTTACCTTAACCAGTTTTTGTTTAATTTACGTTATATTTATCATTTTGGGGATTTTTTATTTCCTTTTCGGCATCACAGCACTCGTTTTCAAGTTTCTAGGAGTTGCGTACGCGCAACTCCGAACTCCCGACCGTAACCGTTAAAGCGCGTGCCAAGGACACGCCCCCTCTTGCGTCATAGCTTGCGTCCGTCATTGTATGCAAATGTCTTTCCCGGCATGCGCCGGTCTTTTGTCAAAACCGTGCCCTGCGAGGCACTTAGAGGATTTAGCACTTAGGATTTTGTCACTTGAGCTTTGAGAGCAGAGAGATGTAGTAAGGTGCGTAGCACCGTGCGTGTAGCACAGATTTTAGTTTCTTCATTGATGTTCTTGGTGAGTTACTTATTTTTGGAAATAAATCTATTTTGTTATGTTACAAACTTTTGAGTCTGTAGTTTTTATCTTGAGCAACGCTGATTTAGAATCTTTTTTGCATTAACTTTTATTTGTTAAGATACATTTTGACTCTCACTTATGAACGCTCACTGGCATTGGAACCCTAAATCAACTTCTTCTACATTTTTGGCAATTTGTTAATGATTGCCTGGCGCCCGTTAAAGCTATCCGGAGCAATAAACTTTAATTATTTTACATTGTTTGGAGCGTTACAAAGTAATCAAAACTGGTTGTCATCTTCATCAGCTAGCATGTTAGCCTTGCAGAAAGTAATGATACAGTGTGATTGAAAAGTATCCACAACAACATAGCACTACCTATAAATGATTGTACCACATCAATACAATGGTGAGAAATACACTAACACATCTAGGAATGGTATGTGAGTGTGTTTCCCACTATTATCTTTACATCTAGAAACTGGTTAGCTTTGTTGTTAAACACTTTGCAATGCTTCAGTGGAAATTTATTACACATAGCAGCAATAGCTGTTTTCAGTTTCTTTAAATATATTCTGCTAATGTGCGGTGACTTTTTGATTGCATGCTTGTTATTTCAATCAATAGTTCATTGCTTTGTACTTCGCATTTATTTCTCAACATTACATGAATCACAGTGATTAGGCAATTGCTTGTTGTTGTTTGTTTATATTAAACAGTGGTCAGCCCTCAGCCTAGTGCTTTTAACATTATCAGATCTACTAGATTTTACCGATTTAACATTTCTTGTGTGGATAAAGCTATGATGGAAAGAATTCTCTGCTGCCCTTTTTAGTATTTTTTTTTCTTAATTTTGGTTTTAATTTAAGGTAAAAGCTATTTCTTCCGTGTAACATTTGAGTGGACTTTTGCCAATTTCACAATATATTCCCACTATCCTCATATGGCTGGGTCTCTACTGAAGATAAATTACGTTTTTTGTTTAGACTGAGGAGATTTTCTTCGACGTATTTATTCATATTTCAAGGAAGATATCACTCTGAAGTTAACGTCGATCAATTTTAGAGGTAAAATTGTCTTGAACGGGGTGGGATACCAACCCACGACCTCCTGATAATATGTCAGGTGCTTTGGACCACTGAGGTAACGGCAGCTGATCAAGATCTCCTCTAATTGATGCTATGAACTTTTTATCTTCTATTATTATCTTCCTTAATATATGAAATAAATATGTCGAAAAAAATCTCTTCAATCTAAACAATTGTATACTCAGAATATACTTGCCATCTTCATGACATACTCTCATCGTTTCTTGATGCTGAGAGCAGCTGGGACAAATCCTTCATGAGACACAGAGAACTGTGTAGTATTGGTAGAAAGTTCATAGCATCATTAAAGGAGATCATGATCGGCAGCGAGTTGCTTAGTAGTTCAGAGCAGTTAACATGTTATCAGGAGGTCGCGGGTTCGTATCTCACCCGGCTCAAGGCAATTTTACCTCTAAAACTGATCGATTGATATTTTTCTTAATGTTTTGTATTGTCTTTAAATTGTTTGTCAATGTATAAAATACTTGGGGGTGGATGATTTGTTTGGAGAGCTATTCAGCACTGGAATGGGGTATGACAGCATATTCTTTCCAATCCATTTCACTGCTTATAGCAAATAATTATGCTCTTATATATGTACTTAGTGTGGGTGTAAAATTTACAATTTTCTGCAGGTTATGGATGAATTAATTTGTACTTAGTGTGGATGTACTTAGTGTGGATGTAAAATTTACAATTTTCTGCAGGTTATGGATGAATTAACATACCACCAGTTTATGGATGAATTAATTAGCAAATATAACTGTTCTAGTGATTACCGCACTTGACCACTATTCCAGAGGGCATGTCTTTCTGTTCTTGTGTAAATATTTGTATTGTGTACGAAAAAACCAACGAAAGCTTACCTGTCATCTCAGTCATTTAAAAAACGTTCTAAGTAAATTATGGATAAAAATTTCTGAGTATTATTGTTTCTAAGTTTTCTACTTATAATATATCTGTAGCTTTGGTTTTTGTAAATGCCATGGGTGATCTAGGAAGTGAATTTATTCCTTGAATTTTTTCTTTAATGTGTATGCATAGCTTGTGGCTTCTGTTGTCTTGCAAATGTAGGATTGTTTTTTATTTTCAATATTGATTGCCAATGGGTGATAAATATGCTTATAATGTAGCCTGGTCTACTTATCAATAAGGCTTTCTGATATTTTTGCTTGCTTAATGAGGTTTCTGTATTCTTGTGGATGTCAACATCTACTTGGAGGCAGATGATTGGACATGTTCTTAGAATCCTTGTATTAGTTCTGCTGCATATTTTCTTCTTTCAATTCTTTGTTAATAATTGATTTAACATTGATAGTGAGTTCAAACAATATTAAAAATTTGGTGTAAGGATATCTGTTTACAAAGGAAATATCCCCTGTTGCTCTTAGTATTTGAAAGTATCTTCATCAGATATGGTAGTTAAGATATGCGCAATACATAGCGTGATCATTTAATAGATGGACAGAAGCAAAAAATTAAATTAAATATCATCCTCTGAATCTTCCTGGCATTTGTATTTCTCAAAATACTCTCCCTTGAAATTCACACATTTTTGCCATCGTTGTACCCATACATTAAAAATGTCTTTGAAGCCATTTTTCGAAAGCGTGTGAAGTGTTGTAGTTGTGGCTCTGCAAGCTTCGTCGTAGGATGCGAAATGTTTCCCTTTCAAAGCTTTCTTCAGTCGTGGAAAGAGGAAAAAATTTCAGGGTGCTAAGTCTAGGGAATATGGAGGATTTGGCAGAACCCCAGCACCTATGGTAGTGATCACTGGCTACACAATATTAGCCGTACGGGGGCTGGCGTTGTCGTGGTTGTTGGTTGGGTTAGGTTGTTTTACCTCTGAGCGGCACTTTTTTGCACACCATGGGCTAAATGGCCAGGTCACATGGACCCCGAAGGCTCAGAGAAGGTTGGGGGAATGGACCCACTGGAACAGCTGTTGGGAGACAGATGGTAGCCTCCCGTCAAGGCCATCCAGCGTGTTCTTTAACGTGCACAGGGTATGGCTCTCCCATACACGGGGCCACGGCTTAACGTCCCATCCGACGGACGGCGGCCTTTCCAAGCCCATCGGTGTCCCCTACTGACCGTGGGCAGGGCGGGGAGGCGTTGTCGTGATGGAGAAACCAAGTCACACCAGAAAGTTCCCGACGTTTTTCACGAATGGCACGCCAAGTTCGGTTCTAAGAACCTTCGAGTAAGCTTCTTTATTCATGGTTGTTCCACAAGGCACAAAATGAGTAACGAGAACACCTTTGATGTCAAAAAACACAAGAGTCATTTGTTTCCCAGCTGAACGAAAAACTCGAATTCTCTTGGATTTCGGAGAATCGGGATGCTGCCATTGACTCGTTGTTTTGTTTCGGGATCATAGTGAAAGATCCAAGTTTCATCGCAAGTCACAATTCGACTCACGAAGGTTGGACCCTGGCTTTCAAAACGACTAAGCATCTTCTTGCACAGCTGTACCTTTTTGTTTTTGTTCTGGATTCAAACTATTTGGAATCCATTGAACACAGATTCGTGACATTTTTAGATGGATTTTTACAATCGCGTGAGCGCTTCCGTATAGAAACACCTCTTCACGATGTGTTATTCGTCTGTCTTCATTCAGGATTGCCACGGCTCTTTCGATTTGCTCAGGAGTTATTGAGGAAGAAAACTGGCCGGGTCTTGGGTGATCGGCAACAGATTCGCGTCCTTCTTTGAATCACCTATGCCGCTTAAAAATGGCAGACCTACGAAGATAGTCATTACCATAGGCTTCACTCATCTGTTCAATATTGGCAGCAGCACTTAGGCCTCGCCTAACGCAATAACGAATTACATACCGCTGTTCCGTCTCAATTTCCGACATTCTGAACGAACGTCTATAACACGCAACTCGAATCACGATCTTAACACAACAGCAGTTGACGCCAAATAACCTTGGCAAGTGGAGCCTCCTTCAGGGAGTTCAGGGTGTTGTAAATATGGTGAAATTAGCCTCCAAATAAGGGGCTCCCTACACCAGTCACAAAAGGGCGAGATAGCGGATGCAGAAGAAACTGCCTCTCAGCAATCTCTCAAAGCAAAAAAGAGTATTTATCAGGAGAAAGAAAAATAGAGCTCATAGTCGGGGGGGGGGGGAGGGGGGGAATAAGGAACCTCGGAGAAAAAATCTAGTCAGCTCAGTGTGTCTAGCAGTCCACAAATTGCGAAATGAGGGAGGCCAACTGATTGAGGATCGTCAAAGTTCGAGGTCGAGTTTCCTCAGGAAAAGCGGATTCAATACCTTCTATGAGGCCCTGTGGCAGGCAGTAAGAGACTGGGTAATCCACAGTTACAGGGATACCCAGAATGGAGGTGGTGCACAGAAGCTTCTTGGCAAGGTCAGGAGAGCTGACCTTGACGAGAAGGCTTCCTGTCTCCAAGTAAAAGGAGTCCACAATCCGTACCCCGAGGATCTTCACAATCTCTGTGGAGATGGGGTTTGGATTGTAGGAGCTCATGAGACGAGAAGAGGCCGAGGTCACAATAAGAGAAATAGGCTGGGTGCTCTTCCTCTTATGGTTGACCACGACAAAGCCGTCATCAGAGTCCGCAGGCAGCTTCTGATCGACATCCATCAAATTGGAAATGTCGATGAATGGCTGTTCAACCTCAGGAGTATCTGCTGGGGAAGAGCTGGCAGAGGAAGGGACTGCAAAAACATTGTCATTTACGCATGACAGTGCAATAGCAGCACCAGCCACAGGGGCCCCAACAAACAAAATCGAGGCCGTGGACGCCGAGGTGACGGAAGAAGAGGTAGCTGGGGCACAGCCACTGGTGGAAAAGGTCTCTCCATTCACAGTAGAGGAGAGGCCCGGCCCTTCAGAAGAAACACTTGAGGGGCCTGAAGGTGGGCAGGCCGAGGGAGGGACAGCTATGACACTGTCATTTTCAGTTGACGGTGCAATAATAGCATCAACCGCGGGTGCCCCATGAGACAAAACAGAGGCTGTGACGCTGTGTAGAAGGGAGAAGCAGTAGTTGGGGAAGGGCTGGAGGAGAGGAAAGAGGTCTCTCCACAGACAGAAGCAGAAGTGGAGAGGCCCAGCCCTTCAGAAGAAACGCCTGAGGGGCCAGCAGCAGGAGCACAGGGAGACCGCAAGAGAGTCTTACCCCTGGGCACTGAGAGAGAGCGCGAGGGGCAAGACACCTTGTCAGGAGAACCAACAGAAGTTCTCCTCTCCCTGGAGTAAGTCCGCAGGGCCCTCTGAGGCAAGGCACAGGAAGTCTTTGCCGCATGGGCCGCGACACTCTAGGGACATTACGCTTAGCAGGAGGGTCTGAGGGCACAGAGTCAGGCGAGCTCACAGACCCTCCTTTCTTACGCTTATATCCTGGGGGTGTACGAATCATACCCAGAGTCTAAGCAAGAGTACGAAAAAAAATTTAAAAAACTACAGTAGAATAGAAAAATTACTTACCAGAGGCAGCTGGAGAAACCAGCTGCCTTTGGTAAGGGATTTTTCTATCTTCTTTTTCTTCGCAGCTGTCACGCACAGCGCCATCTAGTGTCACTTTGGAAAAGGTTTAAAAAAGCTCTGCAGAAGGCCAAGAATGGAATGATGTTTCTTTTAAATATGTTCCCAGGCATGTTACAGTACATGCTCTTTACAAAATAGCAAAACATTTTTTTCTGTTCTGTATATTTTTGACCCCTTACAAATTTAAAGTTACTTTATCGACTTTCTTTGGGAAGGAATCTTATTAAGGGCCTACTGGTGTAGTGTATTTTTGCCACTTGATCAACATTTATTTAAATGACATCTAGATATTTTGCAATACTTCAATTTGATTTGCACATTTGGAGTATACTAAATCATTTAGAACAGCCGAACAGCTCTATAAAAATATAAGAAAATTTCATATGTTAATTCTATCTATTCAATGATAGTAAATTGTTCAATTGTTGACATATATATTGGTTATAGTATTTTATTTTTATTTAATTCAAAATCCATGAAAGATTTGAATTAAGTCATGATTAGAATAACATGATTTGAAGAAGAGTTTATAGAGAATTAATATTATATCCCTATATCAAAAATGTTTTAGAATGGTTTTGGCTTTTATATACATTCCACATTTGCGAATCGTCTGCCATGATTTTGTTTAATTCTGAGGAAGTTTTTTTTGTTCTGCAAGACAAATCTTAATTGTACTAGCATAAATTTCATCATGTTTCCATGTGTCTGATTTCTAGCTGCTTTAATAAAGGCATTTTTGATAGTTGAATTTTGCACGTTCAAGTTTGGCAATGTCATTTAACGTAAGTTGCTGATGATGCTACAATTCTACTAATACTGATTATATATAGCTGCAAATTTCACAAGTTAAATCTTTTCTTATTACCAATTTCTTATTACAATTTCTTAAAACAAATGTATTGTTTTTATTTCACAATTGACTCTCTGGTTCAAACATTTTAAGTTCCATGTTATAAAAGTCTGCATGTTTGCTGCCGTGAAATTTTACCACATATTATATACTCAGTGATTTTTGAATTTTGACCACCCAATCTCATGTTATGTCAATGAAAAGGTAACTTCAAAATTCTGCAACTTCTGAAATAAACATTTCATGGGAAAATGTGACTCAATATATATAAATAAGTTAAAATTCTATCTTAATTTTCTATATTCCAATAATATTTATTTAGTATTTAAAGAATCTTCGCTTGACTACTGATCTGTGAGACCTGGGTTCGAGCCCAAGGTTCCCATCGTTTTTCGTGTGGTTTTTCTGCCGAGGTCGTGCCATCTTCACAGACCTTCTGCTATGGCGCATAAATTGACAGGCACCTGTCAGACCTCTGTGGCAAGTAGCTGCTTGAGGAATTATTTATTTTTTATTTCGTTTATCAACAGCTTAAACAATAATGCCCATTCTACAGAATTGGTGAAAATTGAAAAAAAAAAATTGTTACACATTCTGATAAAACTATGTTAATAACATTCTGATAAAATTTAATATGAGGATATTGTTTTAAAATTATCTTATTTCAACTAAATTCCCAGATCAAATATTTTTAATAGCTATTGTTCATATTAAATATCCGAGTTTCCATAATTCTTTAATTTTTAATGAAAATAGATTTAGATAAATTTCATTCAGATCTTTAATTGATCTTCATTTCCTTTTTTTTTCATAAAAGTTTATTTTAAAAGTTACAAAGTTTTGAAATTAGCTTTCAATTGACCTAGCTTGGAAATAAGTTTCATAAACACTGAGTGAATATGGATATTTCAATGTGACCTTTACATTGTATGATACTCGTTGGATTTTATATTTCTGTTCTATTTTGAATCTGTTCAAACCTTTTGACTACATGCATTTTGATGTTGTTTTCATGTTACTTCAGATTTTTTTCATTATTAAAGTTTATTTTCTAAATGTTATTATGAAAAATAAAAATTCTAATCTTATGTGAAGAAATCAGTTTTAATATGCATTAGTGTGAAAAAGTATGGGAAAGTAGTTTTTTTTGTTGTTCTTTTTATCTAAAAGTCATATCGTGCTAGAAATATTTTTTTATCAATGTGATGCATTTTGAAAACATAACTTTCGTATTAAACTATTAAAGAAATCAGCAATTGTTCAACTGGAATTAACGGAATATCTTAAAATTTTCCTTTCCAATTTAAATAATATTGCACAATTTTAAGTTCCTTCATATTGCTTTAAAATTCTGCCATATGATTGTTGAATTTTTCCTGTTTTAATTGCACAATTTTCTTAAAAATAGAGTAAACAATTATGTAAAATATTTGTCTCATTTTAATGTATATCCTATATATATTTATGAGGTGTAAAGAGAGATATTGATTCAGACTATAAATAAAAGTATTTTTAATGCCGAATTTGTTAATTGTTTTTCTTAACATATGCAATATTTAAACATACTGAATAGCTGTCCCATGGCCGAGTGGTTAGCACGCTTGTCTATTGATCTAAGTGGACCTGAGTTCGAGGCGCGGGTAAGGCATGGATGTATGTGCTGTTTCTTCTGCTGAGGTCCTGCCATCCTCTGACCTTCTACTCCGGCATATAAACTGACAGGCTCCTGTCAGACCTCTGTGGCAAGCAGCTGCTTCAGGGGGTATAATTTTTTTATTTTTACATATATGTTTTCATTAAATAACGTTTTAGACCTTTTTATATATACATATAATGTGACAAAAAATAGATGAATGTGTGTTAAATATATATCGCACTTCTAGAATCCTTTAAGAGCGAAAATTTAGTACCTGTTCAATACAGTGATTGATCGTTTGCGAAATTAGTTAAAAGGTTTGAAATTTCCAAACGTTGAAGGATGGTATTAAAACTATCTGGATAATCGGAAACGGTAAATAATCGTTTATCAATACTAATCAAAGCAAAAAAAAGTTATCCCTTAAAAAATGGAATGTAAATAAAAGGGGGAAAAGATTTATATTTTTATTTATTTGAAATCAAATTATTTTTTTAATTATTTGAACACAAATTATTTTAATGATGACACCGATGTATTAGTGAATATTTAGAAGGTCAAATGGAAAGTTCTATTAACAAGGATAAGCTACCTCTGATTCTATTCTGCCAGTAGTTCCGTCCACTAATGCTGACGTCACAAATGACTGCTATGGCCTTCTCCTCTAGGTGGTGTTGGCTCAGTCCTGTCTGCGTATCTCTGGACTGGCGCGTTACTGATTAAGCCAATTCCTGCCCCTCACAGTAAAGTAATGTCTAGTAAATTGGTTCCCAACAATTCGCACTGTATCAAAAACCGACTTTGATTACACAATGTTATTCATTACTTTTATATCACTTTTCGCTTGTCATTTTCCAGTTTATCGGTTAGCTTACGGATTTATTAAGGCATTAATAAAATATTATTATTCGCTTTTTTCGACTATCCCAATAGCTTTAATAACCTTTTCTTCTTCTGCATATCTCTCTGTCTATCGGTAAATCAAAAACATATATAGAAAAAGGCAAAAAAAAAAATAAAATGTAACGTTTTCAAAGTTATGAATAATTTTTAAGTGCTAATAAATGCCAATCCATTCGACTTCGACATCAGCTGCTGGCTCCAGGAGGGAATATCGGGATGAGAAACCTGACTGATCTTTCCTACCCTGGACTAGTGTCGTCGTTCAACGTATTTCATTATCTTTGCTTAAGTAGAATATGAAGAAAAAAAGCATCAAGATATACAAGAGGTCACCGTTATCCGTTTACCCGCATACATGGGGCCAAATTATTGAGGACTTCTATATAAAAATTTCTCGCAAATTCGAGAATCACATCCGTAGAACAAGAATATTGATGATAATGTCATTTCAGCAGAAAATACTTAAAAACTAAAGGTCTAAGAGGCCTTCTGGAAAATTCATGATCATTATGCCAAAATTGAACTTTGGCTACGAGATATTTCGTCATGGTATACTGCAATTATACAGGTAAAAATGCGGGCTGGAAATAAGCAACTTTAAACTCGTTCTTTGCGAAATACAAACCTGTCATGGAGGAACCTGAACCTCAGGCAGGCCTTTACAGTTTTGCCCGACATCCCGAAGAGTGGATTAAGAGAAAACAGCAGATGATCCCCTACTTATCCTGCCTCTCCAGCTCCTCTTCTGCTTAATTCTCTCCCAACATCAACTTCCATCCTTCCAATCACAATACTTTTGAAGGTCAGTAGTAGCATAAATGAGAGTTCTGGGCCAGTAAATGGGTCCAAAGAATTCTGTGAAAATCCATGGGAAAAGTTATGGAAGATGAGGTAAAAAGTATGTTTCTTGTGGTTTTTTGTGGAAATATATGTGAAAATTAGAAAAAACGGGGTGTTTTTTAGCATGTAAAAAACTAATTTAAGTTTTTTTTTGAAGACGAGGTTTAAACTAATTTGTGAATTAGTTTAAATGGATAGTTTGAAGTGAGGTGTGTATGAGATAAAATATGATGTGGTTTATTGAGTTATCGTACACTTCACTGGATTATTCGGTTCTAAAAGCCATGTAAATCGGTGTTTCTTGTGGGTTTTTTCTGAAAATATGTGTGAAAATCGGAAAAAAACCCGGGTGTTTCATGTGAAAAAAGTAATTTAAGTTTTTTGGGCAGACGAGATTTAAACCAATTTGTTTAACTAATTTTCAGAAAAAATGAGGTGTGTGAAAGAGATAAAAAACGATGTGATTTGTTGAGTTATCATATACTTCACTGGATTATTCGGTTGTAAAAAGCCAGGTAAATCGGAGAATTTGACAAAGTCAGACAGTTTTGAGAAATTTGTTTGAAACATATGACAAATCATCATCATCATCATCATCATCATCATCCTCAAGCAGCCATGGGCTACGGAGGTCCAACCAGACCGTGCAATTTAGTTCTCCAAGCAAGTCTATCCTGAGCTACATCTACTGCATCTGGCCACTGCACACCAATTCTAACAAGGTCCTGTTTGACATTGTCTGCCCACCGCATCCTAGGTCTCCCCTTCTTTCTGAGGCCTTTAGGCACACTGTTCATAACCCTATTCGCCAATCTATAATTATTCATACGGGCTACATGGCCAAACCAACGGAGTCTCTCTCTATACAATATGCTGCTTAAAGGAGGTTGCAAACTCCTTTGCCTAACCTCATCATTAGTTACAAAGTTGAACCACCTAATGCCCAAGATACTGCGTAAGCATCTGGAATCAAAAGCATCTAGTTTCCTGTTATCTTGTTTACAAAGTGTCCAAGTTTCACTACCATAACTAACCCTAGAAAGAACCAAACTATTATACAGTCTAATTTTAGTCTTTAGGTGTATACGCCTATTTCTCCACACTCTCCATATGTTCTTAAAAGTCCTGGCAGCAATCCCTATTCGTCTGTTAATCTCATGCCGCACATCACCATTATCTGTTACATAGCTCCCAAGATAATTAAACTGTGACACCTGCTCAAGACTGCAACCATTCAGATTAACTGAATCACAGCCTGCCTGACCAATTTTCACATATGACAAAATCAACCGGTAAAATGACTTTTTCGGGGGGGACTTTTTGATGAAAAGATTTTTGACTTTCTGATGAAAAGATAGACTTCGAATATCTATGAATGTATGAAAAGAGAGTACTAGATGGAAAAAAAATTATTTTAGAAATGAAAAGTGATTTCGGTTAATTTTTTAAACAATTAGAAAAAAAAATTCGAAGTGAAAAGTGATGTAGGTTTAGGTTAGAATAATTTATATAATAATTTTATATAATTTTATATAATAAATTCGAAGTGAAAAGTGATGTAGGTATAGGTTAGAATAATTTTGAGAGTCTGTGAAGTTTGTAAAAAGAGAAGAGTTTTATCGTGCTAAACGGAAATCAGTCTCCTCAAAAGAACGACGTGCTCGAGATTTAATTTCATTGAACTAAATCTCTTATTCACTGAACTTCAGCGTTGAAGCGGAAAAAATACTGGTTCGGGAACATACATATATTTTTTAAACGTGCAAATAGATGTAGATTTCGTAATGATGGTATTTAAAATAGTTTTTTTATATCAATTAAAAGTTTACCCTCTAGTGGTTGCAAAGTTGCTTTTCGTTCTGAGACAATTACGCAATATACGTGGTAAAATTCATTTGGTGGTCTATTTAATTTAAATCGTATTTCGATATCAGCAGTTGCTGATGATTCATATAGACGTGATTCGTATTTGCTGACATCGAATTGGAATATCGGATACAATTTCACAAAATCTTGGTAACTGACTTGTGTACCCGAGTCGATATCAATATTTTTTGCAGCTAAAAAGCTGTTGTAAACTCGCGCATAATCTAAACTGTTGGGTTCAAAGTTGCACTCGAATTCTTATTCAGGAAACTGTTTACTATTCACTCTGATTTGAATCCGTTCTAGTAACATGTGACCATATTGTTTCTAGTTTGATTATTTAATCGGTTAGACTTTTGTAAGACCTCATAAAGATGGACGGGTTTATTTTGAGTTGTAGTAACCCGCTAACTGACATGAGAGTCAATTCGAGTATCAGATTTGTACAGTTTGCACGATTTCCAAAAGATTTCATGTGGATTGCCGCTTGCTAACTTAGATTCTAGGTTTGCAAGTACCTGTAGTGATGGTTCCACATTTGGAATAAACCAAGATACGTGAGATATTTCAAATTTATACAACGTAGCCCCAACTCTCTGAATAATGTCTTTGTCGTCCCTTTTTTATAGTTTTATGGTATGTTTTACACCGCGAAACACTTTATCCACGTCTCGGCAGAATCCAAACAGCCGATTCAGTGGTAAGAATAAACTTACATTTTGACTATATTTTGTAATTTCATATCTGTCTGTGAATCCTTGATTGAATTCAGGATTTTTCTTTAACGCTTGTGCAAAATCCTTTATCTTATTATTCGTGTCCAGTTTATCTTCGCCTCCATCGTGCAAATACTTATTCATTTTCGAACTGTCTGCGGTATCTTTGAACCACATCACACTTGTGGCAGCACTGTGTGAAAAGTCTTCGGTAAAATCAATTAAATTGTGAATCGTGCTTGTGACTCCTGGCAATTCAATATCTTCCAATTCTCTGTTTTCTATATAATATTGAGCTCTCTTAAAAATGTTGTACCCGTTATTGACCATCGTAACTATATCATTGCCGCCGATATCAGATCCATCTAATTTCAGTATTTTGCCTCTGAGGATTGTGCGGATGTAGGAAAACGTCCATGTCTTTGGTAAATATTTAGTATTTTTCGAGATGTTTAACATTAACATTGGTTTCCCGATATTCTACGTACTCTTATTTTGTCGTGGAATTGTCGTGTATTGAGTCTTCGAACAAATTCCAGTAAGTAGCTTCAACGTTCATCCTATACTTACTTTATGATTCTTAGGCCATTTTCGTATAGTAACTGATTAAGAATATTTCTGCTCTTAGGGGATATTTTCTCGTTTTTTCGAACGATAGGCGACGGATTTGTATAAAACATTTTAATTCGCTTTCTCAGTATCTTCATCTTTATTTGGTTCTGATGTGTAACATATAAGTCACGTTTTCCTTGTTTAAGTCAATTACTTTATTGTTCTGATAGGTTACTTTCATTCTAACATTGTAAATGTAATCAGTTTTATTCAGCGGTAAATATATGGGGAAGAAAGGATGTGTGCCAGGCGGTGTTTGAAGCACGAAACTGTACAACACGTCGCTCTTCTGGTTATTGAGATAGGAAGATTCGACAATAGAACAGTGAATTAGAATGCGATCGACCCCTCTCGTTATGTTGGGTGGGAACTTTCCTTCGTTTTTTGTTGAATCGATAATTTTCGATTCGAACCCTAGTATTTCTCGCAACTTGCCTTCAGATAAATCTATTTTATATCGTCTGCCAAACGAAAAACAAATCTTAATGTGGGGAGGTTGCTTTCTAGTATTATAGGACTAGGATCCCCAAAGACATTTTTCAAAACATCATTAAATCCGTCTATATCGTACATTCCATTCGGAAAGTTATTTTATTCCATTTCCTTCCATTGAAGTATTTCAGAGTGTTATTGTTATATTTATCACTGATGTTGTACTAGGAATACCACATATTGCTACCGATCAGTGCTATCTCGTATTCACCATTGAGTGTGATCGGCGTATCATAATTAATTTCCAAATCTTCGGGGTTGTATGCCGTAATAATACAGGAATTGATAGTTATGAGTACCATCTTTATTAATATGGTGTAGTACTATGTAGTACTTATATGGTAGTTGTTACCAACAATTCATTCCGATCGTTAGGAGTTTGTTCAAACTGATACAATGCATCATATGGGCTTATGTTATTATTCCTTCGTTTAATGTAATAGATGCAATAGTAACCGCATTTTACAGAGTAATTTGTTTGAATTTGCGAATAGTTATACACGATCGGCTTTGAAGATGTAAGTAAATAGTGTTTTATTTCTTCTGGTGGCGATAAACCGAATGGATCAAAGTACTCGACGTAAGGTAACTTCGCATCATTGAAATAAGCTATCCAATGAATTCCCGAACCACGGGAAGCGTCAAAGTTCACTATACCATTTTCGTTCTTAAATATTTTTGTTGGCAAAGAATCGATAGAGTACACACCACGGAATGCTTTTTCGTTTTTCATTATTTTTGAGATATCTAAGTTACTTAATGGCTCTTTTTTTTTAAATCCCTGAGCTATTTGTTTTCCTGGAATGTACAAACTTTTCCCTTTCTTTTATTTTTAGATAAAGCCAGCTGCTCTTTGCTTTCCAGGAACGTATAACCCCTTTCCTAGAACTTTTTGTGCAAGCTTAGTACCAGCATATCCCGCAGCTCCAACTGCAGCTGCTTTTACCAATGCTACGAGTGCAGGTATTAAGATCGGCAGAAATCCACCTAGCTGTGTTTTACTGAAACGAAGTCGAACTGGCATTTTAGATTTTTTTCAGTTTAATGAATTTTTTCTTCGTCAGTTTCAAAGTATCGTTACCTTTCTTCTGTGGATCAATACTTAAAGTAATAGGATTCTTATTTACAAATGCACTCTTTAATTTTTGCTTTTGTCCAGGCGTTAAACTAGTTAGATAACTGTGATACATTATATTTTATTTTATAAGTATCACGTACTTATATTTTATATATAAAAATTAAGCATGTATTGTGTAAAGTGTAAAACTAAAACTTAAAAGGATAACGTTGAATATGTCACATCAGAGAATAAAATAGTAATGATGAGAGATAGATGCCGAATGTATGGAAAAATGAAATATAAATTTGTGAAACAGAAAGGAAAATTTGTAAAAGGTGGAGATATAGTAAGCTGGATTCAAGAAAAGTTTAAGCCACCTGAAATGCACATTCCAGGTTACTAGTATTGTGGACCGTTTACCAAACTGAAGAAAAGGTTAATGCGAGGAGATTCTGGTATTAACCGTGTGGACAAAGCCTGCAAAATGCACGACATTTCTTACAGCAAATCTACTGAAACTAAAAAGAGGCACGAAGCCGACCAAGAATTATTAAATGGTTTGGATGAAATTCAGAATCCGACTTTAGGAGAAAGAATTTCAAGAACGATAATCAAACCTATCATTAAAACAAAGAAACGGTTCGGTTTAGGACACAAGAAATAAGATGCTTTCTTCCGTTTACTATGACCCATTAATTTCCGGTATAAAAGATCTAATGCGCAAAACTGGATTGACGGAAAAAGAAGTAAAAAGATTTCTCCAACAACAAGATGTGTACACGTTACACAAACCCATTTATAAAAAATTCCAAACCAGACGGGTTTATGTCTCGAATGTAGACGACCAGTGGCAGAGTGATTTAATCGACATGCAAAAATTTAAATTTCACAATAACCACACGAATTACGTATTTGCCGGCGTATAGGACGCACCGGCGTATAAGACGCACCCCCTTTTTTAGACACATTTTTAAGGGGAAAAAAATTCCACATTGTTTCATGAATTTCCATAAAGATTTACTGTACTCATTTTAGAGTTATTTATGTATACAAAATATGTAACTAGGGAACATTTTAGTTAGGTACCTTTTAATGTTCATCCTCAAAACCCAGAAATTCATCTCCAGAACTAAATGAAAAACCACTTGAAGCCTCTTTTTCAGACTTTACAACTGTCTCATGTTTCACAGCATTCCATGAAGTTTTGACCCATTCACAAATCTGCAAAATGCTAGGTCTCTTCCTTCTTCCTGATGGTGTCACTTCAAAATCTGCAGACTGCATCCAACTGTTCCATTTCTCCTTCATTTAAATGGTTTATTAACGCAGACATCTAAAGGTTGAAGCTGGCTCGTTAGTCCACCTGGAATTACAGCTAACTGAGTTTTCAATTGGTTGATTTTATTTTTTACAGCTTCTGTTCTATGACTCAGAAACTGATCCCATACTAGCAAGTCAGGTTTCTTTAACAGTCCACCAAGACGCCTAGACCATACATTGTCTATCCACAACTTCATCCCCCCCCCTTCATCCATCCAGCCCTTAGGATGAACGTGCACAAACACACCTTTAGGCAGTTTTTCCTTGGGCAAGGTTTTCCTTTTGAAAATCAAAAGAGGCGGCAATTTTGTTCCATTGGCACAACAAGACAACACAACTGTGTAGTGCGTTTTCTCATGTCCACAAGTTTTAACAATAACACTTCTTGCACCTTTGGAATCTACTGTTTTGTTTGAGGGTACATCGAACGTCAGTGGAACCTCATCCATGTTTCCTATTTATGAAAGTTCAAAATTTCCACTTTTTCTTGCATTAATGACAATTTTATGAAACTCGATAATCTTGTCTTCATATTCTGTTGGCATCTTTTGTGCTATTTTTGTTTTAGTCCGCATACGTAAGTCATTTCTCTTCATGAATCTAGAACACCAATACGTCGATCCTGTAAAATCAGCGATGCCTCTGTTATAGTAGCTATCACTCTTGCTTGTTGAATAGTCATTTCTGTGGAAACTGAAAATCCCGAGCTTCGGTGGACTAATAACCAAGTTTTTAATTCTTCTTCTAGTTCCGGTCATTTTGCAATTCCATGTCGCAGATTATGTTTACTACGCATAGCTTTTTTTAGGTCTTCTTCCTGTCTTCTCCAAGTTCTTATCATCTTTTCTGTTGGCAGTGATCCGAAATTCCTCTCTGCTGCCCTGTTTCCGTGTTCTTTAGCATACTCAATCACTCGTAGCTTGAATGCAATATCATAGCAGAATCTGCGTTGTTTTTGAGCCATGTTTCGCAGCAAAAACATGAGAAAGCTTCTTCGGTACTAAAAGTTTACGTTTTGGTTGCCTTGAGGCGCTGTAATCGGTAACGACGCGCCATGCTCGCGCTTTTCGAAAAAATATGCCGGTGAAATGTGATCAGACATGCGCCCATTGGATGAATCGTAACCTTGAGGTGTCAGTGGATCTGAACTCTATTTTACTGGAATGCTCCCTCTATCAGTAGTGAAACATAAAATACATCACGCAACTTATTATTTTTACAGAACAAAAAAAATATGGAAACGATTTATTTGAAACCAATCTTTCAAAAAGGACAAAATGCAAAAGAATACTTATATATGTATATTGATATAAACCAAAGTTTTAGACTGAAATTTCAACTCATAATTTTGATTACCGGCGCATAAGACGCACCCCATATTTTAGGGGTATTTTGAGGGGAAAAAAGTGCGTCCTATAAGCCGGCACATACGATATACATTTTAACCGTGATTGACATTTTCAGCAAATTCGCCTGGGCAATACCTATTAAAAAGAAAACGGGTAATAAGATTACCAGAGCATTTGTAAAAAATTTTAAACAACGTAAGCCATCCAAGTTACAACCGGATAAGGGAAATGAGTTTATCAATAAAGAAACTCAAGCATTGTTTAACCAACGAGGTGTCCATTGGTTTGCCACAGAAAATGAGACTAAAGCTCAAATTGTGGAACGATTTAATAGGATGTGGAACTATTTCACTGCCAATAACACTAGAAAATGGATCGATGTCCTACCAAAACTCGTTAAGAATTACAATACTTATTATCACAGATCAATAAGAATGACCCCAAAAGAGGCAAGCTTCAGAAAAACAAAGATATTTTAATCTGTTTGGAAAAAGAATTAAATCTATTACAGCACCAAAATTTAAAATTGGCGACAGAGTAAGAATCGCCAAGTACAAGACACCGTTTAAAAAAGGTTATCTGCCCAATTTTACAGAAGAGATTTTTGAAATTGCTCAAGTTCTTAATACAGATCCCATAACGTATAAGATCAAGGATCTGAGAGGAAAACAATCATTGGTAGTTTTTACACCCAAGAAATGGTGAAATACGAAAAGCAAGATGACATTTATAAAGTTGAAACCATTCTGAAAACTAGAGTGAAGAATGATAAAAAATAGTATTATGTTAAATGGTTTGGTTATCATAATACATTTAATTCCTGGGTCAAAGAACATGATCTTTTTAAATAAAGCAAATGGAGATTCATAATTTTGACTTTGAAGAAGATGAGAAATTCTTGAACAGAAACGTATTAGCACCTCTCTGGCCTTTTAGACTTTTAATTGTGGTCCATCGGGTTCAGGCAAGACGAACCTTTTGTTGAACTTAATATTTAAATATCTCTACTATAATAAAATCTTTTTATATGCCAAAGATTTAACCGACCGTAATATCAGTTTATGCAAGAAATATTCGACGATTTGCACGAAATTTTGGAGAACACATTTGGCGAAAAATTATCAATTGCAACTTTCTCTTCCAGTAAAGAAGATATCGTCAAGGTCCCGACATACGAAATGGATCCCGACATACAAAATTTAATTGTTTTCGACGATTTCGTAACGGAAAGAGATCAAAAACTCATCGAAGAATTATTCGTCAGGGGAAGGAAAAAGAACATATCATTGATTCATCTGACACAGAGTTATTTTTCGACTCCGAAAGACATTCGACTACAGTGTAATTATTTTATATTCTTTAATATGCGGAACAAGAGAGAAATATTGCAGATATAAATGCATCATGCAACAGAAATCAGGAAAGATATTTTTATGCAGTTTTAGGAAATATGCAGTTTCAAAACCACACGATTTCTTATTAATCGATAAAAAAAAACCAAGCACATGCCTCTCAAGTACAGAAAAAACTTTGGTAAATAAAGATGAATTACTTGACAAAGTTTGGCGTCATCAACTCTGAGACCGGTCCCGAAAGAGGACCAGAGGGAATTCCAGGTGTCGGTTTTAAATTGACACACGATGGGGACTACGACATGAGTAATAAAAAATTGAGAAATGCCGCCAATCCCGAAGAGGGTTTGGACTCTGTGACAAAACAATATCTGCAACAAGAGTCTATAACACTGAATCACACGGGAAATTATGACGCAAATACTAAAAGAATATCGAACGTAGGCAGACCTATAGAAAATGGAGATGCCGCTACCATTCAATACGTTAATAATGCTTCTTAAATTTTTAGGAACAATCGCTACGATGCGCGAAACAAACAAATAATCAATGTTACGGAACTGGATGCAGATTCTGGAGTAGTTACAAAACGATATTTGGAAAAAAGAGCACTTTGCAATGACGATGACAATTACTATGCAAGCAATAAACGCATTAAAAATCTTGCAGAACCGATTGATTCATCCAATGCCACTACGAAACACTACGTCGACAACTTGACCACTGTTCAAAATAGTCCAATGAATACATTGGTTAGAAATAAAAATGGGCTTAACGTTCCACGAAGCATTGATTCGACGGGCATAGTTTCAATGCAGAAAAAAAACAAATCCTTGATATTGCCCATCCCGAGTCTGATTCTGCTGCTGTAACTAAGGGATATTTGGAAAAAGTAGCATTTACTGGCGAGGGTGTTTTTAATGCGAACAATAAGAGAATAGGAAATCTTGGGGAACCGAGGCACAACAGAAATGCGACAACAAAAAGTTACGTTGATGGCTTGACAAAGTTAGATCCTAACCCATCCAATTCTCTATTGAGAAATGAAATTGGACTTTTTGCGTCAAATGGGAGCAGTTTTAATGGCGATGCAAAGAGAAAACGAATTTCGAATGTTGGCACCCCAATTCTAAACAATGATGCTGCTACAAAACTATAATAAATAATAAAAAAATAAATATCCCCTCAAGCAGCTGCTTGCCACAGAGGTCTGACAGGAGCCTGTCAGTTTATATGCCAGAGTAGAAGGTCAGTGAGGCTGGCAGGACCTCAGCAGAAAAACGACACAAACAACCATGCCTTACCCGGGGCTCGAACCCAGGTCCCTTAGATCAGTAGCCAAGCGCGCTAACCACTCGGCCATGGGACGGCTTTACAAAACTATACGTTGATAAAAAAACTGTAATTTGCCTTACCTGTGGTGATAAAGAAGTGAAAAAAGACATATTGCAGTCTCATCAAATTATACAGATAAACACAAAATTCGACTTACTAACGCCACCTACTATCAAAGATAATTACCATCTATGCATTTCTAATGGATATATAAGCAAGGTAATCTGCTGCACAACAAATCCCTCTTTTAGTATAAATTATAGTATCAACTTGGACGATCGAAAATTCATTGAAGTAGTAAGACCACAAATTCAGTAGTTTTTTTCTGTTACTCCAGTAAACAAAAAATTTGACAGGGGTAGCAAGATTAGTGTTTCACTTGTTAGACACTATCCAGATCCAAAAGAAAGAAGAAAAGTGCCTGGAGGTCTTGTTTCAGACTTTCATTACTGGGTATATGTCTTTATTGCATATGAATAAAGATGAAAGATCTTAAGTATTATACATGAAATCTTGAAATCGCGAGCAACTACAAAATCGAAAATTGAAGACATTATTTTGGGAGAGAAACGAGTTAAGGAAACGCTCGAAGAATTTCACAAGCCAGTTGTCGAACGGTTAAAAGGTCTTGAAACTGTGCTTGGAGAAACCATGAAAAACATACAAGATGTAGTGAAAACTTCAGAGCCAGAAGAGCCCACTGAGATGCCAGAAAAAACGTTCGTTTATAATCCAGATTCCAATTTGCAAGATGAAATATTAAACCAATATAAACTAAAACTTCCGAGTGATATCTTACAGGCGAGAAACCCCATTCCTGAGCTGAAAGAAATGATTTACCAAACAATCGGGCATCTTCAGAAACTGGGGAGCAATGAGGCTACAGAAACCAAACGCTATGGTAGAACTACTGAGAAATATCGAATTATCGATAATCACATTGAGGCACTTAGAAAATATTTAAAGTCGATTAAAATGATTCTCACTGTAATAGAAAGTCAACAGTTTGGTTCTTGACTATACAAGAGTTTCCACGACATATGCGAAAAATTATCAATTTTGGTTGCCAGTAAACGAGCTGGAAAAACCAGTACAGAAGTATCAAATAAAATTGTCGAAATTTTCGATATTTTCCTAAAAAACGATATTATTGACAAAAAGTAACATAAAATTATGTTCAATAACATCGGTATTGTTTGGAAATTTATTCTTGGACACACACTATAGTCATGTCTATTTCAACTTCGGATTATGGAAAAAAATTCGATGTTTTGCATTATCGGACCATGATTTTTAGCTACTGTATATAATAAAGAGGATATAAGTGCTAATTCAAGATGAGCTCAACTATTCAATGTACCAATTGTGGGAAATCTATTCGCAAGTCCAATAAGAATCGTTATATGAAAACTGCATGCACATCTCGAACATTTGAAAAATGCGAATTTTGCAATTCCATCTTTAACAGAAAAAACAATTACAATCATCACCTGAATCAATATTATATAAATAAAAGCAGTGCTTTTCAGAAAATATTTCGCACATATAAAATTGATAACATAAATGTCAGAGAACACAAAAAGTTTTCTGGAGAAAAATAACAATAAATGGAAATATATAATTAAGAATAAACTCAGTCAGTCTTTAAAAGTTAGATTCATGTTATAAATAAAATTTTAAAAGCAAACGGATCCTGAAGGACAGAAAGAAATATGTGCACATTTTTCGACATGTAAGGAAATAATCAGTTTGCCTACCTATCGCAATGAATTAGTAAAAAATGCATATGAGAAAATTGATAACGACTGTGAAAATTTTATACAAAAGGAAAGTGGATGGGTGTTTGACAAAATAATTTCTATGGAAATTCAAATGTCTCAGTTGGAGCATCTGCTTTCGTAGATTTACCAGAACATTTGAAATCTACAAAAGGAATAGTGAATGTTAAAAACTACAACAAATGTTTCTTGTGGTCAATATTATCAGCTGTACATCCTGCTAAAGACCATCCACAACGTGTGGAAAAATATAAAATGTCTGAAAACGCCTTAAGACACATCTTCATTGACTTACCCAGTAACCCTCGATCAAATCCCGAAGTTCGAGGTTTTAAATAATATTTCTATAAATGTTTTCAATTCTAAGAAAGATGGTTTGCATACGTTATATATTTCACAGAATCCTGTTAAATAACCCATACAACTTTTACTTTTAAAAGACGGCAGTAATTCTCACTATTGTTGGATTAAAAATATTAGTAGGGTTACAGCATACCTTTCAAGACATAATGGTAAATCCTATTCCTGCCCATACTGTCTTCATAATTTCACTGGCGATGATTTATTAAAAAATCACGTAGATATTTGCAAATTAAACACTTTACAAACTATCAAGTTTCCCGAAACGAATAGTAAGAAATTCCATACAATTAAAAACGGTTTGAACCACCCATATGTGATTTATGCAGACTTCGAATGCTTCTCGAAATGTAGAAGAATTGAGAATAATCCATGTAGGTTGCGAACTAAGTATTTATTACCGTCAGGATCTGCATATATTATAGTTAGACCGGAAGATAAACTGATCAAAACCAGAATGTACAGAGGAAAAAATGTAACAGAACAATTTTTGAATGAAATGATCGAGCCGAAAATTTGATCAATGATTTGAAGAAAAGAATTGTTAAGACGACTGATTTTGATTGGCATATTTTTACTGGAGCAAAATATTGTAATATTTGTGGGAAAATTCTAGGAACTGATAGAGTACGGGACCACGATCACTTAACTGGAAAATACAGAGGTGCTGTTCACAACAAATGTAATCTTCAATATAAATTCTCACTTGAAATACCAGTGTTGTTTCAGAATCTCAAAGGATTTGATGGACAATTTATAGTAAAAGATTTGGGGAAATTTAAAGATTAGAAGAAAATTTCTTGTATTCCACAAACTACAGAAAAATATAATATGCATTAATTTCGGTCAAATTAAATTTATTGATTCATTCATGTTCACCAGCTCTTCACTGGATTCCCTGTCGAAAAATGTGGAAAATTTCTACATCTTAAGTCAATATTTTAAACAACATAATCTGAATGACTCACAGAAAGAACTTTTGAAAAGCAAAGGAAGTTTTCCATATGAGTACTTGCAACAGAGTGCTTAGTTTTTGCAAACGTCACTTCCATCCAAAGAGAATTTCCAAAACAATGAACAATACGAAAGAGCTCAAATTTTGTGGAAAGTCTTTTCTATTGCTACCCTCGGGTAATATCACGATCTGTATATGATCAGTGATGTATTGCTGCTACGAGATATATTTGAAAACTACAGAAATTGGTGTATGAATAACTACCAACTCGATCCTTGTCATTATTTTAGCTCTCGTGGCTTATCCTATGATGCCTGTTTAAAAATGACAGAAATTGAACTGGAACTTATAATAGGTGATATGTATTTTTTTCATAGAAAGAGCTCTGCGAGGAGGAATATCTTTAGTGTCTAAGAGGTTTACACAGGCCAACAACCCTTTAGGAGATCCATATGAGAGAGGTGAACCACAAAACTATGTAATGTACTTTGATGCAAACAATTTATATGGCTGGGCAATGTCTCAACCTCTTCCAACTGGTAATTTCAAATGGGTAAATGATATTGAATTGTTTAATATTCCAGAGGACAGCAAAATGGGTTATTTATTCGAAGTTGATATAGGGATATCCGGCACATCTACACGATTTACACAATGATTTCCCCTTGGCTCCTGAAAAATTGAAACTCTCTGATAGTAATGAGTCATTCTTGATTTTAATTCTGTTCGACAAGCAAAATTATGTCGTTCACTATAGATTACTTAAACCCTTTGTGAAAATGGGACTGAGGGTGAAACAGGTGCATGGAATCTTGGAATTTGATCAAAAACCATGGCTGAAACCTTACATAGATTTTAATTCAACAAAACGAATTAATGCCATAAATAATCTTGAAAAAGACTTTTTCAAACTGATGAACAATGCTATATATGGCAAATGTTTAGAAAATAAACGGAAGAGGATAAAATGTAATGTGTCACATAGTAAATACTGAAGAAAAGCTTTAAAAAAATTGCAAATCCTAGGTACGTTTCTTGTGTTAAACTTGCAGAAAATTTCGTAATTGTCCATAAGAAAAAGAAAATATTATGTTAGATAAACCATATTACATTGGTGTAACGATTTTGGAGTTGAGTAAAGTACACATGTATAATTTCTTCTACAATTTTCTGAAACCAAAATTTAAGCTGAATTGTTATTTACCGATACTGATTTCTTCTGTGACGATATCCAGACAGATGACATATATGAGAAATTTAACTCAGAGTACTTTGATTTCTCAAATTACCCCACAAACCATGCATTATACAGTGAATCAAATAAAATGGTTCCATGAAAATTTAAAGACGAATTAAAAGGTCTTCCAATCAAAGAGGCTGTTGCGTTACGTCCAAAATAGCATTCTATTGATGCTCCAATTCCCAAAAAAGCAGCTAATGGAGTTACAAATGAATTTAGTCACGAAGATTATCGGTAATGATGGAAAAATCGTATATACGCAACAAACGGAATTTCGATCGGAACAACATGATATACATGTATACCAAATTAAAAAAATTTGCTTTATCCGAAGAATACATAAAACGACATATCAATGGAATTCAAACTTACGCTTTTGGAAATTATAGAATCTCATATGTGTATGATAAAGCCGGCAATACCATTTAAAAAACTTTGAATTGAAAACTAATGCAAAAAAAATTAAGTACTAATGAAACATTTTGAAAACTGTACCAATTTGTAATTCTTTAGAAATGCTAATAATCAGTGTTTATTATCTCTCTCAGTTAGAAGAGGAGACATAGGGATTCCAATTTAAATGGTCTCGACTCAATTTCTGTGAAATCCTATGGTCTGAAACCCTTTGTAATAAAATTAAGGTAATAAACTGTTTAGAACAACTTTGTACAAGCGACAAAGGATTAAATATCCCAGCAGTTTATCTAGCTAAAGTCAAATATATATTTTTTTATTCTGTCAACACTAATTATTTTTTGTCAGATTAGAGAACTTGAAAAATCATAATTATCAATGTTAAAACCAAGCGTCTAGCTCGATTAGAACAAAGTTATTGTAACACAAAATCTAAAAGTATCGAACCTGCAAAACTTAAAATAATGGGTCGAGACCGCTTCCAATACAAAAAACGTATAGTATTTGTCGAATGGAATACAATGATATTAGTTTGAGTTCTGTAGCTCTATTAGAAGCAGAGTTATGAAGCCGCAAAGTTAAGAGGGGTTCGACCCACTTTGTCGGCTAGTAAACGGTTCCAGACCGATTATTCTTCCGTCAGATTATAGAACCAGGTAAACCCCAACTATTAAAATTGAAATCAAGATCCTAGCACAATTAGAATGGACGTTATAATTCGACAAAATCTTAAAGTTTCGAACAAAGAAAACAAAAACTAAGAGGTCGAGACTGCTTCCAATACGTTAAACGTATAGTGCTTCCCGAATGTAATCTAAACACATTAGTTTGAGATATGTGGCTCAATTAGAAGCAGAGTTATAAGGATGCAAATTTAAGAGGGTTCGACCCAGTTTCTAGGCTAGGAAACGGGTCCGACACCGTTTCCAGTTGAATTAACGAAACGAATTCCAGTACTAAAACGTGATGTTGGTGAAAAAACCGAAAACATTTCGAAATCTTAAATGGGAATCAGCAATGTGTAGTATACAAAAGGTTTTGAACGCAGAAGTCCTTAAGTAACGGGTCGAGACCAATACCCACATGTTCAAAGTGTAGTACATCCCGAATGAAATCCAATAATATTAGTTGCAAATCTGTAGCTTGATTACAAGTCAAGTTATGAGATCATAAATTTAAGAGGGTTTGACTCACTTTATCGGCTAGGTAAGGGTTTCGAACCCGTTTCTGGTCAGTTGAGAAAATAGTGTCTGCTTAGTATTATTGAACAACACCAGAATGAGCTCTGTAGCATAATTAGATCAAACGTTATTTCAACTTTTGTAAATTGCAAAGAATTAACCTGCGCTAGTAGGTCACAAGAACCCCTAAACAAAGGGTACTGACTTCTCCCATAGAATCAATGTTATTTTAAATACTGATCAATATTACAAAGTGATTTAATCGCATTGGCTTAATTTTTTTGCAACTAGATATCCAAAACACTGCTACAAAAATTTATTATTTTAGGTTTGACTTAAAGTTGATAATACTATTTTATTTTTAATTTTTTTCCGGGACTCCGGTTCCAGTTGTGTCTTGTATACAGCTGGAACTGGAGGACTTTTTTTGCGCGCGATCGAGGCAGAGAGAGAGGAAGAGAGGGCAGAGGGGAGGAGGAGAGAGCAGAGGGGACAGAGAGAGGAAGAGAGAGCAGAGGGGAGGGAAGGGACAGAGAGAGAGGAAGAGAGGGCAGAGGGGAGGAGGAGAGAGCAGAGGGGACAGAGAGAGGAAGAGAGAGCAGAGGAGAAGAGGAGAGAGCAGAGGGGACAGAGAGAGGAAGAGAGAGCAGAGGGGGAAGGGACAGAGAGAGAGGAAGAGAGAGCAGAGGGGAGGAGGGGACAGAGAGAGACGAAGAGAGGGCAGGAGGAGAGAGCAGAGGAGACAGAGAGAGGAAGAGAGAGCAGAGGGGAGGAGGGGACAGAGAGAGAGGAAGAGAGGGGAGGGGTACAGTATTTTTTCCGCTTCAAGTCTAAGGTTCAGTGAATAAGAGATTTAGTTCAATGAAATTAAATCTCGAGCCCGTTGTTCTTTTGAGGAGACTGATTTCCGTTTAGCACGATAAAACTCTTCTCTCTTTACAAACTTCACAGACTCTCAAAATTATTCTAACCTACATCACTTTTCATTTCTAAAATAACTTTTTTTCCATCTAGTACCCTCTCTTCATGCATTCATAGATATTCGAAGTCTATCTTTTCATCAGATCCTCCCCCCCCCCCCGAAAAAGTCATTTTACCGGTTGATTTTGTCATATGTTTCAAACAAATTTCTCAAAACTGTCTGACTTTGTCAAATTCTCCGATTTACCTGACTTTTTACAACCGAATAATCCAGTGAAATATATGATAACTCAACAAATCACATCGTTTTTTACACACCTCATTTTTTCTGAAAATTAGTTAAACAAATTAGTTTAAATCTCGTCTGCCCATAAACTTAAATTACTTTTTTCACATGAAACACCCGAGTTTTTTCCGATTTTCACACATATTTTCAGAAAAAAAACACAAGTAACACCGATTTACATGGCTTTTAGAACCGAATAATCCAGTGAAGTGTACGATAACTCAATAAACCACATCATATTTTATCTCATACACACCTCACTTCAAACTACCCATTTAAAATAATTCACAAATTAGTTTAAACCTCGTCTTCAAAAAAAAAACTTAAATTAGTTTTTCACATGCTAAAAATCACCCCAGTTTTTTCTAATTTTCACATATATTTCCACAAAAAACCACAAGAAACATACTTTTTACCTCATCTTCCATAACTTTTCCCATGGATTTTCACAGAATTCTTTGGACCCATTTACTGGCCCAGAACTCTCATTTATGCTACTACTAAGGTCAGATACTAAAATTCAATGATATATGAAAATAATTTTTACGACAAATTGTTCAGTCTAATTAATGTTTGCAATTAAAATATTGTACGCACCCACATAGAGAAACTCATCGGCATACGTAACAAATTAAAATTTCCGTCTTATTTTGAAAATAAATAGATTTTACTTTATTGTAAGTCATGGTAATTTATTTAAAAAAATTTGCAATCAAATGTTAATCTGACTATCTTTTCCTCATTAATCCCTATTCATATTTTTTTTATGAACGAACGAAAATTCTCTGCTTCAAGGGGATTCGTTTTAAATGGAATTTTCCGGTTGCAATTAACCGCAGATAACGGAGACCTCCGATATGTCAGAAACAGCTTTTCGAGAGACTTTAACATAAATCAGACAATACATTCAAAAACAGCCATATTATTCAACTATCTCAAAGATCTTTATAGAAACAATAAAACAATAATCGTTCAAACACCGCACTTCAATCTAGTCTGATGCTCGATTGATCAGGTAGTTACTGAAAATCGTCTTAGTACCATAGTTCGACTCTCTTATTAATAAAGACTAAAATAAAATCTGTCATCATTCTTGATTCGGGTCATATATTACTATTTATATGCACACCTGTAACGTATGCTACGCAATTCATATTTAGAAATCAAAGCGTATCACCTGAAGTTAAAGCACACCATAAAAAGTGTATCACAGGCACTTTAGAACATATTTATGCACTTTTTTTTAGAATTTAGAGCACCTTTCTAGAGCATATTTATGCTGCATCATCGCCAGAGCCTATTAAAACATCCTTTCTAACTTTAGCCGGATTATTGGTGCTTTAGTGATTTCATTTACAGCTCTTCGTAATAATATTTCAGCACGTCACCTGTCACCTGCCATTTATGCTGAAAAGCGTAGACCGTTTTCTTCTTAAGTGTAGAATTTACACTTCGCTCTCTCTTCGCCACAAACATAGGGAAAGCCATAGACAACCAGATTTGCTCTCTGACGTTCACGTGTCGTCTGGCCCCTGCTTTGCTACCATTTGCCAGCTTTCGTTTCTGCGCAGAGTGCCATTCAGACGCTACTCATCGTGCAGAGAGCATCAAAATAGCTGATTGGTGCAGGTTGCCAACACGCAGAGGAAGGTAAACTTGTAGAATTCTGTCAATTGACTATTGGCGTTGATACCTGCAAGAAACGAAGATGAATTATGGAGGCTAGTAAAACAATCCCTTCTTTGCTGGTAAGCTTTGTTTTGCAAAATATCTTCGAAGTTAATACGTTCATTTTTCTGCAGTTAAGCCTATTATTAATCTTCCTATTGTTTTTTTTTTCATTTACACCTGGAATTTCTTGTTTCCTACCTCTTGAAAGGACAGTCCCCTCATACTTTTACAACCCTCAAAGCAATTGCAAAAACTAGTTTTATATCTAAAATGAAATTCTGTAATCTGGAGAGTGGCATAAAATAGCATTCGTCAACCTGTAGTATATGAGAAAAAAATGGTTCCAGTATCTGTTTTATTTTTGCAGGAAATAGGAGAAAGCTTTCGCATAACAATAAATAAGCTTCATTTCATTGGGTCTTTTTCTTTGCATCGGGTGCAACGCAGGAAAGGTTCAGCTGTTTTTATGAGCTAGCTCAAGAATTGATTTTTCCCTCCCTAATAATAAGGGTGGATGAGTATTGGGTTGTTTAACCTCTGAGTGGCACTTTTTTTCACACAATGGGCTAAATGGCCAGGTCATAAGGATCCCGACGGCTCAGAGAAAGTTGGAGGAAGAAGACACATTGGACAGCTGTCATCCTGAAGAAACAAATCCAAAGAAAATGCTGGATAGTCTCTCGTCAAGGCCATCCAGCATGTTCTTTAACATACACAGGGTAAGGCTCTCTCCCGCACACGGGGCTACAGCTTCATGTCGCATCCGACCGACATCCGACTGATGTCCCCTACTGACCGAGAGCAGTGGGGAGGAGAATTTTGCGGAGATAAATCTCAACACTGGTACAAGTGGGATTGAAACCTGGGAACTGCAGATTACGAGCTTGGCGCCTTACTGACTGAGCCATCTCCAACCCATATAAGTAGGAGACATCCCAAATAAACAAATATATTTTTGTTTATTTGGGATGTGATATTTATGTGTGATATCCAGGATTTATATGTGATATCCAGAAAATGATCTGGGAAAAAATTAGGAGGAGCAAAATGATTTGATTGAGCCAGAAAGAACCAGAACGCAATTCCAGTATATTTATTCCCCAATTTTGTTCAAGTGGTCATTTAAAGAAGTATTCTTGCAAAATGTTCGCAATATGTATATTTAGTTGCTTTGTCTTCCATCCCAGCAATTAAAATTCTCAAGGAATGAGAACTGGATCTGGAACTATACACCCATAAGTGCAGATGATTTACATTAATTAAATGTTATTAATAAAACTCTAGCAAATATAAATTGACTAACTTCTTATAGAATACAAAGTTACTAAAAATCCGTCGGTGACTTCGTCACCTCTTGATTTCTAGACCGTCACTCTAACCTCTATTTGATCTTAAACACCATTGGATCTTAAAATTCTAAATATTTTTAAGTTTTGCTGCACGAAATAGTCCTATTCATCAATATTTTAACTCTCTAGTATAAGTACATAGAAATTTGACCTCGAAGGATTTATTGCATCTAAAATTTCACAATGTTTCTGAAATGTACGACGGATATATCTCCAGGAACAAATTTTCTTCTCTCTAGCAGTGGTACATAAGAATTTAACCTTTGACTTCGAAGGACTTCCGGATGTAGAAATGTAGTAACGGTTCTGAGATCAACAACCCGATATAATAAAAATAATATATTTTCCATGTA
This sequence comes from Ryuthela nishihirai, assembly GCA_038380435.1. Taxonomy (NCBI): domain Eukaryota; kingdom Metazoa; phylum Arthropoda; class Arachnida; order Araneae; family Heptathelidae; genus Ryuthela; species Ryuthela nishihirai. Next base: position 87,990,172 of record JAWZYU010000002.1, read on the forward strand.
GTTGAACACATAGGAGGATCAGATGGTGTGTAACACCCTTATTCATTCCCTGTTGGTTTAAAAACAAAAAATGCAAAGTGAATGACTGTACAATAATTAACATTTATAGTAACAATGTTAGTTTAGAATCTAAATCGTTAATTAAAAGTTTTCTGATGAAATTCTGTAAAAGTGGTGAAAGTACCACTTCCTTCTCTGCAGACGAAATAATGAGATTTACAATTTTCTTTGGCCATTAGGTGCACATGGGATGTCTCCCGTGTTGCTACTTAAAATTGTTAGCAAGGGATGTTGGATGTCTTGGTCAGTTGTCCCCATAAATGACTTTGTAGCAAGTTTTCAAATTCAGTTAAAATCTTTTTCATTCCAGTGAATGGATATTAAGATTTGCTCAAGAATGAAATAACCTGGTAGTCTTTTAGTGAACCATTTCTGTGGCCTTTCTAATGAGAGAATTTCACAGAGCATGTGAGGGTGCCACACTGACGAAGCATTTCGATATGTGATGAAGGCATTGACGAAGGTAACCAGTGGTGGACTTGTAAATGGAACCAACCCTGGAAATCGTCAGTGGAGCGCCCTCCGGAAGCCCCCTCAGAAACTTATTCCCTCAAACTGTATTTTTTTTGACTGAGGTATGAATGCTTTTGCTATGGGGTATGTTGCATACCCTCTAAAAGTGGATTTCGCCTCCAGGTAAGAACGTTTTAAAAAGAAGTAAAAGTCCCATTTTTAGCGTGTTTTTACAGCTGGACCAGCTACTCAGAGCAGTCGTGAAAATATAGAATGAAATTTATACTCTTCCCTCCTGCAACCAAATTGAAATAGCTTGACGGTTGCTTTTCAAATTCTTAAGGCGAGCATATCTGGAATTTTAAAGGATCGTTTTTTACATATCCGAAATTTGTGATTACTAAATATGGTAAAAATATTATTTTCAACTTATTCAGGTGGCAGTGAATTACAAAAAAAAATAAGAAAATAAAATGAAAACAATATTGGATCGAGGTACGGTAATAAAATGCACATTTCAACTCGAAAAATATTACGTGAATTGTATTGAAATAATAGAGCTCTTGGTGACGATGTTTGGTGTCTAAGATTAAATTTTGGTGAAATGCAGGAGGATGAAAAGTGTGTTTTCTTACACATTATTGCCGGCACCAAGGGTAAAATGAGACAAAACATCCTTCCTAATATGATGTCGGTCCTCCACGTGCCACCAAAACAGCTCTTATCCAACGAGCCACAAAATAGCTCTAAATTATGCAAAAGTTAAATTTCTCCGTTGATGGCGAGTCGGAGGAGGGTATTCTTAATTACAATAAAACGGTAAAAGTTTTGCTCACGGAAAAACAAAATGAATATTTCTATTGACGTTCAAAAAATTAACCCATCAAATATTATTTTTATAAGTGATGTGCTTTTAGCGACCATATTAGTAATAGAAGATTTATGTTAACTAAAATATATTTCTATATCCACATAAATATAAACACTTCTAAGTTCTCTTGGAATAGTAAACTCCTGAATACTTTCCTTATAATTTTTAGTAGAAAACAAATATATCGAAATAAATTTTTGAAAAACATTGTTTTTTTAGTTCGAAAAACTGCATTTTTTAATACCTGAACTTTACGAGGAAAAAATAGCAATTTCAGATACATTGGGCAATTAGCTTCAATATCATATATAATTTTTTTGATTCCCAGATTTTGGATTACCCACTTTTGTTCAAAATGTTTTCCGTTTTGCATCCCTGCCAAGAACGGCTTCCTCCTTCATATTGCTCCTCCATGTTTTGAAACTGACCACGGCCCTGAGATTCATTCTTTTATATTTTACACTAACCAATTCACCACATTTAACCATGGGTCTTAGCTCAATTTTTTTGTTAATTAATTAAGAATCAACTATCGACTGAGCGATCGACCTCCAGGCAAAGTCCCCGCGGTGTCCCTGCGGCCCAGTCCGCCACTGAGGGTAAACACGTTATCATTTTCTATACTTTCTTAGAATCATGCTAGTAATGCGAAGAGCTTTGGTAACAACTTTCTTACAATGGGGGAATAGGACATAGTGTCGTTGAAGGTAACGCCGAGTTCAAAAAGTTCGTGTACACTCTCAAGAGGATTGTTACCAATGAGAGAGCTGTAATGGTTGTTATTTCGACCTAAATGAATGACTGGCCATTTAGTTGTCGAGATAGGGAAATGTAGAAAATATTCTTAGAAGCTCTCCGCAATTGTTCTTGGTCTTTTTGTTCGCTGTAGCCTGGAGAAATCTGATGTCATCCGCAAAGATTTTCTTCCTTATTGGGAGAAGAATATCTAGAATGTCAAACGTGGAAGAGAAAATATTGTGCCAAATACTCCTCCTTGAACAACTCCCCCTTGTGCCACTTTTGACTGAAGAAAATTAATCTTTGATTTGTTGAGTGCGGTTCGAAAGCAATGCTTGGAACAGCCTGACTACTTTGTTCGGAATACCACATTTAAATAGTTTCTTATAAATAACTGATCTTTAAAGTTTGTTAAATGACTTTTCATGACTTTTCGAAGTCCAAGTAGATGACATCGAAGGATTCATTCTTGTTTAAGGAGGCGAAAATTGATTGATACATTGAGCAATTGAATAGTTGCAAATCTTCCAGGAACGAAACCGAACTGCTCAACGGTAATGAAGCTAGAGAGTAAAAGAAATTTTAAACCAGTTGACTAAGATGCGCTTTCCATAAGTTTAAGAGCTCTATTAAAGAGGGAACTCATTGGAAGGGTCAGGGGCATCTTCTTTCCTTTTGTATACCATCAAACACCAATTTTGAAGCTTCTAGCACTTGTAGATCAAGGTTTGGTCTCTACATGACCTATATTTGACCTTGAAGGGCACGTCAGAAAACACATTTTGGTATTTTCCTGAGATCGACGACTCGGATTAACCATAGGTGCAAATATGCAGGGCCAGATTCAAAATCATGATGGGGAGGGAAAAGCTCCTCTTTTCAGAATGCTAATAATCGGAACAGAGGCGACAAAAATATAATTCCTGGACGAAAGAAGAGGGGGAAACGCCCTTACTATCAGCACCTACGTCGCTAGTATAGCATCGGAGAACAGCGATAGCCATATTTATCTACTCAGAAAGTCACGTTGCACCAAAACTGCCGTCATATACGTATATTGGAACGATTTCTACCACTATTGATTAAAAAGCAACTCAATCTTCTCTTGTAGGAAAAGCGCTTCTTATTCAAAATATAAATTTTTTAAAAACCTTTTTACCTGTTTTTGTTTTCATTTTGCATGTCAATATGTTTACAAAATACTAGTTGTTGTAATATCCTCTTCAAGCTTACCTTTTAAGTTCAATAACATCAAAGTGTCATAAAATGATTTAATGATAAATGAATATTCAAAAGAGAGTTGCAAAGAAATTTGAATGACTGCGTACCAAAAAGAATGATCAAGTTTAAATCTGAATAGTGTCTATTCATAGTAGATAAATATTCATTTGTGAAAATATTTTTAGGTTTTTATAACATATTATTTTATAATCATCATCATCATCATCATCATCCTCAAGCAGCCATGGGCTACGGAGGTCCAACCAGACCGCGCAGTTTAATTCTCTTAGCATATCTGTCCTGAGCTACATCTGCTGCATCCGGCCACTGCACACCAATTCTTACAAGGTCCTGTTTCACATTGTCTGCCCAAGGCATCCTAGGTCTCCCCCTCCTTCTGAGGCCTCTAGGCACACTGTTCATAACCCTATTCGCCAACATGGACAAACCAACGGAATCTCTCTCTGCACAATATGCTGCTTAAAGGAGGTTGAAGACTCCTTTGCGAGCCTCATCATTAGTTACAAAGTTGAACCACCTAATGCCCAAGATACTGCGTAAGCATCTGGAATCAAAAGCATCAAGTTTACTGTTATCTTGTTTACACAGCGTCCAAGTTTCATTACCATAACTAACACTAGAAAGAACCAAACTATTATACAGTCTAATTTTAGTCTTTAGGTGCATACGCCTATTTCTCCACACTCTCCATAGATTCTTAAAAGTCCCGGCAGCAATCCATATTCATCTGTTAATCTCATGAAGCACATCACAATTATCTGTTACATAGCTCCCAAGGTAATTACACTGTGACACCTGCTCAAGACTGTAATCATTCAGATTAACTGAATCACAGCCTGCCTGACCAATTTTCATCACTTTAGTTTTCTCTCTGTTTATAACCAAACCTGCTCTACTACCAGTCTCATCAACAGCTCGAATGAAAGAGTTCATCTCATCAACATCATTTGCCAAAAGTGCAAAATCATCAGCATAATCTAAATCAGAAATTTTCGTATCTCCACCCCATTTAAGGCCAAAATCTTTCCCTTGAAATGAATTTCGCATAACATAATCAGCAACCAAACTAAAGAGAAAAGGAGACAAAATGCACCCTTGTCGAACACCAGACGTAATGCTAAACCAATTACTACACACACCTGACTCAATGTTATTATAGAGAGCTTTCATTATGTTAACTAACTTGTAACTAGAATATGATCCCACAATCAACCACAAATTATGACGATCAACAGTTTCGAAAGCCTTTTTGAAATCAACAAAGCTAGCAACCAAAGGTTTCTGAAACTCTAAACATTTCTCAAGAATCTGCCAAATTGAAAATATCTGTTCTACACATCCCCTACCACTTCTGAATCCACATTGCTCATCACGCAATTGCCTGTCAACCAGATTCTTAATTCTATTAAGCACAATCATGGAAAGAACTTTACCTGGAACAGAGAGTAGGCTGATACCACTATAGTTATCACAAGAACTGCGATCACCTTTTTTGAAAATAGGGATAATAATAGCGCTGGTAAAATCATTAGGAATAATGCATTTATCATAAAATATATTCAAAATTTCAGTCACCCAAGTGGTAACCGAAACATTCCCAGCTCTGAGCATTTCTGTAGTAATTTCATCTACCCCTGGGGATTTATGAAGTTTAAGTTTAGAGATAGCCAAAATAACTTCAGATTGTGTTAGAGTACCAACATTAAAGCTACCAATGCATCTATCATCATTAGAAACAATGGGAGCAGAACTAACCACATTGTTTAGAACATCACTGAAATGCTCAGCCCACCTAGCCATGACAGAATCCTCACCTTCTATAACCTTACCTTGTTTATCCTGGAATCCTTGTATGCCTGTCAGTTTTCTACCACATAAAACATTAACTATCTGGTACAGCTCTCTGCTGTTGTGCTGCCTAACTGCTTCCTCAGCTTTGTCAGCCAAACCATCAAGCCAAAGATTCTTATCAGTAGCTAACTGATCCTTTACATGTTTCTTAAGCTCTCTATAATCTTTTCTATTAGGACTAGTAGGGTACTGATTAAGGACATTTCTACAGTTCCTTCTTTCTGAAATAAGCTCAAGTGCCTTATCACTTAAATAATTCTGTCTCCTCTGCTCCTTTTTTCCTAAAAGAGTACTGTTAGTTTCCAAAAAGCCTGTTTAAAATGGCCCCATTCTTCCTCAACTTCAGTATTAAGCAAACCATGACTGTCATAATGACTAAGTAACCTATCATGGTAAACTTTAGCTATAACTGGGTCTTTCAGAGCTTCAGTATTAAAGGTAAATTTTTTAACCCTAGCACAACACTTTTTAAGTTTAAGTTGCAAGACACTTTTAACAAGGTTGAGTTTACTTACTGTAGGAGACGTTGCCCATTGCCATTGCAGCTGCCAATACCAAAAGGGCCTATCACCCCTCCCCAAAGGTCAGAGTCAGTACCAACTTTGGCATTGAAGTCACCTAGAACAAGGGTAATATCTCCTTTCTTGACAGAATTCAAAATATCCTGAAGATGTCCGTAAAACCTATCCTTCTCATCCTCATCAGCATCCTCAGTGGAGGCATAACCTCAGTGGAGGCAGATAACATTCAAGTCTTTAATGCTTGTCTGAAATTTTGCTGTAAGAAACCTTTCATTAATGCACTCATATCCTAGAAGAGCATCACTAGCATGTCTACTGAGCAGCAGACCCACGCTTTGGTGATGCTTTCCATCCTCTCTCCCTGTAAAGAGAAATTTAAAGTTATTTTTAAGTATCTCACCTTTACCTGTCCATCTGGTCTCTTGCAAGCCTAGAATATCTAGGTTATAGCGCTGGAATTCCTGCATGAGGACATCAAGAGAATAATCTCTATGTAATGTCCTCACGTTCCACGTTCCTGCAGAGAGAAAATGATTAGTAGGATTTTTAAAGAAATCAGGTTTATTGAGATTGGTAGGGCCAACAATATCAAACAGCCCCGTGATCGCAGGCATGGTGCAAAGACCTGTTTCTCCTCCGCTAAAGGCTGAAGTCACCGATGCTGGTAGGAACAAAAATTATTTAACTTCTGCACATTTCACGAATATTAAAGACTTCTAAATCAACGGGCAAAATTATTTACTGCGATGGAAATCTAGCCCCTTGCCCTCCCCCTTATCTCATTTTCCCCCTGCTCGATTGCGTCACTTCCCCCCCACCTCCTCCCCGATATTGAAATTCTGAATTATGTTTGCAAATACTGATTAACAAAATCTTTTTTTTTTATTTTGGAACGTCAGTAGATTTTATTTTGGTACTTATCAGAAATCTACTTTTGATTTCCCTTTGCTCGAATTTTTTCTTCATTTGCTTTCTTAATGACTGTTGTTTAATCTTACTTGGAGGTTATTTATAACACATTATACATCAAATGCATACTAGGCAAAATCTTTTAAAATTTATAAATAAATTGAAAAATTTTAAAAAAATGCCTATGTGCCCATATGCGTCTCTCAAAATTAGAAAATAAACCTAAAGCATATCGATAGTGCAATCAGTAAATGATTATAGCATTGTCGGCGCCCTGTCTTCCTTTGACGTCAATACGAACTCACTGACAATCGATCTTTAGTTTTATTTTCTACTTTAGAGAGCATATGGGAAGAGAGTTTTGTTTTAAAATTTTTTATTTATTTACATTTTTTTGTCACTGAAAACACCTACCTTCAGAAACTTTCATTTGATATATAACCCATAAACATCGACCATATTTTAACTTCCCCTGCTTTTGGAGTCGTGTTTAAGGTAGACCATGACATTGGAAACGTAACAAGCTTCAATTTGAGAAAAATTGAAGCTTTTAAATATTGAGATATTACTCGTTAAGAGTAATATCTCAATATTTAAATATTATAATATATAATTATATAATATAATAATAATAATCTTCAATATAGTAATATCTCCCCGAAAATCCGCACCATTTTTCAAAGGGCGGAGAATGGTGATGGTAAAATTTGAAAGAGTCTAAGACGGTCTTCATATGAGCTTATTTTTTTACCTAACTCGTAATTGTAGACCTTCGTGTTTGTAAGATATGGTGGAATAAAAGTTTTCCAATATGTCCCCTTTTGTAGGGGGGGGGGGAAGAAGGTAGGGCTTCCCGAAATGTTTTAACCTGTAACATTTCCCACGTCATTAGATTTCATTTGCGCAAGTACTAACATAAATGATAGTTCTGCGCCAATGTTAAGGTATAGGGAATTCTATGGGAAACGTTTTGGCAGATGAGGTTTAAACTAATTTTGCCGTGGTTTTGTGTGATAAAATATGTGAAAATTAGAGAATTCTGCGGTGCTTTTTAGCACTTGAAAACAAATTAATTTTTTTTGGCAGATGAGGTTTAAACTAATTTTTTTAAACTAATTTTCAGAAAAAATGAGGTGTGTGTGAATGAGATAAAAATGATGTGTTTCGTTCAGTTATCATACACTTCAATTAAAACTTTTATCTAACCAAAGTCCAAGTAATATTTATCTTATTAAACAAGAATACTAAAACTTTTATCTAACAAGTCCAAAGTAATATTTATCTTATCATAAAAGAATTTTAAAACTTTTATCTAACCAAAGTCCAAGTAATATTCAGTTTATCAAACAAAAATATTCAAACTTTTATCTAACCAAAGTCCAAAGTAATATTGTCGTATCAAACAAGAATATTAAAACTTTTTTTAACCAAAGTCCAAAGTAACGTTTATCTTATCAAACAAGAATATTAAAACTTTTATCTAACCAAAGTACAAGTAATATTTATCTTAACAAACAAGAATATTAAAACTTTTCTCTAACCAAAGTCCAAAGTAAAATTTATCTTATCAAACAAGAATATTAAAACTTTTATCTAACCAAAGTCCAAGTAATATTTATCTTATCAAATAAGAATATTAAAATTTTTATCTTACCAAAGTCCAAAGTAATATTATCATATGAAACAAGAATATTAAAACTTTCATCTGATGTGCCAGATATTCTAGATCAACTTCAAAGAAATAACCCTTTTTGCTGTCGTCTGGAATACTAAACAAGTCAATATCATTCACCCATTTGAAATTACTAGTTGGAAGAGGTTGAGACATTGCCCAGCTATATAAATTGTTTGCATCAAAGTACATGATATAGTTTTGTGGTTCACTTCTCTCATATGGATCTACTAAAGGATTATTGGCCTGTGCAAATCTGTTAGACATTAAAGATATTCCTCCTCGCAGAGCTCTTTCTTTGAAAAAAATGCATATCACCTTTTATAAGTTCCAGCTCAATTTCTGTCATTTTTAAACAGGCAGAGAGCAAAATTAATAGCAAGAATCGAGTTGGTAGTTATTCATACACGAATTTCAGTAGTTTTCAAATATATCTCCTAGCAGTAATATATCAGTGATCATGTACAGATCGTGATATTCCCGGAAGGTAGCAATAGAAAAGTCTTTCCATAAAATTTGACTCTTTCGTATTATTAAAATTCTCTTCGGAAGTTTGCAAAAACTGAGCACTCTGTTGCAAGTACTCATATGGAAAACTTCCTTTGCTTTTCAAAAGTTCTTTCTGTTGGGCATTCAGATTGTGTTGTAACTGAAAGTATTGACTTAGGATGTAGAAATTTTCCACATTTTTCGACAGTGAATGCAGTGAAGAACTGAGGAACTTGAATGAATCAATAAATTTTATTTGACCGAATTTAATGCATATATATTTTTCTGTATTTGTAGAATACAAGAAATTTTCTTCTAATCTTTAAATTTCCCCAAATCTTTTACTATAAATTGTCCATCAAATCCTTTGAGATTCTGAAACAACACTGGTATTTCAAGTGAGAATTTATATTGAAGATTACATTTGTTGTGAACAGCACCTCTGTATTTTCCAGTAAGTGATCGTGGTCCCTTACTCTATCAGTTCCTAGAATTTTCCCACAAATATTACAATATTTTGCTCCAGTAAAAATATGCCAATCAAAATCAGTCGTCTTAACAATTCTTTTCTTCAAATCATTGATCAAATTTTCGGCTCGATTATTTCATTCAAAAATTGTTCTGTTACATTTTTTCCTCTGTACATTCTGGTTTTGATCAGTTTATCTTCCGGTCCAACTATAATATATGCAGATCCTGACGGTAATAAATACTTAGTTCGCAACCTACATGGATTATTCTCAATTCTTCTACATTTCGAAAAGCATTCGAAATCTGCATAAATCACATATGGGTGGTTCAAACCGTTTTTAATTGTATGGAATTTCTTACTATTCGTTTCGGGAAACTTGATAGTTTGTAAAGTGTTTAATTTGCAAATATCTACGTGATTTTTTAATAAATCATCGCCAGTGAAATTATGAAGACAGTATGGGCAGGAATAGGATTTACCATTATGTCTTGAAAGGTATGCTGTAACCCTACTAATATTTTTAATCCAACAATAGTGAGAATTACTGCCGTCTTTTAAAAGTAAAAGTTGTATGGGTTATTTAACAGGATTCTGTGAAATATATAACGTATGCAAACCATCTTTCTTAGAATTGAAAACATTTATAGAAATATTATTTAAAACCTCGAACTTCGGGATTTGATCGAGGGTTACTGGGTAAGTCAATGAAGATGTGTCTAAGGCGTTTTCAGACATTTTATATTTTTCCACACGTTGTGGATGGTCTTTAGCAGGATGTACAGCTGATAATATTGACCACAAGAAACATTTGTTGTAGTTTTTAACATTCACTATTCCTTTTGTAGATTTCAAATGTTCTGGTAAATCTACGAAAGCAGATGCTCCAACTGAGACATTTGAATTTCCATAGAAATTATTTTGTCAAACACCCATCCACTTTCCTTTTGTATAAAATTTTCACAGTCGTTATCAATTTTCTCATATGCATTTTTTACTAATTCATTGCGATAGGTAGGCAAACTGATTACTTCCTTACATGTCGAAAAATGTGCGCATTTTCTTTCTGTCCTTCAGGATCCGTTTTTTTTTTCTTTTTTTAGAATATAATTTTTATTCATAAGAGTAAAGAATACAAATACATTTACACTTTGACCCGCAAAGCTAAATAGCTTATCTGCAGGAAAATGAATAAATTATATTAATATCAGTCATTCTGCTTTTTAAATTTTATTTGCAATGTGAATCTAACTTTTAAAGACTGACTGAGTTTATTCTTAATTATATATTTCCATTTATTGTTATTTTTCTCCAGAAAAGTATTCTCTGACATTTATGTTATCAATTTTATATGTGCGAAATGTTTTCTGAAAAGCACTGCTTTTATTTATATGATATTGATTCAGATGATGATTGTAATTGTCTTTTCTGTTAAAGATGGAATTGCAAAATTCGCATTTTTCAAATGTGCGAGATGTGCATGCAGTTTTCATGTAACGATTCTTATTGGACTTGCGAATAGATTTCCCACAATTGGTACATTGAATATAGTTGAGCTCATCTTTGAGTTTGACACATTTCTCTTTATTATATAGAGTAGGTAAAAATTATGGGCTAAAAATCATGGTCCGATTATGCAAAAGGCCGAATATTTCTAAACAATAACGATGTTATTGAACACATGTTCATTTTTGTCAGTAATATCATTTTTTAGAAAAATATCCAAAATTTCGACAATTTCATTTACTACTTTTGTATTGGTGTTTCCAGTTGGTTTCTGGCAACCAAAATTGATAATTTTTCGCATATGGCGTCGAAACTCTTGTATAGTCCAAAACCGAACTGCTGACTTTGTACTACTCTGAGAATCATTTTATTTGTCTTTAAATATTTTCTAAGTGCCTCAATGTGATTATCGATAATTCGATGATGCCTGATTGTTTGTAAATCATTTCTTTCACCTCAGGGATGGGGTTTCTCCTCTGTAAGATATCACTCGGAAGTTGTAGTTTACATTGGTTTAATATTTCATCTTGCAAGTTGGAATCTGGATTATAAACGAACGTTTTTTCTAACATCTCAGTGGGCTCTTCTGGCTCTAAAGTTTTCACTACATCCTGTATGTTTTTCATGGTTTCTCGACGCACAGTTTCCAGACCTTTTAACCGTTCGACCACTCGCTTGTGAAATTCTTCGAACGTTTCCTTAACTCGTTCCTCTCCCATAATAGTGTCTTAAATTTTCGTCTTTATAGTAGCTCGCGATTTCAAGATTTCATTTATAATAGTGTGTAATTGCTAAAGATCCTTCATCTTTATTCATATACAATAAAGACGTGAATAAAGACAGTGACAATAAAAACAGTCTTGCTGTCTTTGTCAAACTTTTTGTTTATTGGAATAGAAAAAAAAAACTGCTGAAGTTGTGGTGTTACTACTTCAATAAATTTTTGATCGTCCAAGTTGTTACTATAATTTATACTAAAAGAGGGATTTGTTGTGCAGCAGATTACCTTGCTTATATATCCATTAGAAATGCATAGATTGTAATTATCTTTGAAAATTGGTGGCGTTAATAGGTTGAATTTTGCGTTTATCTGTACAACTGGAAGAGACTGCAATATGTCTCTTTTCACTTTTAAGTATGAAATCTTAATAAAACTTACTTATGGTGATTATAAAGTATAAATCACCGTAAGTAAGAAAAATTACGGTACTTTTATCAACGTATATTTTTGTAGCAGCATCAATGTTTATAATTGGGGTGTCAACATTCGTATTCGTTTTCCATTTGCATCGCCATTGAAACTGCTCCCACTTGATGTAAAAAGTCCATTTTCATTTCTCAATAACGCATTGGATATATTAGGATCTAACTTTGTCAAGCCACCAAGTAACTTTTTGCTGTCGCATTTCTGTTATGCCTCGGTTCCCCGAGATTTCCTATCTGTTATTTGTTGGCATTAAAAACATCCTCGCCAGTTAATGAGACTTTTTCCAAATATCTCTTAGTTACAGCTGCAGAATGAGACTCGGGATCGGCAATATGAAGTATTTTTTTTTTCTGCATTGAAACTATGCCCGTCAAATGTCATCTCGTCAAAAGCCCATCTTTATTTCTCACAAATGTATTCATTGGACTATTTTGAACAGTGGTCAAGTTGTCGACTTAGCGTTTAATAGTGGCATTGGATGAATCGATCGGTTCTGCAAGATTTTTAATGCGTTTATTGCTTGCATAGTAATTGTCATCGTCATTGCAAAGTGCTCTTTTTTCCAAATATCGTTTTGTAACTACTCCAGAATCTGCATCCGGTTTAGTAACATTGATTATTTGTTTGTTTCGCGCATCGTAGCGATTGTTCCGAAAAATTAAAGAAGTATTATTAATGTATTGAATGGTAGCAGCATCTCCATTTTCTATAGATCTGCCTATATTCGATATTCTTTTAGCATTTGCGTCATAATTTCCTGTGGGATTCAGAGTTATAGACTCTTGTTGTAGATATTGTTTTGTCACAGAGTCCGAACCCCCTTCGCGATTGGCTACATTTCTCATTTTTTATTACGCATCGTGTGTCAATTTAAAACCGACACCTGAAATTCCCGCTGGCCCTCTTTCGGAACCTTTCTCAGAGCTGATGACGCCAAACATTGTCAAGTAATTCATCTTTATATCTCAAAGGCTTGTGCTTGGTTTCTTTTATCGATTAATAAAAAATCGTGTGGTTTTTAAACTGCATATGAATAAAACTGCATAAAAATATCTTTCCTGATTTCTGTTGCATGATCCATTTGTATCTGCAACATTTCTCTCTTGTTCTGCATATTAAAGAATATAAAATAATTACACTGTAGTCGAATGTCTTTTGGAGTCGAAAACTAACTCTGTGTCAGGTAAATCAATACGTTCTTTTTCCTTCCATCATCATCACCCTCAAGCAGTCATGGGCTACGGAGGTGCAACGGACCGTGCAATTTAGTTCAGGAAGCAAGTTTGTTCTGAGCGTTATCTGCTGCATCTAGCCACTGAACACCAATTCTAAACAAGGTCCTGTTTGACATTCTCTGCCCACCGCTTCCCAGGTCTCCCCCTCTTCTGAAACCTTTAAGGCACACTGTTCATAACCCTATTCGCCAACATGGACAAACCAACGGAATCTCTCTCTGCACAATATGCTGCTTAAAGGAGGTTGAAGACTCCTTTGCGAGCCTCATCATTAGTTACAAAGTTGAACCACCTAATAATAACTACTAACTAACGATACTGCGTAAGCATCTGGAATCAAAAGCATCAAGTTTACTGTTATCTTGTTTACACAGCGTCCAAGTTTCATTACCATGACTAACACTAGAAAGAACCAAACTATTATACAGTCTAATTTTAGTCTTTAGGTGCATACGCCTATTTCTCCACACTCTCCATAGATTCTTAAAAGTCCCGGCAGCAATCCATATTCATCTGTTAATCTCATGAAGCACATCACAATTATCTGTTACATAGCTCCCAAGGTAATTATACTGTGACACCTGCTCAAGACTGTAATCATTCAGATTAACTGAATCACAGCCTGCCTGACCAATTTTCATCACTTTAGTTTTCTCTCTGTTTATAACCAAACCTACTCTACTACCAGTCTCATAAACAGCTCGAATGAAAGAGCTCATCTCATCAACATCATTTGCCAAAAGTGCTAAATCATCAGCATAATCTAAATCAGAAATTTTCGTATCTCCACCCCATTTAAGGCCAAAATCTTTCCCTTGAAATGAATTTCGCATAACATAATCAACAACCAAACTAAAAAGAAAAGGAGACAAAATGCACCCTTGTCGAACACCAGACGTAATGCTAAACCAATTGCTACACTCACACATGACTCAATGTTATTATAGAGAGCTTTCATTATGTTAACTAACTTGTAACTACCATATGATCCCACAATCAACCACAAATTATGACGATCAACAGTTTCGAAAGCCTTTTTGAAATCAACAAAGCTAGCAACCAAAGGTTTCTGAAACTCTAAACATTTCTCAAGAATCTGCCTAAGTGAAAATATTTGATCCACACATCCCCTACCACTTCTGAATCCACATTGCTCATCACGCAATTGCCTGTCGACCAGATTCTTAATTCTAATAAGCGCAATCATGCAAAGAAGTTTACCTGGAACAGAGAGTAGGCTGATACCCCTATAGTTATCACAAGAACTGCGATCGCCTTTTTTGAAAATAGGGATAATAATAGCGCTGGTAAAATCATTAGGATAATGCATTTATCATAAAATATATTCAAAATTTCAGTCATCCAAGTGGTAACAGAAACATTTCCAGCTCTAAGAATTTCAGTAGTAATTTCATCTACACCTGGGAATTTATGAAGTTTAAGTTTAGAAACAGCCAAAATAACTTCAGTTTGTGTTATAGGGCCAACATTAAAGCCACCAAGGCATCTATCATCATTGCAAACAATGGGAATAGAACTAACCGCATTGTTTAGAACATCACTGAAATGCTCAGCACACCTAGCCATGACAGAATCCTCACCTTCTATAACCTTACCTCGTTTATCCTTCAATCCCTGTATAACTGTCCGTTTTCTACCACACAAAACATTAATTATATGGTACAGCTATCTGCTGTTGTACTTGGCTTTTTCAGCCAAGCCATCAAGCCAAAGATTCTTATCAGCAACTAACTGATCCTTTACACGTTTATTAAGCTCTCTGTAATCCTTTCTATTAGGACTAGTAGGGTATTGATTAAGGACATTCCTGCAGTTCCTTCTTTCTGAAATAAGCTCAAGGGCCTTATCACTCAAATAATTCTGTCTCCTCTGCTTCTTTTTTTTCAAAAATAGTACTTATAGTTTTCAGGAAAGGCTGTTTAAAATGGTCTCTTTCTTTTTCAACTTCAGTAGTGTGCAAACCATGACTGTTATAATAACTAAGTAAACTATCATGTTACGCTTTAGCTATAACTGAGTATTTCAAAGCGTCATTAGGTAAATTTTTTAACCTTAGCACAACACTTTTTAAGTTTAACACGGTAATGGTCAGACCCCAGTTTCAGCTCCCCTTTATGACCTGGTATTACTAACAGAACTAGCCCATTCGCTGTTAATTGATATATAATCAATCATATTCTTATGCAGCCCAACAGGTGAAACCCATTTGTACATATGTATGTCGCGGTGTTTGTAATAAAGGTTAGTTAATCTGAATCCGTTGAGTTTACTTGCATGTAGGAGGCGTTGCCCATTGCCATTGCAGCTACAAATACCAAAAGGGCCTATCACTCCTCCCCAAAGATCAGAGTCAGTACCAACTTTGGCATTGAAGTCACCTAGAACAAGGGTAATATCTCCTTTCTTGACAGAATTCAAAATATCCTGAAGTTGTCCGTAAAACCTATCCTTCTCATCCTCATCGGCATCCTCAGTAAGGGCATTACAGCAGATAACATTCAAGTCATTAACGCTTGTCTGAAATTTTGCTGTAAGAAACCTTTCATTAATGCACTCATATCCTAGAAGAGCATCACTAGCGTGTCTGCTGAGAAGCAGACCCATGCTTGGTGATGCTTATTGTCGTCCCTCCCTGAAAACAGAAATTTAAGATTATTTTTAAGAATCTGACCTTTATCTTCCATCTGGTCTCTTGCAAGCCGAGAATATCTAAATAACAATGGTGGATTTTTTGTGTGAGGACATCAAGAGAAAAAGCTCTGTGCAGAGTCCTCACATTCCTATGGAGAGAAAATAGTTAGTGGGATGTTTAAAGAAACTATGTTTATTGAGCTGTGGCCGATATGGGCCGTCCCATGACCGAGTGGTTAACGCGCTTGGCTACTGATCTAAGGAACCTGGGTTCGAGCCCCGGATATAGGCATGGATGTATGTGTCGTTTTTCTCCTGAGGTTCTACCATCCTCTCAGACTTTCGACTGTGGCATATAAACTGACAGGCTCCTGTCAGACCTCTGCTCAGGATTATCCACCAGCTGATAAACATATCCTGTGAATCTATTCACTTGGAGCTGTCAACCCACACACAAACAGAAAGCGCAGCAGAATATTTTCCCTCTGCAGAAATCCACCAGTGCAGCAAAATCAGGATCTATAATCAAGCTCAAAGCCTTTCTCCTAAAGTTGGATTCCGCATTTCATCCAAATCATAAAATAATTCTTGGTCGGCTTCATGTCTCTTGTTAGTTTCTGTAGATTTGCTGCAAGAAATGTCGTGCTTTTTGCAGGTTTATCCACAAAAGGTTAATGCGAGGAGATCCTGGTATTTAATACCAGGATCTGTTAGCATTAACCTTTTCTCCAGTTTCTTAAAAGGTCCACAAAACCGGTAACCTGGAATGTGCATTTCAGGTGGATTAAACTTTTCTTGAATCCAGCTTGCTATATCTCCACCTTTTAGAAATTTTTCTTTCTGTTTTACAAATTTATATTTCATTTTTACACATGTTCGACATCTACCTCTCATCATTACTCTTTTATTCTTTGATGTGGCTAATCAACGTTATCCGTTAAAGTTTTCGTTTTACGCTTTACACAAAACGTGCTTAAATTTTATATATAAAATATAAGTGCGTGATACTTATAAAATAAAGTATAATGTATCACAGTTATCTAACTAGTTTAACGCCTGGACAAAAGCAAAAATTAAAGAGTGCATTTGTAAATAAGAATCCTATTATTTTAAGTATTGATCCACAGAAGAAAGTACTTTGAAACTGACAATGAGACAAATCATTAAACTGAAAAAAATCTAAAACGCCAGTTCGACTTCGTTTCAGTAAAACACAGCTAGGTGGATTTCTGCCGTTTTTAATACCTGCACTAGTAGCATTGGGAAAAGCAGCTGCAGTTGTAACTGCGGGATATGCTGGTACTAAGCTTGCACAAAAAAGTTCTAGGAAAAGGGTTGTACATTCCCGGAAAGCAAAGAGCAGCTGGCTTATACAAAAATAAAAGAAAGGGAAAAGGTTATTACATTCCAGTAAAACAAGTAGCTCAGGGATTAAAAAAAAGAGTCATTAAGTAACTTAGTTCGAAAAAATAATGAAAAACGAAAGAGGATTCCGTGGTATATACTCTATCGATTCTTTGCCAAAAAACGTATTCAAGAACGAAAATGGTATAGTGAGCTTTGACGTTTAACGTGGTTCAGAAATTCCTAGGGTAGCTTATTTCAATGATGCAAAGCTACCTTACGTCGAGTACTCTGATCCATTCGGTTTTACCAGAAGAAATAAAACACTATTTACTTATATCTTCAAACTTATCGTGTATAACTCTTCCCAAATTCGATTAAATTACCCTGTAAAATGGGTAAAAAACGAAGGAATAATAACATAAGCCAATATCATGTATTGTATCAGTTTGAACAAACTCCTAACGATCGAAATGAATTGTTGGTAACAACTAGATATGAGAACTACATACTACTACACCACATTAATAAAGTGATAGTCATAACTATCAATTCCGCTACTATTACGGCATACAACCCCGAAGATTTGGGAATTAATTTTGAAACGCCGATCACACTCAATTGTGAATACGAGATAGCACTGATCGGTAGCAATATGTGGTATTCCTGGTACAACATCAGTGATAAATATAACAATAACACTCTGAACTACTTCAATGGAAAGCAATGGAATAAAATAACTTTCCCGAATGGAATGTGCGATATAGACGGATTTAATGACGTTTTAAAAAATGTCTTTGGGGATCCTAGCCCTATAATACTAGAAAGCAATCTCCCCACATTAAGATTTGTTATTCGTTTGGCAAGAAGATATAAAATAGATTTTTCCGAAGGAAAGTTGCGAGAAATACTAGGGTTCGAATCGAAAATTATCGATGCGGCAAAAAACGAAGGAAAGTTCCCACCCAACATAACGAGAGGGGTCGATCGCATTCTAATTCACTGCTCTATTGTCGAATCTTCCTATCTCAATATCCAGAAGAGTTTCGTGCCTCAAACACCGCCTGGCAGTTTAATCGACACACATCCATTCTTCTCCGTATATTTACCATTGAACAAAACTGATTACATTTACAACGTTAGAATGAAAGTAACCGATCAGAACAATAAAGTAATTGACTTAAACTAGGAAAACGTGACTTATATGTTGCACATCAGACCCAAATAAAGATGAAGATACTGAGAAAGCGAATTAAAATGTTTTATACAAATCCGTCGCCTATCGTTCGAAAAAACGAGAAAATATCCCCTAAGAGCAGAAATATTCTTAATCAGTTAATTTACGGAAATGGCCTAAAAATCATAAAGTCATAAAATAAGTATAATATTAACGTGGAGGTTTCTTACTGGAATTGTTTCGAGGAAATTTGACCTAAGATATGGACGTTTTCCTACATCCGCACAAAAATTATATACACGTCAGAGGCAAAATATTGAAATCAGATGGGTCTGATATCGGCGGCAGTTATGTAGTTACGATGGTCACTAACGGGAACTCAATATTATATAGAAAACAGAGAATTGGAAGATATTTAATTGCCAGGAGTGACGACCACAATTCACAATTTAATTGATTTTACCGAAGAATTTTCACACAGTGCTGCCACAAGTTTGATGAAGTTCAAAGATACCGCAGACAGTTCGAAAATGAATAAGTATTTGTACGACGGAGGTGAAGATAAAATGGACACGAATAATGAGATAAAGGATTTTGCACAAGCGTTGAAGAGAAATCCTGAATTCAATCAAGGATTCTCAGACAGATATAGAATTACAAAAACTAGTCAAAATGTAAGTTTATTCTTAACACTGAATCGGCTGTTTAGATTCTACCCTGTCGTGGATAAAGTGTTTCGCTGTGTAAAACATACCATAAAATTAGAAAAAGAAACTAGAAAAAAATGACAACAATGACATTATTCAGGTAGTTGGAACTACGTTGTATAAATGCGAAATATCTCACGTATCTTGGTTTATTCAAAAAGTGGAACCATCACTACAAGTATTTTCAAAACTAGAATCTCAGTTAGTAAGCGGCAATCCACATGAAATCTTTTGGGAATCGTGAAAACTGTACAAATCTGATACTAGAATTGACTCTCATGTCAGTACTGTTACTCAGTACTCTCATGTAGTCTGTTACTGCAACTCAAAATAAACCCGTCCATATTTATGTTTTCTTTCAAAAGTCTAACCGATTAAATAGTCAAACCATAAACAGTATGGTGTTACGTATATAAATAAACAGTAGTAGTTATCACATGTTACTGGAACGGATTCGAATCAGATTGAATAGCAGTTTCCCGAACAAGATTTCGAGTGCAACTTTGAACCCAATGCGTGAGATTACAACAGCTTTTTAGCTGCAAAAATATGGATATTGACTCGGGAACACAAGTTAATTATCAAGATTTTAGGAAACTGCATCGGATATTCCACTTCAATGTCAGCAAATACGAATCACGTCTATATGAATTATCAGCAACTGCTGACAATGGACTTTGGAACTACTTGACACGAAAACCAAATTTGCAACCACTAAGCAGGGGGGTGGCGGACTTTTAGTTGTTGGCTAAAAAAAACAATTTAATAGAATCCTTTCAAAATCTGCTATATATGTTTGCACGTTTTAAAAAAAATAGTTCCCGGACCAGTATTTTTTACAGCTTCACTTTAATACTGAGGAGCAGTGAACTTAAAAATAATGACATCAGTCAATTGAACTTAAATAAATGATTTCTATTTAGTTTGAATTAAGTACGATAACATTAAAAAAATTCTTCTTTCTCTATAAAAACTTCGTGCATTCTCAAAATTATTCTAAATTACTAGATTTAAATATTTCTTATTTATCACTTACTTTCCAGCAGAGGGTAGATCAATGAGAACCTTGATCTATCGAAATTCTAATATTCTTCTTTGATAAGAAAAATAATCACAGGCAAAAATATTACTTGGACTTTGGTTAGATAAAAGTTTTAATATTCTTGTTTGATAAGATAAATATTACTTGGACTTTGGTTAGATAAAAGTTTTTATATTATTGTTTGATAAGATAAATATTACTTTCGACTTTGGTTAGATAAAAGTTTTAATATTCTTGTTTGATAAGAAATATTACTTTGGACTTTGGTTAGATAAAAGTTTTAATATTCTTGTTTTGATAAGATAAATATTATTTGGACTTTGGTTAGATAAAAGTTTTAATATTCTTGTTTGATAAGATAAATATTACTTTGGACTTTGGTTAAATAAAAGTTTTAATATTCTTGTTTGATAAGAGGTTGGACTTGGTTAGATAAACTTGGACTTGGTTAAAAAAACTTAATTGGACTTGGTTAGATAAAAGTTTTAATATTCTTCTTTGAAAGATAAATATTACTTGGACTTTGTTTGGATAAAAGTTTTTATATTATTGTTTGATAAGATAAATATTACTTTGAACTTTAGTAAGATGAAAATTTTGATATTCTTGTTTGATAAGATAAATATTACTTTGGACTTTGTTTAGATAAAAGTTTTAGTATTCTTGTTTGATAAGATAAATATTACTTGGACTTTAGTTAGATAAAATTTTAATATTCTTGTTTGATAAGATAAATATTACTTGTACTTTGGTTATATAAAAGTTTTAATATTCTTGTGTGATAAGATATATATTACTTGGACTTTGGTTAGATAAAATTTTAATATTCTTGTTTGATAAGATAAATATTTCTTTGGACTTTGGTTAGATAAAAATTTTAATATTCTTGTTTGATAAGAAATATTACTTGGACTTTGGTTAGATAAAAGTTTTAATATTCTTGTTTGATAAGATAAATATTACTTTGGACTTTGGTTAAATAAAAGTTTTAATATTCTTGTTTGATAAGAGGTTGGACTTGGTTAGATAAACTTGGACTTGGTTAAAAAAACTTAATTGGACTTGGTTAGATAAAAGTTTTAATATTCTTCTTTGAAAGATAAATATTACTTGGACTTTGTTTAGATAAAAGTTTTTATATTATTGTTTGATAAGATAAATATTACTTTGAACTTTAGTAAGATGAAAATTTTGATATTCTTGTTTGATAAGATAAATATTACTTTGGGCTTTGTTTAGATAAAAGTTTTAGTATTCTTGTTTGATAAGATAAATATTACTTGGACTTTAGTTAGATAAAATTTTAATATTCTTGTTTGATAAGATAAATATTACTTGTACTTTGGTTATATAAAAGTTTTAATATTCTTGTGTGATAAGATATATATTACTTGGACTTTGGTTAGATAAAATTTTAATATTCTTGTTTGATAAGATAAATATTTCTTTGGACTTTGGTTAGATAAAAATTTTAATATTCTTGTTTGATAAGAAATATTACTTGGACTTTGGTTAGATAAAAGTTTTAATATTCTTGTTTGATAAGATAAATATTACTTTGGACTTTGGTTAAATAAAAGTTTTAATATTCTTGTTTGATAAGAGGTTGGACTTGGTTAGATAAACTTGGACTTGGTTAAAAAAACTTAATTGGACTTGGTTAGATAAAAGTTTTAATATTCTTCTTTGAAAGATAAATATTACTTGGACTTTGTTTAGATAAAAGGTTTTATATTATTGTTTGATAAGATAAATATTACTTTGAACTTTAGTAAGATGAAAATTTTGATATTCTTGTTTGATAAGATAAATATTACTTTGGACTTTGTTTAGATAAAAGTTTTAGTATTCTTGTTTGATAAGATAAATATTACTTGGACTTTAGTTAGATAAAATTTTAATATTCTTGTTTGATAAGATAAATATTACTTGTACTTTGGTTATATAAAAGTTTTAATATTCTTGTGTGATAAGATATATATTACTTGGACTTTGGTTAGATAAAATTTTAATATTCTTGTTTGATAAGATAAATATTTCTTTGGACTTTGGTTAGATAAAAATTTTAATATTCTTGTTTGATAAGAAATATTACTTGGACTTTGGTTAGATAAAAGTTTTAATATTCTTGTTTTGATAAGATAAATATTATTTGGACTTTGGTTAGATAAAAAGTTTAATATTCTTGTTTGATAAGATAAATATATTCAGTGATACCTCGGTTCACGAATATAATCCGTTCCTTGACCCTGTTCGTGAACCGAAAAGTTCGTGCTCCGAATCAATTTTTCCCATTGCAATTAATGTAAATCCAAATAATACGTTTTTTGTCCTAGAAATTTTTTTAACGTGTTATGGCTTTATGTGTGGAAATAATACAGAAGGGAAATAAATATAACAGTAATATTAGAAGAAAGCAGTTTAATTACCAAAATAAAACTAATTTTACGGTACATATACAATTTACCTTTGTGATTGATAATTGCTGGCACACGGGGATGGAGGAGGTGGAGAGGGGGAGGAGGAAGATTACTCCTTCGAAGGAGAGGCAGTTGGTAATTGCATAAGAGAACGATCCAGAGAAATTTGCCTTTTTCTTTGCTGGAGAATTTTGCGAAAATGGGCCGTTACATTATCATTTAACTGCTCTGCTGGTAACAGTTTTGTCAGGGTGATGTTTCTCAATAAAAGCCTGCACTTCACTCCACTTACTGCAAATGTCCTTTATTTCAGCAGTTGAAGCATCTGGCACCTCTTGCTCTTCTGCTGAGTGCTCCTCCTCCAAAGCTTTCACCTGCTCAAGTTGCAATTCAATAAGTTCTTCTGGGGTGAGTTCTTGGCTATGATCCTCCAGCAGCTCCACCACATCATCCTCGTTGACTTCCAACTCCAAACTTTTGCCAATGCTTACAATGTCTTGTACCACATCTGCCTCTTCCTCAAAGCCTTTAAAATGTCTGTCAGGCACAGAAGCTGGCCAAAGTTTCCTCCATGCTGACTGCAATGTGCAGTAAGAGACATTGTTCCAGGCTTTATCAATGATATTTATGCAGTGGAGGATATTAAGGTGATCCTTCCAGAAATCTCGCAGGGTCAAATCTGTATCATTGGTGACCTGGAAACACCTTGAAAAAAGAGCTTTCGTATATATTTTCTTAAAGTTAGAAATTACTTGCTGATCCATTGGCTGTAATAGAGGTGTGGTGTTAGGAGGCAGAAATTTGATCTTAATAAAGTCGTATCAATGTCTTCTTCAACATTTGGAGGATGAGCAGGAGCATTGTCCATAAGCAGCACACATTTAAGGGGCAATTTCTTTTCCTCAAGATATTAACAGAAGGAGCAAAAATGTCATTCAACCACTCCCTAAAATATATTCTGTTAACCCAAGCCTTAGAATTTGATCTCCACATTACTGGAAGCTTACTTTTTATCACTTTATTGCGCTTAAAAACACGCGGATTTTCAGAGTGGTACACTAAAAGGGGCTTAATTTTAAAATCTCCACTTGCATTCGCACACAATATTAGTGTAAGCCTGTAAATGGTAGCTAGGAATAAACTGGAAGGAGAGCTGTGTACCAATCCCTAGTGATGATGCACAGAACCGTCCAGGTCTAGCTCCTAATGTCCGACTGCGCCTTCTCGTGGTGCAGGCCGTTAGTACCTTTCAAAAGAGATATTCTCTTTTGGAAGGGAACGAAAGGAGAGGGCTGCCAGTTCAATATGGCCTACTGATCTGGTCATCTATGGCCACTTTTTTTCTTTTTCTTTTCAAACCTGCTGAATAGTGGTCAACTTCACAGGGTCCTGGTGCTGACCATTTATATCTACTAGACTGGACTGGTTTATGGATTTGAGCTTGATTATGGATCCTGGACTTGCTGCACTGGTGGGCCTCTGTTGAGGGAGAATCTGCTGCTGTGTTTTCTGTTTGCTTCTGGGTTGCCAGCCCTAAGTGAACAGAGGCATGGGATACCTTATATCAGCTGGTGGATAATCCTAATCAGAGGCCATCGCAGGTACCTGAACCTTACTTAGCTAGTTGGGCATCGTCAAGCCTAAACTGGAGTAATGTGTCTCGTACAGGCCATATGGCTCTTGAAAAAGTCCACTTGACAAGGTGGTGCCTGAAGTTCCTACCAGCATCGGTGACTTCAGCCTTTAGCGGAAGAGGAACAGGTCTTTGCCCCATGCCTGCGATCAGGGGACTGTTTGATATTGTTTGCCCTACCAATCTCAATAAACCTAATTTTTTTAAAAATCCTACTAATCATTTTCTCTCTGCAGGAATGCAACGTGAGGACATTACATAGAGATTATTCTCTTGATGTCCTCACGCAGGAATTCCAGCGCTATAACCTAGATATTCTAGGCTTGCAAGAGAACAGATGGACAGGTAAAGGTGAGATACTTAAAAATAACTTCAAAATTCTTTTTACAGGGAGAGAGGATGGAAAGCATCACAAAGCGTGGGTCTGCTGCTCAGTAGACATGCTAGTGATGCTCTTCTAGGATATGAGTGCATTAATGAAAGGTTTCTTACAGCAAAATTTCAGACAAGCATTAAAGACTTGAATGTTATCTGCTGTTATGCCTCCACTGAGGATGCTAATGAGGATGAGAAGGATAGGTTTTACGGACAACTTCAGGATATTTTGAATTCTGTCAAGAAAGGAGATATTACCCTTGTTCTAGGTGACTTCAATGCCAAAGTTGGTACTGACTCTGACCTTTGGGGAGGGGTGATAGGCCCTTTTGGTATTGGCAGCTGCAATGGCAATGGACATCTCCTACAGGTAAGCAAACTCAATGGTTTCAGAATAACTAACACATATTACAAACACCGCGACATACATAAGCACACATGGGTTTCACCTGATGGACTGCATAGGAATATGTTTGATTATATATTAATTAACAGCAAATGGACTAGTTCTGTTAGAAATACTAGGGTATATAGGTGAGCTGAAATTGGATCTGACCATTACCTTGTTAAAAGTGTCTTGCAACTTAAACTTAAAAAGTGTTGTGCTAGGGTTAAAAAATTTACCTTTAATACTGAAGCTCTGAAAGACCCAGTTATAGCTAAAGCTTACCATGATAGGTTACTTAGTCATTATGACAGTCATGGTTTGCTTAATACTGAAGTTGAGGAAGAATGGGGCCGTTTTAAACAGGCTTTTTTGGAACCTAACAGTACTCTTATAGAAAAAAAGGAGCAGAGGAGACAGAATTATTTACGTAATAAGGCACTTGAGCGTATTTCAGAAAGAAGGAACTGCAGGAATGTCCTTAATCAATACCCTACTAGTCCTAATAGAAAGGATTATAGAGAGCTTAATAAATGTGTAAAGGATCAGTTAGCTACTGATAAGAATCTTTGGCTTGATGGCTTGGCTGACAAAGCTGAGGAAGCAGTTAGACAGCACAACAGCAGAGAGCTGTACCAGATAGTTAATGTTTTATGTGGTAGAAAACGGACAGGCATATATGGATTGCAGGATAAACAAGTAAGGTTATAGAAGGTGAGGATTCTGTCATGGCTAGGTGGGCTGAGCATTTCAGTGATGTTCTAAAAAATGTGGGTAGTTGTACTCCCATTGTTTGCAATGATGATAGATGCATTGGTAGCGTTAATGTTATTTTGGCTATTTCTAAACTTAAACTTCATAAATCCGCAGGTGTAGATAAAATTACTACAGAAATGCTCAGAGCTGGGAATGTTTCGATTACCACTTGGATGACTGAAATTTTGAATAACTTTTATGATAAAGGCATGGTTCCTAAAGATTTTACCGAAGCTATTATTATCCCTATTTTCAAAAAATGTGATCGCAGTTCTTGTGATAACTATAGGGGTATCAGCTTACTCTCTGTTCCAGGTAAAGTTCTTTCCATGATTGTGCTTAATAGAATTAAGAATCTGGTTGAGTGTCAATTGCGTGATGAGCAATGTGGATTCAGAAGTGGTAGGGGATGTGTGGATCAGATATTTTCACTTAGGCAGATTCTTGAGAAATGTTTAGAGTTTCAGAAACCTTTGGTTGCTAGCTTTGTTGATTTCAAAAAGGCTTTCGACTCTGTTGATCGTCATAATTTATGGTTGCTTGTGAGATCATATGGTATACCAGACAAGTTAGTTAACATAATGAAAGCTCTCTATAATAACACTGATTCGTTTGTGAGAGTTGGTAAGTCTTGTAGCAATTGGTTTAGCATTACTTCTGGTATTCGACAAGGGTGCATTTTGTCTTCCTTTCTCTTTAGTTTCGTTATTGATTATATTATGCGAAATTCCCTTCAAGGGAAAGATTTTGGCCTTTAAATGGGCTGGAGATACGAAAATTTCTGATTTAGATTATGCTGATGATTTAGCCCTTTTGGCAAATGATGTTGATGAGATGAACTCTTTCATTCGAGCTGTTGATGAAACTGGTAGTAGAGTAGGTTTGGTTATAAACAGAGAGAAAATTAAAGTGATGAAAGTTGGTCAGGCAGGTTGTGATTCCGTTCATCTGAATGGTTTCAGTCTTGAGCAGGTGTTACAGTTTAATTACCTTGGGAGCTATGTGACAGATACTGGTGATGTTCGGCATGAAATTAACAGACGAATAGGGATTGCTGCCGGGACTTTTAAGAATCTATGGAGAGAGTGGAGAAATAGGCGTATACACCTAAAGACTAAAATTAAACTGTAAAATAGTTTGATTCTTTCTAGGGTTAGTTATGGTAGTGAAACTTGGACGCTGTGTAAACAAGATAACAGGAAACAAGATGCTTTGATTCTAGATGCTTATCTTGGGTATTAGGTGGTTTCGCTTTGTAACTAATGATGAGGTTAGGCAAAGGAGTCTGCAACCTCCTTTAAGCAGCATATTGTGCAGAGAGAGACTCCGCTGGTTTGGCCATGTTGCCCGTATGGATAATTATAGATTGGCGAATAGGGTTATGAACAGTGTGCCTAGAGGCCTCAGAAGGAGGGGGAGACCTAGAATGCGATGGGCAGACAATGTTAAACAGGACCTTGTTAGAATTGGTGTGCAGTGGCCGGATGCAGCAGATGTAGCTCAGGACAGATATGCTTGGAGATTTAAACTGCGCAGTCTGGTTAGACCTTCGTAGCCCATGGCTGCTTGAGGATGATGATGATGATGATCCTTCATTGGTTTGTTGCCAGGTAGTAACTTTTCCTCCTTGGTTATGTATGTCCTGTTTGGCATTTTTTTCCAGAATAGCCCCGTTTCATCCCCAGTATAAACTTGATTCGGGACGTAACCTTCTAAGTCTATAAATTTACCAAAGTCCTCCACATATTTCTCTGCTGCCTTTTGGTCCGAACTAGCTGCCTCTCCATGCAGACTTCAACACTATGAATTCCAGTTCTTCGACAAAATTTTTCGAACCATCCTCTACTTGCCTTAAATTACTCGACACTAGTTTCACTTGTACTTGGCTGGTTCACCAATAAATATTGATGAAGCTCTAAAGCCTTCGCACATATCAAAGCCTCGCTCACACTAACTCCCTTAAGCCCCTTTTCATTAATCCAAACTAACAACAATTTCTCTACTTCTTCTAACACTTGAGGCCTTTGCTTCGTTAACTTAGTCACTCCTTTAGATACATCAGCTTTCTTCAGCGCATCTTTATTCTTTAGAATAGTGCAGATCGTGGATTTCATCATGTCGTACTCCTTGGCGAGATCCAAAACACGAACACCACTTTCATGTTTAGCTATAATTTCCTTTTTTGTATCAACAGTAATACGTTTAGGATTCTTAACACCACCTTCACTAACACTTTTCACTTTTTTGGGAGCCATAATAAGGGATAAATTTAATTAAATAAAGAAAAAACTAAAATATCAACACATGTTGTTGGGACTCTACTGCACCCACGCGAGATGGGAGAACTGGGTTGCTGCTGGGGGATGGCTGTGCGCAGGGTTTTGTGCGCCGCGAGTCACGTGCGCTCCATGCGCTCCGTGCCTGCGTGTTAGTGAACCGAAGCATCGTTCGTGAAGCGAAGCAAAATATGTTCGCAAATGGTGTCCGTAGACCGATTTGTTCGTTGACCGAGACGTTCGTGATCCGAGGTATCACTGTACTTTGGACTTTGGATAGATAGAAGTTTTAATATTCTTGTTTGATAAGTAAATATTATTTAGACTTGGTTAGATAAAAATTTTAATATTCTTGTTTGATAAGATAAATATTACTTTGGTTAGATAAAAGTTTTAATTGAAGTGAATGACTCAAAAAAAAACACATCATTTTTATCTCATTTACACACACCTCATTTTTTCTGAAAATTAGTTTAAACAAATTAGTTTAAACCTCATCTGTCAAAAGAAATTTGAATTAGTTTTTAAAGTTTCAAAAACACCCCAGATTGTTCTAATTTTCACATATTTTTCCACACAAAACCACAACAAAATTAGTTTAAATCTCATCTGCCAAAACTTTTCCCATAGATTAACATAAAATTCCCTTTACCTTAACATTGGCCCAGAACTCTCATTTATGCTACTACTATTAGCTTGTTATTTTCGGTGCTCGCGTTCTGGAGATATAGTGGGACAACATTTGTCACATAAATCATTAAATTTGTCCGTTGCGTTCAAAGGATACGGTGAAACAATTGCTTCGACAAATCCACAAACCGACAAATATCAAGTAAAAAGCAATAGGAAGAAAGGAAAAAATAGGAATATTTAAAACCAGTTCCAATTGTAATAGAATATTTGATACAGTCTATGAAATGCAGAATTAATATAAAATTAATACTTAGACTAGAAGAATGCATACCGCCTCTCACGCATATGGGAATCTCGTTTTCAAAGAGAATGAAGTTTTTCGTTTGCCTATTTTATCTTTCACTCCTTAAAAGTTTTAATTTGAGTTCATGGATAATGGGGGAAAATGCAAATAGCAGTATTTTATTAGTACATAATTAAACATAATAAAATATTTGTCTATTTTTTTTCTTAAATTAAAAAAGTTTCTTTTCTCACACACGTCTGAGAAAGTGGATAGATTATTGATCTCAATGTAATATCACTCGACATTCTACCATCGAAATTTCAAATTTCTACACATCACTTGCAACTTTCTTTAAAAGTTTCACCTTTTCAATATTTAGTGATCTCTAACGATATAAATTAAAGCTATTTACGTATTTGAAAAAATGCGAATTGAAATATTTCGTTAGTCCAATCTAATTAAAAAACAGTTCTCCAATTATCTCTTAAAAGAAACCAATTGCGTTTCCAACCCACCCTGGGCATAAGGGGTCAGTTCATTACTGCCAATGGAGGTCATGACCATTATATTTCCCCACCCAAATTTCAAATTTCTAACATAATTACGTCATTTTCAATATTCGTTAAAATATTTGCCATTTGCGATTTTTCCAACTTCAGAGGACGCAGCTATAGCTTTTGATATATTCGAAAAGCGCAAATCGTAATAGTTCGTTAATATCTTTCAAACAAAGAACAATATATAATATTTCTCTCAACACAAAACATTATCCCTTAAAACACAAAAGTTACGTTTTCCCATCCTCCTGGGGATAAGAGGTCAACTCATTGTTGCCAATAAAAACTCCACGACCTTAACATTCGACCACTAAAATTTCAAATTTCTAACATAACTACATTGTATGCTACATAGAATGGACAAATTATTAATGCACTCTGATAACAATATGAAATATGATAACAATATGGAAAATGATTAGCGAGAAGAAAAAAAATTACAAGTGTCGCGTCCATTCACGTGGGACGCTGAAACTGGCGATGCTTATGAGTCGAGCATTGGAAACCAGTCACCGAAAAGTAATCATAGGTAAAGGCAGAACTCGAATGCCGAAAATAACAATCTATGCTTTAAAGAAAAGCTTCTGCTGCGGGGAGTTCTACTATGTCTTCCGAACGCGAGACTCTACAATTTCGAATTAGGTGTGAAATGAAATCACATATAATGACCGTCGTATACTATTTCGAATTTTATCTCAACTATTCCCCCTTCTCCCTTATGAAAATGGGCTGGGAAAGAATTTCGCAGGGTTACACCGTAACCAGTCATATCTCATATTAAAGCTTATGACGTCTCCAATATCATGGGCTACCTCAAACACGACTCCAAAAGGGAAGAAAAATATGAGAGAAAAAGATACTTAGAGAACCCTCTGACAGATGTGTGCATCTCTGATTATCCTTAATGATCGAAATAGACAGTTTTTTTTTTTTTTGCAAAAACTCATCATGCTCATGTGCTTAGCGAACCCTCTAGCAGATGATGCTAAGTTGCATCTTTGAGACAATGATAATTTGTTACGCTAAGGAGATCGAATGCTAATTATAATAACACAGATGGCTTTCGTCGAAGACAATCTCTATGTATCATAGAAGGGAATGGTTAAATCCGACTTCCTATTATTAAGTGCAAAGGAAACGTTCTGCTACAGGAGGAACTCGTTGTATCAAAATAATTAGTGAGAAGAAAAAAATACTTTGTCATTACATAGCTATAAACCACTGAGCGTTCACCTTATATATGATAATTATAACATAGACCAGGCAAAAGAGTCTAATCCGGGATGCTCATTATCAACCTACAAGGAATCTCTCACCATCAAATCCATCTGAAATTACGGAGAAGGAAAAATACTTCATCATTACACAGATTTAAAGTCTTGAACGCTCATTTCACTTTATGTATGATAACGCAGAAGGGACTAACCTGGATGCTCATTATCAACCTACACGAAGCTCTCACCAATAAATTGATCTGAAATTACGGAGAAGAAAAACTACTTCTTTCGCGACAAGATCTTGTTTTGTCATAAGAACATTTTCTGAGAAAGGAGGAGTGGTTTTCTCACACTCTATATATGATAATTATGACATTGAAGTTCCATATTGAAGTTTATGATACTAAGTTCTTTGTTATAAGAAGAATTCATCGTGTCCCATCGCAGGAAGAACTAATTTTACAAGATTGTAATGCTGGAACTTTGATATGATGAATGAATAATCATTCTATGAGAACTCGTCTTCTATTCTGTGGCTAATTACGAATAATTTTCTCGTTGATATAATGAAAGGGTAGCTATATTCCGATTGGCCTTCTTAATAGTTTGGTTGTGTTGTTTTACCTCTGAGCGTGGTGTGCATTTTTTTGCACACCGTGGGTTAAATGGCCAGCTTACAAGGACCCCAAAGGCTCAGAGAAGGTTTGGGAAATGGACTCACTGGACAGCTGCTGGAATACAGATGGTAGCGTCCCATCAAGATCATCCAGCATGTTCTTTGACGTGCACAGAGTATGGCTCTCCCATACATGGCACCACGTCTTAACGTCCCATCCGATGGATGGCGGCATTTCCAAGTCCATCGGTGTCCCCTACTGACCGTGGGCTGGGCGGGGATTTTGTGGAGATAAATTTCAACACTGACCCAGCTGGGACTCGAACCTGGGAACTGCAGATGACGAGCCTGGTGCGCTACCAACTGAGCCCCCCCCCCCTTTTTAATAGTGATTGGATAACATATTGAGAATATCATTAAAGTATTTTGAATGTAAACATCGAAATTTGTGCTGATAGAGAGAGAAAATGGCCGATGAAGAGCAAATGTCAATCGGTGATCGTTTAGTATTGCTCGACGGTCTGCAAGAAGAGTTGAACAGTATACTCGACCAAGAAATATACAGTTTAAAATTTACTATTTTAAAATTACTCTCAACTTTAAAAGTTAATAATCTTTGGTGCGTTGCATGTGTAGTGACATATCAAGACCCTCAAGGTCATTGGCAATGCGAACAGTTTGACACAGTGCCACTTTTCATGGAATGGTTACTTTCAGAAGAAAACGGTAAACAAAAGTTCAAAAACGCCACATTGCTAGCACATAATGTTGAAGCCTTTGAAACATAACCTATTTTAAAAATTTTGTACTCTAAATGTTTGAAACCTGAAATAATATTTAATAGTAACAAAATTTTGATGCTAAACCTACTGGGTCTGAAAATTAGATTCATTGACTCCCTAAGCTTTATTCCTGCAGCACTTAGAAATTTTCCTAAAACTTTTGGCATAACTGAGGATAAAAAAGGATTTTTCCCACATGCATTCTGCAAAGTAGATAATCTGAATTATCAGGGAGTCATACCATAAAAGCGTTATTTCCATGCTGAACATATGTCTCTCGATGAATCCTGTGAGTTCCATCAATGGCATGAGACAGTAAATAATTCCCATTTGGTTTTAAAATCTGAGATGGAAGCTTACTGTCGTTCTGACGCACGTGTTTTACGGGTAGGATGTGAGAAGTTTATGGATGAATTTATCCATATGACATCCTTTGATCCCGTCGCAAAAATTACTCTTGCATCAGCATGTTTAGCAGTTTAAAGGAAAAAAGTCTGCTGATATTATTGGAGTGTATCCAGCAAATGGATATTCTGCCACTGTGAGTAGACAGGGTTAGAATGCTTTAGTATGGCTTGCGTATGTTGCGGAGACTGAAAATCTCGTGCTACAGATAGCAGGAGGAGTTCACCCGAGAAGTAGGTAATTATTATCTAGATGGATTATGTAAGGGTAAAAGGATATGTCTAGCCTTCCAAGGATGCAAATGTCATGGCTGCTGCTTGTGTTTCAAGGGCAGTACAATAAACCCCTTTACAAAGCAATCCACGGGTAAAATGTTTTTGCAAACTTTAGATAGAGAACATTGTATAAAACAGATGTTGCCAGACCACACGATGCGAGTGATTTGGGAGCATGAGTTCGATCAGCTCGTAAAGACTAACCCTTCAGCTGCCAGGATCTATCAAAACACTGAAGAAATTCGAAAAATATCAGTGAGATCATTTCTTTATGGAGGAAGGTGCGAAACAATCTCTCTGTCTTGTGACACACTAGGAAGAAAGCTGTACAATTCGTTATTGGGATGTCTGCTCTTTGTACCCATTCACCTGCAAACGGTGTATTTTCTGTCAAACATCCCATTAGAATAACAGAAAATCACGAGTATGCTGAAGATGCGTATTTTGGAATAATACATTTTATAGTAATTCCTCTGCAAAATTCCTGTCATCCTATACTACCTTATCGATGCTGACAAAAATTCATCGTTCCTCTGTGTGCGACTTATGCAGAGTTGGCAAAAACAGAGACTTGCAGACACTCAGGAAGTTAAAGAGCTCTAACATGCTCATTTGTTTCTCTAGAGTTGTACAGGGCAATGAGAAAAGGATATCGATTACTCGAAATTCACGATGTTTCGCATTATGCTGAAAAAATGACTATGATGCACAGAACCCTGGTTTATTCGGGAAATATATTGACAGATTTCTGGAGGGTAAACTACTCCGAACGTTACTAGTAATCTTCAAAAAAGAAGAATTTTGTCAAAAAAGTTTAAAGCAGACGGAATCAAAATTAAGCCTGAGGACATCCAAAAAAAGTAAGATACTAGACGCTCCACGCGCAAAATGTGTCTTAATTGTTCGTATGGAAAAATATGTGAAGACTTATCCAGACCCTCATCGACCCTCATCAACAATCCCCTCAAATTATTGGAAATAGCCAATGATCCGACAAAAATCCTTACAGATATGCATGCAGTGAATGATGAGCAATTGCTTGTTTCTTACAAACCTGCAGAAAATTTTTTCCCAACAAATGAAAGAGGAAATGTTATAGTGGCAACGTTGTAGTGGTGGCATTTGTCACATCCCAAGCACGTTTAATCTTGTATGAGTTCATATCCAAACTTGGGAAAAGGGACAGAGCGCAAGACATGGACACAGACAGCGCAATATTCAAAACTAAACCTGACGATAGCTATGAGCCAAAAAGTGGAAACTATCTAGGAGAATTTAAGGATGAAATTCTAGACCAGTGGGGACCAGATGTAAGCATAAAAAGCTTTATTTCGTTAGCTCCCAAAAATTACATTCTGTATTTAACAAATAACCATGTGATTTCAAGAGCAAAAGGATTTAAACTTAGTGTGAAAAATAGAGAGAAGTTACTCCGTATCTAAAAAGCTTAATTAGAGGAGACACGGCTGCAACGTTCGATGTACCTTTTAATGTTAGGTTGAAAAAATACGATCCAGAATTAGAAATTGTCCTACAAAGAAACAATTAACATTCAACTTTAATAAACGTGTATTTAAACAAGGTGAAAGTATTACTTATCCGTTCGGATTTAAGCAGTGAATAAGAGACTTATTAATTAGAGACAATATAATGAAACATTCACTTCCGCAGTAACAGAATATTATCTCGGAAAGTTCTGTTTACATGAAGGTCAGACTTAGTTCACATATCGAATTAGTATTGTTCTATAATACATAACAAAAATGATGTTCTATCTTTATGTAAATAAGCTATACAGATTGTATTATTCTTACATCTTATGATTGTAAATAAATTAAAAAAAACTGTTGTCTAATGCTCTCCTATTCATAACAATAGAATTTACTACATAATATTAATATGTATGAAGAAAACTCAGTCTACCATATTGAATTATCTTCATTTTAAATCCACCATACTTGATCCACATATGAGAGGGGGTATAGAAAAGATTAAAAAAACTTCTATACCAAGATGGCTGTTCGTCAGGGGACGCCGGTGAAGTGTGTCGAATCACCAGCGGAGATTGTAGCATTTCCACTCTCGGAGATGCTGGAGGGGAGGGAGAAGATGGGGGAGAAGATTCTTGGTGAATACACGCGAACTGTGAATCACGAATCCTCCTCCGACGACGACGACGGCGATGATGTTTCCCACATGGCACTTGCTACAGGATCACCCACTGTTGTAGACGATATTGTAGAGATCCCTATGCAACCTCCTGTTCCCGAAGATGTGGCACCTCGACATTCCTGCGATGGCGAGTGCATGTAAAATATCGATAACCCTCTGCCATCGCATAATATTGCGGGTCTAGTACAATGTGTATTTCATCTTGAAGAAAATGTAAATCCATCTGACGGCAGAGTGGGCTACGATCTCTCTGATGAGCTGTGTGAGGATTTCGACACACACAGGGTCGGTTAAGAGGTGCATTTTCACGAATATTATCTCGCCATGGTACAAAAAACCCTGCACCTTGCTGGTTTGACGAAGAAGCCATTTTTTAAACTCTAGTAGCAATGATAAATCTCACAAAGCATCTGATGAGTATATCTAGAATATGACCACAATTTCGAAAAATCTGATTGGTCAACTCTGAGATAAACAGAGTCTTTAGATTATCTAGTGTCTGTATAGCAATGATACACAAAACTTGTTCTCTGCTATAATGTTGCTTCTCTCACCCAGCAGGTGTTTATATTTCATTCGTGAATTATATCGTGAATTATACACATTTCATGAATTACATCGTGTTTCAAACACACACACATTAACCACATTCGTGAATTATATCGTGTTTCAAACCAATATTTTATCCCAAGAAATACAACAGAGATATCGCTTATATAAATCTAGCATGGAAATTTTCTACTAAAATTAACAGACTAAGAATCGATTCTAGATGGATTATTTTTTTTAAATCTTATGTCCACAACTCATCCATCACATGTTATTAGAACTGTGCTGATTGTTTCCTAGCATAACTTTAGTATGGAATAGAGTCTAAATATACGCAACTGAATTACTTCTACTTTTGATATATTTCATCTTTGTATTAAGAAAGCATGTCAACTTTTCTCTTCTATCGTTAAATAAGAAAAGAACACACATTTATTAAAATAGTTTTTATTTCCTACAAAAATGTTTCTCTTTCGAAAGATAACATATATCCGGTTACATAGTGAGTGGGTTACACATTTGCAATTCATCTCCAATTCCAAATTCATCTGACTTTTAAATTCCTGTGAGCCGGTTCGACGATTTCTTTTTTCTTCTTACGGTATGCAATAATACATCAGCAATATGATTTTTCCCTATAGGTCTATTTTAGTGAAACAATCCACCATTATCATCCCACTTTACATATTCTGGAAGTTCTTTCATTTGAGCTTTCACTTTCTGTTGATAATATTTTGACACCATATCGATGATATCTTTTTCAAACAAGGTCTTCTTAAATACTTCTTCAGGTATTTCGTTCTGACGTGTATATTCCAAATATTTTCTTAAGGTTGATAGATAATCAGCAGGGTTTTTTTTTTCTGGATCCTCAGTGGATTCCAGATTTTTTTTTCATTTTACTCTCAAGCGTTTACGTTTAATAGAAGATTTTTCAACTTCTCTTACGGCAAATGTCATTTTGATAATAAACTCGTTAACAGGGGCAAAGTCGCTCTTAATAATGGCAGCAAGAATAGTGCTCTTTTGACGGATTAATTTCTTCTTACTTCTCTCACTAATTTCTTTCAAGCTTAATTTACGTACCATACATCTATGTTTTGATAAGCGACGCAAGGTTTCAGCTTTCAAAGGTATATTGTGATATACCTTTGATATATTCAAATGATTGTATATTCAAATGATTATGACAGAGTTCACAGATGGTTAATATCTCTTTCTCTGTAGCACCTTTAAGTAAATCCGCTCTTTTCTTCGACGACACAGACTGTAGAGAGTGTAAGAATGAACCGTGATTCTTAATCCTCATCTCTTATAAATATTATTTCTGGTGTTTCAAATGACAATATTCTTGAAGGTAATCTCTCGTCGTCAGTTGTTGTCATCCCGCAGTCAACGAATAAATAACCTCGAGGATCTCGGGTAGCTAAAATTAGTAAAACATCTAGTAAAACTTTGTTTTCTCCAGGATACATTTGTCTTGCTAAATGAGATAATGGTCCCAAGTCCCTGGGATTCTTGAAGAGCACGATATAATGTGAGTTGAGAGATATATTTCTTGAACACTTACCTAGTAAAAATAAGTTCTGATTGATTAAAACCACTTTGTCATTCAAATGATGCGAACCCCGTGTAAACAAATCTGTGACTCGCCGATTATTCCCGGATTCTGCTATGAGATCATCCAGAACAAGTAGTAGATGTTTTTCTAAGGTAAACTGAAGAGATGGGAAACCTTGGATGAAATTCACCCGATATTTGAAGGGTTCAAAAGCGTCTTGCCATACAGAATAACAATATATTATTTTAGAGGTTGACGGGTTGAACATTTTGTCTGCATGACATATCAAGTTTAAAACAAACGTAGATTTTCTACACAGCGAAGGTCCTGCCACAATAACGGCACACGGAGATTCTATCTTGCAAAATACTATTTAATACTTAAGAGTCTGATTAAATAGTAATATCATCGCTTCGTTCAAGTTCAGATTGCAAAAATAATAATCTGCTAACATGCGTGACAGCGTCACACCTGTAGCACGTTGACACAATAATACAGACAGTGAAGTCCACATGTGGTAGCTTTAGGATCTTGCACGTAATACGAAGGATATACTACTCGTTTTATACCGTTTTAAATATAGTAGGGTTCCATATCTGTAGAAGGATGTCCTAGAGGATCAAAATGTTCCACGCTATAGTTATTCATGTAAACGGCGATTCAGTGTGTTCTTGAAGAAGTAGAAACATCTGTATTGCATATAAACATACAAGGATTCTTAGCAACATAAAGTAATTGATCTCTCACAAAGACTCCTAGGAAAGGGGAGACGTATCTCCCCTTTTCCTAGGTTCCTTTGGAGTATTCTGTTCACCTGTAATGCATCCATCAGGCGGAATCATCAAATAGCACTTTTCTATCTTGATCGATTTTTAGAAGATTTTCAAACTCTGTGCAGCAGATCACACTCACAGCGTGAGGTAAGGCGACACCAAATTTGAGGTCTAGCCTACAATTCCCAGATTTTATCACATTAAAATAATCGTTACACTCCTTTCCTTCCGGAGAGAGCTCAAAACCATACAAAGTAAACCCTCTCGAGTAAGAAGCACGGCCGAATGGAAGGCCCTTATCAGCTTTCCATACATCCAAACTCTCGAGAAGTGTTTGATAAGATCGTAGGTACTGATTGTTCCCAAAATCTGGTGCTAAGGGTTGCGAAGAGAACGATTCAGAATCCACATAGAGCGTTAGAAAAATTAAGCTGTAATGCTTGAAGTTGAAGGGATTTTTCGCTTAATTTCCATTCAAAGCAGCCGATTCAACATCAATACATCGTTTAGTCCAGAAAATTAATTATCTTTTGTTACTGCAGTAATGCCTGGGGCTAGTGCATAGCTTCGCATCTATATTCTTCGTAGAGAGTCTGTAACATTTGAGCATGAGCAATGAGCATAGAATTGTTCACCTTGACTTTTCTAATGTAAAATGGTGCATCTTCAATCTTCACGTTAAATTCGGTTCTGTCAATGCTCGTCATGAGAAAAAACTCTGGCTTTGCTCTAGTCATTCTGATTCTAAGGTCTACATGATTCAACAAATACTTGTCTTCAGTGAAGATATCTCCATGTATCCACGAGATTAATTCGATAGTGTTGGATCCTGCCAATGACTTACCTACGTACTTGCCATCCTGAGTTGGCGTTACTATTGGTGTCAAAATGACCTGCTGTATCCATAAACCATTGCGCACAAGATAATTGGCTCTTCGACGCTTCTGCTCCATAATTCGAAAGAGTCTCGAAATAACTCCTGTAGGAATACTAGATATGACTCTCAGAAACCAATCGTTCGTTTAGGTAAATGTCAGTCTGATTAAAAAGACTATGTATGAAATTATTAGAAGGGGCGACCAGATCAGCGTCTGTAATTGCTGCTCCTGCAGCATTCATAATTCTGACTTTCAATCGAAAATAGTATCTTGCAAGATCTATCTATTTGTCACTCCCCACTGCAATAAATTCCAGAGGAGTATTACCGTCTAAAGAGGTTAGAGGTAGGTAGGACACAAATCTGCTTCTTTCTGCATGTGAACATGTTGGAGATACTAAAAATAAATCTAGTTCAAACAGAGCACAGTCTTGTGATGTAGAATGAATTTTCTTGCTCATTTTGTGGTGATGTCCTGCACTCTACATGTCTTCTTAGCGACTCTGACTATTCGATTATGTTTCCTTCGTTTTATACCATATCCTCTCAGAGAATGACTCGCTTCTTCTAACAAATTAGTTACTCCTTCATGCAAGTTAGATTTCGCTGCCGCAACATCCGAAGCAAACTTGATACCACTTTCAGCCGCCTGTCTGCCTAACGAAAACAATGCAAGTTTAATTATCGGAGATATAAATCGTCCATTGCTTTTAAAATATGCTTGAGCCTCTCGCCATGTTTATATGTTGGTCTCATACTTCACTCTCATGTCTGCGACTGAAATGAAGTTTAACTAGTACTTTACCATATTTAAATAATAGTTCTCATAGTTTCTCATAGTTTCTCATAGTAGTTAAATAATAGTTCTCCTCATTTCTAGTAAGAACAGAAGGGTTGATCACTCTTAAGAGTTAACCGTGAGCATCACCAATTAGTTGAGGTAAGATGAGGTCGGAATAAATGTAATGCACGTCTATTCCTCTTTTTAAATCCATAGCATAGCGGGATGTGAATTCTTCGAATCATGTCTCCATATGATCAAACTCTAACATCTCTCCTAATCCTGGATGCTTCTTAGGGAACATGACTCGACCTGTTCCCCTCCCTAACACATAAGTCTTCCCGTTAGGAAGTAAAAGGAATTGGAACAAGTGTCTCACGTAACTAGGTATCGCTAATCTCATTTCTTCAAAAAGACTCACAGCATTATCATATCATCCGTGATGAATGTTTATTAGAGACATGGATATCTCTGCAACGTCAGCTATCTCGGTAAATTCTTCAAGAGCAGTAGGTTGTAGCACATAGAGATTGTAGCTGTCATCGGTCACTGGTATTCGTGGTCCTGATGATGTCAGAGCTATAGGTATTTCAGAGGTAAAACTACCATACATATTACGCTCTAGATAATCTTGCAATCCGAACAACTTGTTCATGCAAGTTTTTGACTCTCTTGGGAAACGTATCCCGTAACCGTTTTCGAATGTTACCGTGATAGTTCTCTCTTCCTCATATTTAAAATGGATGTTTTCCTTGTTCCTGCAGGTAAGCTGTCTCTCAATACACGATATATATAAAACGCCCGTTATAGACTCGTTTAGGTAAGGTCACTCTCACATCATCCAAAGGAGGTAATTCTCTCATGCTCGTTCTTTCTTCTTTCTTGATTATCTCATATTTAACTGTAAAAGTGTCGTTAGATGAATCGACATTATTCCAGATGACAGGAATGTGTACTTCTGCCAACCCGACTTTCCACTGTCATTGGATTTCGACAGACAGCTGTGGAGTATAATCCGATTGAGTGTTATCTGGATAAATACCAATGCAGGCTGTAGAAGGTAACGTCAAATAGAAAGCCATTTTTCAGGGATCCACGAAGGTGTGGTGTAATCTGCACATTTTACCAGCACTGTCTTTTTTCGGTCTTTAGCCAAATTTTTTTCCACAACGTGAAGTTCTGGAGATTTAACTTTCTGCAATTCTTCGTTGAAGAAAGCACCTTTTATCTTCTGACAGTCACTATCGATCACGTCATATACAGGAGGATTCCTCTGTATTACCATGGTCGTCTATATACCTACCAGGCCCGAACATTTCGACAAAGTCTAGTTTTGACGTCACATTACGAGTGCATCTTCAGAGCTAGCTGTATACTGTAACGTGCCGCAAAACTGAATAATATTATTGTATTCATCAAACCTAAAAGGATTGTATCATTCAAAGGTAAGTTATAGTTATTATCTTAGTTTTCCTAATAATATAATTTATTATAATACTTTAGCTGTGTTTTCGATTAGCTGTTACCAACACCTGAAGTTATGCCTAATTTTAAGGATGAGCAGTAAATTTAAATTTTTAAACCATGAACCATTAAGTTATATTTACTG
Source organism: Ryuthela nishihirai (assembly GCA_038380435.1). Classification (NCBI taxonomy): domain Eukaryota; kingdom Metazoa; phylum Arthropoda; class Arachnida; order Araneae; family Heptathelidae; genus Ryuthela; species Ryuthela nishihirai. The sequence goes on from JAWZYU010000002.1 coordinate 88,031,255, forward strand.
ATTAAAAAATGAAAGTGAAGTGGTGAGAACAGCTGTAGAAAACAGCTGTAAGGACAATAAATATTTAAAATTTTATTCAAAATCAGTATAAATGCTATATTTTAAAATACAGTATTCGTCAGTAAATCATGTCTCATGTTTTACTGCCGAATACTGGAAGGAAATTGCTCATGGTTATTAAATACTATGCTACATAATAATGTATATAAATATGTATTCCTTAATTATTTGTGAAACATGCTGGTTTCATGAAATTGAAGATTTCTAACTGTTAGCTATTTGGCTTAGGTTATGTTTTGATTTTATGTATTGTTGCATAATAATTACACAACAGATATGTATGTGCAATTTTACTTACATAAGGTTTTTTTATCAGATAATTTATAATATGAATCAGATATGAATTTTTTATCAGATAAGTTTAAGATAAGCAAATCAAAATGATCAGTGCTACATTGGTGTTATTGAAGAAAGTGACTTATGATATGCTGAGAATTTGAGAATTCTGTGTTTTGTTATCATACCACCATAGCATTACGGAATTTAATGTTATGGTGGTACATAAAAATATATACTTAAACCTATTTTTGATATACCAAAAAAAGTATAACTAATCCCAGATGTAATAATGCAAATATATATGATACATATTAAATATGTTTGTTTTGAAGTATCTATACAAGTTCATGCTTCATCTGGAAGTATGGTTTTGAATTTTAACCATAAATTAATAAATACATTCAAAATATTTATTTCTCTACCACATGGCCTTAGAAATGATAAATATTAAAATTAGAAAGTAAAATTTAGAAGGTAATCTAAACATAACTGATATGAAGTCTAAATTCCTCATCCATTCAAGCATTCATTCATCATTTCTGCTTTCACATATTAAGATTACTGGAATTTGATATATTAACTGTATTTTCACATTACTACAATTATATGTGTATTCTACTCTAAAAGAAAAATATTGATATTTGGGCTTATAGATGTAAATCATATGATAAAGCTGTTATTATTACTTTTTTGATTCATTAAATATTATGAAAACCTGGATGATGTAATGCTTCATATAAAATTAATATTAGTGTTTCTACTGCTTTCTGCAATCTATGTACAGCAGGGTTGTTAAACAAATTTAATCAAGGAGCTTTTTTTTTCTTAAGAAAACACTGTTTGGACACATATTTTTTTAAACAAAACTTGCAGGGTATGCAGGAATTGCACAAGGTGTTGCACACATGCTGTAAAATTTGGCCAGATATTTTGCATCCTTGGTGTATAGCATTTAATTTCTTAGCTGTAAACTTTAATATTCATCAATTTTTATTATAGATGCCACGAATGTGTTGTGTCCCAGGCTGTAAATCAAATTATAGATCTGAAGGAAGCAAATACATTACAACTTTCAAATTTCCCAAAGATTCAACTTTAAGAGAAAAGTGACTGAAGGCCATCCACAGAGATTATTTCACCCCATTTAGAATCTTTTGTAGTTTGCATTCACCACTTTAATGATAATTTAGTTATAAGGTTTGATTCTGTTTCAAGAAAAGATGGAACAATTTTGAAAGTTGCACGAAAAAAGCTAGTGTTAGTGCCTGAAGCCATTCCCCATATTTTCCTGAATCAACCATCTTATTCTACCAAAATGGTTATTGTCAAACGTAAAGCCTGCTGACCGTGTAACTGAACAAATGAAAAGAGATGATGAAATGTTTAAAAAGTGGTTGGAATGTGATAATATTGTAAGTGTTGCATTATTTAGAGAAGATGTTGTAGATAAAGATGTAACTCGGTATGGTTTTCATGTTTTCCATGAAGAAGAATTTGTTTCAATTTGCAAAATTAATTTTTCTCAATGTTCAAGAATAACTGTTTCTTTGAAATTGTTTCCTGATTTCTCTTGTGAAATTTGGAATGATAGTGTGTTGCTACCTATTAATCAATTTAAGTGGGTTCTAGGTGAAGAACTGAAAGTTAAAAAATGGAGTAAGTTTGATGCCTTAATAAGACATTTAAGTTCTTTCAATTTTCAGTCTATTCCATTGGACAACAAATTGAAACGTGCAAGAAGCATTATTTCTGAATATAAAGGATGCATTTCAGATAGTGGGGCTGAGAAGGAATTAAATTTTCTTTGTGAACAGCTGCATTTGTTGACATTGAAATGCCCAAGATATTCTACAGAGTTAATGATATGGGCTTTTGAATTTTTTCCCCTTAATTATGGTGCATATTTTTGGTTACGAAAATCTGACATATTATGTCTGCCTCATCCAACTCATTTGAGACGACTTTGTTATGGCTTACATAATTCACATATGAAATTCTTAAGAGAAAGGTTTTCTTTGCTGCAGCAACTTGAAAGAGTAGTTATTGTTCTTTGGGATGAAATACATGTTAATCCTAAAGTAAGTTTCAAGAAAGGTGTGATAGAAAGCTTCTCTGAATATGAAGGTTTATGTGCCAAAACTGTTCAAGCTTTTATGATTTTCTCTATTTTTTTTCAAAAAACAAAGATGTAGTTTCTTTGCATCCTGTAAAAAATCTTACATCTAATTTACTATATGAAATCACAATGAAGGTGCTAAAGGCTTTAGCTGATGCAGGTTATACTGTAATATCTCTAATATCAGACAATAACCGTATAAATAGAAACATGTTTGAAATTATGTGTGGAGGGGAAATGAAATGTAGCATACCTAACCCATTTGATAAGGATCACCAAATATTTTTCTTGTTTGACACAGTGCATTTGTTGAAGTCTATACGAAACAAGTGGTTCAGGCAACTTGATAATGAGCAATTATTTATGTTCCCTTCATTTCATGATCAAAATTTAGTGCTAAGGGCTAGTGTGTCACACATAAAAAAGCTGTATGCTGCTGAAAGCAGCAATGTAGTTAGACTTGCACCAAAGTTAAATAGAAAAGTTCTATTCCCCACATCATTTGAGAAACAAAATGTTAAAATGACCACTTGCCTTTTTAATGATCAAACTTCTGTTGTCCTTTCACAGTTTGCTTCTCAACATAAAATCTGTTTTTTTTTGCACCATTCAGTTCTTGGATATCATTTGTAAGTGGTGGAAAATAATAAATGATAAGCATCCTTACAAAGGAAAAAAATCTTCTTGACCCATTCTGTGATCCCATAAGAAATGATCATGACAATGCCTTGAAGTACCTTGAAAATGTCTCCTCATGGTTGGATAAGTGGAAAGCCATTGTAATTCCTGGTTCTTCTACTTCTAAGCAGTTTGAAAAATTAACACAAGAAACATTTTTTGCCTTAAGACACGCCACAGAAACACTGCTAAAATTGTGCTCGTATATGTTTATAATTTTCAAACCTAAATATATACTTTTAGGAACATTTCAAACTGATAACTTAGAGAATAGATTCAGTCGCTATTGGCAAATGAGTGGTGCTAACTATAATGTATCAGTGACTCAAATCTTAGAATCTGAAAAGAAACTTGAACTTATTGGTTTGATCAAGCTTCATTCAACTAAAAAGGGTGAGTTTACATTAAAAGAATTTATTGGAAATTGTTCTGAAATTGCTGTTTGTGACAGAATGAGTACTGACATTGATAAAGATTTTGAACATGTTATTGAGGAGTCTGAAGCTGTATGTATTACAGATGAGACTAAACAGATATTGGTTTTTATCAGTGGCTATGTAGCATATTCCATAGGTAAGACTTTAAAATGTGGAAAAGAGATATTCTCTTTTGAAAGGGAACGGAAGGGGAGGGCTGCCAGTTCAGTATGGCCTACTGATCTGGTCATCTATGGCCACTTTTTTCTCTTTTTTTCAACCCTGCTGAGGAGTGGTCAACTTCACAGGGTCCTGGTGCTGACCATTTATACCTACTAGACTGGACTTGTTTATGGATTTGAGCTTGATTATGGATCCTGGACTTGCTGCACTGGTGGGCCTCTGTTGAGGGAGAGTCTGCTGCTGTGTTTTCTGTTTGTTTCTGGGTTGCCAGCTCTAAGTGAACAGAGGCATGGGATACCTTATATCAGCTGGTGGTTAAACCTAATCAGAGGCCATCGCAGGTACCTGAACCTTACTTAGCTAGTTGGGCATCGTCAAGCCTAAACTGGAGTAATGTGTCTCAGGCAGGCCATATGGCTCTTGAAAAAGTCCACTTGAAAAGGTGGTGCCTGAAGTTCCTACCAGCATCGGTGACTTCAGCCTTTAGCGGAGGAGGAACAGGTCTTTGCTGCATGCCTGCGATCAGGGGGCTGTTTGATATTGTTGGCCCTACCAATTTCAATAAACCTAATTTCTTTAAAAATCCTACTAATCATTTTCTCTCTGCAGGAACGTGGAACGTGAGGACATTGCATAGATATTATTCTCTTGATGTCCTCATGCATGAATTCCAGCGCTATAACCTAGATATTCTAGGCTTGCAAGAGACCAGATGGACAGGTAAAGGTGAGATACTTAAAAATAACTTCAAATTTCTCTTTACAGGAAGAGAGGATGGAAAGCATCACCAAAGCGTGGGTCTGCTGCTCAGTAGACATGCTAGTGATGCTCTTCTAGGATATGAGTGCATTAATGAAAGGTTTCTTACAGCAAAATTTCAGACAAGCATTAAAGACTTGAATGTTATCTGCCTCCACTGAGGATGCTGATGAGGATGAGAAGTATAGGTTTTACGGGCAACTTCAGGATATTTTGAATTCTGTCAAGAAAGGAGATATTACCCTTGTTCTAGGTGACGTCAATGCCAAAGTTGGTACTGACTCTGACCTTTGAGGAGGGGTGATAGGCCCTTTTGGTATTGGCATTGACGTTGCCCATTGCCATTGCCATTGCAGCAATGGCAATGGGCAACGTCTCCTACAGGTAAGTAAACTCAATGGTTTCAGAATAACTAACACATATTACAAACACCGCGACATACATAAGTACACATGGGTTTCACCTGATGGGCTGCATAGGAATATGATTGATTATATATTAATTAACAGCAAATGGGCTAGTTATGTTAGAAATACCAGGGCATATAGGGGAGCTGAAATTGGATCTGACCATTACCTAGTTAAAAGTGTCTTGCAACTTAAACTTAAAAAGTGTTGTGCTAGGGTTAAAAAATTTACCTTTAATGCTGAAGCTCTGAAAGACCCAGTTATAGCTAAAGCTTACCATGATAGGTTACTTAGTCATTATGACATCTTGGTATGCTTAATACTGAAGTTGAGGAAGAATGGGGCCATTTTAAACAGACTTTTTTGGAAACTAACAGTACTCTTTTAGGGAAAAGGAGCAGAGGAGACAGAATTATTTAAGTGATAAGGCACTTGAGCTTATTTCAGAAAGAAGCAACTGGAGGAATGTCCTTAATCAGTACCCTACTAGTCCTAATAGAAAGCATTACAAAGAACGTAATAAACGTTTAAAGGATCAGTTAGCTACTGATAAGAATCTTTGGCTTGATGGCCTGGCTGACAAAGCTGAGGAAGCAGTTAGACAGCACAACAGCAGAGAGCTGTACCAGATAGTTAATGTTTTGTGTGGTAGAAAACGATCAGGTATACAGGGATTGAAGGATAAACAAGGTAAGGTTATAGAAGGTGAGGATTCTGTCATGGCTAGGTGGGCTGAGCATTTCAGTGATGTTCTAAACATTGTGGTTAATTCTACTCCCATTGTTGGCAATGATGATAGATGCATTGTTGGCTTTAATGTTGGCCCTATAACACAATCTGAAGTTAGTTTGGCTATTTCTAAACCTAAGCTTCATAAATCCCCAGGGGTGGATGAAATTACTACTGAAATGCTTAGAGCTGGGAATGTTTCAGTTACCATTTGGATGACTGAAATTTTGAATAACTTTCATGATAAAGGCATGGTTCCTAAAGATTTTACCAGAGCTATTGTTATCCCTATTTTCAAAAAAGGTGATCGCAGTTCTTGTGATAACTATAGGGGTATCAGCCTACTCTCTGTTCCAGGTAAAGTTCTTTCCATGATTGTGCTTAATAGAATTAAGAATCTGGTTGACAGGCAATTGCGTGATGAGCAATGCGGATTCAGAAGTGGTAGGGGATGTGTGGATCACATATTTTCACTTAGGCAGATTCTTGAGAAATGTTTCAGAAACCTTTGGTTGCTAGCTTTGTTGATTTCAAAAAGGCTTTCGACTCTGTTGATCGTCATAATTTGTGGTTGATTGTGAGATCATATGGTATACCAGACAAGTTAGTTAACATAATGAAAGCTCTCTATAATAACACTGAGTCATGTGTGAGAGTTGATAAGTCTTGTGGCAATTGGTTTAGCATTACTTCTGGTGTTCGACAAGGGTGCCTTTTGTCTCCTTTTCTGTTTAGTTTGGTTGTTGATTATGTTATGCGAAATTCACTTCAAGGGAAAGCTTTTGGCCTTAAATGGGCTGGAGATACGAAAATTTCTGATTTAGATTATGCTGATATTGTAGCCCTTTTGGCAAATGATGTTGATGAGATGAATTCTTTCATTCGAGCTGTTGATGAGACTGGTAGTAGTAGAGTAGGTTTGGTTATAAACAGAGAGAAAACTAAAGTGATGAAAATTGGTCAACCAGGCTGTGATTCAGTTAATCTGAATGGTTGCAGTCTTGAACAGGTGTCACAGTTTAATTACCTTGGGAGCTACCTAACTGATACTGGTGATGTGCGGCATGAGATTAACAGACGAATAGGTATTGCTGCCGGGACTTTTAAGAGTCTATGGAGATTGTGGAGAAATAGGCGTATACACGTAAAGACTAAAATTAAACTGTATAATAGTTTGGTTCTTTCTAGGGTTAGTTATGATAGTGAAACTTGGACGTTGTGTAAACAAGATAACAGGAAATTAGATGCTTTTGATTCTAGATGCTTATGCAGTATCTTGGGCATTAGGTGGTTTAACTTTGTAACTAATGATGAGGTTAGGCAAAGGAGTCTGCAACCTCCTTTAAGCAGCATATTGTGCAGAGAGAGACTCCGCTGGTTTGGCCATGTTGCTCGTTTGGATAATTATAGATTGGCGAATAGGGTTATGAACAGTGTGCCTAGAGGCCTCAGAAGGAGGGGGAGACCTAGGATGCGGTGGGCACACAATGTCAAACAGGACCTTGTTAGAATTGGTGTGCAGTGGCCGGATGCAGCAGATGTAGCTCAGGACAGATATGTTTGGAGAATTAAACTGCGCGGTCTGGTTGGACCTCCGTAGCCCATGGCTGCTTGAGGAGGAGGATGATGATGATGATGTATGAAACTGTTTTTGAGATTGAGTCTTCACATGTAATATACAAATATTTGGTTGAAAACAGCAGAGGTGGTCTGAAATGGCCAAAAACTTTTCTTGTATATTTAAGTATTACAGCATTGCAAATTTTCCAAGCAATAATTAGTGAAGAATTTGAAGATAAATTTATATGTTCAAAAAATCAGCATTTCATTTTAAAAACTTTATGTTTGGAGAGCTTTTATTCTCAGTGCTTAAATTTAGATGATTTTTGCACCTGTGGATCAACATTAAGAAAACTTACTAAGAAAGCACTAAATGTGTTTTGTAACATTCTGTTGAACAATTATTGCAAAGTCAAAAATGACCCTGTTCAAAGCATAAAGAGTTCAAAAAAGAGAAAACTTACTACATTGCTGTAAAATATTAAAGATGCCCATCAGTGGTATATATTTGAATTCATTTTTTATTTGGTTTGCTGTTCAACCTTTGACAAATAGTAACACAATTACTCTTAATCTACTGATAAGTTCTTTGGGTTGAAGTTGGCTTTATCTTTGAGCTATTTTATTTAACGAAATAGATACAGATAATGATACGGAATGCTTATATCATTGAAAATTATAAATTTCATTCCTGGTCAATAACTCTACTTAAAACAAAAAACGAATTTAAGATTTCAAAATTCTGCATGATTTATAGTGTGACCTTCACTCATTCTTGTTCATTCATATGAGTAGAAATTCAGTGAAAAAAAGTTTTAATGCTAGCTGAACAAAAGCAGCGCAATTTAGTATGGAGAATGTGAGAAGCAGCATGACAAAGCAAATTTTTCAACTTATTATAGCAATGTGCATAGGAATAAGAAAAGTGACAACTACAGACTGAGTGAAAAATTTAAGCCCAGTAATAAGCCGTCCCGTGTCTGAGTGGTTAGTCTAAGGAACCTGGGTAAGGCATGGATGTGTATGTGTCGTTTTTCTGCTGAGACCCTGCCATCCTCAGACCTTCTACTGCAACATATAAACTGACAGGCTCCTGTCAGACCTCTGTGGCAAGCAACTGCTTGAGGGGGTATTGTTTTTATATTTTAAAATTATATGAAAGCTATTGTTTATTACTTGCTTAGTAAATCACCAATAAACTTGGTGAAACAAAATATATTCATTTGGTTTTGGTGATGAGTAAAATTAATATCACACATACAGATTCTTCATACAACTATGCTCATCCATATAAATACATTTTGCTCTGTCATATTTTATGTTCTAAGACGAAAAGTTACTGAAATCAGTATTTCTGTGAGATATCTGGAAGCAATTTTGCAGAAGGAATATATGTGAAAACTAAATATATCACTATAAATAATACATGCATACACAGAGAGAGTGTTTAAAAAAGAGCAATATTCAGCATATATGATAAGAATATTATTACTACCATATTGTAGAAATATTATATGGTTTCAAGCAACAGCTTATGCATTATAACAACTGAGAATTTCATCTTATGTGTCAGTAACACTCATATATCATTGGTTGATTTCACTATCAACCTAAAATCGACCAGTGATCTTATAGATCACTAGTTGAGGAGTAACTGATATCTCATGAACTGTGAGAACTGTTGCTGCATCAATTGCACAGTCTCAAAGTTACCATATGTTTCAACCTAAAACTGAATATTGCAACTTTAATGCCTTGGACATTTCACCAAAATACAACCCTGATTGTGATATTACACATTTGTTTTGTTAATTTTGAATATATTAGTATATATATAGTATCAAATACAATGAAATTCTCTGTTGAGCAAAAATATTTTAACTTTATCCTTGAAACTCTGCATGTTAAAATTTTTTGGAGAAAAAATTGAAACTTTTCGGAGCAAGGACAGTGCTCCAGCATCAGGAAGTTCTTGTTCCGAAAAGCTCCTGAATTTTCTCATGAAAAATTTTAACATGCAAATAGCTTAAAGGATAAACTTAAAGATTTAATTGCTTAATGACAGAGTATTTTACTTATTGTAATTAATTTCTGAGTAAGGAGCAAGTCTTTTTATTTGGATATGAAATTAAATACATGACTTTTTTTCAGCGATGCAATTCTTTCAAGCTGCTTTATTTTTTGTAATCTTAATAGTTTAAATATTTGCCTAGTGACAGCTATATATATCATCCATACAATCTAATCCTACCATTTCTTTTCCTTTGAACTTAGAAATTAAGGTTATGTCAATGTCTTTTTGAAATTGTACTTCAAATATATATCCATTTTTTATATGGAAAAAACTGGTCATTACCAATGAAAAGTGATTGGTTGAACTGATTCTGAATTGATCTTCGACATAAGTGATTTCTATTCATGATATATATACATTTACAATTTTTAAATACCTAATATATATATCTTAAGAAATGTGGAATGTTTTGTTTTGGTCATTTTCACTTATAAAGAATAAATTACTACATAAAATTAAAATATTTCTGTTTCTATTGCATTTTCTTAGTTAAAATACAAATATAAGTATTGAGGAGTTAAAACTCTGAAAATCATCATATCAGTTGCTTGTAATAAGACTACTAACTTTCGATATTTTTTTTCTCCTCCATATGGCATGACTTACAGAACAAATGCATATTTTTTTCATTTCTGCCCTAGTATTCAAGACTAAAATCAGTTTAATTTCACCATTTTTGCGATATATTTATAATTTTCTGCTGAAAGCAAGCGGTGAACGATTTTGTTCATGTCTACAATTTTCGATTTTTTTGTCTCCTCCATATGATAGGATTTACAGAAGAAAAAAAAAATTCATTTTGTTTTCTTATTTCTTCCCCAGTAATCAAGACTAAAATGGTTAAATGCTAATTTCCCCATTTTCGCGATGTATTTATGAATTTAAAACATCTTTTTGCCCGAAGCAAGCGATGAACCCTATATCTTGTTCTAGTCTACGACTCTTCCATAGTCCCACGTTCGTAAAGTCAAAAACAGAATGTTCGGGCTTGGTAGGTATATAGACGGCCATGGTATATTACTCTACTTGGAATATTTCTCTGCTCCACTGTTGAGATGCACCCTTCTTGCTTGATACTACTTAAACGATCATGATCTCCAGCTTTAAAAAGCGGGATTATCTTTTTCTCGGAGGCTCCGTAGAGTCGATTCCAGACAATGCTTTCATTATGAATATTACATCTTTAGATGCCACCCGTGAGCTCTACTTAGATGCATTATATCTTTCCATTATACGAATCAAAACAGTGATAAAATTGAAGTGTTTATGTTTCGTGAAATAGCTCCATAATTTTTCTTGCAACGTACGGTTCAGTCGTTCTGCTATGGCAGCTTTCTTATCACCATAAGAAACAAAGAAATCAATGTTTTTATCCTTCAAATATTTTTGAAAGATTCGATTCGTGAATTCTGTACCTTGATCTGTATTAAGGACCATGGGAGTTCTGCCAAGGGAAATAATTTTTTCGAATGCGTCTTTTATACCTTTTCCTGTCTTTGTCTTCAATGGTATTGCCCATGCATAGCGGGACAAGATGTCAATAGATACTAATATGTAACCATAACCCTCATTTAATAGTGAGATATTTTTCACGATCATTAAATCTGCTTGCCACTGTTGATCTAGTCCCGTTACGAATGTCTTGTTTCTTCTGAATTTTGTCCTCGCAGGCTTGTGGAGAGTGTACGTCTCCTCCCCTGACAACCATTCTTTGATTCTCTTTATGGGCATTCCAATACTCTGGGATAATCGTGCTACTACCCCATAACTTCCAGGGTTCTCTGGCTGGTAGTAAACTTTCTCCAACTTTGAATTCATCGACTAGTAGAAATTTTCCTTCCTTAACCCAGAGCTCAAACGATAACGAATCAGAAACGTCAATGGAAAATTGCTCTGCCGCTTCTTCACACAACTTTCTCGAAGTGTAAGTAATCAGATGTTCGTAGTAAAGATCTTTTATCCTCCTGTTCACTAGACAAAACCGATAACTCAGAGTCCACAACAACATGCTTTCGAACCCAGAGGATATAAGAAGCTAGTTTCTCTCACTGTTCATAAGACAGGCTAATTCCTTTCACTGTAGGTTTCAGACGTAAAAATAATCTTATATCCACGGTTTGATTGCAGACACTTAAATAAACGTTTCTTCCCAAGTGGCGGGATTCACCACAACTAGTGATTAAATAGTCTCGAGAAAACTCAATCCCTAACCAGACAGCTCCCCCTACAGTCAAACAAGTTACTATTACACCGACTACTAGCTTACCTGACCACATGCCGTGAAATGAGTACATACATTAGGTAAATACATGCATTAGGTAATATCAAACTTTTATTTATGAAACCAAGAGTTTGAAATATACAGATTTTCCTTCACACTCTCTAACAATTCCGTATAGGAAAGAGAGGCAAAGAAAATGTCGTCCACATAACATCCTTGGGACCATACAGAATTCACAAAGGTAGAAGCTATATCATCAATGTTCAATGTACGAACTACATCGTTCAAGTAGAGATATAAACAATGTTCTTTATCTTCAGGCTCCACGGTTCTCGTGTTGAAGAGTAAGTGATTAAACAGATCTTGATGAATAATGTCCGCCAAGTACTCTATCAACTGTCCCTCTCGCACAGCAGGAGGTGCAAGAAGGAATGCTAGTAACGCATCCCTCTCTTCGGCAATGGCATGACGTATATGAAAATTTACACCAGATCTGTTCTTAACATCTGCACGATGGTTCCAGAGTATGTCCCACTGCGTAAGCGTGAGGGTCACTCCACTCGGAACAGGATTTGACGAACGAGATTTCACAGTTTTGATGATATCCAAATGACGGGAACCTGCGCTATTGGAGTAGATACATAGTTGTAGATTGTGAGTGACAAACTAAGTTTCTCTCTCTGTCGAGTGGGAAGCATTAATTCTGTCAGAGACCGTCAATTATTCTTGCCACTCATGTAGAGTTAGAGTGACCCCCTCTTTTATTGGGTAAAGTAGACCACCTTCTGTAAAGGTACGGTAATGACGTACGTTGCACCATCGATATGCTTTGATTTATTTTCTTCTTTTTAGGGCCCATATAGTGACACGTTTCTGTTATTGGAAAAACTTAAAAGACAAGCTTGAAGGGGATAAGATTTCGCATGTTTCTCTTAATATGAGATATATATATATGATAAATGAAGTCAGATTGAAAAATATAATTCAAATCACTGTTTATAGCTGGAATAAATTAATCACTTACACTATATTGCAAAAAGTGTCCGGACACTTTCATGTTAAGTGATCGAATAGCCACATTCAAAACTACCTAACTTTGAAAATAAGTTTTTTACGGAAAAAAGTCACTAGACATAAATTCAAGATCTCGGTCAGAGCTTTCTAAATCTCTATTTTCTATAATATTAATCTAATATTTAAAGAATTATGGAAGCTATAATATTTAACAACAGATATCACACACCACACTTCCAAACATTTCCCCCCAAAATTGCTGAAAACTTTAAAAATCCTTACCACAAAATTCAAATATCGCATTTATGTTGCGAACAACTTGTTATAACAGTTGTGATTTAACATTTTGAAGTAAATTTTCAAAACTAGCAAAAGTTTCACTTAAATGTTTCAGCTTCCATAAATAAATATTAGATTAATATTACAGAAAATAAAGATTTAGAGAGCTCTGACCGAGATCTTCAATTTATGTCTAGTGATGTTTTTCCGAAAAAATCTTATTTTCAAAGTTAGGTAGATTTGAATGTGGCTATTCGTTCATTTAACATGAGTGTCCGGAAACTTTTTGCAATATAGTGTATTATGTCCCACGTCCACACCACATAAAATATTTGTTTTACTGTCGTATCTCGTTTTGGTTCTCTCGCTTGCCAAGTTGATGTTTTGTCTGACGGAGTGGTGGATTTTTCTAGTCGTTGTCGTAACTCTTGTATGTATTGTGGTGTGGACACCAGCATTCCTTCGGATCAACCATATAAAATGTCACAGAGAAGATGTAATTCTCTTCTAAAGAACATCGTGGAAGTTGTCTGTCCAGTTGTTTCATGCACTGCTGTTATGTATCCGAACAAAATGAGTGGTATATGGCGATCCCAGTCACGTTGATGGTCGTCGACAAACAATGCTAGATGTTGTGCAATTGTCTTATTAAATCTCTGAACTATACCATCCGACTGTGGGTGTAGGGGAGTTCTGGTTTTCTGAACGCCTAATAGTTGACAGATGCCTTTAAACACATTGGATTCAACATTCCGTCTTTTGTCTAAGTGGAATTGCAAAGGTACTCCGTACCTACTAATCAAGTTATTTACTATCATCTCTGCCACTGTTGTTGCTTCTTGGTCTTGATGAGATAGACTTCAGGCCACTTCGTGAACTAATCCATTGCCACTAATAAATACCGATTTCCATCATTAGTCCTAGGAAACGGACCCATTACATCAATGGCTATTCTTTCAAAAGGGGCACCAACGTTATACGTCTGCAGCTTACCCCGACTCCTAGTCTTAGGGCATTTCTTTGCTGAACAGGCTTCACATTGCCTACACCATCTTTCGACTCCTCATGGAAAAATTGTACTCTTGCAAACGCTGTATCCACCTAGCAATTTGCCCTTCAGGGTTTTAAAAGTTTAGTAGCCACCTGAGTGCAGCATGACCAGTACAAGTCGAAATACGGATAAGAAATTTCTGGCCATAGAGATAATGATGAAAATGTTCTATTGCTTTTACTCTTGCTAACAGTGACACAATAATTCCATTCTGATTTGGATAGAGTTTTGCTAAAATATGCAATAACACTTTCTTGTCCGTTTTGTTGTTGTGATTGTGAAAGTACAGCACCAACTCCTGTGTTACTTGCGTCAATATCTATTATGAACTGTTTTCCAGTTTGTGGATATGCTAACACTGGTGTCGTGAAAAGAGCTTGCTTGAACAATGGAAGGCCACTTCACATTCCGTGGCAAAGTCCAATAAAACTACGAAGCTAATAAACATCTTATGGTGTAGGCCAGTCTCTTACTTCTTCTATCTTACTAGGATCAGTCTTAATCCCTGATATAGTGGGCATGACAAAGGTAATGAACTTCTTGCTGGAACAATTTACAATTTATCGGTCTCAATTTTAGCTTGGCTGCCCTAAGTTTTTCGAACACTTGACGAAGAGTTCTCAAATGTTTTTCAAAAGCCTTTCCAAGAACGATGATGTCGTCCAAGTAAACCAGGCAGACCCCCCAAGACAAACCATTGAACACCGACTTCATTAGACGTTCAAACCTTACAGGTGCGTTGCAGAATCCAAATGGTATCACGCTGAACTGCAGAAGTCTATTTCCTGTAGTGAAAGCTGTTTTCTCACCGTCTTCATGATGTATAACGACTTGCCAAAAGCCGCTTTTCGAGTCTAATGTCGAGAACCATTCTGACCGAGATAGAGTGTTCAGAGTATCATCAATCCTAGGTAAAGGAAAGCAGTCTTTCTTTGTTATATCATTCAATCTGCGGTAGATCATTCAATCTGGTAGATTCTTGTAATCCTTTTTCTCGATAAGATCTCCCTTTCTTGATCCCTTTTTCTTGACCAGAACCACTTGTGATGTCCAGGGACTCTATGATGATTCAATAATGTCCTAAGCTTCCATTCCCTTATGATTTGTTCTGTCTCCTCCCGTTTTGTTAATGTAAGCCTTCTTGCTGGAAGATGGATTGGAGAAGAATCAACAGAGTTGATCTTAGGTTCTTTCAGGTTAGTATGGCCATAATCATTTGATATAGTTGGAAAATTCTTTAAGTACGTTCTTATATCTTCCTTGTTTCTCTCTACAAGTCAATTAGATGAGAGGGGATGTCTGTAAGGTGTTGGTTTGAGTTAGTAACTTCTATTGTTTTTACATTTGTTACCCACATAACAGGTTCACATATTACTAATTCTTCACCCTTTTTCAATATTCTATTGGATTTGTTACAGTTCATCACTCTGATAGAATCTGTTCTTTATCTACTTTGACCAAAGTCCTTGCAACCAGGATACTAAGAGACAAAGTTCCCTTACCAGAGGCATCAGTGACTGCCAATCGAAAGGCCCCAGAAGTCTCCGCCCGATGTCCACAGACTATAATTTCACTTTGTGCTGGGATCTTTGTGTCTTCCGTCACTAATATTGGGATCACACTTGATAAAGAATCAGATGTTCGGCTAAGCAGAGGGATCTCTTCTCTCTTATAGATGAGTAGGCTGTCACTGGGTCTAATGCTGAATCCATGTTTCTTTAGGATATCAAGGCCAAATATGCCTTCATCATAGTTGTCAGCGATGCAAACAGTGTGGTGTACCAGATAGCTGCCAACTCTGATGTTGAGTTCTATTTTTCCGTGGACTTTAGCACGATCTCCAGTGGTTGCTTGTAAGGTTATATTAGACAGTCTAGCGTTCCAGTTTGGGCTCTCCTTTATTATGTCTCTTTTGAGTAAAGTTGCATTTGCACCAGTGTCTATTATCATACGAAAAGGCACTCCATTAATGGTTCCATCAGTTACCAACCGTTATCAGCACCATGCAGTGCTGAAACGTGGGCGACTTCCCCTGGAGACAGCCAGCCTTTGCCCTTCACGTTACCTATGCTGATTCTGTTGTCTGTTAGACGTGCTTGAACTTTGTACCCACAGCTTTTTGCAGTTGGCTCGAATGTGTCCAGTCTTGCCACAATTCCAACACTGTATGTTTGTAGACGTCCTTGAGGTGGAACTTTTTTTCTCTTTCGAAACGGATAGTAATGGCTTTGGTTAGTTCTTGCATTTCACTATTCTTTTCCACAGTTTCTTCTGCATTCACAAACCTCACTGTGCGTTTGTTCGCTCGGAAGAAAAGCTCTTCTCGTAATTTATGGCGCGTACCATAGCTGACTTTAAGGTTTCACCTTCCTACATCCCCAGAGAATGTTGAGTCTCAGGGTCAGCAATAGCATCAATAAATTGTAATTGAGCTAAGTTATCTTGAATATCTGGTGGAAAGTTACTATATGCCAACATTGCTAAGCGCTCAATAGCACTAGCAAGTTCTTACAAAGTTTCACCACTCTTCTGCATACAATGTTTCAATTCAGTCATGTAGTATTGTTTTAAATAACTATCACCAAACCTGAGTTTTAAAGCAGAAACCAGACTTTGATAATCAAGTCGTTTTTCTTCTGGAACAGACTGTAAAATTTCCGCAGCGGAATTTCTTAAGGAAGCTGCAAGAAAACTAGCCTTCTGAAATTAATTCCACTCATTAGCTCTAGTTATGACTTCAAATTGTCTTGAATACAGTCCAAGATAACTGACCGTCATATGTTGAAGGTTTAGTTGTACTTCTAGTAATATGTGTAAAAATATTATTGTCACAAGAAGGAGGTAACCTTTCATTTCCTTAAATCTGAAACTGACGTTCACAATCAGTTTTTACACTTTCAATTTGATGCTTAGCACTAAAAGTTTTGAGTTAAAATCACAAGTGATTTGATTAACATTACACCTCATCAATATAATTTTTTACACTATTGAGTTCGGTCTTAATGTCTTCACATTGATCAGTGATTTCACTGATTTTTATATTCGAATCATTATTCTGATCAGTAATCTTACTAATTTGAGAAGGCATTTCAGCTCTTAACTCATTACTTTGTGTAGCCATATCGGCTTACAAGTCATCATTTTGTCTAGAAAGGTTATTTTGACTGGCTATTTCAGCTCTCAATTCGTTACTTTGTGTAGCCATTTCAGTTTTCAAGTCAGTAATTTTGCTGCTTTGGGCAGCTATATCACTTTAGTACAGTCTTTTCTACAATCATCAGCTTTACTAACCCGTCCATACTTATAGTAAAAGGCACTCAATAAATTATCTACACTCTTCGCACCAATTTCTTACGAATTTAAATGGATGAGCACTGAGCGTGAGTTCAATATATTACAATGATAATTGCAAAACAATGCAATTTATTACAAAATCATGGATGAAATTATTTATACAAACTGAGGCAACCGGAAAGAAAATCTATATCAATATAAAGGTAAACTTTCAGAAGAATCCATTATCTTAGTTCTATTCACACCCTAACCACAAAACAAGGCTAATATCATTCGATGAACAGTAAGATCATGTTGGTAAATAAATATTCAGTTTATCGAGAATATCCTTACCAATTCTTATAAACAAACTAAATACTAGCGTACATCAAGTAACAATCTCTTCCTACAGAAAAGTTAAGACTAGCTCTGTCTATTCGACTAACGTTTATCTCTTCGTTTTTATTGTCAATGTCCCTTGTACTGTTTTCACTTTAGCACAAACCATTCTTATTTTCCTAGTTAATTCCCTTGTAGAATTTACACTATAAACTAATTAACCTCCCGCGCACTCACCATTTAAAATATTTCTTCTTTTTAACCACTTTATCGTGTATAAACTGACACTATGTCTTCTTTCACATATCAACAACATCAAGATAACCATTCTATCTTTCTTATTTTTCAGTTAGGGTCCTCCTTCTAATATGTTGGTTACGTAATTCTCACGCAGAACCATACCGAGAGTTCATGACACGTTTATCATAAATTCACTTAGCACGTTCATCTGTCGTAAAAATATCTATGGGAATGTGATCAGGGGCTTAGCCATGGGAGGGATGGCAGGTTCGCCCCCCCCCCCCCAAAGTAACTCGGAGTTGGCAAAATTCGAAGCGACTTCGTAAAGTCTACGTGAATTGTGAAAATTTGTAACTTTTTTTTAGGGGGAAATTGAGGAGAGTTGTCAAAATCGAGGCAACATCACAAATCTAAGGCTGTTTGGAAAATGGAGAGATGGCAAAATTCGAGACACTTAGTAAAATACAGGTGAGTTGGCAAAATCGGGACAACTTGGCAAAATCTTAGGCAGTTGGCAAAATTCGGAGTGACTTGGTAAAAACTTGGTGAGTTGGCCAAATCGAGACAACTTGGCAAAATCTTGAGGAGATGGCAAAATTCAGGTGAGATGTAAAAAATTTGGATTTTTTTCTAAAAAATTATACCGAGTTGGAAAAATCTAGGGATAGTTGGCAAAATTCGGAGTGACTTGGCAAAATCGTGGAAAGTTAGCAAAATTCAGGTGAGACGTAAAAATTTGGATTTTTTTTCTATAAAATTATGGCGAGTTGGCAAAATCTAGGAGCCGTTAGCAAAAACTAGGGGCAAGTTGGCAAAATTCGGAGTGACTTGGCAAAATCTAAGGACAGTTGGCAAAATCAGGTGACATGTAAAAATTAGGATTTTTTTTCTGTAAAATTATGGCGAGTTGGCAAAACTTAGAGAGTTGGCAAAATCTAGGGGCAGTCGGCAAAATTCGGAGTGACTTGGCAAAATCGTGGAGATTTGACAAAATTCAGGTGAGATGCAAAAATTGCAATCTTTTTTTCTGTAAAATTATGGCGTGTTGGCAAAATCTAGGAGCCGTTAGCAAAAACTAGGGGCAGTCGGCAAAATTCGGAGTGACTTGGCAAAATCTAGGGACAGTTGGCAAAATCAGGTGAGATGTAAAAATTAGGATTTTTTTTCTGTAAAATTATGGCGAGTTGGCAAAACTTAGGGAGTTGGCAAAATCTAGGAGCAGTTGGCAAAATCTAGGGGCAGTCGGCAAAATTCGGAGTGACTTGGCAAAATCGTGGAGATTTGACAAAATTCAGGTGAGATGCAAAAATTGCAATCTTTTTTTCTATAAAATTACGGCGTGTTGGCAAAATCTAGGAGCCGTTAGCAAAAACTAGGGGCAAGTTGGCAAAATTCGGAGTGACTTGGCAAAATCTAGGGATAATTGGCAAAATCAGGTGAGATGTAAAAATTAGGATTTTTTTTTCTGTAAAATTATGGCGAGTTGGCAAAACTTAGGGAGTTGGCAAAATCTAGGAGCAGTTGGCAAAATCTAGGGGCAGTCGGCAAAATTCGGAGTGACTTGGCAAAATCGTGGAGATTTGACAAAATTCAGGTGAGATGCAAAAATTGCAATCTTTTTTTCTGTAAAATTGTGGCGTGTTGGCAAAATCGAGGCAACTTCGCAATATCTAGGAGAGTTGGCAAATCTTGGGGGAGTTGGCAAAATTCATAGTGGCTTTGTAAAATTGGAATATTTTTTTCTGTAAAATTGTGGCGAGATGACAAAATCGAGGAAACTTGGCGAAATTTAGGGCAGTTGGCAAAATTCGAATCCACTTGGTAAAATACGGACGATTTGTGAAAATTGGGATTGTTTTTGTGAAATTAAGGAGAGTTGACAAAATCGAGAAAACTTAGCAAAATCTATGGAAGTTGGCGAAACTGGAAACCACTTGGTAAATTACAGGTGAGTTGTAAAAATTATGCCTTTCTTGTGCAATTTAAGGAGAGTTGATAAAATTCGAAGTGACTTGGCAAATTCAGGGAAGATGTAAAAATTGCGATTTTTTTTTCTGTAAAATTACGGCGATTTGGCAAAATCTAGGGTAGTTGGCGATCCATTTGGTAAAATATAGGCGATTTGTGAAAATTGGGATTTGTTTTGTGAAATTAAGGAGTGTTGGACAAATCGAGGAAACTTAACAAAATGTAGGGCATTGATAAAATTCGAAATTCGAATACACTTGGAAAATACGAGCGAGTTGCGATAATTGGGATTGGGTTTATGAAAATCCGGATAGTTGACTAAAATAGAGAACACTTGGCAAAATCTTTGGGAGTTTGAAAAGTTTGTAGTGATTGATGCAGGTCAGTTGGCCAAATCAAGGGAAAATTCACACTGACTTGCTACAATTCAGACGAGATGAAAATATTGGAATGAATTCTGTGAAATTATGGCTAGTTGGCAAAATTGGAAGTCAAATGGCAAATTACAGTAAGTTGGCAAAATTGTAAGTGTTGTAAAAAATTGCAAAAAATTTAAAAATTTGTAAAAAAAATGTAATTTTTGTGAATTGCCTCAACCCTCCTCCCTTCGGAGCGAAAGCTAAGTAAGTTTGCTCAGTTGGCAAAATTTGAATTTCGAGTTGGAAAATTTTTGATTTCTAACCCCCTCCCCCCCAACCACAGCCCTTCGCTACGCCCCTGAATGTGATGAATATGGCAACGGTTGGTGGCTTTCGCGATTGGAAATTGCGAATGAAGAAGCTACGAGTGGAGAACGGAGAAAAAAATAAGTTTTTCCAAAATACCGTTTTTTTTATTATTGAAACTATCGAGTTGATATTTTTACTGCACAACTTCATGGTAGCCTCAATCTTTTGACAAATTTCCAGTTCCTAGATTCTTTATGTGAAAGGTTATGGCGACCACATACAGAGACAGACGTGGGCTGGATATATTTTCAGGCGTCGTATCTTGCTTTTCATTAGCTTTCAACTTTTAGCGTAAAACCCCACGATTGGACAAGAAACTCTGAAGGAGACGTCGCTCCATTCTTTATGTGAAACGGAGTATAAAGAAATATAAAGACATCTTTATACTCAAACTTGCATCATAGCTTTGCTATTAATCTATATCATAATGAAAAAGCCTTTTCAGAATTATTAAAATACATGTTTAAGTCAACAAGAAAAGATGTAGGATACTCATTAAATCATGATAGTTATTATTATTAAATAATGGATGCGAATAATTATCAAAACTAATTAAATTTGATACATAACAAGAAGGTTTAATACAACAATCGAGACCTCAGAAAAATATAACAAGACTGCTACGCAAATGAAGGAAAAAAACCTAAAAATTATGCGAAATCAGAGACGAATCACAGGAGTCACTTACTGCAATCATTTCCTCAAAATATAATTAATTAATTTATTAATTTATTAATATACATCACTCACCTCTGGGACGTTTAGTAAGAACATTTGTGCCCCAAAACTTTAACGGTAGTAAAATGAAAAAAAGAAATAAAACAAATTAAAAGAGTAAAACTAAACAATAAATTCATTATTTTCGGAAATTTGGAGGACATGCTAGTATTGAAGATTTCGATTAAAATTTTGATTAGCTGATAGATTTGAAAAGCTCTCAGTTGTGGGAAATCGAAACCATAACCGTATCAGAGGATAAAGCAATATTTCAACCAAAAAATCAAGTAGCAATTTATAACATAATATGATAGTAGAATATTGCATACATATATACAATATTCTCACGCAGACATGGGCCACGGAGCTGCTACCAGACTGCTTAATTTTTCTCTCTAGACATGTCTGTCCTGAGCTACAGCTGCTGCATTTGGGCACAGTAGGCCAATATACTAGAATATTGCTAGGATTTAAAATAATTTGAAGTGTGAACTCGGCTATTTTACATTCTTGTTGAAATGCTTAAAAAAAAAGGTTTGTCTCTTTCATCTTCGTATCTTGTTCAGTTCAATAAAATATGAGAAATTGTCTCCTTTACAAATCGTGCAGTCAACGGTTTATTGATTTTGAAAAGAGATAGAAGCTGTTCCTCTGCGGAGCCTGGAAATTTTAATTATATTTTGCCTAGAGAAACCATATTGGTGAAAATATCATATTTTCATCTAATGAATAACTGAAGTTATTATTTATAGAACCATGTAGCTTGAAATATTTATTCAGGCCTTGTCTCTCATTTACCTTATTTAATCTTTTTATGCAAATATGAAAAGAAGGTAACTGATTCTCAGGATTGGGTTGTTTTACCTCTGAGTGGCACTTTCTTGCAAAAATGGGCTAAATGGCCAAGTCACAAGTACCCGGAGGGCTCAGAGAAGGTTGGGGAAGAGAGTCCACTGGAACATCTGTTGGGATACATATGGTAGTCTCCCGTCAATGCCATCCAGAGTGTTCTTTAACGTGCTCAGGATATAGATCTCGATAGCTTAACGTCCCATCCGACGAACGGCAGACTTTCCGAGCTCATCAGTGTCCCGTACTGACCGTTGCCAGGGCGGGAAATTTTGCCCAGCTGGGACTCGAACCTGGAAACTGCAGATTACGGGCCTGGCACGCTACCCACTGAGTCACCCCCGCTACTAATTCCCAGGGATGCAGTGGCAAGTAATGAAAATGGGGATCATTTGATTCCCATTTTCATTACTTGTCACTCTGCAGGCAACCATTGTAAAATAATATAATTTCCTTTTTGACAGAATTTGTATATGGTTTGTATATACAAATGTTTTTAAAATAATCATTGAAGTAAATATTTCGTTTCCCAGATAAAACATTGCTTTACAATATGTAGGCAATACATTTTGACTTTCTAAATTGGGTTCTACCCATTGACAGATTCGAATTTTGCAAATAGTAAAGTGATTGTCTGAGATAAAAATTTAATTATTTAGATACATTTTTTTAGGAATGCTGAATGCTGCTGTGGCTATATCCTCATTGGGGAAGTTTGTATATCCCATCGGTAAACATTTATTATCTAGATGTAATCTTACATAATCTTTTACTAGTAACAATTTAGTCCTTAGCCTTAAATATGTAAGTGATGTGTCGGCTACAAAAGCTGCCTTGGGATGACTTTCAACGAACTAACAGCCAATTCGATAAATTTGTTTTGTACTGCATTTAGGCAATTAAATTTGTAGTCTGGCATTCCTGTCAATATTTCCAAAATATATTCTAACTTTGGTCTAACTAAAATTTCATAAATATCCACATTGTTGGATTTCCCATAAGGCAATTTAGACACTTGCCTAGAGGAGCGAGAGTTATACGGGCGCCAAGATTCAAGTGATACATTTTGCTTCCTTAAATACTAACAAAATTATGTCCTTTTCAGTTCTTAGAAGAAATGAAACCTACTTTCAAAAATCAATATTTCAAGACTGGTTCGAAAGTGTGTCAATCGAAAGTGAATTTCTAGGATATACGGATTTTTAATAACTACACAGGTTATTATCAAATGCATTGGAATGATTCGTGTAGAGTGGCCAGATGCAGCAGATGTAGTTCAGGACAGATATGCTTGAAAACTAAATTACACAATCTTGGTGGACCTCTATAGCGTCACTAAAAGCACAAGCTATGATTCTGAATCGTTCAGAAGAGAACAAAGCTGATTTTAAAAATGCAAGAATTGAGTAGGAGAGTTGTAGTAGTGATGAAAAGGATTTTTTTTGCATAATGCTTTTTGTATAAACTTGCAACGTTAAATGCTTGTTGAATAGAAGTTTTTATGATCAACAGAGCTTTTTTAGTTGTTGTAGGTAGTGTAAACATTTTTTATAGTTAGTAGAAAAGATGATTGGTCACAGTGACGTTTTCTGTTTTCGAATGTTGTATTCATTTATCATTGGTATTTGATAAATGCCAAACCTAATTACTTAGCAGTTAGTTAGCCTATTGGTATTTCAAAGCAATTAATTATTAAATTTTCGCTTTATTGATTTGCATTAATTTCCTCAGTTATTAAATCAATTCATTTATTTTTTACTGCACGTATTAATCTTATTATGAATTAACGTACGTTGTCAAATAAAAATACTGCTAAAACTCCTTAATAGTTATAACAAGACAATGCTCAACTTTATTAAAGTTTAGATTTTTGCTCCAAACAACTTATTCCCATAAAATATTTGCTATTTTAATGTGCAAATTTGAAAATATTATTAGTTCTTTGTTAAACAAATAATAACTATAAAAGTGCAGATTTATGATTAGGTCATATTCAAACAGTTAAATAAATTGTTAATAGTTTTTTTTTTTCGGAATTACTCTTTGTAAAAATAATGTTCTAAGCATTCGTCTTTTTTGTATTTTACAGTGTCAAATCATGAGTTCTGAAGAATGAAAATATTTAAAGGTCGTCGCCACAAAGACAAGAGCAATCGAGAAGTTCATATTTGTTCTGTTAGTCTTATATACAGAAACCTTTCTTCTAATTCAGTTTTCGAATGGCACCACTAGAGCTCCTAGTGTCATCTGAGGAACCAGTCATCAGTGCATGGATCGAATGGCATCAAAACCAAACGAACACCCTGAACGTTTCCGAATGGGAAAAGGTATTAACGGAAGTGTCAAACAAAAGCAAACTATGCGGCGCTTTCGAGCCCACTGTCGAAAATGTTACTGAAAAGGTAACCTGGCAACTTCCCTTTAGCAGCTGGCAGATGACAATAATCGCCACCCTGATTATTATCTGCATCATACTCACAGTAGTTGGCAATATCTTGGTGCTGATGGCTTTCGCAGTGGAGCGTGCTATTCGGCAGCCGAGCAACTATTTCATTTGTTCTTTGGCGGTTTCCGATTTAGCCATTGGCATCGTTTCAATGCCCATCTTTGCCAGGTACATTCTACAGGGTCGTTGGGAGCTCGGTCCGGTTGTGTGTGACCTGTGGCTAGCTACCGATCACACAGTCTGCCTGGTATCTATCTACACAGTACTCCTCATCACTATCGATCGCTATTGCTCTGTGAAATTAGCTACCAAGTACCGCGCATGGAGATCAAAGAGAAAAGTGATGATGATGGTAGCTGTCACCTGGATCCTCCCTTGCATTGTCTTTTTCACTTCTATCCTTGGATGGGAATACTTTACTGGAAGAAGAGATCTAGCTCCAGGCGAATGTGTAGTACAGTTTCTGAAAGATCCGGTGTTCAACACATCTCTAATATTCGGCTACTTTTATGTTACGCTGTTAGTTCTCTTTGTGCTCTATGGTGGCATCTACAACACAGCAAAGAAGATGCAAAAACGTGCAGAGAACAGGCAAAGAAAAATCGAATCAATTATCAAGACCGTAAACTCAGAAAACTCTTGTCATTCTCCAGTTGCGGAAAGGAGGAACTCCGATCCAAGCCGCAAGTTGAAACAGTCAATGATGTCTAGAAGCAATACGATACTTAGCATTGCTGGTGAAGGGCTTAGAGTCATCGAATCAAACACCACACAGCATAAAATAATGGGCTTACCGGAAAGCAAAGAAGAATCAAATTCTGAGAAGGATTTTTCCAGCAGTGCTCAGTTCGATTCTGATGAAGATGAGCTTAAAACCATGAATACCACACCCCTCATTAGCAATGCTCATTCTTCACGAAACATGAGTGAGCCAGTTATCAAGAATCCCTTATCTCATCATGGAATAAGACGGAGCCTCCAAATTAACTTTAATTTACCAAATAAAGAGATATCTTCAGAAAACAGCAAGAAGTTAATAAAGCCTCCTTCTGAGTTTCCCTTCTCTGAATCATGCTTAAGCACAATAGCCCATTATAAGAGTGGAAAATTTAAACATGCTTCTGACGCATTTAGTGAATTTTTATCTTCATGTGGGCAGTATCATTCGGAAAGTAACTCTTTAGTTGCTCATGAGATGCCTCTAGCACACTGCAAGGATCTCTTTTGCAAACGGAACTTCCTGCCAGAAGCTGTTCCACATCATTTGAACTTTCAGCCTTCTATGAACATTGTAGTGTCACCTCCCTCTCCAACTGAAACGTGTGATGACCGTTATGCTCCCGAGTGGAGTGAGACTAGAAATGATCGCGAACTCCACAGTAAATTAACGATTGAAGACTCAACTATTCAGATTGAAACCAAACAAACTGGAAATGATCTGTCGGTTGCGACCTGTGAAGATTCTGTTTCAGTAAAACTTCGAAACAACAGAGGTAATAACTATCTGCCTATGAACAGTGCCAAGTCATCTCGTCAAAGGTCTGTTGATCATCTTCTAATAACCACTTCAGCTTCTACGTCTCATCTCATTTCCAACAACTTTGAATGCGAAACTGTTAATCAACTAACCGTACCGGATCATCTTTCCGCTGTTGAGAATGATTTGTCGTCAGTGCGGACCTCAATCAGATCTTCCTTTAGATTCAGAAAACACTTTGTTTTGAGTCTTAGTCAGAAAATAAAAGCAAGGAGGAAACGAAGACACGATAAGAGACGTAAATCCCGACGTGAGAACAGAGCTAAGAAAGCTTTGAGGACGATATCGTTTATTCTCGGAGCCTTCGTTATATGTTGGACTCCTTACCATATCTGTGCTTTAGTGGAGGGATTCTGTAAAATCCCTGAAGGCTGCGTTAATTATCACCTCTTCTATTTTACTTACTTCCTCTGCTATGCGAATAGCCCAATCAATCCTTTCTGTTATGCAATGGCTAATCACCAGTTTAAGCGAGCGTTCTACAGGATCTTGAGAGGAGATTTTCACAAAAAGTGAAGTAGAACCTCCAATGTCATTTTTTCATGATTTACATTCTACTCCTTTTTGTCCTTTCATTTTTTATTTAGCAACTCAATAAATCTTTTACAGACAGTGTAAATGTCTGAAAATTTGTACATTGCGTGGCCAAAAGATTAGAAACCTTACCTATTTAGGTAAGGTTTGTAATCTCCTCC
Source organism: Ryuthela nishihirai (assembly GCA_038380435.1). Taxonomy (NCBI): domain Eukaryota; kingdom Metazoa; phylum Arthropoda; class Arachnida; order Araneae; family Heptathelidae; genus Ryuthela; species Ryuthela nishihirai. The sequence continues at coordinate 88,057,873 of JAWZYU010000002.1, forward strand.
ATGTACTTTTCTCCTTTCTATTCTCTTCCATGTACGATACTTTCAGAACATCTTGACTTCAATGTGGCATAGACTTTATGAGTGATTACAAGCTGTCAGGTGAGATACAAAGTCATTCCTCTTTTCAATGCAACAGAACAAAAAAGGTTAAAAAATTTCCATAAGTGTCTGGGACACTGCAAATGTTCCATCCTAAAAATTCCAATGGAGTTCATATGAGGCAACTGGGGTGTTTAACGAATATGACGGAACTACGTATCACATGCTCATGAAATCGGTCAGAGACATACAAGTAATGGACAAAAAAAAAACGGAAACAGCAACTATACGTATCAGTACAGCCTCTTTACGTCATGGTATATAGTTAACATTGTCTGAAAGTCAGCAGGAGGGATGCGACACTATTCATCCACAGAAAACGTGATTAATTCCTACTTGTTCGATGCAGCTGGAAAACGTTTCCTAAGACGCCATTCCAGAAGTTCCCATAGATTTTGCAGCAAGTTAATATCTTGTAATTGCAGGGGGCCATGGTATGTGAAAACTCCAAAAATTATTGTGTGGCCACATGTGCTCTGTGGATGGGAGCACTGTTATTCTGAAGGAAATGCTGTACTATTCGATGAAGGTGCTCGCTCAGGACTCTGAAATAGTGATTGGAATTACCTTGTTCACCTCGCCAGAGCTAAGCGGTCTTCTAGTGGTACCGACATGGCAGCATCGCCACGCAACCATTGCTTAAGCCTTACTCTGGCGCTTACACAGCAGAGAGAAGGGTAAATGCTAACACCAGAAGGATTAATCTTGACTTTTACGAAGTGAGTGCACCTAAACCATGCTACGAGAAAACACCCTTAACAGGGAAGCGTGATATCAGAGTTATAAGCTTCCTTCAGTTCGCACCACATGTTCACTCGCCTATTTGTCGGAAACAAAGTATAGAATGATTCTTCAAACTATTCACATTCTTCCACTGCTTGTGCTCTTTGCACCATTGAACACGACGATGTGTGTTGACAGGTGTGATGATTGGCATTTGAAGTGAAACTCAACCATGATATCCAGCTCTAATGAATTCTCGACGTATTGTTTTTATAGACTCTCGTCCTATCATCTGATGATAGGACGAGACGATCTCTCGTCCTATGTTAAAATTTGTGCTCAAATTATCAGCTGTAGCTGGAGACTTTCGCTTTGCACATCACACTAATGTACACACTATACTCTTTCGCCCACTGCACCCTTTTGCAGACAATATCTTCCCTTTAGATTCCCATGCAGTTCGATTCCCATACATTCCCATGCACCTTCGAAACTGTTCCTCGTGAAACATTAGGGAGTTCAGCTGTCTCAATAACAAAGGCTTTACCAAAAGCACTCCTACAATAATGCCCCTTTCGAAAACGCTAAGGTCTTCTTCCGACGACGTGGTACCTAGTCATTTGCCGTTAAGCGGGTTTGACTTTATACACATGATACTAAGCATTATGGGATATCATTTGCACGTTTCACACATTTATAAGTGGCACGTAGACACTGCTGTTTAATATAAATCAACGGCTTTCTGCAAACCTTGGTGTTTCCATTTTTCTGTCCATTATTGAATTATTAGACTATTGAAACTCCATTATCAGATACGTCTGTCTCCTCATCAAGGAGGGAATGAAGCATAGCAGAATGTACCTGATGAGATATGTTAAACGAATATTCTGTTTCGCTTAGTCGGCAGTGCTTGTGATATGAGTGGATATGAGACGTGAGGGGTCTATTGACTCTTGAGATTTGCGTCACACTCCAGTTTTGTAGTCTGTAAAAAAGAGCATGGATCGACATTCCTCTGACCATATAACCTTTTCCAATCTCCCACTCAGACTTCTCCTGACACCACTGAATCCTCGCTTTTCATGTTTTTGACTGATCCATAGGCTTTCGAACATGCTACCATCTGCTGAAGTGCAAATATCTCGGTTCCCTGCTCCAGTGACTGTGCTACTTGCAATTAAGACATCTCAGGTATAATGTAGTCATGACATGTGACCATCTCCTTTGGAGAACGTAGTACATAGATTCCCTGAATATTTTCCCTGGGAAAAATCTTATAGAGAAAAAAACCAGTTGATCTGGACTGGGGTTCAAATGGCAGAAGAATGAATGTGAGGACACCGAAGGAAGTGACTGAAAGAGGACATTTAGATCGCTTTTAATGTCTTCTTATCAAGTCTAAATAAAACAATCAATATAATACACGGTTTGTTTTGAACTGGAGTTATGGTAAAATGGTAAGTGGTGTACCGTTACTAATTTTTGGAGAGGCACTTTTGAAGCCTTATACTTTTCATATTGCAGTCACATATATTATTCCAACGCTGAAATGTTGGCAATTAAATTGATATTAATTCCCATCGGATTCCTCTGTTTTCTCAAGAGAAACTCTGGAAATCTTTTAAAAGCTTTATTATGATCTAAATCCTCATATTCACGTATTAAATTTCTACGAAAAATGTTCTTATGACTCTGAAATATTAAATATTAAACTTTCCTTTTTCTTCATCATTCGCTCTGATTTACTACTAATCAACTGGAAAATCCATACAAGAAGTTTTCTGGGGAAAACAATCGGGAAATATATGTACCATTAAATATTTGTGGAAAATTGTTCATTAGAACCGAAATATTACATTGAATGTGGAACTTCGAAATTACGACAATGTTTGTGGAAATTTGTTTCGTTCGAAAATTCTGCCGAATGCCATCCTCGAATCCATCATCTGTGGACCCACACAAGGGCTAAAAGAAAAAATTTGCTTCTCGCTATGATTTTCAAAATGGTTTCATAGCAGGCATAACCTGGCTATTGTTATTGGAATGGAACATTTGGTTGGAGGAGGATATCCAAAATTATATTTAAATGTAATAAAAGGATAATAACATTTGCTATATTCATTACTTTGAATAATAAATAATGGAGCATACTTTCTATTTCTGAGAGAGAAAATTGTTATTTTCGTTGATGTAGTTGAGACATTGGGTTTCTATATCTCTGATCTGCACCATTTTACACACATTGGACAAAATGATCTAGGTTAGTGGTTCTCAATCTTTTATGCTTCACGTACCCCCTGGAAATGTGTATGTAACTGGGGTACCACTTGTATAGATAAATAAAATTATAGTTAGAGTATAACAATGGGAATAAAATAAGACATACATATATATAACATATATCTAGCTACTTTTGAGCTATCATGGCGTACCCCAAAAAATTTCACCGAGTACCCCACGTTGAGAACCACTAATCTAGTTTATAAGGAATCCAAGTACTTAGAACTAGGTAGGGAAAGAGGACTACTGAACGTATGTTAGGAAAAAGACAGAAGCCTCCAGTTAAGGCCAATCTGTGTGTTTTTTAATGGGCACAGGCTGTGGCTCTCTCATATACAGGGCAATAGCTTAACATCCTATCAAAGTCCATCGAGAACAGAGCAGGGGTTAGGGGAGTTTATCTCGATGCAGAGTAAAGACTTGAACTTGGGAGTATCACACTACAATTCACGCAAATCACTAGCTCAACACCTGACACAGTCAGAAGGAATGGTAGTGCGTGATGGTTATGCAAAAAGTGACCTATAAACTTTTGAACAAGGTACCATCTGCTGAAGTGCAAATATCTCGGTTCCCTGCTCCAGCGACTGTGTTACTTGCATTTAAGACATCTCAGGGATAATGTAATCATGACATGTGACCATCTCCTTTAGAGCACATACTACATAGATTCCCTGAATATTTTCCCTGGGAAACCTTGATGATCACGCCTCCCTTTCCAAAGTTCCTTTATCTCCCTGTTCGTCTTCCGTCTTGGATTCTGAATAACATTGTTAGTTGACCCCGAAACAAAGCTTCCCTATTTAAACGCTAATCAGCCATCTTGGATGGGTCAGAGGTTTACAAAGTTACGAAGTCCAACTAAACATTTTGTGACAACACCTCTCTCATCTTGAATTACATCATCTGTCAAACCCAGCCCATTTTTGGGAAGTAGCCTAAGGTCCTAAAAAATTCTAAGTGCTTCATCTACCATCTTGGATTACAACTCATTATCTTCTGAGAATTCTTAGTTTTTGCTATTGCACTTCAGCCAACTATATAAGGTCACGTTTTAAAACTAACATCTGGAGAAACCTGGTTTCCATTGCGGAACTTGACGCTTATCAGTGCTCGATGCCTTTATCCAATACGCCAAGAGTAATATTGGACTTTGACATTTAAAGATAGTATACAACCGTAGAAGGAACGTTTACAATTTCTTCTGTCTAAGTATTTAAAACAGAATTCTTCTTTCTAATACAGTTAATAATTTTAAATGACAATTTTAACGGACCTTAAAAAAACACCTTTTTTTCCTTTGATACAATCCATTTTTCTTCATTGACTGTCTCTCGTTCTTCTCTGTTTGTAAAGACTACATCTCATTGAGGGACATTGCTATATAGTAGCCTGCCAGAAAGATATTTTTTTATATCTTACACGGTAAACTTTACATTGTCTTTCTTATGGGTATAATTCGCGATTTCATATGGTAATTACCGCGATTGTAGTCCATTGTGGCCTAAAAAAGTGAAACTCAGCGATGAAACAACGTACAACAGTGGAGCAATACCACATAAAAGCATGAGATCCTCGTCTGGCGCTTTAAAGTTCATGGGAGAGGACTCAAAATAATCAGTATTCAGTTTTCTCGATATTTTAGTAAAATGTTTCACAAAGAGTATCGTCTACTACAGAATTACCACATCTTGCGTTTTTTGACGAATTTTTGTAAACTACATTCAAAGAACTTGTATTTATTTTTGTTCATAAATCTATTTTTTTTTCGCTTTATAATATATGCAATTTATGTAATGCATATTTAATTTTCCATTTATGCATTTCTGTAATTCATTTTATTTAACCTGCTACATATATTTTTTTTTCAATTCGTAAGTTGCGAAATCTTTCCTTGAATGGGTAACACTACGCCCCTCCAAGACAACGGTCCTCTCAAATCTTTTGCGCCTGGAGCCTTCAGATATTTAAATCGGTTGCTAAACTCTCCCTATAACTGGCTGCCCCATAACTTCCCCTATTTCGCAGATATTATTTCTGTTCAATTGATTGCTATAATTAGCATCTTTACCGTTATAAATTTCATCTTCCTTCTCTATCAATAAAATCAACTTCTCGGTGTTCATATTTAAGTTTAACTTCATTCAACAATTTAGGCGAAAACTTCCTTTGGACAAAGCCATAGGATATCTAATGGAGTTGAAGCTCAGGAGAAGAGTCGGTCCTCCCACAATGGGTGAGAAAGTGTCGAACCACAAGGACTCTGGATACTGACACCGGATGGTCGGAATATCCCCAAGCACACAGGATAATTATTGCCTGAAAAAATATGTTTTTACATATCTGTTGTATAAACGACGAACACTAAACCCAGAAAGTGCTTTTGTTAATGAATAGTAATAAAGTTAATAGAATGAATAGTAATACCGTGGCCGAGTGCTTAGCACGCTTGGCTACTGATCTAAGGACCTGGGTTCGAGCCCCGGATTAGGCTTGGATGTGTGTGTCGTTTTTCTGCTGAGGTCCTGCCATCCTCTCAGATCTTCTACTGTGGCATGTAAACTGACAGGCTCCTGTCAGACCTCTGTGGCAAGCAGCTGCTTGAGGGGGTATTTATTTATTTTTATTAATAAAGTTATTGAAACTAATTTATGAATGGAAAATAACTTACATCAACTAAAGAACTTTGTATACTGAGGTACATAAACAAAATTATCAGAACTTTTGCTACAACAAAGCTTTTGCTACAACAAAATTTAAATAATGCATGAGGGTAATCCCTATTATATAACCGATTCAATATTTTTTGGAAGTTACTAAATCCTTCAATGTTCTTATTACATCATTCAATAGATTATAAAATGTGGTCAACCACACCGGGTCCTGGTGCTGACCATATAAACCCACTGGACTGGACAGATATATGGCTCTGAGCTTGATTATGGATCCTGATTTTGCTGCACTGATGGGCTTCTGTGGAGGGAAAATCTTCCGCTGTGTTTTCTGTTTGTTTGTGGGTTGACAGCCCCAAGTGAATAGATTCACAGGATGTGCTATAATAATTCGGAGCAGAGGTCATCGCAGGCACCTGAAATGACAATGCTTCTATTGGCAATTTGACAATGCTTCTATTGGCATTGTCAAATTCTACATTGGAGGAAGTCTTCCAGTGTAGATGGCTTCAGCCTTTAGTGGTGGGGGAACAGGTCTTTGCCCCATGTCTGCGATTTGGGGGCTGTTTGATATTGTCGGCATTCCCTCTCTCAATAAACATAGTTTCTTTAAACATCCCACTAACCATTTTCTCTCCATAAGTAGTTGGAATGTGAGGACTCTGCACAGAGCTTTTTCTCTAGATGTCCTCACACAAGAAATCCACCATTATAATTTAGATATTCTCGGCTTGCAAGAGACCAGAGGGAGAGATAAAGGCCAGATTCTTAAAAATAATCTTACATTTCTCTTTTCAGGGAGGAAAGACAATAAACATCACCAGGTCGTGGGTCTGCTTTTCAGCAGACATGCTAGTGATGCTCTTCTACGATATAAGTGCATTAATTACAGCAAAATTTCAGACAAGCATTAAAGACTTGAATGTTATCTGCTGTTATGTCCCACTGAGGATGCCGATGAGGATGAGAAGGATAGGTTTTACGGACAACTTCAGGATATTTTGAATTCTGTCAAGAAAGGAGATATTACCCTTGATCTAGGTGACTTCAATGCCAAAGTTGGTACTGACTCTGACCTTTGGGGAGGAGCAATAGGTCCTTATGGTATTGGTAACTGCAATAGCAGTGGGCATAGTCTCCTACGGGTAAGTAAACTCAATGGATTCAAAATAACTAACACTTATTACAAACACCGCGACATACATAAGTACACGTGGGTTATACCCGATGGGCTGCATAAGAATATGATTGATTATATATTAATTAACAGCAAATGGGCTAGTTCTGTTAGGAATACCAGGTCATATAGGGGAGCAGAAATTGAATCTGACCATTACCTTGTTAAAAGTGTCTTGCAACTTAAACTTAAAAAGTGTTGTGCTAGGATTAAAAAATTTACTTTTAATACTGAACCTCAGAAAGATTCAATTATAGCCAAAGATTACCATGATAGGTTACTTAGTCATTATGACAGTCATGGTATGCTTACTACTGAAGTTGAGGAAGAATGGGATCATTTTAAACAGGCTTTATTGGACACTAACAGTACTCTTTTAGGGAAAAAGGAGCAGAAGAGACAAAATTATCTGAATGATAAGGCACTTGAGCTTATTTCGGAAAGAAAGAACTGCAGGAATGTCCTTAATCAATACCCTACTACTCCTAATAGAAAGCATTACAGAGAATGTAATAAACGTGTAAAGGATCAGTTAGCTGCTGATAAGAATCTTTGGCTTGATGGTTTGGCTGACAAAGCCGAGAAAGCAGTTAGACAGTACAACAGCAGAGAGCTGTACCAGATAGTTAACGTTTTGTGTGGTAGAAAACGGACAGGTATACAGGGATTGAATCATAAACAAGGTAAGGTTATAGAAGGTGAGGATTCTGTCATGGCTAGGTGGGCTGAACATTTCAGTGATATTCTAAACAATGTAGTTAGTTCTACTCCCATTGTTTGCAATGATGATAGATGCATTGGTGGCTTTAATGTTGGCCCTATAACACAATCTGAAGTTATTTTGGCTGTTTCTAAACTTAAACTACATAAATCCCCAGTGATAGATGAAATTACTACAGAAATGCTTAGAGCTGGGAATGTTTCGGTTACCACTTGGATGACTGAAATTCTGAATATCTTTTATGATAAAGGCATGGTTCCTAAGGATTTTACCAGAGCTATTGTTATCACTATTTTCAAAAATGGTGAACGCAGTTCTTGTAATAACTATAGGGGTATCAGCCTACTCTCTGTTCCAGGTAAAGTTCATTTCATGATTGTACTTATAGAATTAAGAATCTGGTTGACAGTCAATTGCGTGATGAGCAATGTGGATTCAGAAGTGGTATTGGATGTGTGGATCACATATTTTCACTTAGGCAGATTCTTGAGAAATGTTTAGAGTTTCAGAAACCTTTGGTTGCTAGCTTCGTTGATTTCAAAAAGGCTTTCGACTCTGTTGATCGTCATTATTTGTGGTTGATTTTGAAATCATGTGGTATACCAGACAAATTAGTTAACATAATGAAAGCTCTCTATAATAACACTGAATCGTGTGTGATAGTTGGTAAGGCTTGTAGCAATTGGTTTAGCATTACTTCTGGTGTTCGACAAGGGTGTATTTTGTCTCCTTTTCTCTTTAGCTTGGTTATTGATTATGTTATGAGAAATTCACTGCAAGGGAAAGATTTTGGCCTTAAATGGGCTTTAGATACGAAAATTTCTTACTTAGATTATGCTGATGATTTATCCCTTTTGGAAAATGATTTTGATGAGATGAACTCTTTCATTCGAGCTGTTGATAAGACTGGTAGTAGAGTAGGTTTGGTTATAAACAGAGAGAAAACTAAAGTGATGAAAATTGGTCAACCAGGCTTGATTCAGTTAATCTGAATGGTTGCAGTCTTGAGCAGGTGTCACAGTTTAATTATCTTGGAAGCTATGTAACAGATAATGGTGATGTGCGGTATGAGATTAACAGACGAATAGGGATTGCTGTCGGGACTTTTAAGAATCTATGGAGAGTGTGGAGAAATAGGCGTATATACCTAAAGATTAAAATTAGACTGTATAACAGTTTGGTTCTTTCTAGGGTTAGTTATGATAGTGAAACGTGGACACTTTGTAAACAAGATAACAGGAAACTAGATGCTTTTGATTCCAGATGCTTATGCAGTATCTTGGGCATTAGGTGGTTCAACTTTGTAACTAATGATGAGGTTAGACAAAGGAGTTTGCAACCTCCTTGAAACAGCATATTGTGCAGAGAGAGACTCTGTTGGTTTGGCCACGTTGCCCGTATGAATAATTATAGATTGGCGAATAGGGTTATGAACAGTGTGCCTAAAGGCCTCAGAAAGAAGGAGAGACCTAGGATGCGGTGTGCAGACAATGTCAAACAGGACCTTCTTAGAATTGGTGTGCAGTGGCCAGATGCAGTAGATGTAGCTCAGGATAGACTTATTTGGAGAACTAAATTACACGGTCTTGTTGAACCGCCGTAGCCCATGGCTGCTTGAGGATGATGATGATAATGGTGATGATTAAATTTTGTTTTAAATACTCTGGGTACTACAGTTTTCTTGTAATTATCTCCAATAAAAAAGATGAAAAATGCGCATTGGCTTGTAATCAGTTATATGTTCGAAAATGCAAATTAAAATTCTAAAGTCGTACAATTTTTTTTAAGGTAAAATCTGAAGTTCCAAAAAATATTGGCGCAGTATATGGTAATATATTTTTTTCATCATTATCCTCCCTATAAATTTTTGCAATATCTTTAACCTGTCCCACATTGTTTTTGCCAGCTCCACCTCACACGGAAAGTGTATGTTGTATATAATTATGTATGTCGAACACAAGCATAATAAATTATTTTTAGTTACGAAGTTCAAAAAATCTTTTGACTGATTTTAGATTTCGAGTTGTATTATCTATATACAACGTTGCCATACATCCGTATTTTCTACGGAGTTGTCAATCGAAAAGGATGTCCATTGTCCTGATCGTAAACTACAAAATATCTGTATTTTAAAAAAAAACTAAAAACGTTTGTATGTATATTTCCAAATTCTATTTTTTAAAACTTTTCCTTAAGCACCGTAGTTTTTATTTGGCTAGTCTCGGTTACAATTGTGCGTGGATGGGAGCGCTCTAATTAATTAGCCTCCATTGCTGCAAGAAATCCATATTTAAACGGAATCCGTCTAGGATTCTCGACCGAGAAAGCAGCATCACAGAATTATCACTTGCGTCCGTTGCGAACAGGTGTGCGTTCACTCATAGAGAATCATCATCATCATCATCATCCTCAAGCAGCCATGGGCTACGGAGGTCCAACCAGACCGCGCAGTTTAATTCTCCAAGCATATCTGTCATGAGCTACATCTGCTGCATCCAGCCACTGTACACCAATTCTAATTAGGTCCTGTTTGACATTGTCTGCCCACCGCATCCTAGGTCTCCCCCTCCTTCTGAGGCCTCTAGGCACACTGTTCATAACCCTATTCGCCAATCTATAATTATCCATACGGGCAACATGGCCAAACCAGCGGAGTCTCTCTCTGCATAATATGCTGCTTAAAGGAGGTTGCAGACTCCTTTGCCTAACCTCATCATTAGTTACAAAGTTAAACCATCTAATACCCAAGATACTGCGTAAGCATCTAGAATCAAAAGCATCTAGTTTCCTGTTATCTTGCTTACACAGAGTCCAAGTTTCACTACCATAACTAACCCTAGAAAGAACCAAACTATTATACAGTCTAATTTTAGTCTTTAGGTGTATACGCCTATTTCTCCACAATCTCCATAGATTCTTAAAAGTCCCGGAAGCAATACCTATTCGTCTGTTAATCTTACGCCGCACATCACCAGTATCAGTTATGCAGCTCCCAAGGTAATTAAACTGTGACACCTGCTCAAGACTGCAACCATTCAGATTAACTGAATCACAACCTGCCTGACCAATTTTCATCATTTTAGTTTTCTCTCTGTTTATAACCAAACCTACTGTACTACAGTCTCATCAACAGTTCGAATGAAAGAGTTCATCTCATCAACATCATTTGCCAAAAGGGATAAATCATCAGCATAATCTAAATCAGAAATTTTCGTATCTCCAGCCCATTTAAGGCCAAAAGCTTTCCCTTGAAGTGAATTTCGCATAACATAATCAACAACCAAACTAAAGAGGAAAAGAAACAAAATGCACCCTTGTCGAACACCAGAAGTAATGCTAAACCAATTGCTACAAGCCTTACCAACCCTCACACATGACTCAGTGTTATTATAGAGAGCTTTCATTATGTTAACTAACTTGTCTGGTATACCATGTGATTTCACAATCAACCACAAATTATGACGATCAACAGAGTCGAAAGCCTTTTTGAAATCAACAAAGCTAGCAACCAAAGGTTTCTGAAACTCTAAACATTTCTCAAGAATCTGCCTAAATGAAAATACCTGATCTACACATCCCCTACCACTTCTGAATCCACATTGCTCATCACGCAATTGCCTGTCAACCAGATTCTTAATTGTATTAAGCACAATCATGGAAAGAACTTTACCTGGAACGGAGAGTAGGCTGATACCCCTATAGTTATCACAAGAACTGCGATCACCTTTTTTGAAAATAGGGATAATAATAGCTCTGGTAAAATCTTTAGGAACCATGCCTTTATCATAAAAGTTATTCAAAATTTCAGTCATCCAAATGGTAACTGAAACATTTCCAGCTCTAAGCATTTCCGTAGTAATTTCATCCACCCCTGGGGATTTATGAAGTTTAAGTTTAGAAATAGCCAAACTAACTACAGATTGTGTTATAGGGCCAACATTAAAGCCAGCAATGCATCTATCATCATTGCAAACAATGGGAGTAGAACTAACCACATTGTTTAGAACATCACTGAAATGCTCAGCCCACCTAGCCATGACAGAATGCTCACCTTCTATAACCTTGCCTTGTTTATCCTTCAATCCCTGTATACCTGTTCGTTTTCTACCACACAAAACATTAACTATCTGGTACAGCTCTCTGCTGTTGTGCTGTCTAACTGCTTCCTCAGCTTTGTCAGCAAGGCCATCAAGGCAAAGATTCTTATCAGTAGCTAACTGATCCTTTACACGTTTATTAAGTTCTTTGTAATGCTTTCTATTAGTACTAGTAGGGTACTGATTAAGGACATTCCTGCAGTTCCTTCTTTCTGAAATAAGCTCAAGTGCCTTATCACTTAAATAATTCTGCCTCCTCTGCTCCTTTTTCCCTAAAAGAGTACTGTTAGTTTCCAAAAAAGCCTGTTTAAAATGGCCCCATTCTTCCTCAACTTCAGTATTAAGCAAACCATGACTGTCATAATGACTAAGTAACCTATCATGGTAAGCTTTAGCTATAACTGGGTCTTTCAGAGCTTCAGTATTAAAGGTAAATATTTTAACCCTAGCACAACACTTTTTAAGTTTAAGTTGCAAGACACTTTTAACAAGGTAATGGTCAGATCCCATTTCAGCTCCTCTATATACCCTGGTATTTCTAACAGAACTAGCCCATTTGCTGTTAATTAATATATAATCAATCATATTCTTATGCAGCCCATCAAGTGAAACCCATGTGTATTTATGTATGTCGCGGTGTTTGTAATATGTGTTAGTTATTCTGAAACCATTTAGTTTACTTACCTGTAGGAGACGTTGCCCATTGCCATTGCAGCTACCAATACCAAAAGGGCCTATTACTCCTCCCCAAAGGTCAGAGTCGGTACCAACTTTGGCATTGAAGTCACCAAGAACAAGGGTAATATCTCCTTTCTTCACAGAATTCAAAATGTCCTGAAGTTGTCCGTAAAACCTATCCTTCTCATCCTCATCAGAATCCTCAGTGGGGGCATAACAGCAGATAACATTCAAGTCTTTAATGCTTGTCTGAAATTTTGCTGTAAGAAACCTTTCATTAATGCACTCATATCCTAGAAGAGCATCACTAGTATGTCTGCTGAGCAGCAGACCCACGCCTTGGTGATGCTTTCCATCCTCCCTCCCTGTAAAGAGAAATTTAAAGTTATTTTTAAGTATCTCACCTTTACCTGTCCATCTGGTCTCTTGCAAGCCTAGAATATCTAGGTTATAGCGCTGGAATTCCTGCATGAGGACATCAAGAGAATAATCTCTATGTAATGTCCTCACGTTCCACGTTCCTGCAGAGAGAAAATGATTAGTAGGATTTTTAAAGAAATTAGGTTTATTGAGATTGGTAGGGCCAGCAATATCAAACAGCCCCCTGATCGCAGGCATGGGGCAAAGACCTGTTCCTCCTCCGCTAAAGGCTGAAGTCACCGATGCTGGTAGGAACTTCAGGCACCACCTTTTCAAGTGGACTTTTTCAAGAGCCACATGGCCTGCCTGAGACGCATTACTCCAGTTTAGGCTTGACGATGCCCAACTAGCTAAGTAAGGTTCAGGTACCTGCGATGGCCTCTGATTAGGATTATCCACCAGCTGATATAAGGTATCCCATGCCTCTGTTCACTTAGAGCTGGCAACCCAGAAGCAAACAGAAAACACAGCGGCAGACTCTCCCTCAACAGAGGCCCACCAGTGCAGCAAGTCTAGGATCCATAATCAAGCTCAAATCCATAAACAAGTCCAGTCTAGTAGGTATAAATGGTCAGCACCAGGACCCTGTGAAGTTGACCACTCCTCAGCAGGGTTGAAAAAAAAGAAAAAAGTAGCCATAGATGACCAGATCAGTAGGCCATACTGAACTGGCAGCCCTCCCCTTCCGTTCCCTTCCAAAAGAGAATATCTCTTTTGAAAGGTACTAACGGCCTGCACCACGAGAAGGCGGGGTCGGACATTAGGTGCTAGACCTGGCCGGTTCTGTGCATCATCACTGGGGATTGGTACACAGCTCTCCTTCCAGTTTACGCCTAGCTACTATTAAGTGAAGAATATTTTCATGTGGTGGGAATGCATCCGATGCGTGCGGGAATGCATCCGATGCGTGCACGTTACTTACAAGTGTGCGCCTACCTTACAAACAATCAAAGTGTAGTGTTCGGAAAATTATGTACTAATATTTCAGGTAACTGCTACTAAAAAAAACATCATATTGGTTACTTATTAATAATTTGGCGTGAAGTAGCAAATGGCGCTGGAATCGCTATCATATTGCTGCCACTGAGAATTCAATATGATATGCAAGTAGCTACTTAATCGGAACTTCCACCAGTGTATTAAAAGTTTAAAGCGAATTTGCCATGCCGGAAATAAACGCTAATTACTGAGTTAAGTAAAAAATTATTGTAAATATTTATATTAGGCATGTGATGCTTGGTATACATGTATATATATATAATAAGATGGATCGAATTTCATTTGTCGAAAATGTGCATGCATTTCATTACTATTTCGCGAATGTTTTATTTATAACAGGCTGAATTTCCTTTTACTGTAAGTCTCACTAACAGCATGGAAGGGAAAGGGGGCAGCTTTTTGGAGCGGCCATTGCTCCATCCCATGGCTTCTCCTCTCCATGCTACAATGAGGGCCACCTATTGTATAATTGGGGTGCGGGGCGGGTCCCGAAGGACCCGCCCCCCATGGGGAAAAGCTGGTATTCCGTTTTTCGATACTACACAAGCTGGCATGAGAAGCCTGGAAGTAGAAGATGAAGGCACCAGTAGGGATTTGGAGTATGGGTGCTGTTAAAGGGGGTGCGGAGCGCAGCCTGGCTAAGAGTAGGAAAAGTAGTTCAAAGGCAGCTTCGGTCTCAAAGAAGTGAGTCCCGGAGCCGGCAGACGAGCCAGCCCATGGCCCTCAGGTGTGCCCTGACTTGGGCACTCATGATAGACACCGTGACTGCCCGCCTGCTACCTCACTAATCGCTTGAGAGCTTCGGAGAATGTTAGCGAACCCCTCTGTGATCGGGCACCGGAGGATGTAGTGCTCGACGTCTGCATATAGAGCCCCACAACCGCAGTTACTGTGGGCAGCGATTTTAAAACGCTCCAGATATGCTGGGAAGCTCCCATGACCTGACAGTACCTGCGTACTTGAGTGATCTGAGGACATCAAGGATAGACAGACCCTTTTCAAGAATGTCTTCGTTTGAAAACCATTCTCGGTCATATCCCAGAGCTCTGGGTCAGTTGTTCTGCCCGCTCATTCCCTTCATGACCTACGTGTGCCTTGATCCAGGAGAAGGAGATCAATGGGCATGTTCTGATTGCCCAGAAGGCTCTTGACCTCATTAACTATCTGATGCCTGTTATTTACATCTTCAAGCGCTTACAGCTGCCCGACTGTCCGTGTACAACTAGATGTCGTTATTCTGACTGCCGTCATTGAGGGCCCAAATTAGGGCCTCTCTGATGGCCAGCAGCTCTGCATGGAAGGCTCAGCCATTATTTGATGCCTTCCTCTTATAATCATACACTTTGGCTCCTTGATTGTAAAGAGTATAGGCTAAGCCCACACCATTTTCGCTCTTGGAACCGTCCGTGTATATTTCCACTCCTTGATTTGATGGTAACTCAATAGACCATGACACACACAGCCTCCTAGTGGGATGAGTGTCCCACTTAGTGGTCTGAGTGTCATAGACCTTGGGGTCATACTGGACTCCGAGGAACGTTGCTTTTTCCCTAACCTGCAGGAATATGAAGGCGGCCACTTCTTTTCTAACCGTCAGATACGGAGGAGGAATTCTTGCTATCACCAGGAGAGCATCCGTAGATGTGTCCTATATGCCCTGGTGATTCGCTGTAAAGCTGGTCTTTGGGCTGCGAGCAGCTTTCTACACATAATGGAGTGGTCCGTCTGGCACCACCAGGACCCCGCTACATAAGTTAGGATCCTCTCTGTTCCTCTCAAATAAATTTCTTTGAAGACTTCTCCTCTAAGTCCCCTTGAGATGTGAGCCATTCGCCCCATCTTGCACATAACTTTTGTGCATTTTACCTTAAGCTCCTGCAAGTGCTGGATCGAGCTCATCCTCTCATCCAGAGTGATCCCCAAGTATTTAACAGTCGCTCATATTATTGCCATTCAGTTTAAAAATCGGGTATCTCTTGTTGAGGACACCCTCCTTAGCCACAGTCATTGATGTTGTCTTCGCACACAGCTGAACCCAAGCTTGAAACGTAGACTCCATCCGTCGAGCACCAACAGTGCTGCATTGCCGGCGATCTTCAGTCTCGCTCTGGAGGACGCCGATACGCCAAACAGCATGTCGTCTGCATAAGCCTGGAGTCAGACACCCTCAGGTAGGGTCAACTCAAGAGCCGTATCTGCAACTAAGTTCTAGAGGAAAGGGCCACTGCACAAACCTTGTGGGCAGCACCTATCCAAGTTCGTTGAGACTGCCCCGCTGGTATGGGAGTAGGTGACCACTCTCTCACTGAGATAATTGGACACCAGAATAAAGATCTTCCTGGGACAAGAACAGTTTTTTAACCTGCCTAAAATAGCCGGCCACCAGACATTGTCAAATGTGCCCATCACATCCAAGGCGATAAGAGAGATGTGCAACTTGTTCTCTTTGTTTACCTTGACAATGTCCACCACCTGTATGATAGCAGCAGTGGTGGACTGCTCTGTCCTGAACCCGAATTGCCGGTCGTTCAGGAAATTGTTCTTACTACAGTGGTAATACAACCTATTTGTGAGCAGTTTGTCCAGTATCTTTCCCATCACCGACAGCAGACATATTGGTCTGTAAGATCTTACATCTGCGGGGTCTCTACCCACCTTGTTAAAAAGGACCAGGTCAGCCTGTATTCCAGGCTTGTGGGAATACCCCCAGTCTCAAAGAGATGTTATAGAGCTGGGCGAACAGATCTTTGTGTTCATTGAACACCTGGATCACAATTTCCACTGTCAGACCATCGTGGCCAGGGGCTTTACCCCTGGAAATTGCGTTAATCACCTCTCCCACCTACTCTTCTGTAAACGAAACGTCCTCTTCCATGTCTGGTGGGACCCTGCTATAGTCCCTAAGGAGATGATGTTAGGCATCATCAGAGCTCCTATCATCCTCTGGGAATAATCCCTCAAGTAATACCTGGATAGTTTCTTCAAACGTTGTCTTGGATCCATCTTCTTTGCGAACATACCCAATATCCAGGGGTTTTATATCCTTTCCTCTAACCAGCTTGTACTGCAGAATAAAAGGGTTCTGTGCAGTAACTTCACTACAATATTTCTACCAAGAGTCCAACTGAGCTTGGCGAATAGCGAGCTTTACTCCGGCTGCTGTTTTCTATATCCTCTCTGGAACTTCTTTCTCTATTGTGGCACCTATGATACCTTTTTCGAAGGACCCACGAAGGATACCGAGCTCTGGTATCCACCAAGGTACAGACTTTCTGCCTTTTAGGAGTTTTCCCTTGAATCCGAAGGTTTTCTCACAACCAGTGCAAGTACACTGGGTTACTCTGATGGTGTTATACAGAGTGTTACAATCACCGATGCTGGAGATGCACTGGCTGATCTTCCAGACCCAGTGCAATACAGAGCACGAGCTTACACCAGTCAGGGGTTTTGCCCCTGCAAATATCTTGATGTAATGTGGGAAAGGTGTTGTGCCACCCACATGGAACATTATATAACTGTGGTCGCTGTTAGTGACCTTGTCGCTAATGCGCCAATCCTGGATCAATGGAATCGTCCGAGGCGTAGCTAGGGTCAAATCAATCCAGCTCTGGCCTCTGGGGCCATGAAAAGTAACTGGAGTATCCAAATCGTTTAATAACATAAAAGCAGCAGAGTTGATAAAATCCAGAATTACATCGCCTCCGACATCTTGTCTGTTCGAACCCACAGGGGGTGCGTTGTATTAGAGTCACTTCCCACCACTAAGTTCTTATATTTGACCTGAGCTAGGACGTTTGGTAGCTCGGTCCAGCGAGTCCTCGATATTTCGACTCGGTGGACAGTAGATGGAGATGGCGTGTAAATTTAGACTCCCATAGTCAATCTCCACTACCACCTGTGGTGGAGTGGAGATCACATGTGGTGGAGTGATATACCAGGATGACATTCACTTTAGGATTCGAAATGACAACACCAGCTATAGGCTTGGCTTCCTTGGTGCAAAATAGCCTGTTGGTCAGAGGGAGCCCCTTTATGATGTTCTCTGTGCAATAGGGTTCTTGCACTAGAATAACATAGACTCCTTCCTCTTTTATCTCCTGACTGAGTAGGGCCGTTGCAACTTAGCGCCATGTCATTAAATTTATTAAATAATTTGGCCTCCAGTACCTCCTTGAGCGTCTCGTGGCTGTCCACTGCCTTTTTGAGACAGTCCACGTCGACCTGTGTGCCGCATTCAATGATGACCCCATTTTTCCTCATGGATTTAACTGTCATCACCTCAAGATTCAACTTAGTGGGGTTTAGGTTCTTTTTAAGGCTATCCCTTACCTCGGTAGTTGACTTCTCATTTAAATTTATTTGAAGGAATTTCAGACTAGCCACGCTACTGCCAGGACTCCTACTGTCCATAGTCGGTATGCTTCTGCAACAACTTCAGTTCTTGACAATACGACGGACAATTGTTGTCCATCGCATTGTGACCCAGATCATACTTGGCGTCATGTTCCTTGTTTGCGTTCTTGCAAACAATACACTTTGGTTTTTTTACACTCCCTGAACGAGTGCTTGCCCGCGCATTGAGAACACCGTGTCTTCATGATGCATTCTTTTTGCATATGTCCGAAGGCATAGCATTTATAACATCGGAGCACCCTAATGTGCTCCTTCACCTGGCACCGTATCCAGCTCACATTTAACTTACCTACTTCCATTACCTTTCTATGGAAGGTGCTACTAGCCACAACCCAAGGACGGTGTTCTCATTCCGTCCCTTCAGAGAGAACAGCGGGGTTAGATCCGCGTGTTCCTTTGAGAGTCCGTTCTGGGTATGGATCATCTTCTGTAGTTTCTCTCGGTGGACTGCCTCATCTACTCCGTAAATGATTATTTTTGGCCTGAGCCTCTTGGCTGATTTGGCCTCCAGTATCTCCTTGAACGCCTCGTGGCTGTCCACTGCCTTTTTGAGACAGTCCACGTCTCCCTGTGTGCCGCAATCAATGATGACCCAATTTTTTCTCATGGATTTAACTGTCATCACCTCGAGATTCAACTCAGTGGCGTTTATGTTCTTTTTAAGGCTATCCTTTACCTCGGTAGTTGACTTCTCCTTATCTTTGGAGAAAACAGCAGGGTATGCCTTTGTTTAGGGGGAGTGGGCTGCTTTGCCATCACCAAACCTCCCTTTCCTACCCCTTGTCCACCGATAGCCTTTGCATATGTCGGTTTCTGCCCCTTTGTTGTTGGGGGACACACAGCTCTCTCAGCTCATTGATGGTAGCTATTGTGAGCTCTTGCTCACAAACAATGGCATGCAGCTTCTTAGCTGCACCCATCACTTTCGTCTGTACATCTTCATCTACCCTTAATTGGAACAGCACCACCGCTAGTTCCTACAGAAGGTCCGCTGCTGCAGCCAACCTCTGCGAATCCGCCTCGTTTACGTTAGGTTCGTCTTTCTTGGAGGCCTTTTTGGTGGCTCCCCATTTCTTCACCTTTCTTTGTTTTGAGTTCCTTTATCATTATCAATATTAGTTGTAGTGGGTGGGGGAGTCTCTGGGACTTCCTCCACATCCACTATAGGATCAGCAGCTGCCTTTGGCTTGCCGTCCTTTTTTCCAGTCCGCTTCGGTCTACTGTCCCCTGACTCGTGTGCATTCGTCTTCGAGGCCATGCTTAATTAGGGTGATCCACCCAGGCGCTCTCCACCCACTACCGAGCCCGACATGGGAAGGCCTCAGAGTTAAATTCATCGCTCGAGGGAACTCAGAGCTGCGCCCAGGCTATACCAAGATTTTGGATCTCCCATTAGACCAGGACTGATCCGGATCCTGGTTCGGACCCAACTCCAGTCGGCCACAATCACCGCAACCGCCCCTGCCTCACCCTGGAGGTAGAAGTAGGACAGGGGATGCCTCACGAACCGATTGATCTGAGTGAGCCAGCTCAGACCTCCCGTTTTATTGAAGCAGGGCCAAGACGGTGTGTTGGGCTTTCCAGCTTGCCTGACCCTCAGCTACCAGGATCCCCTTTTCCACATTACGGATCTCCACCCACTGTTAATAAGTGGGCCACTCTTAGGCATGGCAACCATGATATACCTCCCTCATGTCCCGTGGGAGCCTTCAAATCCTAATCCAACTGGCCTGCTACTAACCCTATTTGATATGTTGCTCAATTTCAGCAACCTAAGTGGCCAGTGTATTGTCTCGAGTCCAGCATGGAGACATGGACTTCGCTCCCTGATGGAATTGAGAGGCAGTTTTCTTGGGTTAAGTTCGTGGGAGAACCCACCCAGAAACAGAAATGTTTGAAAAAGAAAAATGGGGGAGAGGAACCCATGTCCCTGGGACATGTGTCTCCTCTCCCCCAGGTATCTACAGACCTGTAACTCTCCATTCCACTCAGCCTATCTCTTCCTTTCTCCCACTTCCTTTCATCGCTCATCGCATTCTTCTTCCATAACCTTCTGTTCCTGTTGGCCCCCACCTTCCCAGCTGTTGACGCGCAGCTAATGCCATGTCACGTAGGCCGACACATGGGACTGGTCCTTTCTAATGCCTAGGCTCTTCAGAGACGGGAACCATGAAATTACGGACCTAAGGCCGCTTCCGTTCTCAGCCCCGTGAACCAGCCAGACCACCATGAGATCCCGCCACGCATCAGAAATTGTTCTGCGGAAAATAGATCTATCTCTCATAAGTCATCCCTGCTTACACGCTAGGTGGGCCAGGGTGGGCGCAAGTTGCCTCCCACATCCGCAACTGCCTATACATCGCTTTTATGTGTGTAGTTAAGTCCTTAACTGAACCCACGATAGGCTTCTGCTTCTGAGACATGGGCAGACTACCACTTACAGCCACTCTACCGATGCCATGCATTTTGAAAATGTAGGACGCATTGACCAAGCACGCTGTCCCGGACTGACACCTACGCTTCACAGGGTCTGCCTTGTTTGATATAAGTGGCTGGACTTTGCCTTCATTCTCGTCACTCACCTCCTTCTCTCTTTCCTTGTCCTCCTTCATCCTTTTCTTTTTAACTACAACACACACATTTCCTCTCCATTTAATTTCTCACTCTTCTCCATATCCTACTCATCACAATTTCCACTTTCCTCATTTCACAATACCATTTCTCATCTTCAAACCTTCAGCCCACCTCCAGCTGAACTCAAGCCCAATGGGCTACATTGACTTAAGGCCGACAACCATGCACAAAATACGTGCTTGCCCCTGTGGAAGTATTCATAGATTGGGAACTCTTAGTCTGGCATTTCTGTCTTGGCCTGTCAGACATGAGTGACTGTAGTCAGCATAGCCCTCAACATCATTAAGGCACTCAAGCTCCCTCACCACGGCAAGGTGGTTCCCTTCGAGTGGGAACAATGAGGGCCAGGCGTCCTGTGTTCGGCTGGCCAGGACCACTAGGAATCGACGGTCAGCTGAGGGGCCCCGGGTATTGGAGACTTTGCACGTGACCCTGACTAAAGCCGCCGAAGGGAAAACCTGATGTCACATGATTTGTCCTGTGCCCTCGGAGTCCAATCAGAGCAGAGGCCAGTGAAAGCACGAGGCTTGTATTTACGCCTGTGCGGCCTACATGCACGCCATTGCTATCACGCTATTCCTTTGTCTTTAGTGTAGGTGCTATTTCTTTATTCTGTTTTATAGTTAAATATTAAATTTATGTTATTGTTATATATATTTTTATTATATTGTTTAAATTGAAGTGTTATGTCCTGGCTTCCGTAGTAATTATGGTGGATCGCCATATATAACTATATTTCGTTTAGCGCGCTTGGCTACTGATCTACGGGACCTGGGTTCGAGCCCCGGGTAAGGCATGGATGTTCGTGTTGTTTTTCTGCTGAGGTCCTGCCATCCTCTCAGACCTTCTACTCTGGCATATAAACTGACAAACTCCTGTCAGACCTCTCTGGCAAGCAGCTGCTTGAGGGGGTATTTATTTTATTATTTATAAAGAAGAAGCTGCAAAATAGCTATGGCTGAGAAAAATTCCACGGAAAGATTTTATTCCCAGTAAGGAGAGTGTCGTTTGCCAAAAACACTTTGAGGATGAACTCATAATATATTATGATGAACTTCCCAGTGATAAATAAATAAAATAAATACCCCCTCAAGCAGCTGCTTGCCACAGAGGTCTGACAGGAGCCTGTCAGTTTAAATGCCACAGTAAAAGGTCTGAGAGGATGGCGGGACCTCAGCAGAAAAACATCACAAACGTCCATACCTTTTCCGGGGCTCGAACCAGGTCCTTAGATCAGCAGCCATGCTCACTAACCATTGGGCCACGGGACGGAACAAAAAATATCCCCTCAAGCAGTTAGAGCCCTGTAAAAGTCTTACGAGGCACACCAAAATTAGCTGTAGATGCCTAATCCTAGTATCTTTCGAAACCTTCCTTCATATTTGTCTGAAGCTAATAGTTCAACAAGAGTCGTCATCATCATCATCATCATCATCATCATCATCGTCGTCGTCATCATCATCAAACAACCATGGGCTACAGAGGTCCAACCAGACCGTGCAATTTAGTTCAAGCAAGTCTATCCTGAGCTACATCTACTGCATCTGGCCACTGCACACCAATTCTAACAAGGTCCTGTTTGACATTGTCTGCCCACCGCATCCTAGGTCTCCCCTTCTTTCTGAGGCCTTTAGGCACACTGTTCATAACCCTATTCGCCAATCTATAATTATTCATACGGGCAACATGGCCAAACCAACGGAGTCTCTCTCTGCACAATATGCTGCTTAAAGGAGGTTGCAAACTCCTTTGCCTAACCTCATCATTAGTTACGAGGTTGAACCACCTAATGCCCAAGATACCGCTTAAGCATCTGGAATCAAAAACATCTAGATTCCTGTTATCTTGTTTACAAAATGTCCAAGTTTCACTACCATAACTAACCCTAGAAAGACCCAAACTATTATACAGTCTAATGTTAGTCTTTAGTGCATATGCCTATTTCCCCACACTCTCCATAGATTCTTAAAAGTCCCGGCAGCAATCCCTATTCGTCTGTTATTCTCATGCCGCACATCACAATTATCTGTTACATAGCTCCCAAGGTAATTACACTGTGACACCTGCTCAAGACTGAAACCATTCAGATGAACTGAATCACAACCAGCCTGACGAATTTTCATCACTTTAGTTTTCTCTCTGTTTATACCAAACCTACTCTACTACCAGTTTCATCAACAGCTCGAATGAAAGAGTTAATCTCATCAACATCATTTGCCAAAATGGCTAAATCATCAGCATAATCTAAATCAGACATTTTCGTATCTCCAGTCCATTTAAGGCCAAAATCTTTCCCTTGCTGTAAATTTCACATAACATAATCAGTAACCAAACTAAAGAGAAAAGGAGACAAAATGCACCCTTGTCGAACATCAGAAGTAATGCTAAACCAATTACTTATCAACTCTCACACACGACAGAGTGGTATTATAGCGAGCTTTCATTCGTTTTCATAACGTGTTTGGTATGCCAAGTGATATCACAACCAATCATAAATTATGACGATCAACAGAGTCAAACGCCTTTTTGAAATCAACAAGCTAGTAACCGAAGGTTTCTGAAACTGTAAACATTTCTCAAGAATCTGCCTAAGTGAAAATATCTGATCCACACATCCCCTACCACTTCTGAATCCACATTGCTCA
Organism: Ryuthela nishihirai; assembly: GCA_038380435.1. Taxonomy (NCBI): domain Eukaryota; kingdom Metazoa; phylum Arthropoda; class Arachnida; order Araneae; family Heptathelidae; genus Ryuthela; species Ryuthela nishihirai. Next base: position 88,081,431 of record JAWZYU010000002.1, read on the forward strand.
TCACGCAATTGATTGTCAACCAGCTTTTTAATTCTATTAAGTACAATCATGAAAAGAACTTTACTTGGAACAGAGAGTAGACTGATATCACAAGAACTGCGATCACCTTTTTTGAAAATAGGGATAACAATAGCTCTGGTAAAATCCTTAGGAACCATAGCTTTATCATAAAAGATATTCAGAATTTCAGTCATCCAAGTGGTAACCGAAACATTCCCAACTCTAAGCATTTCTGTAGTAATTTCAGCTACACCTGGGGATTTATGTAGTTTAAGTTTAGAAACAGCCAAAATAACTTCAGATTGTGTTATAAGGCCAACATTAAAGCCACCAATGCATCTATCATCATTGCAAAAAATGGGAATAGAACTAACCACATTGTTTAGAATATCACTGAAATGCTCAGCCCACCTAGCCATGACAGAATCCTCACCTTCTATAACCTTACCTTGTTTATCCTTCAATCCCTGTATACCTGTCCGTTTTCTCCCACACAAAACATTAACTATCTGGTACAGCTCTCTGCTGTTGTGCTGTCTAACTGCTTCCTCGGCTTTCTCAGCCAAGCCATCAAGCCAAAGATTCTTATCAGCAGCAAACTGATCTTTTACACGTTTATTAAGTTCTCTGTAATGCTTTCTATTAGGACTAGTAGGGTATTGATTAAGGACATTCCTGCAGTTTTTTCTTTCCGAAACAAGCTCAACTGCCTTATTACTTAAATAATTCTGTCTCCTCTGCTCCTTTTTTTTCTAAAAGAGTACTCTTAGTTTCCAAAAAAACCTGTTTAAAATGATCCCATTCTTCCTCAACTTCAGTAGTAAGCATACCATGACTGTCATAATGACTAAGTAACCTATAATGGTAAGCTTTCGCTATAACTGGGTCTATCAAAGCTTCAGTATTAAAAGTAAATTTTTTAACCTTAGCACAACACTTTTTAAGTTTAAGTTGCAAGACACTTTTAACAAGGTAATGGTCAGATCCAATTTCAGCTCATGGCCGAGTGGTTAGCGCGCTTGGCTACTGATCTGAGGGACCTGGGTTCGAGCCCTGGATAAGGCATGGCTGTTTGTGTCGTTTTTCTGCTGAGGGCCTGTCATCCTCTCAGACCTTCTACTATGGCATATAAACTGACAGGCTCCTGTCAGACCTCTGTGGCAAGCAGCTGCTTGAGGCGGTATTTTATTTTTTATATTTATGGTCAGATCCCATTTCAGCTCCTCTATATACCCTGGTATTTCTAACAGAACTAGCCCATTTCTTGACAGAATTCAAAATATCCTGAAGTTGTTCATAAAACCTATCCTTCTCATCCTCATCGGCATCCTCAGTGGGGGCATAATAACAGATAACATTCAAGTCTTTAACGCTTGTCTGAAATTTTGCTGTAAGAAACCTTTCATTAATGCACTCATATCCTAGAAGAGCATCACTAGCGTGTCTGCTGAGAAGCAGACCCACGCCTTGGTGATGCTTATTGTCGTCCCTCCCTGAAAAGAGAAATTTAAGATTATTTTTAAGAATCTGACCTTTATCTGTCCATCTGGTCTCTTGTAGGCCGAGAATATCTAAACTATAATGGTCAAAAATAATGGTAAACTATAATAATTCAAAAACAAGATCTACAACTCTAGATAAAAGGTACGATGTTCAGTTTCTGTGTGATATTGAGAATTTGGCATAAAGCAATAAAATTAATGGTTTTAATGATTGATTAAAATTTGTTACAAAGGAAGAAAATATTTGCAATAATTGGATTTGTGTCAAAAATACACCAGTAAGGTGGATTTCATTTTATTAGAAAAGGAAAAGCTTCCACCTCAGGTAAAAGCTTGTGTTCATATAAGTAATAATTTATCATATAATGTTTATATTGATAATTTAGATATTCCCAAAGAAAAACTTTAAAAATTTGGATGTTTCACACATTGTTTGGAATCTTGGGATGAAATTCTTCGTATACTTGTGACTATTAAAAATTTAGCTTTTGATAATGTTATTAATTCTAATTATTTCACTTTTATCACAAACTCAGTTGTTATTGCCTTAACCAAAATATTGCACTATTTAAAAGACAACTCTAATGAGAATGTTGATAGAATGAATTCAGCATCTTTTGTCATTGAACAATAAATTTATTTAATAATGCCACCAAACCAGTATGCATATTCACCTGATATGCTGCTTATTTGCATACTCACTGTTTATGAAATCTCCAGCTTGATATGAATTTGTACGCCAGAGTAGAATTATGCAGCTTTCACATTCTCAGTTATTAAGGAAAATGTCAAGGGATGTTATACGTTCATGTAGTTCTGATGATGACATAACGTATTATTTGGAAAAAAGGCATTACTTTTAAATGAAACAGAAAATGATAACCATTCTTATTGATGAAATTCCTATTTAACCAACTTTTCAGTGCAAAGCTGGGAGAATACTTGGTACTTCATACAACACTATTGATAATCTAGCACATTCTGTACATACCATTATGTTATGATAATCCAACACATTCTGTACATACCATTATGTTTTGATAATCTAGCACATTCTGTACATACCATTATGTTATGATAATCTAGCACATTCTGTACATACCATTATGTTATGATAATCTAGCACATTCTGTACATACCATTATGTTATGATAATCTAGCACATTCTGTACATACCATTATGTTATCATCAGTGTTTTCAAATAATAAGGATGTTATATCTTTCTTGTCAGCAAAATCTTTAGCAGCAGAAAACTTATTTGATCGCACTAAGAAATGGATTTTTGACATTGAAGAAATGGGTTATCGTGTTTTAAGTATTATTACTGATAACAATTCAATTAATAGAAAAATATTTGATTTATTTCGCAACGATAGCTCATTTCCAAAACCATTGACATCACATCCTTTTTAAAAACAGAGACCACTTTTTTTCCTTTTTGATACTGTGCATTTGTTAAAATGCATGCTTAATAAATGGTTAGCTCGAACAAAACATTTTGTAATACTTCAATAACAAAGCAGAAAAAACATCAGCAAAATTTCAGCAGTTGGTAGATGTGTACAATTTAGAAAAAAATCTGTTGTTAAATACGGCTATCGTTTGACAAAATGTGAAATTGGTGTTAAAAGTGTTTGACAGATCTGACATAAATGCTTTGGAATTGCTTGGTCCAAAACATGATGGTAATCCTCTATGGGAGAATTGGAAATACTGCATTTCTATCTATCATAATAGATTGGTGGGAAATAGTAAATGTGAAATCATGTAACAAAGGGATTAGAAAAATAAATAAAAATATGTTTCCAATCTATTCGATTGAAGATTCACAACTTAAATTTCTAAAACAGTTCTTGTCATGGTTGGAAAATTGGAAATCAATAGATACAGGAAAACATCATGGAGGGCTAAGCAAAGAGACATTTGATTCTGTTATTCACACAACCAAATCATTTATACGACTTTTACACTTTGTACTAGGTGACTGTAAATGGAAATTCATTCTGCTTGGAAAATTATAAACAGACAAATTGGAAGTCCACTTCGGTCGGTACCAACAGCTAAGTGGATGCAATTGCCATGTGTCTTTACGACTAATATGTGAGGCTGAAAGAAAGAGAAAAATAACAAGCTTACTAAAGCTTAAATCAGCAAAATTTTGGGAAATATCTGTTTCTGATCTGGGCTCTTTCTTTGTTAATGACACTGTTGATATCCAATTAGAAGATAGTGAAGCATATTTTGTCAAATCAAGTGTTAATACACATATTAATTTAGAATAACACAAGATGAGGGAAATAACATTATATATATATATTGTTGGTTATGCATGCAACAATATAAAAAAGAAAAAAAAATTGTGTTACCTGTGTTGATCATTTAACAACCAAAAGGGATTTAGTATTGGATGTACCTCAGCAGCTAATTCATATGTGTGACCGTGGAGGGCAAATCTTTCCTACTGAAGTTTCAATAAATGTGGGAATATTATGCTATATGCTGTTTTTCAAACATGATATCTAATAAAGTAGAACAGCAATTTCGGAACTGCAAAAATTAATTATTAGCATATGTTAATATTGTTGTAAATTAATAAAGTATGAATGAGCACTGAGCGTGAATTCAAGTAAAAATATGTGAATAAAAATTATAATACAAGCAATTTATTACAAAAGTATGGATAAAATCATTTATAAAGAAACTAGGTCAACCGGCACGAAACTCTATAATAATATAAAAATAAGCTTTCAGAAGAATTTATTAAATTCCTAAATAACTAAATAACCATACACAAAACTTCGACTAAGTGTACTGGTTTTTTTAGAACTAATTCTTTTCATACATTGATCACCATGTACAAGATGACAGACAACATTGTCCTTTTTCTACACCAGCTTACCAATATAATCCACACCAATAAAGTAGTCAATCTCCGGCGCACTCACTAAATAAAAACATTTATTCGTTAAACTATTGTGCAGACTCTTATTTATGCCTCCTTTTTGGATCTCACAACTTCAACAACACACTTCTATCTTTCTTATATTTCAGATCGGTTCTATGTTCCAATTCGTTAATTTTCACGCAGAAGCATACACGAGCGTTCATAACACGCCCATCACAAACTCATTGTAGCACGTTCATTTGTAACACTATTATAAAAGCAGATTTTGAAAAAAGAAATAGTGTTTAGCACAGATTTTCAGTGTCCATGTGGAAATTAAATAATTGATTTGTTACATAAAATTATATTAACCTGTGGAAATGTGTATATGCGTAATTACACCCAATTCAAATATGCACCCCAAAAACTCATCCCCCAAAAAAACTAAGCACTTTGGTGAAACGATTGAACATATGCTATCTATGTGATGTGGTATTCAAATAATTATTTGTCTTAGTTACTATCATCAGTATATGGTATTCAATATTATCATTTTCCTTAACAAGCTGCATGGGTTTTATTTCTTATAATAATGGAACATTCTTCAATGTTGCATTGAAATCTGTAATTTTTCTTATATTACTCTAAATTCTTTTAGAAACTTCAGTAAGGCAATAATGTGAGGTTCCCATTGGTGTACTTATTCATTTATGTCTAGTGATATGTCTCAATGACAGACATTAGTTGTCGCAAACTATTTTTTGAAGCATACATATTATTGATTTATCATTGGTATATTTGATGTGATATTCGAATAATTATTTCTCAAAGATATTATCATCAATTTATGGTATTCAATGTTACTATTTTCCTTAACAAGCTGCATGGGCTACATTTCTTTTGATTATGAAAAATTCCCGAATGCTGCACTGAATTCTGTAACTATTATTTTATATGCTATGTAACTATTATTATTATGGTATAAGCTTCAAAAATACAAGAATTTAGTGCTTACCTATTCTTAGACTTAGGAAACTAGATGCTTTTGATTCTAGATGCTTACGCAGTATCTTGGGTATTATTAGGTGGTTTAACTTTGTAACTAATGATGAGATTAGGCAAAGGAGTCTGCAACCTCCTTTAAGCAGCATATTGTGCAGAGAGAGACTCCGCTGGTTTGGCCATGTTGCCCGTATGGATAATTATAGATTGGCGAATAGGGTTATGAACAGTGTGCCTAGAGGCCTCAGAAGGAGGGGGAGACCTAGGATGCGGTGGGCAGACAATGTCAAACAGGACCTTGTTAGAATTGGTGTACAGTGGCCGGATGCAGCAGATGTAGCTCAGGACAGATATGCTTGGAGAATTAAACTGCGCGGTCTGGTTGGACCTCCGTAGCCCATGGGTGCTTGAGGATGATGATGATGATGATGATATTCTTTTATTGAAATTTTCTTGCTTTACTAGTCAGTATCAGTGATCAACAAAAAGTATTGCAAACAAGTTTTTAAAGCACACATTATGATTAAGTTAAAATTGGTATATTTGATGTATATTTCAATAGTGAACTGCAGTATCAGGTAACATGTTTCTTAATGATAAGCTGCATGGGTTATATTTCTTGTGATTATGAAAATCTCCTGGATGTTGCACTGAATACTGCAACTTTTTATATGCCAAAAAATATTGTTGTAAGCTTCAGTGAAAGAATAATACAGTGCTCATAAGCATGAATGTATATTTTTTTAGTTAAACTGTATCAGTTATATTTTTTTTTATTATTTAATACTCTTGGATGTTGCAGTGAATTTTGTAATTTTTGTTTTATAGTATAAGCTTCAGTAACACAATGATATACTGCCCATTCATTCCAATACTTGAAATTTCATTGCTCTACTGGTATGTGTCAATGATAGACACTGGTTGTTGCACACTATTTTTTTAAGCATACGACATGATTGAGTTATATTTGATACAGATTCAAATATTTATGTTTTATACTTACTATCATGAAATCTCAGTCAATAGCATCAAATGGTATCGTTTTTCTGAATAAGACGTATGGGATTTCTTGTTATTATGGAACACTCTTCAATGTTCCATCAAAATCTGTAATTATTTTGCATTCTTTGTATTCTGTTATTAACTTCAGTAAGGCAATCTGATATCTGATATCTTTAATTAATTTTATGAGCTCCAAGCCTAGGGATTATATTTCGAAGTCTAAAATAGTGCCTGAGTGGCAATAACAAAAGTCAAAATGCATAAGCCACGTAGGGGCCACAAGGGCAAAAACAATTGCTAAATAAAGGACAGCTATAAGTAAACCAAGTGAGAGTCAAATACCAATATCTTTGGACGCTTGAGCTGGTAAAGAACCAAGGGATCGTAATAAATCAAAGATCTTTAGTCCGGCACTTATCCATCCAAGAGAGAAGCAACAAAATCAAAGTCTTGGACGCCTACTGAAGATTCCCTCAGTCCAATCCTTAGCCATCTTAAATTCATAACAAAATGTTTTAATTTTGAGCAATATATTACCCAAATTCAATTTTCTGAAGAATTCCAGAATACCTTTTACTTTCTTAGCAAAGTCAAACGTCTCCTCCTCATTTGCTTTGCTCTTTTTAGTTGGTACATTCACTGAGGCCTTCCCCTTTTCTAAAGGCTTAATAACTGGTGAAGCAGTGTTGGATTTTCCTGGAATCTCTTCAGGACATCTGGTAGCTTTTGCGTAGGTCTTATTGGGTTGTACATAATGGGGTACCTTATTTTTACCCTTCATAGGTTTTTCCAAAGGTCTATTGGAAAGTTTGGGAAAGAGCTCACAGTAATTCGCCGTGTGCTCTTTCTCGCAGTTTAGCACGGATCGGTGGATCATCCTTTTTTGTCCTAAAACACCTAGTAGTAAAATGGTTACCAGTACATTTGACACATCTCGGGGTGTTGAAGCAGTTTCCCTGAGTGTGTCCATAACGCTGGCATTTGTGACATTGTGTTGATCCTTTCCTCCTTTGAAAGGACTCAACAGTGATCTTTAGATGGAAAAGATCAGTCAGATTGAAGATCTGTTTGTTGGCATCTGTTTTTGCCTACTCAATGAGAAATATAGGTAAGGGAATCTTGTTCCTGTATTTCTTAAGTTGAGAAACTTTAAGAGTCATGAAGCCGATTCCGGACAATTCCTGAGCCAATTCTTCACAGGTGATGTCATCAGGAATGTTCTTGATGATCACCTTTAAGTTCTTTTCTGACATCAGCTTGTATGTATGAAAAGTAAATTTTTCTTTCTCGAAGAAGCTTATAAAACTTCTATAGTCTTAGCTACATTTCGTTTGAACTCTAATAGTCTCACCAGTTTTTTTGCTGTAAATGCTTCCACAGCCAATGTAGGCAACCTTTTATGAGCGTTCAGCTGATTTTTTGGTTGCCTCAAAACTATTGGTGGTATTTTGTTTCTCTTCACTTTATTCTGAAGCGAGAAAACTTTCTGTTTTGTGAGGATGTTCTTACATCGTCACTTATGCCATATTCTACCTCTGAAGCACACTAGCTAGAGAGTAAGGAATACTTGTTTTGATTAGTGATACAAGGTTCATCTGTGTTTAAGGGCCTTTTGCATCCCTTTTTAACAGTTTGAAACCTTGATCCTTCTCATCTAACTTGCTTGCGCTTTTTAACTACTCTTTCCAAATAAAATTGCTAAAGGATGGCCTGGTTGAATTCTTCAGCTTGCTCACTACTCATATCATTAATAATATGAAGTGGAGGAACTTAATCTTTTTATTGAATGCTTTTAAAATTTTCTTTTGCTGATCAAGCAGTTGACAGCTCTGCATAATTTTCCCAGAATCAGAGCTCTCTAGGTGGTCCGATTTGCAAATTATAGCTTTGGATGCCTCTGTACGGACCGGTATCTATCTGTAGAGAGGGATTCTGCTTTGGGCGTTTGATGTGATAGGTTGTGGCGCTGCTGTCACTAGCCTGAAGTTGGTGAAATTTTGTTTTTGGTGCTTTTGTTTTAATAATTTTGATGGCTTTCTCTTATTAACTTTGTGAACTTTACTCCTTGCTGTTTTTGTGCTCATAATGACGAATAATAGCAACAGAAGGAAGAAAAATTCTCCCTCAAACCTGAACATTAAAGCGAAGAAGAATAAATTCTACAAGAGTTCTTCTAAATCGAAAGATTGCCAAATTGAAAGTAAATATCCTACACTGGAAGACGATCTCAAACTCACATCGGACTCGGATGTTTCTCCTTCTAAAAGTTCTACATTTTCTGAACAGTCACCTTCCCAGAACACTCACCCAAGTTCTCATATGGATGTGATCTCGGAAAATAATGAACAAATCTTCACTTCTTTGGAGACCAATACAAAGGTACTTAATTCACTTTCTAAGCCTTTTGACAACTGGAATTGGAGGAAAGAGAAATTGGTTACCCCGAAGGGCACTTATAAGAATGACATTAACTCCTCCATTCCTAATGTGATTAATATTAATTCTAACTCTGATATTATGAAATCTTCTGAACTGACTCCTAAAACTACTAAAGTAAATAATGATTTTGCTCTTATTCTAACGGGCATTAATGAAAATCTTAGAGCTATCGACAGTAAAAAACTTACTGATTTTTTTCTATAAATTACTGCGTGATCATGCGGAAGGCAAATTTATTTCAAATGGTAAACTTTATTACAACTTAAGACAACGGAACAATATGATAAGGTTCTTCAATTAAAAAAAGTGTTATCTACATCTGTGCTAGTTGCACTTCCGAATTTTCGTAAAACGATTTAGGTACCATCGCAGGAGTGCCTAATAATTTTAATGATGAATATATCGTTGACTTACTTACTGACCAATCTGTAGTTAATGCTAGACGCATGCTACATTATGAACAGGATTGCAAGAACCATAGTGATACTTATTGCTTTCCTACTAACAAGATAGTTTTGGAATTTGAAGCTGATGAACTGCCTGCATATGTCTATCTTGGTTTTAACCGTCATAGTGTTCGTAGTTATACAATACCTCCAAGTTTATGCTTAAAGTGTTGCTTATTTGGTCATCTAGTTTCAAGATGCAATGGTAGACAAATATGAAGGTGCAACGGTCACCATCACTACAAAATTTGCAAGGCTAGATCCTACAAATGTCCAAATTGTGGGGGACCACATCCCGCCACATGGTCAGGTTGTGAAATCAAATTGATTGCGTGTAAGGCAAAAGCCATTCAGCTATCTAGTAACCTGAACTGGAAACAATCCTTTGCAAAGGCAAAAGCTGAATTTTTAAATAATAAAAATGAATTTGTTACTCCTAATACTAATAAATCCATAAAACAACCTAAGGTTAAACCGGATTCCTGTGTAATCGATGAGAACTTTCCTGAAATTCCAATTTCTTCTTCTAACTTAAAAATTGTATATTTTTTTAATCAGGATATACTACAACAACAAACGTTTTGCTGACTCTGTCAAGAAAAATGTTACAGGTTCTAAAAAATCCTCACAAAATAGTAAGGAGAAAGAATCTGAGTCCAAACTGTCAATGCACTCATTCCTAAAGATGGTATGTCCTTTAATTTAAATTCAAAAAGCCAAATCATTAGCCTTATTTTGAAGCGGCTGGAATTAGTTTTGACAAACAGTCCTCAACTGAGTGTAATCAATGATATACTCCTATCTTGCCTCAACACCTGTGGAGGGAAAGAAAATCCATAATATTTCAGTGGAACGTAAGAGGACTTCCTTCTAAATTGCATTTTCTAAAACATTTAATTAGAGTTCATAACATTGCCATACTTTGTTTACAGGAAACTCATACTAACAAAATTCCGAGATTGGGTGGATATGTGTCATATGTTCAGAAAATATCTGAAACATCAAGTGGTATTGTCACATATATTAAATAAAATTTACCACAAATATTAATTCCATTACCAACTTTTAAGCAACAAATTGAATGCGTAGTTATACAAACTGAGATTAACAATCTAAAAGTTAATGTGATTAATTTTTATAACCCAGGAATATATTTCTCAAATAACTTTTATGACAATTTATTTAAAGACATTCCAGGTGAAAAAATATTTTGTGGATATTTTAATGCTCACTCTGGCACTCATATAAAACTGATGCTAAAGGCAAACAATTTTTTATTTATTTTATTTATTATTAATTATTTATTGATAATCGTGACTTGATCATTTTAAATGAAAAACACAACACTCATATAACTAAAAAAAATTATTTATCTGTTATAGACTTAACTTTTGTTTCCAATGAAATTGTCTCGCATTTAAACTGGTCTATTTATAATGAAAATTTTAATAGTGATCATTTTCCTTTATTACTATATATCAAACCTCTTAAAAATCAAATGAAAAAATCTATCAAACTGACTGACTGGTCTCAATTTCACAAAAACATTTCACATCATAATATTGAAATAAATAAATTGTCTTATAACTCTTTGTCAGAAAAAAACATTTTCCCACCAGGATAAATGTTCTAAAATAATTACTAAAAAAATTCCTCTTAATCATATTCATTCAATTTTTATTAACAGACTGATAGCAATCTGACGCAGAACTGAAAGAACCTAATTTCGAACTGGCTCGTTTAGAGATTATTTAAACTTTAAACGTATTGTTGCTTCTGTTAATAAAAGAATTAAACAGTTTCAAAAATTAAACTGGGATATTTTATTAAATAAATTAACTCCTAACTTTGAAATCAGTAATATTTGGAAACTTTTCAAATCATTAAATACTGATACAGTTCCTTCAAATCTTATCTCTTCTCTGAATCTTAAAAATAACTGTACTACTAAAGAAACTGCTGAAATATTTGGTTCTAAAAAATTATTCTCATTCTAAAAAAATTAATTTGAAACTTGATAAATCATATTCTTTAGGTAATACTACTCATTTTTATTATCATAATGATTATACTACATACTTAAATTTACCTTTCAACATTTCTGAACTTAAATTTGCAATAAAAGCCTTAAGAAAAAATACCTGTCCGGGTCCAGATGGAATTAAAAACAAAATGTTTTTAAATATTCCTGATAAATGGATATATCAGATTCTAAATATTTTTAACGAATTTTGGAAATCAAATTCTTATCCTAAAATTTGATAACTACATGATTTTTATTTTAAAAAATGCTATTCTACCAGACGATGAGCCATCATCTTATAGACCGATCTGTCTCTCTTCTAACTTCTTAAAATTGTTCGAACGCATGATTAATAATAAACTAATATGGTATTTTGAACAAAACAGACAACAAACAACAACGTATATGGTTTTCGTTATGGTAGATCAACTAAAGACCTATTACTTAATTTGATCTCTGACATAGAACATGCCTTTATTCAAAATAATTATTTAATTGCAGTTATTTTAGACCTCAAAGGAGCTTTTGACTCCATATCACACAGTGCTTTACTATACAAAATTCGTTTATCCAAAATTCATGATCAAATGTACAGATTTTTATATCAAATTATCACAGAAAAAAAATTTAAAGTCAAAATTCAAAATTTTTCTCTAAAGAATACTTTTTTCAAAATGGAGTAGTCCAAGGTGACATATTAGCACCGTTTTTATTCAATTTGTATATTAATGATATTTGTGAGACTTTCACCGATAAGGATATAAAATTTAGCTTTTATGCCGATGACATCATTATTTGGTGTTCAGGTGACAACTTACATTTAATTCAATATAAACTTCAAAAACAACCCAATTTACTTTCCCAATATTGTTTCAAATGAAACTTAACAATTTCTGAACCTAAATCATATATCATCCCTTTTTTCCGTTATAAATTTTATCCAAACCTTCTTCGTCTTAATATTAATAACAATGACTTGAAACTTGTTTATAACTTGAAATTTTTTGGCATTAATCTGGATAGTAAACTTTTATGGAACTCACACATTGAACATGCAACCAAAATAGCTCACAAACTATTTAATTGCCTAAAATTTTGTGGAAACTCAAAATGGGGATGTGTGAACAAAAACTTATTACTTCTCTATAATTCTATTTTTCTACCCAAATATACATATGGTTTAGAATTCCTTGGTAATATTGCAAAATTTAAATCCACCCAACTTGAAAGAATTCAAACCAAAACTCTCAGATTTTGTTTAGGACTCCCAAAAGGAAGCAGAAATCTTGACTTATATGCTGAAACTAGTATTCCTCCTTTACATCTTAAACAAAAATTTGTATTTTCCAACTTACTCTTTAGAATTATCCTAAAAAATAAATTTCACCCAATTATTGACAAACTAAATATTCACTTTAGTGATTTCACTATTTCAAATTTTTCTGAAAAAAAATAAATTAATAGAAATTATAAATAATAATCTGAGTGGGGATAATAATCCTTTAATTCCATATTGGATAACAACATTCCCCACTATGTATGATAACATTCCTGGAATACTTAAAAAAAACTCACATGATCCAATAATATTAAAAGAATTATCTTTATTACACATTGATAATTACTTTCAAAATTATATTAAAATCTATACTAATGGTTCCTCTAATCTGGAATCCAATAACTTTTCAGGGGCAATTTATTGTCCAGAATTCAAAATTTATTCCACCTTTTATGAGTATTGTAACAGAACTATACTCTATTATAGAAGCTATTCTCTGGTCAACTAAATTTTATAATTCTAAAATTGTTATTTTTACAGATTGTAAATCTGCCATCTACAGTCTCTTTCAAAATCCACTCAAAGCTAATTTTAATATCTTCATTAATGATTCATTACTTATACTTTTAAACATCTATCACATCATAACTTCATTGCTATTCAATGGATACCTGCTCATGTAGGCATTCCATTTAATGAATATGTAGATAGATTGGCTAAAGAAGTTTTGAATCTAAACTCTCCTATTTCAACTCCAATCTTTACCCATCAAATTAAATTGTCAAATAAAAAACTTTTATTAGAATAGTGGTATACTAATCATGGTATACTAATACTATATTGGTATACTAATCATGCTCAGCAAACTGATAGATTTTTTATCAACCCAAAAATTCAAAAATTTCATGACTTTAATTTGAAAAAAAAATTAAATAAATGCTATCTTACGGATCAAAACTAATTCTGCTTTAACAAATGTTAGATTATTTCAATATAAATTTATCAATTCTCCAAATTGTTTACACTGCAACTTATTACATACCTTAGATCACAATCTTTAAATGTAATCTCTTTGATAATGAAAGACAACAATATTTTGCAAAACTCTCAAAATTTGATATCTCTAACTTTAACTTCCATACTATATTACATTCTTATAAACCTAAATTAATACCAGTTTTGTATAATTATTTAAATCAATTTTTAAAAAATATTAAGATGATTGATCTGCTATAAAAAGAAATGAAACACTAGATAAAATGCACTTGCTTACTTATTAAAAAACTATACCATTTCCTTTTACTTGTTATCTAGATTCAAAATGTCTCTGGATGAGTTTGCCTTCAAGAGGCAAGAATATCCATTTATGAGATGTGTGATGATGATGATGATATCTCTAGAGAAACATTTTTAGAAACACTACAAACTAAAATTATTAGATACTCCCTGGGTTTACCCAGGGGAAGCAAAAATATTGACCTTTATGCAGAAACAACAATACCGCCTATCTTCATATTTTCTTTTTACTTTCTAACTTAATTTATAGAATTATCTCTAAAAACACATCCCATCCCATCTTATCCAAAATTCTCTTTGGCATTGAATACACTACCACTAAGAGTCTAAACCAAACAAATCAACTGCAAGAAATCATCATTAGCAAATTAAGTGGTGATCTTCCCCCTAAATTTCCAATCTGGCTTAGCAGTCCACCCATTTTGTACACAGATATTCCAGGAATCCATAGCAAAAAAACCTAAGATTCTTCTTCTCTTTATATAATTACAAATTTATACACATCTACTCATTATAAGAACTATATAAAACTTTATACAGATGGATCCTACAGCAATGATTTACTTTTCACATCTGGTGCATTTGTATCCCAGAACAAAATAAATCTTTCATCTTTAAATTTAACTATCCAGCTCCTATTATTTTAGCAGAAATCACTGCAATTATTTTTGCTATTAACTGGTCCTTAAAATTTGCCAATTCTTCAATTGTAATTTTTTCTGACTGCAAATCTGCTATTAATATTTTATATCAAAATCCATACAAATCAAATTTTCCAATATATATCACTGATGCTCTTTCTCTAACTTTTAAACATATCTCTCAAAACAATTACATATGCATTCAATGGATCCCTTCTCATGTAGGGATCACTGAAAATGAACAGCTGGACTCTCTTGCTAAAAAAAGCACCGTCTGATAAACCTTCCATTCCTGCTCCATTCTTTATCTTTCTTCATAAAAAAACATAACAAAAAACTATTACAAAGTGAAATTCAGATTTCTTTTGAAACTAATGCAATTAACTCACATAGATACTTAATTGATAAACAAATACATCAATTTAAAAATTATGGCTTTTCCAAAAAAGAAATCAATCTTATCACAAAGCTAAAAACAAATAGAGCGCTAACTAATACTACATTATTTCAATTTAAATTAAAAAATTCACCCAATTGCTTGACTCCCAAAACTTTATCCCATATTATTTTTGATTGTAATCTTTTTAATTTACAAAGACAACATTATTACAACAAACTTAACAAATTCAATATTTTTACCTATTACTTCAAAAATATCCTTCACCACAATAATCATAACATAAAACTCACCTTATATCGATATATAATAGATTTATTTAAAGATTGTTCTTTACTGGACTCCATCTAACATACCTTTACAAATAAAATTCTTTATTCTCCTTCTAACAATACAAACAACATGAAAACTAGACAATCAATATTACTTTCTTTTACTTTTTCACATACAACATGAAGTTCACATAACATTTTTACTCTTACACTTACACCACAACATGAAGACTACACTTCAAAATCATAATTATTACTATATTTATTGTTTTTTATTTCTTACAATTAACATGACCTGAATGAGTTAGAACATTCTTTTTCTTTTGTTCTAGAATATTCAAAGTTGAGGGTAGTGTGATGATGATGATGACGTCAACAGGAGCCATTACTTCGTTCGAATTTTCGAACTGTGGGGCCTCTGAGCGGTCCGATTCAGAAAATTCGGATTGTGGTGTCTCTGATGTGTTTTTTACAATTTTAGCGGTTGTTCGTCTGTTTGTCCATCTCTCTGTTAACTGTTGTCTGTCCATCTGTCTTTCCACCTGTCTCTCCATCTATAGACAATCATTTTTTTACTTTTAGAGCTAAATGAAAAATTCTTTTTGGATTGGATAGGTGTCGAACAAATATTGTGATTAACAATTTTGAAAATTTTCAATAGCTTCAATAACGCCCTCTAGCTGTGGGAAAAGATGGAAAATGCTAAAATTTCAAACTATTATTACAAGCAAACTGTTTACACTGGAAATCCGAAATTTTGGCAGTAGAGTGTTATGGTCAGAAGGTTTAGAACGGCAACAAGGTTTTGCCATCTTAGCCAAAAGGGGGGTGCGAAAATGAAACTGTTTTTTAAGAGATAAACGAAACAATGTTTTTTCTTTGTTTTACAGACACTAACAAAATATTAATGATTTAAACAATATTTGATAATTTCAGCATTACCTGTAGACGTTTAAACGTCTATAAATCAATAAATGTTTTTTTGTGAAAACAAAGTTCAACTTTAGTTCAACAAGTTAGAATGTTCTGGCATATTTCTGGAGAGCTGCGGGTTCGAATCCCGTATGTCGGCGAATTTTTTTTTGCATAAAAATATTAATATTTACGTTTTTCGAATCCCCGTCAGCTGCAATTTCCAGTGTTAGAGAGTGCTAAAGGCGGTAAATAAAAACTCGAAAGGCGACCTCTAGCGGTGGAAGAAGCTGGAAAATACCAAATTTTTAAATAAACATTGCAAACGATCTATTTTTGCTAGAAACTTAAGTTTTTGGTCATAGAATGTAATGATCAAGTGATTTACCCTAATAGTAATGATTAGTTCTATTGCTAAAAATGCAACTTTTTTGCTTTAAGAGATAAATGAAAAACGTTTTTTGCACATTACAGGTACTAATTAAATATTAATAGTTTATTTTCTCAATTATACAGTAGTTCGAATTTCCACTGTCATAGGGTAATAAAAGTGTAAAATAACTAGAAGAACGCATATCGCCTCTGGCGCATATGGGAATCTCATTTTCAAAGAGAATGAAGTTCTTGTTCCTGTCAGACCTCTGTACAAGTAGCTGCTTGAAAGGTTATTTATTATTTTTTTTAATATATGATGGGGGAAATGCACATATTAGTATTTTATTAGTAATTATAAAACATAAAAAGTATTATTCTTTTAGTTCTTAAATTTAGAAAGTTGCTTTTCTCTCGCTCCTCTGAAAATAGTTGGCAGATCATTGCTGTCAGTGGAATTTCTACCATAACAGAACTCTACTGCCGAAATTTCTACCATAAAGAAATTATTTTCATTAAAAGTTTTGCAGTTTCGATATTTAGTGATCTCTAATGATATAACTTAAAACTACCTTTGAAAATGCGAATTACATTTCATTAGTAACGAAATCAAAAAGAGATTTCCAATTATCTCTTAAAACAAAACCGTTCCGTTTCTTACCTACGTTGGGCTTAGGGTAAACTCATTGTTGTCAATGGAATTTTCAAGACTGTCACATTCCACGATCAAAATTTCAAATTTCTAGCATAACTACATCGTTTGCAATATTCTTTTTAAATCTTTGGTACCTTTCGTTTTTTTCCACCCTTAGAGGGCGCAGTTTTAGCTTTTGGGAAATTCGAAAAATGCAAATTGTATTTCATCAATACTTGACCAACCCAAAAAGAATTTTTAATTTATCTTAAAAAACATAAACTTTTCTATTAAAACAATAAAAGTTGCATTCACCTCCCCCTGGGTCTAAAGTTTCAAGTGATTGTTGCCAATGGTAAGTTCGTAACCTTCACATTTCAACACCAAAATTTTAAACTTCTAACATAACTACATCGTTTGAAATATTCGTTTGATATTTTGGAATTTTCAAAATTTTCCACCTTTAGAGGGCGCAGTTATAACTTTTGGGAGATTCGAAAAATGCAAATCGTAATACACCTATCCCTCGATTTACACTGAAGATAGATTCCGCACAAAACCGTGTAAATCGAAATCTTGGATTTTGCTATGTAAAACCGTGTAAAACGAAAAAAACACTAAAATGTACATACTTCAGTCATTTATTTATGTAAAACAAAAGCAAGACATCTTGAAAAACATAAAATTACACTTCATTCATAAAAAAACAAATATATGTAGGTAATATAAGTACATATTTAATTCATTTTACATTAGGAACAAAAAATATAAGATCCTTAAAAAAATGAACAATAAGTTTAATTATTGTCATCACTTTCATGGCCTATCAGTCTTTTCTTCCTGATTGGTATGATGTCACTTTCATCACGCGATAGTTCTTGATGCGATTCTGGTTGAATGGTTGATGAATTAGGGACAATCTCAGATCGACGAGACTTTGTAATGAAATCCGTAATTAACAATTGTGTAGGTTTTTTTGTTAAATCTTTATAGACCTCCTCATATTGATTTAAGCACTTACTAATATCCCGCTGGAATCGGAGAGCTCGTTTAACATTCGGGTCATTTTGTAAAAAATGATTACCCAATTTTCTCCCCAATTCAAATCCTACGCTGATGACTCTTGCTGTGAACGCAACTGGTTCAAATTGCTCTTCATCAGGATCATTGTCTTCATCACGTTTATTTGTTTCATGAATCATGTTAACTAAATCATCCTCATCTAGTTCTTCATCAGCCATTATTTCTTCAATATCTGCCTCAGCTAAATCCTCAAAACCTTCTCCTCCTATAGTATGCGCCAACTCAGTGATCTGAGAATATTCATGCTCTAATGGTAATCTATAATTCTCACCTTCAACAGCATCTGGCCATATTGCTTTCCAGCAGGCATTGAGCGTTGATTGTTTAATCTGGGTATAGGACATATGCGTAGGACATATGCATATTATATAATCTGGGTATAGGCGTTGATTGTTTAATCTGGGTATAGGATGCTTAACACAATCTAAGATTGTAAATTTCTTCCAAGCATCCATAAGAGTAAGAGATCCATCATTCTCCATTTGTTCTAAAATATACCTGAAGGTTTGCTTGATATACAGTGCCTTGAAAGTCGAAATTATCCCTTGATCTAACAGCTGTAATAAGGAAGTTGTATTCTTTGGTAAAAAAAACAATTTGTACATTTTCGTGTTGTAAATCTTGAGGATGACCTGGTGCATTATCAATTAATAGAAGGGCCTTAAAAGGCAATCCCCTTTTACTCAAATAACTTTTGACATCTGGGACAAACAAGTTATGAAACCATTCATTGAAAACCATGGCAAGTGACCCATGCTTTCTTATTAGCCATCCAATAAACGGGAAGGTTTTTGATGTTTATTCCTTTAAATGAGCGTGGTGTTTTCGATTTGTTAATAACCAATGGTTTCATCATATGATCGCCTGAAGCATTGCTACAGAAAAGAACGTTATACGACTTTTCGCTGCCTTATGACCACTAGCTAATTTGTGAGCTTTAGCCAAATAGGTTCTTTCTGGCATTTTTTTTTTCAGAATAACCCGGACTCCTCAGCATTGAAGACCTGGTCAGGAGTGTAGGAGTTGGCGGCAATGATTTCAGCAAATTTTGCTGGATATTGTTGTGCTGCATCCGAATCAGCAAATGCTCTTTCACTTTTCAATCTTAGATTATGTAAAGAATGTCGTTGTTTAAATCTCTCGAACCAACCATGGCTTGCAGAAAAAGATACCTTCTTTTCATCTGGCGAAGTCGACGGTAACTGATTCTTAAGTGTTTCATAAATCTTTAAAGCCTTATTTGTAATGGCACTGGTATCAATTGGAACCCGCTTTTGAGTTTGGTCTTCTAGCCATATCACTAATGCCTTTTCCATATTTCCCATTGTAACATCTCTTACATATGAAATTGTGCTCACACTCGTGCAAGATCCAGCTGCTACACTTTTTTTAATGGAGTCTTCATTTTTTCTTATTGTCCTTATTGTGGCTTCATTCATGGAGTAAAATTTAGCAACATCTGTTACACTTTCTCTATTACGTAGACGATCTAATATTTTAATTTTTGTTTCTAAAGAAATAACTTTTCTTTTCATTTGATTTTTTTAAAAATCTTTTGGCATTATAAAACCTTAAAAAATTTACGTAAATGATAAAAATGCCAGAAAAACTATAAATGTTGGAAACTTACCAGTAGATATTTAAATAATAAAATAAAAAATGCACAATGATGTGAAGCTTTGCTGCTAAAATGATACTGCACTACTTCACATGAACCAGATAGCTTTACTATTGTGAAATACTACGGGGATTCCCCGTGTGGTAAAATATAGGGGAATCCCCATCACCGTTGTTGCCAGTGTTACCAAAGAAATGAGATTAAAAAATTACTTGAAATATATATGCAGCCGAATATACATTTTTACCAGTTTTTTTAAATCCGTTATTTTATCAACCGTGTAAAACAAGTACCGTGTAAATCGGGGGATTGCATATGTTTTGTTTCATTTTCATTGTTATTATATAACTATAGTTTTATCTGTGTATACAAGGGGTACGTCAGTTACATTCAGATTTCCAGGTGGTACGTTAAGTATAAAAGGTTGAGAACCACTGGTCTAGACCATGGTGACACCATCAATTCAGAACGATATTGCGAAACTATGGCCATTTGAAAGCACGTAATAAAGACATAGCGCCCAAGACGTTTAAGTGAAACGGTTTATTTTGCTGCTTTAACAAATTCCGCTTCTATTTTGCCCAAGTTACAATAACAATGCTGTATGGGTATGATTCAGAATGCCTGGAGCACCCTCCCTCTAGTGTCTTGGCATTTTCTTTAGTAGAATTTGGAATTTATGTATCTAAATACACTTCATGAAAGGAAGAAAGTTGAAGTCAAATAAAGAGGTGCAGCGCATTATCACGCAATAGATCATGCGACGGACAAAGTCATTCTAGGAGAGTATCATGTCGCTAATCTCATGTTTTTTACAGGGGTCTGTAAATGGTAGCTAGGCTAAACTGGAAGGAGAGCTGTGTACCAATCCCTAATAATGATGCACAGAACCGGTCAGGTCTAGCACCTAATGTTAGACTCCGCCTTCTCGTGATGCAGGCCGTTAGTACCTTTCAAAAGAGATATTCTCTTTTGGAAGGGAACGGATGGAGAGGGCTGCCAGTTCAGTATGGCCTACTGATCTGGTCATCTATGGCCATTTTTGTTCATTTTTTCAACCCTGCTGAGGAGTGGTCAACTTCACAGGGTCCTGGTGCTGACCATTTATACCTACTAGACTGGATTGGTTTATGGATTTGAGCTTGATTACGGATCCTGGACTTGCTGCACTGGTGGGCTTCTGTTGAGGGAGACTCTGCCGCTGTGTTTTCTGTTTGTTTCTGGGTTGCCAGCCCTAAGTGAACAGAGGCATGGGATACCTTATATCAGCTGGTGGATAATCCTAATCAGAGGCCATCGCAGGTACCTGAACCTTACTTAGCTAGTAGGGCATCGTCAAGCCTAAACTGGAGTATTGGGTCTCAGATAGGCCATATGGCTCTTGAAAAAGTCCACTTGAAAAAGTGATGCCTGGTAAGAACTACCAGCATCGGTGACTTCAGCCTTTAGCGGAGAAGGAACAGGTCTTTGCCCCATGTCTGCAATCAGGGGGCTGTTTGATATTGTTGGCACTACCTATCTCAATAAACCTATTTTCTTTAAAAATACTACTAATCATTTTCTCTCTGCAGGAACGTGGAACGTTAGGACATTATATAGATATTATTCTCTTGTCCTCACGCAGGAATTCCAGCGCTATAACCTAGATATTCTAGGATTTCAAGAGACCAGATGGACAGGAAAAGGTGAGATACTTAAAAATAACTTTAAATTTATCTTTACAGGGAGGGAGGATGGAAAGCATCACCAGGGCGTGGGTTTGCTGCTCAGCAGACATGGTAGTGATGCTCTTCCAGGATATGACTGCATTAATGAAAGGTTTCTTACAGCAAAATTTCAGACAAGCATTAAAGACTTGAATGTTTTCTGCTGTTATGCTCCCACTGAGGATGCCGATGAGGATGAGAAGGGTAGGTTTTACGGACAACTTCAGGATATTTTTAATTCTGTCAAGAAAAAAGATATTTCCCTTGTTCTTGGTGACTTCAATGCCAAATTTGGTACTGACTCTGACCTTTGGGGAGGGGTGATAGGCCCTTTCGGTATTGGTAGATGCAATGGCAATGGACAACGTCTCCCACAGGAAAGTAAACTCAATGGTTTCAGAATAACTAACACTTATTACAAACACCGCGACATACATAAGTACACATGGGTTTCACCTGATGGGCTGCAAAAGAATATGATTGATTATATATTAATTAAGAGCAAATGGGCTAGTTCTGTTAGGAATACCAGGGCATATAGGGGAGCTGAAATTGGATCTGACCATTACCTTGTTAAAAGTGTCTTGCAATTTAAACTTAAAAAGTGTTGTGATAGGGTGAAAAAATTTACTTTTAATACCGAAGCTCTGAAAGACCCACTTATAGCCAAAGTGTCCCCACCTTACTAAGGCTTAACGAATTGAAATGAAAACCCAGAAAAAAAAAATTTCTTTTCTCTTAAAACGAAAGGTTTCATTTCCCTCACTCCTCTCAGCGATAAGGTGGAAAATATTGCGCTGGTATAAACCTCTGAAATTTCGAATTTCCAGCCCGAATATATCGTTTGCAATATTCGGTAAAAGATTTGGAATATTACGACTTTGATCGTTAAAAGGCGCTATGAACATTTTAGCATTTTCTACGAGTGAAAATTCGAGATCTTTACTACTTGACTTTAGAATTATTTTACTACTGCCTATGTAGTAGACAACGAATTTTTCACTACTTCTTAGCGGCGGGGGTGGCTCAGTCGGTAGCGCGCCAGGCTCGTAATCTGTACTTCCCAGGTTCGAGTCCCAGCTGGGTCAGCGTTGAGATTTATCTCCGCAAAATTCCCCGCCCTGCCTACGGTCAGTAGGGGACACCGATGGGCTTGGAAAGGCCGCCGTCCGTCGGATGGGACGTTAAGCCGTGGCCCCGTGTGCGGGAGAGTCATACCCTGTGCACGTTAAAGAACACGCTGGATGGCCTTGACGGGAGGCTACCATCTGTCTCCCAACAGCTGTTCCAGTGGGTCCCCTCCCCCAATCTTCTCTGAGCCTTCGGGGTCCATGTGACCTGGCCATTTAGCCCATGGTGTGCAAAAAAGTGCCGCTCAGAGGTAAAACAGCCCAACAGCCCAAACAGCACTACTTCTTAAAATGAATGTTACTGCCCCCACCTCAATGGAGTTAGAGGGCAAATTATTGTTGTCAATGTAAATATCCTAATAAGTAACTATTTTTAGGATCTAAACGAAATTGGACCATAGAGGTACAGCAAAAGAGTGGATTGAATGGTACTGACAAGGAATGTGTCCTCTCTCCTCCATTCCCATTCTATGGAAGGTATATCGACGACACTATAATCGTATACCAAACGCAGTATGATATCGAAAAAGTTATAAACGACTTGAATTGTATTTACTCGACTATCAACATTTCTGCTGAATTTGAAGAAATTTGATACCTGTTCTGGATATGAAGTTAGATCGAAAAGACAATAAAATAAACATACAAATTTACCATAAGCCATCCGACTCTTTACAATTCACTTACATATACATTACAATTCCCTTACAAGTTTACCATAAGCCATCCGACTGTTTACAATTCATTCCTATAATTCCCAACATCTCCTATAACAGAAGAAAGGAACCGTATGTACGGCATTCTTACGAAATTTACGATATGCCACACCTGGACTGGTCGGATCCGAGAACGGCAATTCATTTTTACTACAGCGCAAAAAGCAAGATACCTAACAGCCATCATTAAAAGAGAACTGCATGAAGCGAAATACGTATATCAGTACACAAGCCACTCTTTATAATACAAAAATAGCAACGTCACAGAGGCAAGCGGCTAAAGATAAATATACTTCTAGTGTACCTCCAATTCCATGATTAGCAGAAACACTGGGAAATATAATAAGACCAAGTAATTTTAAAATTCCAATAAAAACAGCAAGTAACATATTTAATACAGTAAAAAAATATAGGTCCTAAAGAGAATACCGGTGGTGTTTACAAGATCCAAGTTACTCTATATAATGATAATGAATCTCGAAAATACTACTGTAAAACCAAAGGTTTTGTAGCAATAGGAAAAAAAGAACACCAAAAAGATATTCAGCAACAAAAATTACTGTAATAATTTTTGAACTATTACGAGAAAACTGTTAGGAAACACATGGATCTCCCGTCATGATCATCCAGAATGTTGTGTTCTTTCAAGTGCATGGGACCATGATTTAATGACACACGAAACCATGATTTAACGCCCCATGCGACGGACGGCTGACTTTACAAACCTAGGTGTTTCACTTCTTACCGAGAGAAGAGCGGAGTTTAGCCGAGATAAATCTCAATGATGGCACAGTTGGGACTCGAACGTGGAACTGCAGATTAGGAACTTGACGCGATACCTACTGAGCCAACCTCCGCCCCTAATAAATCACGAATCAAAGTTCGAGTAGATCGAAACTAAGATAACTTTTAAAAGGTTTATAATAATATCACAATTTTCTCTTCTTATAAAATTATCAATCTGATTGCATCTTTTAAAGCTCTCTGTAAAAGAAGTGAAAATTCTAAAGACAGATAGCAAACTGCAATAGGATGGAATAAAAATATTTTTCAACATTCAGTGAACGAATGCACTTCTTTCCAGTAAAAGCATATGAAAGATAATTTTGAAATAAAGTACATTCGCTACGATAGATCTATTTGAATTTTTAACAAAAAATGTAAATTCAGAAGAGGTGTGTAGTGATAATTTTGAATTGCAGAATCCGATGTAGAAGAAACAGACAAAGGCTTCGGACGAATCGTTTGAAGAAAATGATGAATTATATAGAGTCCAAACTCTGTATAATTCATCATTTTCTTATATAAAATAGACAATTCATTTCGAGATTACGTCCCAAATATTAACCCATTCATTTGCGATATAAATTTCCATGGTACGGAAAAAGAATCGCAATTATTTATCGCATCAATATATCGTATTAAAAAGTTCTTTATTCAAATAGGTCCGGATTTACATTTCAAACTTCCCTAAACACACGCAGCTGCAGCGATATCTCTTACGCCGCATCTCTTACGCCGTTCAAAATTAAAAAAATAATAATAATTTTGTGCGGAAATATAAATTGAGATTATTTCTTTTGCAACCATAAAGAAAGAAAAAATGCAATCGAAATGGGTATGGGTCTTTAGGTAAAATAAATAATAAAATTTCGCAATGAATTCTATAAATAATTAATGTGATATATATATATATTTTTAAATATATATTCATTTAAAATAATATTTAATTCGCTATAAATAAAATATATGAATCAGAATATTCAATTTTTAATATTTTTAACCTCAGTTTTCACTTTGTGATTCAACAAAAGTCTTATAATCCTTATCCATTAAAAGTTAGCTTTAAATGTCAAGACAGAGAGCTCATTTATTCGCTTTTGAACCGTGAATGCTTAAAAATAGCTTTTATTCCTTTAACTATTATATAGGTTATTAAAAATTGGATATGAGGATCACTCAAATGAGAAGTGAACAAGTTGGAATTGAAGCCTAATCTCTTATTCACCTCCTGAACTTCTGGAGGCCTACTGAGACATTTGTCCCAACATGATATTAGCAAAACGATACTTTGATATCGACTTTCATTTCACATCAATAAGACTTCGGCCGTCGCGTGATGCATTCTGTGATAATGCGCTGCAGCTCTCCATTTGACTTCAACTTTCTTCCTTTCATGAAGTGTTTTTAGATGCATAAATTCCAAAATCTACTAAAGAAAATGCCAAGACACTAGAGGGAGGGTGCTTCAGGCATTCTGAATCATACCCAAACAGCATTGTTATTGTAACTTGGGCAAAATAGGAGCGGAATTTGTTAAAGCAGCAAAATAAACCGTTTCACTTAAACGTCTTGGGCGCTATGTCTTTATTACGTGCTTTCAAATGGACATAGTTTCGCAATATCGTTCTGAATTGATGGTGTCACCATGGTCTAGATCAGTGATTCTCAACCTTTTGTACTTCACGTACCACCTGGAAATGTGCATGTAACTACGTACCCTTTGTATAGACAAATAAAACTATAGTTATAGTATAACAATGGGAATAAAACAAAACATTTATATATATATACACATTAAATTTTGCATTCATAAATTACATATATCGATAAACAGAAGAATGACAAACAATTTAACAAATTTTATAAAATTATAAGCATTTTGCTGGGTAATCAGATCTGGCGACTTTTGAACTCTCACAACGTACTCCAAATAATTTTACTACGTACCCCACGTTGAGAACCCCTAGTCTGCATATTCAATCAAAAGCGGACCCTGGCAGTCAAATTGAAACGTCAGTGTCAGAGGTCAGCAGGTAAACGTCATGGTCAGCAGTGACTTCGGTTTTAGTAGAGTATGCCCTTCTATGAAAAGTCTTGTAAAAGCTAGGAGTAATTTTTACGATTCTTCTCTGTCCAAACGAAAAAAGAAGAAAACAGCTATTGTAATAGGAATTAGCCGGAACACACATGAGAGCTAATATCAGTTATCGGCGAAAACATCAACACTTCATTTCCGATTTATTCACTTCTCATTTGAATGATCCTTATAGATCTTTTTCAATAAAAAAAGCTACTTGTAAGCATTCGTGATTGAATTGCAGTAATTGTCGAAATTGGCTGGAGTAAATTGATTAATTCCTGCATTAACGAGAAATAAAGCTTATATCGATATTAACCACTTTCGTACTTTTAACCATTCAAT
Source organism: Ryuthela nishihirai (assembly GCA_038380435.1). Lineage (NCBI taxonomy): Eukaryota > Metazoa > Arthropoda > Arachnida > Araneae > Heptathelidae > Ryuthela > Ryuthela nishihirai. The sequence goes on from JAWZYU010000002.1 coordinate 88,107,991, forward strand.
TGAATCTTTTACGCCAGTTAGTGGAATGTTTTACGCAATTACGTAAGTACGAGAAGAGGTAGGAATTTAGATATAAAAAAATGAAACAAAATTATTTTTAACTACCACTTTATTTATATAATATTTTATTAAAATAATTTATCTTTCGTTCAAACACGTTATTCGTTAACTTCCAAGCTCAAACTATACATCACGGATACAGATACATCACGGATCACCCCCCCCCCATTCATCGCGAAGGATACGTTCTGGACATGGTCGCGATAAGCGAAATTTCGCGATCAACTGGGGATTTTAAAAAAAAATCATTTTAAAATTCGAAAAAACACTTTATTAATAAAATAAATATTATTAATAACAAAAAAATGTCATACATAACACAATTCATTCATTTTGTTCCGATTTGCAAAAAGGAATCTAGATTCCTTTGTTTGGCCTCTCTACGTTTATTATGCAAAATTTGCCGATAACTGTCAAATAATCCGTTACAGCCACGCTAGTAGTTAAGCTGTATCCACAGGAAAGATGGCGGCCATGGACAGGTGTTTCCAGAGCAGGTGTTTCCGATGCAGATGTTATATAACCCTTTCGTGATTGGATGGGGAGGGGGGGTGATTTCCTCCCATGCTCCGACTCATTGAAAAAACCATTATGTAAAAAACATCTAGCAGATAATGCTGACATATTGATTTGAAAAAACCAGCGCGTGTGAAGAACAGCTGTATAAAGCCCACTCTAGCAAACTGAGTTAATGATAGTGTGATATTGAAAAAAACCATTGCGTGTGAAGAGCATCTGTATAAAAAATTATGAAGCCCTCCCCCAGCGGATGTTGACCTTTCCCCAGATGGCTGAGTTTCCTCCCACGCTCTGGATGTGTGTCTTATTGAAAAAAAAAAACCATTATGCAATGAACAGCTAGCCCTAGCAGATAATGCTGATTTTCAAATCATCATCGAACCTTTGCTAGACGGAGTCACCTAATGATACCAGCGGTGTTGATACAAAGAGATAATCAACAACATCCGTTAGTTCTGCGTTCGAGGCTTTATTGCCAGACTCACGAAAGAGAGGAAATTTCCCCATCCTCATAAGAGCTAATAATGCTCTCCACTCATACTGGCGAAAACTGTCGAATACAAATCATAAAAGCTTACCTCCCAAACTCGCTTTCACGGAAAGCTTGGTCGTGCTTCTGTAAAACCAGTTCCTGAGTTTGCTGTCACATAATTTGTTGATAACAGCAGACTTATGTTATAACCCTTTCGTGCAGATGATTGACCATAGTGCGCATGTGTGTGTGTAACTTAATGATAGGATAATCGATCAGTTGTAAAAAAGCCGTTACGTGAAGATCAATTGTCGAAATAAAAATCCTTTTTTCCGTGAAAGGTTCTTGTATAAAAACTATGACACGAAGCCCTCCCTCGCAGATCTTTTTCCAGATCAGATGAAAAATCCTTTCCCCACCGTAAGAGAACCAGTCTTTAGATATTTCTTTCCCACCAGATACTTGTTAACAGAATATTTTTGTGAATAATTATATCGAGTAGGCTATTTTAATGAAAAAACCTGATTTGAATCATATTTCGCAGGGGAGACAAATAGCTTTTCACCATAACACGATTGATATAGCGCCAACATAAAAACTTCAGTGACGAAGTATTTCTCTGAAACACTTCAGGGAGCTAAAGAATATTTCTCAAATCAGTATAACGCTGATACAGACTCTGGTAGCAAAGATTATATGCTTTCCCTGCATCTCACCACCTCATGGGCTAAAGAATCTTTCTCAAACCTTTTCACAACATGTTTTTTTTTCACGAATGTGTTCCGCGGTTGCTGTTTGTTACCTCGATGGATTTAAATGCTAACCGTAGAGTGCATGCATATTTGTGAGACTATTTTAACGAAACCCCTTCCATAGATGAAAAAAATAATTTCCTCTTATGGTGGTGTTGAAGGTGGTATGAAGAGCTTATTGTGGTATGAAGAGCAATTGTTGTACGCATGAAATGGGAATAATAGGGCAGTTGTTTCTTAGATGAAAAAAATCCTTTCCCTTATCGTATGATGAACAGTTGTTGGACGCATGAAATGGGAATAATCGGTCACTTAATTCTCATATGAAAAATCCTTTCTCGCGACATACTTGTTTTCTTAACAGAATATTTTTATGAATAATTATATCGAGTTGGCTATTCTAACGAAAAAATCCCTTCCATAGATGAAAAAAATCCTCTCGCTAAAGCCATAGATAACTCTATACAGCAAAACCTTTCCCACTCCGCATCTGAGAGTTGTATGATTCGGTTGGTTGTCTTCGCTGTCACAATCCGTCTCAGAGGGAATAAATATCTTTTCCCACGAGAGACAGTTAAAAGTGTACGGAAACAGTCGCTTTGTAAACCGTATCACGCCAGCGCACACTGCTAAGAGAGAAACAACTATGCATCGAGGCGATGATAATAATACAGCTCGAACTCTGTCGACATACAAAGCGTGTACACGCACTAGAGCAAAGTTCACCCCCCAGATGTCACAGCATACAATTCACCATCCTGCCGTGCTAGTAAGACATCGATATTTTAAATGGATTTTCCATAGAAACACTTTCATCACACAATTACTTCAGAATGCTCTTAATATAGCATGAGTACATTCTGTCCATACGAAAGAACTCTTAGAGAATGTCAATCGTTGCAGAAATGTTTTAAAAAAACTCTCTTTGACTTGGAACGGAAAAATCAGTGTAGAGATAAGTCTTCCTCCGTATGATGAGATCACAAGACCGTCATTTGCTTATGCTATGCTCTAATAATAGAAAATTGTATCCATTCTTTCGTTATTAATAGATCTAAGAATTCAATGTTTGAGTAAAAAAATTATTTGTAAGAACTGTAACGATATGTCACAACATCGTGTCAAAAAGAACTCCTGTTCAGATCTAAAAGAAATATTTTCCTCCTAGCATCCATATCTGATCGCAAACAACATCCTCCTTGCGAAATCGTTTTTAGTGAACCTCCCATTACTAACTTTTCCGAAATAGAATAATCTACGATTTGAAAAAGAAGCTGATTTTCCCACAGAATCATTCCTTACTAACCCAATGCAACAAGAAAGTGCATAAGAGTAAATTTTCAGTTTGATTTAAATCATATTTCACAGGGGGAGACAAATAGTTTTTTCACCATAACACGATTGATATAGCGTCAACATAAAAACTTCAGTGACGAAGAATTTCCCTGAATCACTTCAGTGAGCTAATGAATCTTTCTCAAATCAGTATAACGCTGATGCAGACTCTGGTAGCGAAGACGGTATGCTTTCCCTGCATCACGCCACCTCATGAGCTAAAGAATCTTTCTCAAATCCATTCACAGCATGTTTTTTTCACGAATGTGTACAACGGACGCTGTTTGTTATCTCGACGGATTTAAATGCTAACCGTAGAGTGCATATATTTGTGCGAATTCGATTATAATGTGACAATTCAAAAGTTGGAAGTATGAAAAACCGAATACTCTCTGATCGTTACCAATAACAATTACCTATGGATGTCACCCTTCACTTTGTAAATACGTTTTCCTACTAACAGTTCAATCATGAATATATTTTTTGCATTTTCTTATACCTCTCGCAAAAAGTAACTTGCTCAAAAGAACACAATCAATCACTGATTCAACTTCCATATATGTATATTTACTTCCTAATAAAGCATACTTTAACGACCAAACTAAGCAAAATCGCAAGCGTGTGTATGTGTGTGTGTGATTGTTTGTTTGTTTCTGTGAATCGAGTGTGTGTGTGTGTATGTGTTCATGTTTTGCTTCTGTGAATCGGATGTATGTGTGTGTACGTATGTGTGTACGTGTATATATGTTTGTTTCTGCGAATGTGTGTGTGTTCATGTTTCGTTTCTATGAATCGTGTGTTCACACACAAGAATAAACATATTATCTCTCTGTCAGTTGCTCACTACAAAAGGAGCCAACAATTTGCATCCTACAAACCTCAGCAGAGTGGTATTATAGCTCTATTAGGAATTTCCAAAATATATTTTTATCTCATCGGAACAAGAAAGTCACTAGAACAGACACTTGTGAAAAGTTTACTAAAGAGAAAGATGTATTTTCTCTACTCAATATTGCATACACTACAGTTTTCAGTTAGTCTTTTATTGTTAACTCACTATTTTACCTTTCTTGTTTTAGTTAAGTGTAACGTATAGTCAATAATAAAACAGTTTTGCAGGAAAAATCTTTTATTCATACACTATCTTCAGGAAAGTTACATTTATCGATGACTTAATAAAGATTTTTTTCGAAGCAAAGATTGAAGGATTCAAGATCGTAATGAAAGTTACAAGTCCACTAACACAACATTTTATTCTACATAAGTCGTCTCACTCTCATAATAAAGTTTCCGAGAACACATCACTTTATTCTGCAAGAGCCGAATCATTCATATAATTCTGTAATGCTCGTAGGTGATTTTGTAACGCTCTCAGATAGAGGGAGAATTTGTTAGACTCTGTGGAATTCAAAACGGATCTAAGTTTCTCATCTAACCAATCACGAGATGCTATAATTTCACCACTGCACGGAGTTTCTGCAGGCTTTTTAATCCTAGGAACAACACCTTGAATATCCTTGCCAAAGTTCTTACACACTGAACAGAATCCTTTCCCTCTTTGATGTTTTCTGTATCCTTTCCACACTGGTTCACTCTCTCTACCCATCATATTAGTCACCAAAAACCGCAATATCCAGTTAACAACCTACACGACTATACCTGCCAACAAATAATAATAAAGCTATGCACGCAGCGAGAATCGTTACTCTGTTTTCATTTATCCCTGACAACCAATCAGAATAAATAACAGAAATTGCTCTTCTACAATTGGGTTTTTAATATCAGTATGAATTAGAACTTGATCAATGAAAGACTTTTGCCAGATGACGTTAATGGACTGGATTTAAATCATTAGTACCATTGTGTGTCTGTATCATTTGCTACCAAGAAACGTGTATCTACTTTGCTAGGGTGTATTAAATATGGCAGGTCGAAAGAGCGATCCTATTTGGAAAGGTTTCAAGAAATACCCTAAAGGAAAGGGATTTCGTGCTGTTTGTTTACAATGTAACAAGGACGTCATCGGTCTTGTAGCACGACTTAAAACCCATCAATGTAAGGGCAAACCCATAACATCTTCGGAATGGGTAGACCGCGAAATCTTATCTGTAATGAATTCGTCAGAACCGGACAAAATCAAACACTATCTCATCATCATACAAGCTCATCTAAAGGCCTTGAGGAACCAACCAAATGTTTCAACAATGGACACTGAATGAATTTACCTGAACTCTCCACTAAGGCTCTGTATCGTTCAGTTAAGAATGTGTCTGGATGCACAATAAACTTTTTTCGGATTCTACACAAGAACAGTATTGGATGTAAATAGATCACTCAAGTCAGCTTCGTCATTGGTAACTTATCATAACCGTTCAGTCATTCGATGACAATTTCACAGAAGACATAAGAAACTTTCATTTCATCGTTAACCGTTTTGTGGATGAGTCAAGAGTTAAGTTACATAATACATCATTCATGTCTGAATTGAACTTTCCTATGTTATATTGTTACTAAAATAAATAGTGTTTTGTATCAGATTTTTTCGTCATTGTGATTTCTTTCTTAGCGTAGTTACTAAAATAAATAATGTTCTGTAGCTGATTTTTTCGTCATGGTGATTTCTTTCTTAGCGTAGTTATTATTAAGTTGAAAGGTTTACATCAATCTGAAATCTCTGTAAAACATCATTTACAAACTAGCGAAACAAAAGTTGAATACTCTTTCAAGTGACTAACATTCTCTACCAAACATTCTATTTTGAAAAATAATCGTAGGAAGAAAGTGAGCGTTCTGGACCATAAGAGTAATTTCCCTGATATCGGAATTACTCAGATATAAATATCTGTGTCTAAATAGTCAGAGAACACAAAATGTACTACAGAGATTTATATACTGTGAAAGATTTTCAACTCATGTCTCGGTGGGAACATATCTAAATTACAATGTTCTAATAAAGATTCAAGTGTTCCCATTGAGACATGAGCTGAAAATCTTTAAAAAAAATAAAAAATAATAAATAATAATAATAATAATTTTAATCTTAAAAATCGAGGGGGGGGGGAGAGAAAGGAACCGCGTTATAGCGAATCCGAGTTAAACAAGGGTTGCATTACTTCGATAGTACCTATGTGACGCCAAAAGGTTATTTTTCGCTATATCTTAAAGCAGAAAAAGAAAATGCTTTTCTCTCTTCTGTTGGTTAGGGGGAAGATAGCTGCTATTCATGCAAATCTATTAACCACAAATTATCTAGAAGTGGATATCTACTTCGAATATCTCGTTCCGTATCTTCCTGCAGGTAATCTGTTGTACTGAGATGAGGTGACTGTGAAGGCCACTTAAGTAAATGGAAATTCACTGTCATGTTGCCAACTGTTTCTGAGCGAATCCAACTTAATGATATGGAGCATTATCCTATTGAAAGATTTCTTTTACAGATGGATACACTGCTCGGCAACGACATTGAGATATCCTCTGACATACAAACGTTGCTACACTGATATCAAGAAATACAATATTTCTAATGAAACACATCCCACACCATTATATCAACACCATCATACTGCAAAGTTGGTAAATGGTAGGATGAACCGATAGAATCATGCCGTTTTCTCCGTATGTTTCTCCTCCTATTAGCTTGGCCAGGCTCGTAATCTGCAGTTCCCAGGTTCGAGACTCAGCTGGGTTAGCGTTGAGATTTATCTCCGCAAAATTCCCTGCCCTGCCCACTGTCAGTAGGGGACACCGATGGGCTTGGAAAGACCGCCGTCCGTCGGATGGGACGTTAAGCCGTGGCCCCGTGTGCGGGAGAGCCATACCCTGTGCACGTTAAAAAACACGCTGGATGATTTTGACGGGAGGCTACCATCTGTCTCCTAACAGCTGTTCCAGTGGGTCCCCTCCCCCAACCTTCTCTGAGCCTTCGGGATCCATGTGACCTGGCCATTTAGCTCATGGTGTGCAAAAAAGTGCCGCTCAGAGGTAAAACAACCCAACCCAACCTCCTGTTAGGTCGTCTATCTACCCGATGCGTGACAAGGTGCGACGAATTTTGAGTTCTGATATGAATTGCTCGCTCCTCACCACTAATGTACTCTGCTGTTTTTGTTTTTTCCTGAATATAATTCATCTGTTTACTCTGAACAAGTGATGTCAAACGCTGTTGGCATATTTCGTCGATGAGGTGTTTCCGATCACAGGTGTTTGCGGTCATTCAACCAGGTTGTTACTTTTAAGCCTTTGCCTCACTGCATTGCACGTACATAGAATCTCTAGATGCCTGCCTTTCTGCTTTAAATTGGATGGTATGAACATGTGATGCTGTCACTGAAGAAACAGGCTATTTCGTGGAAAGGGATGTGTGAGTAATACTTGGCCAGCGAATAAATATAAACACCTCCTACAATAAATATAAACACCTCTTACAATATATGTATGTGATTTGCCCGTCCTACAACGGATTGGTCTGTAAATGGTAGCTAGGTAGTCACTGGAAGGAGAGCTATGCACCAATCCCCTGTGATGATGCATAGAACCGACCAGGCCTAGCACCTAATTTCCGACCCCGCCTTCTCGTGGTGCAGACGGTTAGTACCTGTTAAAAGAGATATTCTCTTGTGGAAGTGAACGGAAGGGGAGGGCTGCCAGATCAGTGTGGCCTACTGATCTGGACAACAATGGCTACTTTTCTTTTTTTTTCTACCTTGTTGAGGAGTGGTCAACCACACAGGATCCTGGTGCTGACCATATAAACCCACTGGACTGGACTGGATATGGCTCTGAGCTTGATTATGGATCCTGATTTTGCTGCACTGGTGGGCTTCTGTGGAGGGAAAAACCTTCCGCTGTGTTTTCTGTTTGTTTGTGGGTTGACAACCCCAAGTGAATAGATTCACAGGATATGTTTATCAACTGGTGGATAACCCTGAGCAGAGGTCATCGCAGGCACCTGAATTCTTTGCTTCTATTGGCATCGTCAAATTCTACATTGGAGGAAGCCTTCCAGTGTAGATGGCTTCAGCCTTTAGTAGTGGGGGAACGGGTTTTTGCCCCATGTCTGCGATTAGGGGGCTGTTTGATATTGTCGGCATTCCCTCTCTCAATAAATATAGTTTCTTTAAACATCCCACTAACCATTTTCTCTCCATAGGTAGTTGGAGTGTGAGGACTCTGCACAGAGTTTTTTCTCTTGATGTCCTCACACAAGAATTCCACCATTATAATTTAGATATTCTCGGCTTGCAAGAGACCAGATGGACAGATAAAGGTCAGATTCTTAAAAATAATCTTAAATTTCTCTTTTCAGGGAGGGACGACAATAAGCATCCCCGAGGCGTGGGTCTGCTTCTCAGTAGACACGCTAGTGATGCTCTTCTAGGATATGAGTGCATTAATGAAAGGTTTCTAACAGCAAAATTTCAGACAAGTGTTAAAAACCTGAATGTTATCTGCTGTTATGCCCCCACTGAGGATGCCGATGAGGATGAGAAGGATAGGTTTTATGAACAACTTCAGGATATTTTGAATTCTGTCAAGAAAGGAAATATTACCCTTGTTCTTGGTGACTTCAATGCCAAAGTTGGTACTGACTCTGACCTTTGGGGAGGGGTGATAGGCCCTTTTGGTATTGGTAGCTGCAATGGCAATAGGCATCGTCTCCTGCAGGTAAGTAAATTCAATGGATTCAGAATAACTAACACTTGTTACAAACACCGCGACAAAAACATAAGTACACGTGTTTTTCACCCGATGGGCTGCATAAGAATATGATTGATTATATATTAATTATCAGCAAATGGGTTAGTTCTGTTAGGAATACCAGGTCATATAGGGGAGCTGAAATTGGTTCTGACCATTATCTTGTTAAAAGTGTCTTGCAACTTAAACTTAAAATGTGTTGTGCTAGGTTTAAAAATTTTGCTTTTAATACTAAAGCTCTGAAAGACCCAGTTATAGCCAAGGCTTACTATGATAGGTTACGTAGTCATTATGACAGTCATGGTATGCTTACCACTGAAGTTGAGGAAGAATGGGATCATTTTAAACAGGCTTTTTTGGAAACTAAGAGTACTCTTTTAGAAAAAAAGGAGCAGAGGAGACAGAATTATTTAAGTAATAAGGCACTTGAGCTTGTTTCGGAAAGAAAATACTGCAAGAATGTCCTTAATCAATACCCTACTAGTCCTAATAGAAAGCATTACAGAGAACTTAATAAACGTGTAAAAGATCAGTTAGCTGCTGATAAGAATCTTTGGCTTGATGGTTTGGCTGACAAAGTCGAGGAAGCAGTTAGACAGCACAAGAGCAGAGAGCTGTACCAGATAGTTAATGTTTTGCGTGGTAGAAAACGGACAGGTATACAGTGATTGAAGGAAAAACAAGGTAAGGTTATAGAAGGTGAGGATTCTGTCATGGCTAGGTGGGCTGAACATTTCAGTGATATTCTAAACAATGTAGTTAGTTCTACTCCCATTGTTTGCAATGATGATAGATGCATTGGTGGCTTTAATGTTGGCCCTATAACACAATCTGAAGTTATTTTGGCTGTTTCTAAATTTAAACTACATAAATCCCCAGGGGTAGATGAAATTAATACAGAAATGCTTAGAGCTGGGAATGTTTCGGTTACCACTTGGATGACTGAAATTCTGAATATCTTTTATGATAAAGGCATGGTTCCTAAGGATTTTACCAGAGCTATTGTTATCCCTATTTTCAAAAAAGGTGATAGCAGTTCTTGTGATAACTATAGGGGTATTAGCCTACTCTCTGTTCCAGGTAAAGTTCTTTCCATGATTGTACTTAATAGAATTAAGAATCTGGTTGACAGGCAATTGCGTGATGAGCAATGTGGATTCAGAAGTGGTAAGGGATGTGTGGATCAGATATTTTCACTTAGGCAGATTCTTGAGAAATGTTTAGAGTTTCAGAAACTTTTGGTCGCTAGCTTTGTTGATTTCAAAAAGGCTTTCGACTCTGTTGATCGTCATAATTTGTGGTTGATTGTGAAATCATATGGTATACCAGACAAGTTAGTTTAACATAATGAAAGCTCTCTATAATAACACTGAGTCGTGTGTGAGAGTTGGTAAGGTTTGTAGCAATTGGTTTAGCATTACTTCTGGTGTTCGACAAGGGTGCATTTTGTCTCCTTTTCTCTTTTGCTTGGTTATTGTTTATATTATGCAAAATTCACTTCGAGGGAAAGATTTTGGCCTTAAATGGACTGGAGATACGAAAATTTCTGATTTAGATTATGCTGATGATTTAGCCCTTTTGGCAAATGATGCTGATGAGATGAACTCTTTCATTCGAGCTGTTGATGAGACTGGTAGTAGAGTAGGTTTGGTTTTAAACAGAGAGAAAACTAAAGTGATGAAAATTGGTCAGGCAGGCTCTGATTCAGTTAATCTGAATGGTTGCACCCTTGAGCAAGTGTCACTGTTTAATTATCTTGGGAGCTATGTAACAGATACTGGTGATGTGCGGCATGAGATTAACAGACGAATAGGGATTTCTGCCAGACTTTTAAGAATCTATGGAGAGTGTGGAGAAATAGGCGTATACACACCTAAAGAGTAAAATTAGACTGCATAATAGTTTGGTTCTTTCTAGGGTTAGTTATGGTAGTGAAACGTGGACACTTTGTAAACAAGATAACAGGAAATTAGATGCTTTTGTTTCCAGATGCTTAAGCAGTATCTTGGGCATTAGGTGGTTCAACTTTGTAACTAATGATGAGGTTAGGCAAAGGAGTTTGCAACCTCCTTTAAGCAGCATATTGTGCAGAGAGAGACTCCGTTGGTTTGACCACGTTGCCCGTATGAATAATTATAGATTGGCGAATAGGGTTATGAACAGTGTGTCTAAAGGCCTCAGAAAGAGGGGGAGACCTAGGATGCGGTGTGCAGACAATGTCAAACAGGACCTTGTTAGAAATGGTGTGCAGTGGCCAGATTTAGTAGATGTAGCTCAGGATAGACTTGCTTGGAAAACTAAATTGCACGGTCTGGTTAGACCAGGCATATGACGCACACATAACCGGCCGTCCACATGGTGCAACAGGAAACGAGATTCATCGGACCAGACGACCTTCTTCCAATCATTCAAGATCCAGTTTTGATGATCGCATGCCCATTGTAGACTCTTTCGATGGTGAACCGAGGTTAGCATGGGCACTCTGAGCGGCATGTGGCTACGCAACCCCAGTTTCATTACTGTTCGATGTACTGTGTGTTGGGACACATTACTCCCTTCACCAGCATTCAAATTATGGGCGAGTTGCGCAGTTGTCTGTTGGCTCGTACTATACAGGATAGCCTTAGCTCACCTCTAACATCGATGAGCCATGTCGGCCCACACCTTGCCAGCATTCATGGTTTTTCTCTCCTCGGACCATATATTGAGGGTACTAACCACGGCTGACTGTTAGCATCCCACATGCCGTGTGCCGTCTCGGAAATGCTCTGACCCAGTCGTCTGGCCATTGCAATTTGGCACTTTGTCAACTCACTTAGGTCCGCTGCTTTTCCCTTCTGAAAAACTGGAATAACTCTGATTAATAGAGCTCAGTATCAGGTGTCATTTTTACCTTTTACATGATCTTCAAACGCGCTGTGGCTTTTTTGCAGTTGCTTCGATTTGCATAAAGACGTTTTGGCACTTCGGTGTGTATCATGTGCTGTATTTTCCATTATATAAGTATTGCTATTTAAATATTACAATTTGTTATCCTTAATAAGTGTAATCATTCAAGGTTTATATCGTTTGTTGTTGATGTATGATATATTAAATAAATTTTCTCAGGGGATAATGTTACACAACGTTCTTAATAGCAGACGTTCTAATTGCATTAACGAGGAGTGGTTATTACTCACAGTGAATGAGCAGGATACATTTCAGATTTAGTAGAAAATGTCCTCTGTTGGAGTAGGCCTATCAGGAAAAACAGAAGAGAAAAGTGATGGCTTTTTAAGTGCATTTTGTTTTTCGGTTCTGCTATTTTCACATTTCGCGTGAAGAAGTTACAGCAGGAAACTGATGCAGAAAAAACTCTCAACCTTGTAAAAAGGTAAATATTCTATATTTTCGCAAGGTAAGAAATCGAAGTTTTGATTTTTCGCACGTGGAGGTAGTGACCATTATGCGAAAGTACATACCAAAGTTAAAGTACAAAGAACCAAAGTTAGATACAACCCTGATAATCTATTAATAATAATTTCTATCTCGAAGTGCTATCTTCGTCTTATGTACATATTCATCTCTAGATGTATCTAAAACCAGTTCACTATTTATTCATAGAAATCCGTAATCTGTTTTTTCAATAAAGAAACCAAAGCTTGTTCCTTGGAATAGGAAGGGTTTTACTTCTCGATCAGTTGGATTTCATGCGTTCAACTTGACATTATCAAAGTAACGTCATTTCAAAAGATTTGAAAAGATATTTAAGCAGAAAACATTTCCGATCACACGTTAATCGATAAACAGTCACATGAGATTTGTTTTAGTTTTTTACCGAAACAATTTTCTGTGTAACCCATTCGTTATATTGTAAATACTTCATCAAATATTCTTATGTTCGGTTTACGCTCCATGAAATGTCTTGTTCACAGTTTACATATAGAAAACCTTTGCTTCACTCTAATCATAAGATTATACTTAATTGTGTGTTCGATTGTTTTATGCAAAACGGAAACTACATTCGCATTTTTTGTTTCTATTCTGAACTTGGAGTAAAGAGGAAGAAGTCTTCGAAACAGATTTATTAACAACCCGAACTGTAGTTCATTTTGGAGAAAAAAATCACCTTTAAGATAAAATTGTTATATTTTAAAAGGTGATAAAGGCCTCTTAAGATATATTATTAGAGTATATTAGGCATTGAAACGTAACTACAACGTGAGATACATTATCGCTGAATAATGTTTCGATTGACCATGTTCTCTACATGCTTGCCTTGTTTGTTCAGTTGGTAAGAAACATCAGCTTTGGTGACTTATCTTTCTTTGAAGGTTGGTATGAATTCAGTTAATGAAAATATTATTCACGTATTCTGCTTATATGTTATATTTAAGGGCGCAAATGTTAAGACAGGTAGGTCTGAAATGCTTCAATTTTTATTTTATTTTTCATTTTCACTATGAATTTCGTAGGAAATTTTGTTTGCAAAAGTATCCATCCTTCACCTGCTACGGAGGATTACAAAGTCGCATACGAAAACGGAATCCTTATGCTATCCTGTTATTCTTAAGCTTTCATTTGACATGTGTAATCAAAATTCGACCCTATTAATTTTCCCTCCCTTTTAGGGAGAAAGAAGGAAAAATGAGAACATAATGTTATATATCTCATGATATTATCGAAGTCAAAAGCCGTCACTTGATATATAACTCATTGAGATCCACTTCCCTGAATTCTCTCTCCCTTTGTTTGGGAAGAAGAAGGATGGAGGTAAAACTTCAGCGAACGTATGAAGTATGAACGTCAGTTCCCAAATTGCAAGCATTCATTTGACACCTATCTCTTTACCCCTGGTCATTGAGTTTGAATGATATAGTATGCATTATTTTATGCAAGTCCCACTTTTTTAGGGGGGAGGGAGAAAGAACGTGTGGTAAATGTTTCATAACATTTGATAGTCCCTAAGACATGGCAAATCTTCATTTGACAGATAGTTCATTTTTATCTGTAATAGCGTTCGGAAGATATAATACAACAATAATTTTTACATTTAGCTTTGTATAGGGGAGAAGAAAAAATAAGTAAAAAAGCGTTTAGCTCTGACACTTCCGACGTCACAAGCTTTCATTTGACATAAAAGTGGTTACGTTTGGCCTTCGAGCTCGAAAGATCAATCTTTTGCTCATTTTGCTTTGTTTTTCTGGGATAGATAGACCGCAAGATAACTGTTTATAACATTGAGACACTCCCTACTTTACAAGTGTTAATTTGACATATAATTCGTTACTCTCTTATCTCGTGTTTGAAAGATGTAGTGAAAATTTTGTTTCATATTCCACTTTTTTAGAGGGATTGAAAGCATGAGAAGAAATTTTTTATATCTTAGACCAGTGGTTCTCAAACTTTTATGCTTCATGTACCCTTGTATAGATAGATAAATCTATAGTTATAGTACAACAATGGGAATAAAATGAAACATAAATATATATAACATATATCCAGCGACTTTTGAGCTCTCGCGGCGTACCCCAAAAATTTTTACTGCTTACCCCCCGTTGAGAACCCCTACCTTAGGCATCCACGATACAACAGTTCATTTTGTACATAATCGTTGCGAGTGGTCAAAGGATTGAGAAGACATGGTGCAACAGGCGTTTTGATAAACCTAACAAATTATGAGGGAAGCACAATGGGAAAGTAAGTTAAAATGACGATTGAATTCGTCAATATACTACCACCTGTTTTATGAAATAATTTAATATAATTAATATTTGTTCGTTTAATCCATTAGCAGCTGTAGTTGTATATCACGGATATATTTCAAAAATATGTCCATCGTTTAAGAAAAGCAAATTTTACTACGAAATGCCCAAAATCTTGCATTTATTAGGTATCTCCATACTGATTGTAAAAGTGCTTTATCGTTTTTGCTTTTTAAAGTGGTATCCAAACTAAGTTTCATTCTTTAGGTCATGTTAAGTTTTCTTTCAGCAGTTTACTTGTTAAAAAGCACATTAATCGATATTTCAACCTCTTTGGTAACATGCCAAATTGCACCTTTTTTTTTTACCAAAAAATATGTCTCGTTTAAATAAGATTTTTGAGATTTTTGACCGAAAGAAATATATACATTCGAAATGGATCTGAAGGCTATTATAATATTTAGTTAATTGATTATAAACTAAGGAAACGTGGCTGCAAGGAACCAATTCGTTTTGGTTGAAAAGTTTCTTTTTAACGTTGAAGTCATGTGCTTATCCCTATTAAACTGTTTTAGAGGAAACACAGAAAGAATATTTTAGGTATAATAATTTTCTAGAAATGTTGGTTCTTATTATATTAGTGTAAAAATAAAAAAAAGAAGGTTGTTTTGAAATGAAGGGTTTGCAATCTTTTTTTGCTATTCGGGTAAAACTTCGATAGACCGATTTAACATTTGAAATTCAAATTTGTAAAATAGAAGAAAATCCTCTAATCAGAGGTAAACAACAATTAGAGTAATATCATATCATCCCTGGTGAATATGGGATATTCCTTTTCAAAGAGAAGGAAGTTTTTTAATTTCCAATTTTGCCCCATTTTCAGGGTCAGCAATGTCAAACCAGGTCAATCATCGATTATTTCGTATTTTCAGTGTCAGCACCATTTAGCTGACACTGAAAATATGAACTAATGGATGATGGAAAACATCAATAAAAATTAGTGTCTATCAAACACTATCGTATTAAGTAATTAGTGTCTATCGTAATTTAGGGTGAAGTATCTGTCGTTTAGATTAAAGTTTAATATTTGAAATAACTAAAGATCTGACTTCAGGTATCAAATGATCAGGAGCTGTAGGAATACGTATAGAACGTATCCAATGGGTATGTTATATATATTAAATGTAATTTTAATAAATAAAAATAGTTAAAATTAATAATTTATAATTAATTAAAAATAATTAACTTTAATGTAATACTTA
This sequence comes from Ryuthela nishihirai, assembly GCA_038380435.1. Lineage (NCBI taxonomy): Eukaryota > Metazoa > Arthropoda > Arachnida > Araneae > Heptathelidae > Ryuthela > Ryuthela nishihirai. The sequence continues at coordinate 88,123,772 of JAWZYU010000002.1, forward strand.
TTACATTTAGAAGACTTCAAAGAAAGAAAGACTTTAGAATGACTTCAAGTGAAAACAAGATAGGGTAGAAGTTTGTCTAGCGTTAGAAAATGATTACTATATTGATAAATCCTAGAGCTTGCTAAATTAGATTTGAGAACAAAAAGAAAATAGAAATTGAACTTCCGGAAGCCTTAGGAACTGTTACTCAAGAAATAGTTAGCTAAAAAATTATTTTTTGTCATGAGTGGGATTCGAACCTACGTCTTCCAGTAACATGCCAGGGGTGCTAACATGGCATGTTACTGAGAGACGTGGATTCTAATCCCACTCAGGATAAAATTAAACATTTTCAGATAACCATTACATGAGACCCTTGTTTACAGGACATCTCCTGTGATACTTGACTACTGAATTAGTAACTGTTACTCTTTTAAGGGAAATTTATTTGATTGTTCATTACATACTGATAATATTAAAAAAACCTTAGGCAGCTGCTTGCGACACAAGTCTGTGAGGTGACTGTCATATTAATAAGCCAAAGAGAAGATTTGTAAAGAAAGCGAGACTTCAGCAGAAAGGCAGTTCAAATAAAGAAACATCCATTCCTTAGCTGAAGTTCGAATCCAGGTTCCTTTGATCTATAACTAAGCATGCTAAACCCTAGGACTGTTCCAGCATTGAAATTTATTTACCATAAACCTTACCCCTGTCCCCGGTGAGAAAGGGGACTCCGATGGGCTTGTAAATACCGCCGTCCGCCAGATTAGATGTGAAGTCCTGACCCTCCTTATCGTGGTGCAAGCCGTCAGTACCTTTCAATAGAGATATTTTCTTTTGGAAAAGAACGGAAGGGGAGGGCGGACAGCTCGGTGTAGCCTATTGATCTGGTCATTTATGGCCAATTCTTTCTTTTTTTACTCCCTTGCTGAGGAGTGTCAACTTCACATGGTTGTAGAACATAGAACTAACGCGTTTTCTTTTTTTCTTAATACAATGGATTATTGAAAAAAATGTCTTGGTAAGTAATACATAATAATTGAGCAGTTGTCATAGTTTAATTATCTTACTGATACTGGTGATGTGCGGCATGAGATTAACCGACGAATAGGGATTGCTGCCGAAACTTTTAAGAATCTATGGAGAGTGTGGAGAAATGGGCGTATATACCTAAAGACTAAAAATAGACTCTATAATAGTTTGGTTCTTTCTAGGGTTAGTTATGGCAGTGAAACCTGGACGTTTTGTAAACAAGATAACAGGAAACTAGATGCATTTGATTCTAATGATTACGCAGAGTCTTGGGCATTAGCTGGTTCAACTTTGTAACTAATGATGAGGTTAGGCAAAGGAGTCGGCAAATTCCTTTAAGCAGCATATTATGCAGAGAGAGACCCCGTTGGTTTGGCCATGTTGCCCGTATGGATAATTATAGATTGGCGAATGGGGTTATGAACAGTGTGCCTTAAGAAAGAGGGGGAGACATAGGATGCGGTGGGAAGACAATGCCAAACAGGACCTTGCTAGAATTGGTGAGTAGTGTCCAGATGCAGCAGATATAGCTAAGGACAGATATGCTTGGAGAAATAAATTTTCCAGTCTGGTTGGATTACCGTATGTCATGCCTGCTTGAGGATGATAATGATGATAAACCCACTCCAAATGTTTGGTTCGAAGCGTAGAAGCATTGATAACTCTTTTAATTCCCAGGTTCCTCCAGCATTCCTGAAATATTGGACACTTTTCGACGGATCATTCCCGACCTACTGCAGCTAAAAACCCGATCTGTTACCGCAATAGGGCAGTAATTTTAGGACCGAACGCTCAGACACCAGCAGAATCACAGGGAAACAGATAATCTATACCATTGATGTCGTGACACGTGTCCCGTTCGTTTGTATTTCCGGAATAATGCTAGTATATAGCTTGTGATGACTAGCTACATTCTACAAAAATTGGGCTCAAACGATACCTTCAAGTTTCAGTAATAACCTTTATCGCCAAACGTGTCTTAGGTAAGTCTCCATTCCGATTTTTCATACTGCAGCAGAGGTGACGACTGCGCCTCAGAATCTCGATATTTAGCAAGCGATCAATTGCGTCCCGTGGCAGACAGCCATCCGATCTTTTGGAGGAGCATTGATTTGACAATGGCAATCTCTCAATGCGTGCAGCTGGTGATCTAAACAGAACAGCGACTAAATAAAACAGCAGTTTATTTGGAATACTAGGTCTATTAAGCACCTTATTCCCTTTGCAAGGTAACAAATTGGACAATGTCGTGACCGAAGACCAATTATCAAAAATGAAGCAAAATAAAAACAATTTGAAGCAATGTAACTCATCAGTTACAGAACATGGCGCAGGCACCACGCAAAGTAACGAACCCGCAACTGTAAGGAACGGGACAAGTGCAGAGAGTGGTCCAAGGGAGGACAGCAGAAGGTTTTAAATTTTGGAGAGGAATGTTTTTAAAAAAACTAACCAACACGTCATGAAGTGGAAGGGATAAAACAAAACCAGGAAGGAGGAGCACGTCAAAGCAGGAAGTGACAAATCATTTTACACTCTGTCGCAAATAAACCCAAATGTATTTTCTGTACCTGGATTTGATTTTTCGTTATTTATTTATTGCAATCGGCATTGTCTCGAGGTATTTTCATACTTTTCCCATCTGAATCATGGTTCGGAAGAAGAAACACGCTTATATCGGTGTCCTTGAATTCACTCTTCCATCAGTTGAGTGGCCCTTTCGGATAGGCCTATTGCTGTATATGAGATTTTTGCGTTGTAGGTAAAAGGAAACAATAATGACAAACTTAATGTCCTTCTTATTTTGGAAGAATAAAATTTTTTTGGAGATCGTTGTTTTGATCTTTACGGCTTATCAGCAACTGAGCCTACAATGCGCCAAGTCTTGTCTTCGAGAAGGTTTTCAATCTTTACGTTCCTTCAATACGGCAAGTCATTGTTGAGGCAAGAGAGAGAAAGAAGCCAGTTTGAAAAATAATACAAGGTGTACACAAAATAATATCACAAAACAAAAATGTAATAACTCGCGAAATAATGAATATAACTTTACAAATGAGTACTGTTACAAAGTTAAAAAATAGAATTATATTATGCAATAACTTCCACGTGGGAACCATTCGTTCAACTTAAGAGCAATCGTAATCCATGTTCGTTGAAGCATATCTGGAGCAATCTTCAAAATGACAGTTGAGATTACGATGTTCGGGTTCGGAACTTTACCTTAAAAATATTACTTTACTCGATACTTTCCACATAAAACCAAACAAAAGAATCAACAGGGTTGAAATTTGAGAGCCATTGAACCCAAGCGATTACTCATTTAGGCCAATCCAACTCCCGGAAATTCTCTCAGTAGAATGTTCTTCATAAGACGAGAAAAGTCACCCCCCCCCCTCACAGTCTCGTTTTGTTGAAATTAATTCCATCTTTTGTGATCCTCTAACAGCATTTTCACCACTACTTCAGATATGCATCAATGAGCATGGATTAAGACCGATTATCGATTGGATACGACGAATTGTGCTCATGTAGTTGTTGCATAAAAAAACTACCATCCTTTGTGACTTTGTAACAGCATTAGTATAAAGATACGTTCATTATATCATGGGTTTCACTGTTTAATTTTGTTACATTATATTTTGTACACTCTGTATAATGAAAGAGTTGTGATAATTTCTGCTGTTTTCAAATTACCACATTTTGATATTTTTGCATTGCAAATTAGTCTACTGTAGAGCCGGATTTATTGGTTGTGTTTGGGAGGTTCGAGAATGTTCATTAGTGTAGTGGAGCAAAAACATTCTTAAAGTTTTGTATTTTTACATATAGGTATATATATTTAGTACAGTTATAGAGTTTTCAAGAAATCTTTAAACATCTAAAAGAGGTAGATGGGATTGTTATACTGCAATGCAATTGCAGCTTCTTGCCTCACTTTTTTCTGCTCGATCAGGTCAATTGCTTGTCTCCTACCTTTATTTATTTCTAAATCCGGGCCTGGTCTAGTGAATATAATTTTATTATTTAGTATTGATAGAGGGGATTCACGACATAACATTCCGCAATTCATCTGAGTAAAAATAAAATAGCACTGAGCTTTTGGATATAATATTGATGCAGTTCTGAGTTAAATGCGTAATGTAGATCACCAGTAAATAATACACAGTTTTTAACTAATGTGTTTGCATTTTTTATTTTAAATTGAAATTGTTCTTGAAATATCTCCAATTTTCTTTTCGTTTTTGCCACACTGCAATTTCGCTAAGGATTGCAGTTCGTGTTTTTTTTCCTACTATATGCTGACTCATAGAGCTTTTTATAATTACATCACTTACTTCGAGATTCGAAATATATCTACCAGATGGTTTAGCGAAAAACACTGACGCCACGTCAGGGCACCGTCCATGTCAGAGTGTTTTGCTCTAACCTGGAGAAAACCCCTCCACATTTAGGCAGTTAGTGTGGAAGGAAAAAGAGGGTTTCAAATACCATAAAACATCCATTAAAGGTCAATTAGAATTCTCTGTTGAATGAATTTAATGGAAATATTTTATGGCAACTTGCGCTTGATCTAATATTAGAAAGGGAACAAATTAGACCTTATTCCAATAGTCAAAAACCTCCATGAGTATCTTTGCTTCTCGCAAGCGACTGTCCACTAGAGCACAGCTTCTTAAACTATGGGTCGCAATCCCATATGTGGTCGCCTAACTGAATGTGGGGGTCGCGAAAAATTTGGCAACAGTAAAAGATTTTCGAACGCGCAACGACAAAAAATTAATTCAAAATGAAACGCGTGTTTCTGGCAGCGCACTTTGTTCAGTTTCAGATGTGTAGAAAGGTTACTAAAGCGTGGGTGTTCTTTTCACAATACTGTATCTTTGAGAAAAAGAATTATTATTTCTTCCTCCAATAAGAACATAACGTATCATTTTCTATCCCAACTTGAGAATCAAAGTCTTAATAACTAAACCCACTCGCGATCTTATTTTCCAATATGAGTAAAGAGTCTAAAATTAACTAAACTTTCTAAAGGAATTGATCAGATCGTAATAGGTATGACTTTGTGAAATTGCATTTGAATGGAGGATTTCGCGACACATACATATTGAGAGAGACATATCGATTAGATATATCAAACGCTACTGTGCTTCTCACGTTTCTATAGTATGAAATTGACGTAAAGGTGCTTCGATACATGATTTGAAATATTCAACTGAATATGGGAAAACACTTTTTGGTTTTCACTTTCATTTATGAGGTGAAAAAACCTAGAACTCGTATCATGTAATTTTATAAATACATGTGAATGTGAGAAGCTCCCCACGGGTTCTAACATTCAGATGTAAGGAAATGTTACTAAATCACGTGTGTTCTCTACATAGTGTGAATCCTTTAGAAAAACGATGATTTCTTTCATCTATAAGGAAATTATATAATTTTCTCAACAATCTTGAGGATCCAAGTCTCGATAACTGAACCAACACGTTATCCCATTTTCCGATATAAGAGTCTACAATTAACTAATCTTTCTACAGGGATCGTTCAGATCGTAATAGGTACTGATTTGTGAAATTGGATTTGAATGGAGGATTTAACGACATACGTATATTCAGGGTAATATATTGATTACATATATGAAACTTCACTGTGCTTCAAATGTTTCTCTAGTATGAAATTGGCGTAAAAGTGCTTCGATACATGATTTGAAATATTCACCTGAATATGGGAAAACACTTTTTGGTTTTCACTTTCATTTATGAGGTGAACAAACCTAGAACTCGTATCATGCAATTTTATAAATACATGTGAATGTGAGAAGCTCCACAGGGGTTCTCACGTTCAGATGTAGGGAAAGGTTACTAAATCACGTGTGTTCTCTACATAGTAGTGAATCTTTGAGAAAAAAAGATTATTTCTTTCATCTTTAAGGAAACTATATCAATTGCTCAACAACCTTCAGGATCCAAGTCTCGATAACTGAACCCACACGTTATCCCACTTTCCGATATAAGAGTCTACAATTAACTAATCTTTCTACAGGGATCGTTCAGATCGTAATACGTGTGAATCTTTTAGAAAAACGATGAATTCTTTCACCTATAAGGAAACTATATCATTTGCTCAACAACTTTGAGGTTCAAAGTCTCGATAACTGAACCTACACGTTATCACATTTTCCAATACAAGAGTCTACAATTAACTAATCTTTCTACAGGGATCGTAATAGGTATGGCTTTGTGAAATTGGATTTGAATGGAGGATTTAACGACATATGTATATTAAAAGAAATATATTGATTAGATATATGAAACTTCACTGTGTTTCAAATGTTTCTCTACTATGAAACTGGCGTAAAAATGCTTCGATACATGATTTGAAATATTCACCTGAATATGGGAAAACACTTTTTGGTTTTCACTTTCATTTATGAGGTGAACAAACCTAGAACTCGTATCATGTAATTTTATAAATACATGTGAATGTGAGAAGCTCCAAAGGGGTTCTCACGTTCAGATGTAAGGAAATGTCACTAAATCAGGTGTGTTCTCTATATAGTGGGAATCTTTTAGCAAAACGATGATTTCTTTCATCTATAAGGAAAGTATACCATTTGCTCAACAACCTTGAGGATCAAAGTCTCGATAACTGAACCCACACCTTATCCAATTTTCCGATATAAGAGTATACAATTAACTAATCTTTCTACAGGGATCGTTCAGATCCTAATAGGTATAGCTTTGTGGAATTGGATTTGAATGGAGGATTTAACGACATATGTATATTCAGGAAAATATATTGATTAGATATTTGAAACTTCACTGTGTTTCAAATGTTTCTCTAGTATGGAAATTGGCGTAAAATTTCTTCGATACACAATTTGAAATATTCACCTGAATATGGAAAAATATTTTTTGGTTTTCATATCCATTTATGAGGTGAACAAACCTAGAACTCGTATCATGTAATTTTATAAATACATGTGAATGTGACAAGCTCCCCAGGGATTCTCACGTTCAGATGTAAGGAAATGTTACTAAATCACGTGTGTTCTCTACATATTAGTGAATCTTTGAGAAAAACGATTATTTCTTTCATCTTTAAGGAAACAATATCATTTGCTCAACAACCTTGAGGATCAAAGTCTCGATAACTGAACCCACGCGTTATCAAATTTTCCATTATAAGAGTCTACAATTAACTAATCATTCTACAGGTATCGTTCACAACGTAATAGGTATGACTTTCTGGAATTGGATTTGAATGGAGGATTTAACGACATGTGTATATTCAGGGAAATATATTGATTAGATATATGAAACTTCACTGTGTTTCAAATGTTTCTCTAGTATGAAAATGGTGTATGAAAATAAATGTATGAAAATGGTGCTTCGTTATGTGATTTGAAATATTCACCTGAATGTGGAAACCACCTTTTGGTTTTCACTTTCATTTATGAGGTGAACAAACCTAGAACTTGTATCATGTAATTTTATAAATACATGTGAATGTGAGAAGCTCCAAAAGGGTTCTCACGTTCAGATGTAAGGAAACGTCACTAAATCACGTGTGTTCTCTATATAGTGTGAATCTTTTAGCAAAACGATGATTTCTTTCATCTGTAAGGAAACTATACCATTTGCTCAACAACCTTGAGGATCAAAGTCTCGATAACTGAACCCACACTTTATCCAATTTTCCGATATAAGAGTATACAATTAACTAATCTTTCAACACGGATCGTTCAGATCGTAATAGGTATCGCTTTGTGAAATTAGATTTGAATGAAGGATTTAACGACATACATATATTCAAGGAAATATATTGATTAGATATGTGAAACTTCACTGTGTTTCATATATTTCGCTACTATGAAATTGGTGTAAAAGTGCTTAGATACATGATTTGAAATATTCATATGAATATGGGAAAACACGTTTCGGTTTTCATATTCGTTTATGAGGTGAAGAAACCTAGAACTCGTATCATGTAATTTTATAAATACATGTGAATGTGAGAAGCTTCCCAGGGGTTCTCACGTTCAGATGTAAGGAAAGGTTCCCAAATCAGATGTGCTCTCTACATAGTAGTGAATCTTTGAGAAAAACGATTATTTCTTTCATCTTTAAGGAAACTATAGCATTTGCTCAACAAACTTGAGGATTAAAGTCTCGATAACTGAACCAACACGTTATCTCATTTTCCATTATAAAAGTGTACAATTAACTAATATTTCTACAGGGATCGTTCAGATCGTAATAGGTATCGCTTTGTGAAATTGGATTTGAATGGAGGATTTAACGACATATGTATATTCAGGGAAATATATTGATTAGATATATGAAACTTCACTGTGCTTCAAATGTTTCTCTAGTGTGAAATTGGCGTAAAAGTGCTTCGATACACGATTTGAAATATTCACCTGAATATGGGAAATCCCTTTTCGGTTTTCACTTTTATTTATGAGGTGAACAAGCCTAGAACTCGTATCATGTAATTTTATAAATATATGTGAATGTGAGAAGCTCCCCAGGGGTTCTGACGTTCAGATGTAAGGAAAGGTTACTAAGTCACGTGTATTCTCTACATAGCAGTGAATCTTTGAGAAAAACGATTATTTCTTTCATCTTTAAAGAAACTATATCATTTGTTCAACAACCTTGAGGATAAAAGTCTCGATAACTGAACCCACACGTTATCACATTTTCCGATATAAGAGGATAAAATCACTAAGCTATCTACAGGGATGGTACAGATCGTAATAGGTATGGCTTTGTGGATTTGGATTTGAATGGAGGATTTATCGACATATGTATGTTCAGGAAAATATATTGATTAGATATATGAAACTTCACTGTGTTTCAAATGTTTCTCTAGTATGAAATTGGTGTAAAAGTGCTTCGTTATGTGATTTGAAATATTAACCTGAATATGGAAAACGCTTTTTGGTTTTCACTTTCATTTATGAGGTGAACAAACCTAGAATTTTATAAATACATGTGAATGTGGGAAGCTCCCCAGGGGTTCTCACGTTCAGATGTAAGGAAAGGTTACTAAATCACATATGTTCTCTATATAGTAGTGAATCTTTTAGAAAAAAGGTGATTTCTTTCATCTATAAGGAAACTATATCATTTGCTCAACAAACTTGAGGATAAAAGTCTCGATAACTGAACCCACACGTTATCATATTTTCCAATATAAGAGTCTACAATTAACTAATCTTTCTACAGGGATCGTTCAGATCCTAATAGGTATCGCTTTTTAAAAGCAGATTTGAATAAAGGATTTAACGACATACATATATTCAAGGAAATATATTGATTAGATATATGAAATTTCACTGTGTTTGAAATATTTCTCTAGTATGAAATTGGCGTAAAAATTCTTCGATACGTGATTTGAAATATACTGTTGAATATGGGAAAACCCTTTTTGGTTTTCACTTTCATTTAGGAGGTGAACACACCTAGAACTCGTATCATGTAATTTTATAAATACATGTGAATCTAAGAAGCTCCTCAGGGGTTCTCACCTTCAGATGTAAGGAAAGATTACTAAATCACATGTGTTCTCTATATAGTAGTGAATCTTTAAAAAAAACGATGATTTCTTTCATCTATAAAGGAAACTATATCATTTGCTCAACAACCTTGAGGATAAAAGTCTCGATAACTGAACACACACGTTATCATATTTTCCAATATAACAGTCTACAATTAACTAATCTTTCTACAGGGACCGTTCAGATCGTAATAGGTATCGCTTTGTGAAATTAGATTTGAATGAAGGATTTAACGACTTATGTATATTCAGGGAAATATATTGATTAGATATATGAAACTTCACTGTGTTTCAAATAATTCTTTACTATGTAATTGGAAATAAAAGTGCTTCGATACACGATTTGAAATATTCACCTGAATATCGGAAAATCCTTTTTGATGTTCACTTTCATTTATGAGTTGAACAAACCTAGAACTCCTATCATGCAATTTTATAAATACATGTGAATGTGAGAAGCTCCACAGGGGTTCTCATGTTCAGATGTAGAGAAAGATTACTAAATCACATGTGTTCTCTATATAGAAGTGAATCTTTTAGAAAAACGATGATTTCTTTCATCTATAAAGGAAACTATATCATTTGCTCAACAAACTTGAGGATCAAAGTCTCGATAACTGAACCCACACGTTATCACATTTTCGAATATAAGAACCTACAAATAACTAATCTTTGTACAGTGATCATTCAGATCTTAATAGGTATCGCTTTGTGAAACTAGATTTGAATGAAGGATTTAACGACATACATATATTCAAGGAAATATATTGATCAGATATATGAAATTTCACTGTGTTTCAAATATTTCTCTAGTATGAAATTGGCGTAAAATGGTTCGATACATGATTTGAAATATTCACCTGAATATGGGAAAATATTTTTTTGCTTTCATATTCATTTATGAGGTGAACAAACCTAGAACTCGTATCATGTAATTTTATGAATACATGTGAATCTAAGAAGCTCCCCAGGGGTTCTCACGTTCAGATGTAAGGAAAGATTACTAAATCACATGTGTTCTCTATATAGTAGTGAATCTTTAAGAAAAACGATGATTTCTTTCATCTATAGAGGAAACTATATCATTCGCTCAACAACCTTGAGGATAAAAGTCTCGATAACTGAACCCACACGTTATCACATTTTCCAATATAAGATTCTACAATTAACTAATCTTTCTACAGGGATCGTTCAGAGCATAATGGGTATCGCTTTGTGAAATTGGATTTCAATGGATGATTTAATGACATACATATATTCAAGGATATATATTGATTAGATATATGAAATTTCACTGTGTTTCATATATTTCTCTACTATGGAATTGGTGTGAAAGTGCTTAGTTACATGATTTGAAATATTCACCTGAATATGGGAAAACACTTTTCGGTTTTCATATTCATTTATGAGGTGAACAAACCTAGAACTCGTATCATGTAATTTTATAAATACATGTGAATGTGAGAAGCACCCCAGGGATTCTCACGTTCAGATGTAAAGAAATATTACTACATCACATGTGTTCTCTCTATAGTAGTGAATCTTTTAGAAAAACGATGATTTCTTTCATTTATAAAGGAAAGGTCTGTAAATGGTAGCAGGTCTGTAAATGGTAGCTAGGTAGTCACTGGAAGGAGAGCTATGCACCAATCCCTTGTGATGATGCATAGAACCGGCCAGGCCTAGCACCTAATGTCCGACCCCGCCTTCTCGTGGTGCAGACCGTTAGTAACTTTCAAAAGAGATACTCTCTTGTGGAAGTGAACGGAAGGGGAGGGCTGCCAGATTAGTGTAGCCTACTGATCTGGACAACTATGGCTACGTTTCTTTTTTTTCTACCCTGCTGAGGAGTGGTCAACCATACAGGTCCTGGTGCTGACCATATAAACCTACTGGACTGGACAGATATATGGCTCTGAGCTTGATTATGGATCCTGATTTTGCTGCACTGGTGGGCTTCTGTGGAGGGAAATTCTTCCGCTGTGTTTTCTGTTTGTTTGTGGGTTGACAGCCCCAAGTGAATAGATTCACAGGATATGTTCATCAGCTGGTGGTAAATCCTGAGTAGAGGTCATCGCTGGCACCTGAACTCTTTGCTTCTATTGGCATCGTCAAATTCTACATTGGAGGAAGTCTTCCAGTGTAGATGGCTTCAGCCTTTAGTAGTGGGGGAACGGCTCTTTGCCCCATGTCTGCGATTAGGGGGCTGTTTGATATTGTCGGCATTCCCTCTCTCAATAAACATAGCTTCTTTAAACATCCTACTAACCATTTTCTCTACATAGGTAGTTGGAATGTGAGGACTCTGCACAAAGATTCTTCTCTTGATGTCCTCACACAAGAATTCCACCGTTATAATTTAGATATTCTCGGCTTGCAAGAGACCAGATGGACAGATAAAGGTCAGATTCTTAAAAATAATCTTAAATTTCTCTTTTCAGGGAGGGACGACAATAAGCATCACCAAGGCGTGGGTCTGCTTCTCAGCAGACACGCTAGCGATGCTCTTCTAGGATATGAGTGCATTAAAGAAAGGTTTCTTACAGCAAAATTTCAGACAAGCGTTAAAGACTTGAATGTTATCTGCTGTTATGCCCCCACTGAGGATGCCGATAAGGATCAGAAGGATAGGTTTTATGAACAACTTCAGGATATTTTGAATTCTGTCAAGAAAGGAGATATTACCCTTGTTCTTGGTGACTTCAATGCCAAAGTTGGTACTGACTCTGACCTTTGGGGAGGAGTAATACCAATACTTTTGGTATTGGTAGCTGCAATGGCAATGGGAAACGTCTCCTACAGATTAGTAAACTCAATGGATTCAGAATAACTAACACTTATTACAAACACCGCGACATACATAAGTACACATGGGTTTCACCTGATGGGCTGCATAAGAATATGATTGATTACACATTAATTAACAGCAAATGGGCTAGTTCTGTTAGGAATACCAGGGCATATAGGGGAGCTGAAATTGGATCGGACCATTACCTTGTTAAAAGTGTGTTGCAACTTAAACTAAAAATGTGCTGTGCTAGGGTTAAAAAACTTACTTTTAATACTGAAGCTCTGAAAGATCCAGTTATAGCCAAAGCTTACCATGATAGGTTACTTAGTCATTATGACAGTCATGGTTTGCTTACTACTGAAGTTGAGGAAGAATGGGATCATTTTAAACAGGCCTTTTGGACACTAACAGTACTCTTTTAGGAAAAAAGGAGCAGAAGAGGCAAAATTATCTGAGTGATAAGACACTTGAGCTTATTTCGGAAAGAAAGAACTGCAGGAATGCCCTTAATCAATTTCCTACTAGTCCTAATAGAAAGCATTACAGAGACCTTAATAAACTTGTAAAGGATCAGTTATCTGCTGATAAGAATCTTTGGCTTGATGGTTTGGCTGACAAAGCCGAGGAGCAGTTAGACAGCACAACAGCAGAGAGCTGTACAGTCGCTCAAATAAGTATCCGAACACTATGGTTGATTGCAGAAGTCAGAAAAATTATTTGGCAATGATTTTTTTAGAAATCAGTGATCTGGCAACCTTCGTGTCACGTGACATGAAGGTTGCCAGATCACTAATTTCTAAAAAAATCGTTGCCAGATATTTTTTTCTGAATTCTGTAATGAACCATAGCGTTCGGATACTTTTTTGAGCGACTGTACCAGATAGTTAATGTTTTGTGTGGTAGAAAACGGACAGGCATACAAGGATTGAAGGATAAACAAGGTAAGGTTATAGAAGGGGAGGATTCTGTCATGGCTAGGTGGGCTGAGCATTTCAGTGATGTTCTAAACAATGTAGTTAGTTCTACTCCCATTGTTTGCAATGATAATAGATGCATTGGTGGCTTTAATGTTGGCCCTATAACACAATCTGAAGTTATTTTGGCTGTTTCTAAATTTAAACTACATAAATCCCCAGGGGTAGATGAAATTAATAAAGAAATGCTTAGAACTGGGAATGTTTCGTTTACCACTTGGATGACTGAAATTCTGAATATCTTTTATGATAAAGGCATGGTTCCTAAGGATTTTACCAGAGCTATTGTTATCTCTATTTTCAAAAAAGGTGATCGCAGTTCTTGTAATAACTATAGGGGTATCAGCCTACACTCTGTTCCAGGTAAAGTTCTTTCCAAGATTGTGCTTAATAGATTTAAGAATCTGGTTGACAGTCATCAATTGCGTGATGAGCAATGTCGATTCAGAAGTGGTAGGGGATGTGTGGATCAGATATTTTCATTTAGGCAGATTCTTGAGAAATGGTTAGAGTTTCAGAAACCTTTGGTTGCTAGCTTTGTTGATTTTAAAAAGGCTTTCGACTCTGTTGATCATCATAATTTGTGGTTGATTGTGAAATCATATGGTATACCTGACAAGTTAGTTAACATTATGAAAGCTCTCTATAATAACACTGAGTCGTGTGTGAGAGTTGGTAAGGCTTGTAGCAATTGGTTTAGCATTACTTCGGGTGTTCGACAAGGGTGCATTTTGTCTCCTTTTCTCTTTAGCTTGGTTATTGATTATGTTATGCGAAATTCACTTCAAGGGAAAGATTTTGGCCTTAAATGTGCTGGAGATACGAAAATTTCTGATTTAGATTATGCTGATGATTTAGCCCTTTTGGCAAATGATGTTGATGAGATGAACTCTTTCATTCGAGCTGTTGATGAGACTGGTAGTAGAGTAGGTTTGGTTATAAACAGAGAGAAAACTAAAGTCATGAAAATTGGTCAGTCAGGCTGTGATTCAGTTAATCTGAATGGTTGCAGTCTTGAGCAGGTGTCACAGTTTAATTATCTTGGGAGCTATGTAACAGATAATGGTGATGTGTGGCATGAGATTAACAGACGAATAGGGATTGCTGCCGGGACTTTTAAGAATCTATGGAGAGTGTGGAGAAATAGGCGTATACACCTAAAGACTAAAATTAGACTGTATAATAGTTTGGTTCTTTCTAGGGTAAGTTATGGTAGTGAAACTTGGACACTTTGTAAACAAGATAACAGGAAACTAGATGCTTTTGATTCCAAATGCTTACGCAGTATCTTGGGCATTAGATGGTTCAACTTTGTAACTAATGATGAGATTAGGCAAAGGAGTTTGCAACTTCCTTTAAGCAGTATATTGTGCAGAGAGAGACTCCGTTGGTTTGGCCATGTTGCCCGTATGAATAATTATAGATTGGCGAATAGGGTTATGAACAGTGTGCCAAAAGGCCTCAGAAAGAAGGGGAGACCTAGGATGCGGTGGGCAGACAATGTCAAACAGGACCTTGTTAGAATTGGTGTGCAGTGGCTAGATGCAGTAGATGTAGCTCAGAATAGACTTGCTTGGAGAACTAAATTGCATGGTCTAGTTGGACCTCCGTAGCCCTTGATGCTTGATGATGCTTGATGATGGCTGCTTGATGATGATGATGATGATGATGATGATGATGATGATGATGATGATGATGATGATGATGATGATGATGATGATGATGATGATGAAGGAAACTATATCATTTGCTCAACAACCTTGAGGATAAAAGTCTCGATAACTGAACCCACACGTTATCACATTTCCCATTATAAGAGTCCACAATTAACTAATCTTTCTACAGGGATCGTTCAGATCGTAATAGGTACGGCTTTG
Source organism: Ryuthela nishihirai (assembly GCA_038380435.1). Classification (NCBI taxonomy): domain Eukaryota; kingdom Metazoa; phylum Arthropoda; class Arachnida; order Araneae; family Heptathelidae; genus Ryuthela; species Ryuthela nishihirai. The sequence continues at coordinate 88,138,990 of JAWZYU010000002.1, forward strand.
TGGAATTCGATTTGAATGGAGGATTTAACGACATATGTATATTCAGGGAAATATATTGATTAGATATATGAAACTTCCCTGTGTTTCAAATAATTCTCTAGTATGAAATTGGCGTAAAAGTGCTTCGATACAAGATTTCAAATATTCACCTGAATATGGGAAAACCCTTTTTGGTTTTCACTTTCATTTTTGAGGTGAACAAACCTAGAACTAGTATCATGTAATTTTATAAATACATGTGAATGTGAGAAGCTCCCCAGGGGTTCTCAGAATCAAATGTGTGGTTCACAAATATATTTATGTGTAATAACTGTTTTAAACCACTCACTTGCAGAGGTAAATACGAAAAATCTTTGTTGAAGTTCTGAAATTATGAACAAAAACAGGTCGGATGGATGAGGCAAAGAAAGCATCCGAGAAATATTTGTATTGCCATAGAGACGACTTTGAACAATAATGGAGAAATTGAGTTAAATCGAACTACTAGTCATTTTCGTTAAATATCAGACCTACTCTATACAGCGCATATGTAAATCAACCCTACTATAAATACTGTGTTAGTCTAAAAACAACCCTCTTTTAAAAAACGTGAAACCTAAAACAAGTTGATATAAATCTTATTAGAGTGCAACTTGTGAGAGAGGAATACTTCAAATGTGATCTTGGTATGGCTTGATCACCATGAAAGTCAGATTTGGGTCATACATCAGAATAATCAGGCAGATCTTTTTATAAAAGAAAATGCAAAGGTAGCAAATAATCTGTAAACTTGGCCATCGCAGAAATCACTGTCCTGTATACAAGTGGTATATTTATTGCAAAAGTCAATGTTTTGAGGAGTTCAGTACTATATCAATAAGGCTGTGCTTTATTCAGTTCTTTCTTCGGGTGTGTATGAACCATATGACATCTAGCAAAACAAAGTGACAACATGAACTGAACACTAACATTCCCCTTGTACGAAACTAACAATCAGTTTAGTATTTTTAAAGTGTGTATATGTAAAACTTAGTTTTGGAACACGGGTTAGCTGCTTTAGTTTAATATATGTATAGTTATCTAAAAGCAATTAATTTGAACAATGTAACGACTAATTGTATAAAATTACTGCAATATTCAAATGATATGTAATTAAGAGATTTTTCTAGCAAATATAAAATTAAACTCAATTCAATAGGTGATACTAGTGAACTTAACGCTTTATTTGAAAGTGGGCCCTTTACAGCGTTACGGAATTTTCATTCATTGGTTTATTACCATCAGGCCCTGATTTAGAAACAAATCGTGAGGGGGGGGGGGGGCAACAGACTGGATTTCCAATGCAGCAAAATATTTTCCTCTTCGTTTCAAATATCTTTAGAAAATTTATTGAAAAATGAATGAAATATAAATAAATTTAATACTTTTAGTGTCTGTGTTACACTTACTATCATTCCAAAAGGGCGGGCATGTCTCCCTTGCTTTCTCCATTGATATGACCATGATTACAATAATGTACTAACATATACCATATTTTAATATTACTCTTCCCAAACCAAGACATCAATCATCAAGTTCATCTAAACATATAGGTTAACACACAAAAGAAAATTAAAAATTAAATAAAAATTAAAAGAAAATTATTTCGCCAACATCGACACTGAGCATTTCATAATGAAAACAAAGTACATGCAACGAAATAAACCAAATTGTAGAAGAAACTGTAGAGATAGAAGTGAAATATCGAGAAACGATTTCACGGCATCATTACTAAGTTATAAATAAAATAAATAATCTTTGAAACAGTTGCTTGCCACAGAGGTCTGACAGGAGCCTGTCAATTTAATACGCCACAGTAGAAGGTCTCTCATAATTGGGGGTGAGGGTCCTGACGGACGCCCCACCCCCTGAAGAGAGTGAGGATGGCGAGAACTCAGCAGAAAAACAACACAAATATCCATGCCTTAACCGGAGCTCGAACCCAGGTCCCTTGATCAGTAGCCAAGCGTGCTAACTACTCGACCTCAGGTCTATAAGATAAAGTGTACAATTACAATACCTATACACAATTCACTCACGTATATTGGTTAGGCAGAGAAATGTGCTATTTATTTGATTGTAGAAATTGAGCATTTACGTCATGGTGTACTCGACAATCATTATCAGGGCGGCGCAAAGTTCCAACGGGAACTTATTCGATTTTAAAACAGTTAGTAGCCTTTTCTTGAAGACATTTTCAGCTGAATAAAGTCTGCAAGGGAAGAAGGTTTCAGTATTCTTGTACTGTAAAAAAAGTCACTGTGAAGCTGATATTTTTAGTGCGCTACCAGGAGAGCTTGCATGCACCTTCGTTTTAGCGACAAGAGGCGAATAGCTTAAAACTATTTCCACACGTGCCGTGCCGGTCATCACATTGAAAAGAACAATAGATGGGAAGCTGAGGTGTCGAGATTAGGCTTATTTAGCGGGTAGGAGGGTTGCGGCTGTTTGACCCATGGTGGTGAGTGGTGGGAGTTGGAACTCACGTAGCAACATGCGCGAGGCAGCAAGAGGATTGAGTATGTTAAAATTATAGCATATGTATCTGAAGGCGAAGATTTCGAGGGTTTCTAAGGACCTGGACTCTAGGAAAGTGACTTGAGTTTTGGTATGGGGGAAGAAACTATGAATGTAGAGTCGAATTGAGGAACCACCAGGCCTTCAAGGACAACTTTGGCAAGGACAGTGCTTGGAGTTTTGCTTTTGATATTCCATTTCTGCTCGGCAATCTTCTGCTTTTCAGTGATTGTAGTGCAGCCGATGTAGAAAGAGGAGGAATCAGTGGGCTAAGTGAAGATTAGGGGAACACCAATACATCCTCTTTATGCAAATGGATGTTAGTTATTTCTCTATAAGTGAGGGTTTGCAGTCCTTTCCTTAACCCCCACTTCCCCAACAGATGCCCCTCTTTGTATATCGGCTGCGCTACATGCACCGTAAAGCACAAGATTCCCGAGCATAAAAGGAAAATTAGAAACAAAACTTTATGCACCGCACTTGCAAAAATTGTCATTGAAGGTCAGATAATCCCTCAGTTCGACTCTGATTTCATCGTTTTCTCCCCCCATTCCAAACACCAAAGTTTTGGAGTTTCTTCCGAGAAACCCTCAAAATCTTCGCCTTCAGAGATAATACCGCAACTTTAACACACCCTTTTATCCTGCTACCTGGTGCATCTTGCTACGTGAGTTTCAACCTCCACTACCATGGGAAAACTGGTCGCACCCCTTCCCCGAACTATATAAACCTAATCTCGGCATCTCAACTCTCCAGCTATTGTTCCTTTCAACATAGTGACCGACACAGAAAGTGGGAAAATGGTTTTCTGCTCTTCGTCTCTTGTTGCTAACACGAAAATGTATTCAATGGCTCCTGGTAATTAATACACTGAAAATCTCAGTTACACAGTCACTTTTGCTCCTGTACAAAAATCCTCAAGCTTACTTTCACTGCAGGACTTTAATCAGCTGAAAATGTTTATACGAACAATGCTATTTAGAGTTTAAACTTCGAATCGCTTCTCTTTGAAATTTTGCGCCGTGCTTATGGTTACCACTAAGTACAGACGGTCTGTAAATGGTAGCTAGGTAGTCACTGGAAGCAGAGCTATCCACCAATCCCCTGTGATGATGCATAGAACCGGCCAGGCCTAGCACCTAATGTCCGACCCCGCCTTCTCGTGGTGCAGACCGTTAGTACCTTTCAAAAGAGATACTCTCTTGTGGAAGTGAACAGAAGGGGAGGGCTGCCAGATTAGTGTGGCCTACTGATCTGGACAACTATGGCTACTTTTCTTTTTTTTCTACCCTACTGAGGAGTGATCAACCATACAGGGTCCTGGTGCCGACCATATAAACCCACTGGACTGGACAGATATATGGCTCTGAGCTTGATTATGGATCCTGATTCTGCTGCACTGGTGGGCTTCTGTGGAGGGAAAATCTTCCGCTGTGTTTTCTGTTTGTTTGTGGGTTGACAGCCCCAAGTGAATAGATTCACAGGATATGTTTATCAGCTGGTGGATAATCCTGAGCAGAGGTCATCGCAGGCACCTGAACTCTTTGCTTCTATTGGCATCGTCAAATTCTACATTGGAGGAAGTCTTCCAGTGTAGATGGCTTCAGCCTTTAGTGGTGGGGGAACGGGTCTTTGCCACATGTCTGCGATTAGGGGGCTGTTTGATATTGTCGGCATTCCCTCTCTCAATAAACATAGTTTCTTTAAACATCCTACTAACCATTTTCTCTCCATAGGTAGTTGGAATGTGAGGACTCTGCACAGAGCTTTTTCTCTTGATGTCCTCACACAAGAATTCCACCATTATAATTTAGATATTCTCGGCTTGCAAGAGACCAGATGGACAGATAAAGGTCAGATTCTTAAAAATAATCTTAAATTTCTCTTTTCAGGGAGGGACGACAACAAGCATCACCAAGGCGTGGGTCTGCTTCTCAGCAGCCACGCTAGCTATTGTTCCTTTCAACATAGTGACCGACACAGAAAGTGGGAAAATGGTTTTCTGCTCTTCGTCTCGTTGCTAACACGAAAATGTATTCAATGGCTCCTGGTAATTAATACACTGAAAATCTCAGTTACACAGTCACTTTTGCTCCTGTACAAAAATCCTCAAGCTTACTTTCACTGCAGGACTTTAATCAGCTGAAAATGTTTATACGAACAATGCTATTTAGAGTTTAAACTTCGAATCGCTTCTCTTTGAAATTTTGCGCCGTGCTTATGGTTACCACTAAGTACAGACGGTCTGTAAATGGTAGCTAGGTAGTCACTGGAAGCAGAGCTATCCACCAATCCCCTGTGATGATGCATAGAACCGGCCAGGCCTAGCACCTAATGTCCGACCCCGCCTTCTCGTGGTGCAGACCGTTAGTACCTTTCAAAAGAGATACTCTCTTGTGGAAGTGAACAGAAGGGGAGGGCTGCCAGATTAGTGTGGCCTACTGATCTGGACAACTATGGCTACTTTTCTTTTTTTTCTACCCTACTGAGGAGTGATCAACCATACAGGGTCCTGGTGCCGACCATATAAACCCACTGGACTGGACAGATATATGGCTCTGAGCTTGATTATGGATCCTGATTCTGCTGCACTGGTGGGCTTCTGTGGAGGGAAAATCTTCCGCTGTGTTTTCTGTTTGTTTGTGGGTTGACAGCCCCAAGTGAATAGATTCACAGGATATGTTTATCAGCTGGTGGATAATCCTGAGCAGAGGTCATCGCAGGCACCTGAACTCTTTGCTTCTATTGGCATCGTCAAATTCTACATTGGAGGAAGTCTTCCAGTGTAGATGGCTTCAGCCTTTAGTGGTGGGGGAACGGGTCTTTGCCACATGTCTGCGATTAGGGGGCTGTTTGATATTGTCGGCATTCCCTCTCTCAATAAACATAGTTTCTTTAAACATCCTACTAACCATTTTCTCTCCATAGGTAGTTGGAATGTGAGGACTCTGCACAGAGCTTTTTCTCTTGATGTCCTCACACAAGAATTCCACCATTATAATTTAGATATTCTCGGCTTGCAAGAGATGGACAGATAAAGGTCAGATTCTTAAAAATAATCTTAAATTTCTCTTTTCAGGGAGGGACGACAACAAGCATCACCAAGGCGTGGGTCTGCTTCTCAGCAGCCACGCTAGCGATGCTCTTCTAGGATATGAATGCATTAATGAAAGGTTTCTTACAGCAAAATTTCAGACAAGCGTTAAAGACCTGAATGTTATCTGCTGTTATGCCCCCACTGAGGATGCCGATGAAGATGAGAAGGATAGGTTTTATGAACAACTTCAGGATATTTTGAATTCTGTCAAGAAAGGAGATATTGCCCTTGTTCTTGGTGACTTCAATGCCAAAGTTGATACTGTCTCTGACCTTTGGGGAGGGGTGATTGGCCCTTTTGGTATTGGTAGCTGCAATGGCAATGGGCAACGTCTCCTACAGGTAAGTAAACTCAATGGTTTCAGAATAACTAACACATATTACAAACACCGCGACATACATAAGTACACATGGGTTTCACCTGATGGGCTGCATAGGAATATGATTGATTATATATTAATTAACAGCAAATGGGCTAGTTATGTTAGAAATACTAGGGCATATAGGGGAGCTGAAATTGGATCTGACCATTACCTAGTTAAAAGTGTCTTGCAACTTAAACTTAAAAAGTGTTGTGCTAGGGTTAAAAAATTTGCTTTTAATACTGAAGCTCTGAAAGACCCAGTTATAGCCAAAGCTTACCATGATAGGTTACTTAGTCATTATGACAGTCATGGTATGCTTCCCACTGAAGTTGAGGAAGAATGGGATCATTTTAAACAGGTTTTTTGGACACTAACAGTACTCTTTTAGGAAAAAAGGAGCAGAAGAGACAGAATTATCTGAGTGATAAGACACTTGAGCTTATTTCGGAAAGAAAGAACTGCAGGAATGTCCCTACTAGTCCTAATAGAAAGCATTACAGAGAACTTAATAAACGTGTAAAACATCAGTTAGCTGCTGATAAGAATCTTTGGCTTGATGGTTTGGCTGACAAAGCCGAGGAAGCAGTTAGGCAGCACAACAGCAGAGAGCTGTACCAGATAGTTAATGTTTTGAGTGGGAGAAAACGGACAGGTACACAGGGATTGAAGGATAAACAAGGTAAGGTTATAGAAGGTGAGGATTCTGTCATGGCTAGGTGGGCTGAGCATTTCAGTGATGTACTAAACAATGCGGTTAGTTCTATTCCCATTGTTTGCAATGATGATAGATGCATTGGTGGCTTTAATGTTGCCCCTATAACACAATCCGAAGTTATTTTGGCTGTTTCTAAACTTAAACTTCATAAATCCCCAGAGGTAGATGAAATTACTACAGAAATGCTTAGAGCTGGAAATGTTTCGGTTACCACTTGGATGACTAAAATTCTGAATATCTTTTATGATAAAGGCATGGTTCCTAAGGATTTTACCAGAGCTATTGTTATCCCTATTTTCAAAAAAGGTGATCGCAGTTCTTGTGATAACTATAGGGGTATTAGCCTACTCTCTGTTCCAGGTAAAGTTCTTTCCATGATTGTGCTTAATAGAATTAAGAATCTGGTTGACAGTCAATTGCGTGATGAGCAATGTGGATTCAGAAGTGGTAGGGGATGAGTGGATCAGATATTTTCACTTAGGCAGATTCTTGAGAAATGTTTAGAGTTTCAGACACGTTTGGTTGCTAGTTTTGTTGATTTCAAAAAGGATTTCGACTCTGTTGATCGTCATAATTTGTGGTTGATTGTGAGATCATATGGGATACCTGATAAGTTAGTTAACATAATGAAAGCTCTCTATAATAACATTGAGTCGTGTGTGAGAGTTGGTAAGGCTTGTAGCAATTGGTTTAGCATTACCTCTGGTGCTCGACAAGGGTGCATTTTGTCTCCTTTCTCTTTAGCTTGGTTATTCATTATGTTATGCGAAATTCACTTCAAGGGAAAGATTTTGGCCTTAAATGGGCTGGATATATGAAAATTTCTGATTTAGATTATGCTGATGATTTAGCACTTTTGGCAAATGATGTTGATGAGATGAACTCTTTCATTCGAGCTGTTGATGAAAGTGGTAGCAGAGCAGGTTTGGTTATAAACAGAGAGAAAACTAAAGTGATGAAAATTGGTCAGGCAGGCTGTGATTCAGTTAATCTGAATGGTTGCAGTCTTGAGCAGGTGTCACAGTTTAATTATCTTGGGAGCTATGTAGCAGATAATGGTGATGTGTGACAGGAGATTAACAGACGAATAGGGATTGCGGCCGGGACTTTAAAGAATCAATGGAGAGTGCCGAGAAATAGGCGTATACACGTAAAGAGTAAAATTAGACTGTATAATAGTTTGGTTCTTTCTAGGGTTAGTTATAGTAGTGAAAATGGTAGTGTAAACAAGATAACAGGAAACTAGATGCTTTTGATTCCAAATGCTTACGCAGTATCTTGGGCATTAGGTGGTTCAACTTTGTAACTAATGATGAGGTTAGGCAAAGGAGTTTGCAACCTCCTTTAAGCAGCATATTGTGCAGAGAGAGACTCCGTTGGTTTGGCCATGTAGCCCGTATTATAGATTGGCGAATAGGGTTATGAACAGTGTGCCTAAAGGCCTCAGAAAGAAGGGGAGACCTAGGATGCGGTGGGCAGACAATGTCAAACAGGACCTTGTTAAAATTGGTGTGCAATTGCCAGATGCAGTAGATGTAGCGCAGGATAGACTTGCTTGGAGAACTAAATTGCACGGTCTGGTTGGACCTCCGTAGCCCACGGCTGCTTGAGGATGATGATGATGATGATGATGAAGTACAGACGAAAGTGCTCAGCTTTTACAAACATGTAAATAGCAGATTTCAGTGCCTAATCCACATACATAAGGGGATAAACCTAATCGGCAAAGATTCGCCATTCTTTCTTATATGTTCTAAAAACAAATTAACTTTGATTCGACTCTGTAATCAGGCGTCAGCATTTGGAACAGTCAGTAACACAGTTGAGTAAGGAACCTCTAAAATTAAGATAGTGTGTAAAAATATTCGAATATCAGTCTGATTGTAGTGAGGAGTGTAAATGTATGTTATTTGGGAAGGATTTGCTGGATCATCTATGAAAAATGTTATTTCAATATTTTATTCATTTCACGTACTGTATTTTTAATTTGCCGTGTGAGATGAGACAACCATCTAAAATGGGAGTAGAAAACTAGAGTTGACCCAAGGAACAGGTGCGCTCGATGTGAAGTTACTAAATGGTCGACAGGAAACCTTTTATTTTAACTGATTTGTTTGTTTATGTAAACTGTATTTCTGTGTACTGCTTGCCTGCACTTTTGGAGATACAATTAAAAGTCATGCAGAAACCAAACCTATAGCAATCGGGGATTGGTGGCGCAAAAGATGGAAACAAACAAATGATTTAGATACCCCCACCTGGGAACCAAACCTACTCTGAACCTGTATTAGCGGATTTTGTAAACTTCATGAACCTAAAGCAAACGATGGATGTCAATATAAAGGCAACGGCTGCTGCCACCACTTTTTTCGAACAGTCAGAGAGCATCACCTATTTGTTAAAATAGCAAACGAGTGAGATGGCGATCATCGCCTGTTTGAAACTCAGAGGTTGGCAGCTGAATTTGTAAATACTCGACAGAAACTAAGCGCGGAGTTAAGCTATGATATATTTAAGAGGGCAGTCATTGATAGGTTCGATCAGAGAAGCCAATGTTTCAACTAACTCCGTTTGTCTGAACACGAAAATGGCGATCACTCAGCTAGAAACCTTCGACATTGATCACATGCAAACTCCATGCAAAAAGCTTAAGAAGACTCACATCCCATTTCTTTAGCTGATTTTCAGCTGGACCATCTTTAGCCACGAAAGAGGAAAACTAGGGAAGTTATTGATATGAAATAAATATGATTTTGCTAGAGAAGTGAGCAAGTTAACAGGAACGACGGCAATATACCACGAGATACACCTTGCAGATTGGAAACCAATGAGACAGAGCCTATAAGGTGCATTTCGCATTGCAGGGAAAATTAGATTGACAGATACATGAATTACTCGATAATGGTATCATAAAGGAGAGCATTTCTCCCTTTCTTTCACACATTGTGTGAGTGAAGAAGAAGGATTCGACATAACGGCAAAAACCATTCATGATTCATAAATAAAAAAAATAAATACTCCCTGAAGCAGCTGCTTGCCACAGAGGTCTGACAAGAGACTGTCAGTTTATAAGCCAAAGTAGGTCTGAGGGGATGGCAGGACTTCAGCAGAAAAATGACACATACAACCATGCCTTACCCGGGGCTCGAACCCAGGTCCCTTATATCAGTAGCCAAGCGCGCTAACCACTCGGCCATGGGACGGCACCCTCCGAAAAATAAAATTATCAAGCATATGGCGCATGCCAAGTTCTTTAGTTCTGCAGAAAGGTGTCAGGATATTGGCACCATCAGCAGAAAGGGGTTATTTAAATTCAACTTCTTGCCATTTCGCTTACGTAATAGTCTCACCACGCTTCAGCACTTCTTAGATAATGTACTCATTGTCATGTGTCAGGAGCAAGTACTAGTGTATTTCAACGACATTATGGTCGCCTCCCAGACATTCGACCAATACACAGTGAGGATGCAAATGTTTTTGACTGTCTGCGAGCTTTCAAACTTGAGTTGAAGCCCTCAAAATGTTGTTTCTTAAACAATCACTGACCTATCTGGGAAACTTGATTACTGCAGGCAGACTGCAATACGACCCACGAAACATGGAGGCCATCGAGAAATTTCCCTTTCCCCGAAATGTGAAGAACGTTAAAGCCTTTCTGGGATTCATGGATCGCTATGCGGATTATTGTAGTTCTGTTCAAGAAGAACACTAAGCTCGCATGGACACACGAGACTGAGACAGATTTCTAACATCTCTAATGTAAAACCTAGCATGTCCTTTTATACCACGAATTTGGGAAGAAGGCTTCTTGTCTACCAATGCATCTGGTATAGCTATCTCTGGCGTACTGGAACAAGAAACATAGAGAGAATTTGGCAACATGTGGATATGCCCTGAAGTTACAAAATTGTTTAGGGGACAATGGGGAGTCCTTCAACAAGTCACCGAGGTGAATTTAATGAATCCTCGAAAGATATAAATTAGCCACGTTGACTGACTCACGAAGCTTTAAATTCTCATAACTCACCTGCTAGTAGAGCCAGAACGGCCAACCCTGAAGAACCTGAGAATGACTTCATGAATAGTGGCAGTCCCGTGTTCATGAGAGATCATGGATATGATCGACCCATCCTCTTACCATAGATTGTGCATTTCTACACTAGAATTCGGAGACCACAACTTTTCCCATGATGACACTTAGGATGACACTTAGCTTATGATGACACTTAGCTTAGGATCTATTGTTCCGCTTCCCCACTTCTCTTGTCTGAATGAGAAAAGTATGTCATGCCTACAGTTCTTGAAATGTGGACTCGTTGTATTTTTAAGACTCGATCGCCTCCGCCATTTTATTGTTTTTCTTCCTAACTTTTGTTTCTTTCCTAACTTTTCTGACCTAACTTTATCCTTCAACCTTTATTCCCAGCCCTTGTGCCACTGAAAAAGAAGCCTTCCAGACCACAGTTTCTCGAACTTTCGGCACAAGTTGGTGATTATCTCTGAAAAGAAAACAAATGAATCATAGAAGGCTGATGGCAGTTGTCCAGCTGCCAAAGAGAAGTCACCAAGTTCTACCCAATGAGGGTTCTGGCCAATGTTCTGGCCAATGAGAAGTCACCAAGTTCTACCCAAGTGACTCCCCCAATCCTAACTCTCTCAAGTGGTCCAACAAAGAAAAAAGGACACATCTCTTCGCTCTTCAGACATGAAACAGGAGTGCAGTCATTTCCCTCGTTCGTGAAGACCAAGGTAAGCGACCTGGGTTCTAGAGATCATCGCTGTGGATGAACACTTTTCATATTTGACTCACTGCACCAGGATCAATTGAAGAGGAAACAAACCTCACAGACGAAGTTACCCCGGATGACTGTAGAGTGAACGGCTACAATAATATTAGGACTTTTTTGCAACTCTTATGCGGAGGAGAATGATGTACAGGTGATATATATGTTTTGGTCTCCCTTTCTTAGTTCAAATGTGGTGGACTGGACTAAAAGTCCTATTTCAAAAATCATGATACTTGAGGATGGAAACATTACTTGGACAATATATAAATTAGTGCTTCCAGCCCACGACGAACAAGATTTTTGACGTCGCTGAATCTTGGTTTCGCATAAACTAGATAGCTTATACTTTTGACTAATTTTCAGGGTATATAGCCAATTAAAATGCAAAGTTTACAAATTACCGTTGTCACTCAAAGATATATAGCTTGAAATTGATTGTATACGTTTTTTCCCCCTATTTTCAGATATTTTCCCTTATATGTTGTTAGCTACCAGTAAAATAATTAGACGCAGTTCTGAAAGCATTTGAGCTCTGCTTTCATTTCACAGTTCACTTCGGGAAATCTAAATAACATCCAGTTTATGTTTCTGCCTCCTGCAGATACATCAAATATTCGAAACTCAAAGCACAACCAAATGAAATAATAATATAGTAAGAGCCATAATCTGATGTTGATATTCGTGAATTTATCAGCCAATATCTGCATTCAAAAGTACTTGGGTGATAAGCGATTATTGTCGACGCGGGTAGCTGATACTACCGCGTGTAAGAAATTGATGTTAACCCGGATGGGATCTTCAGGGACGTGAAGAAGCATAACATCATTATTAATGGCTTACATGAGTAAAAAAATTCGTAATCGAAAAGAATGATTACGAATAAATTACGAAAAAATGATTACGAAATTTGTGATTACGAATAAAATATTCGTAATCACAAATAGATTACGAATAATTAATTTTATATGAAAAAAGAGACTTTTTGCTGACAAAGCAGAATTTGTATTCAAATATTACTCCAATATTAAATATGTAAAAATTTCAGTCGTATAGATTACGAAGTTCTCGTAGAGAAATGTAGAAGGAGTTACAGGATAATGAAACAGAGTGTTCCCATAATTGCGAATAACCTTACTTAAAAAAGCAAAATTGGCTCAGAAAAATTTTCAAAATTACATTTTGCTAAATTTTTATCAAATATTTAGTATCGCTTATTTTGCAGAATACACAGTGATGTGCCAATGCCAATAGAATGGAAAGTGAGGAACGAATGGCAGCAGAATAGATGGTGATGAACAAATGCCAGCAGGATAAATAGTGATCAGCGAATGACAGCAGAATACACGGTGATGAGGGAATGCCAGAAGAATAGAGAGTTATGGACGAATGCCAGAATGATATACAGTGATGAGCGAATGCCAGAAGAATAGACAGAGATGAGTGAATGCCAGAAGAATAGACAGAGATGAGCGAATGACAGAAGAATAGACAGCGATGAGCGAATGGCAGAAGAATAGACAGCGATGAGTGAATAGCAGAAGAATAGACAGCGATGAGCGAATGCCAGAAGAATGGACAGCGAGAATGAGAATGTCAGAGGAATAAACAGTGATGAGCTAATGCCAAGAGAATAGACAGTGATGAGCGAATGCCAAGAGAATAGACAGTGATGAGCGAATGTCAGGAGAATAGACAGTGATGAGCGAATGCCAGGAGAATAGACAGTGATGATCGAATGCCAGGAGAATAGACAGTGATGATCGAATGCCAGGAGAATAGACAGTGATGAGCGAATGCCGGAAGAATAAATAGAAAAAGTGGAGGACATAGAAGAGGAATGTTTTTCCGAAATGAGATTAACCAGAGGCTATTGATAGAAGAAACAGAAAGGTATATTAGTTACTAACATCAGTTTGTTGCATTTACAACTCTTTTGTTACTAGAAGAAACATTTGATTGTCTACTAATGCTTCATTATTGAGCAGATATTGATAATGTAGCCTAACTTTTATCCTTACGAAAACATATCATGTTATTATGTATTAGAGTCTAGGATACTAGGAAAAACTATAAAGTGTGTACAAAAAACTATAGCCTAGACTACTGAGAAATATCACAGTCTGTAAGGTCAGCTCCTCTCAGTAATTATGTCTTTGTTGCACTTTATGTAAATAAGTAACTCATTTTACCTCATTTTTAGTGTATGTTATTTCCTGACATTTGGATCCCTAAATCAAACCTGGACTTTTGAAACACGAGTGTTAAACACTGAGAAATCAAATCTTTTATCTCAATATTTCAAGTATAATGGAAAGACAGGATTATATACAGAAAAACTGACACAAATGGGCGACTCAATACCACTATTTGCAGGCGACTATTGGCAGCGCCACCTTGCAGCCGGTCTAAGTTTCATTTTCCCACTAACTTTCAAACTACAATATATGAATATATATCTTTGCAGTTCACTATTATTACTTTTTTCGTATGTAGCATTAAACCAAAAGATGTAAAATATAAACTATAGAACTTATAGAAAGGTCTAAATTTAATGATTGAATTGGAAAAAAAATCTACTTGTTTAATTTTAGAATACTACATATACAGTATATATTAATATATGAAACAAAATTAATTAAGCCGATAGAGGTGCTGGCGTTGAACTTTGTGCTGCTAATGACCTGACCATATATGGAAATTGTCTATCTGGGCTACTTTATCTGTGGGGTTATGAATCAAATAATACAAATGAAAGTAAATTCTACATATTTTATGTAACATATATAGATGTTGTCTTATATCATTATTGTAGATTAGCATTTGCAAATTAGTATGCAACACTGACACCGCAAGAAACGCACCATGTATATTTTAAACATTTTTTAGAAATAATTATTCAAAGCCAAAATTTTTCTCCTTTGAACCATGCTTCTTTCCTATATCAACTATTTAATTTTAATTACGTACTGTTTCCATAACATTTATATTCATTTTATATGAATTAAAATAATTATATTATTAACTTATACTGTTCAGTGTTCAATGATATGATCTTTAAATATTCTGCGTAATATTCGATATCTGTTAAAATTGTTCAGAATATGGCAATCTAGACATTGTCACGAATACTTATATAGTTTGCAGTGACTATGACTTTTCCGTAACTGTTTTACTCTACAACGGATAGATCAAAATGTGGTGGGAAGGTTAAAAGTCCCTGAACTTTGAGATTCCTGTTTTCTCCAACAGTTTTATAATTACATCTAGTCAAATTTTATATGTAAAATCAAAGTAAGAAAAGAGGGTTGTTTTTCCCCCAGCAGCAAAATTAAAGGATTCAGTGGTAGGATAAGTTAAATTAATCACCAGCTTGATATGCAAAATAAATTTGTGGAGATTTTTAATGTAAAATAAATGATCTGGTATTTTATCTTTAATAGGAAAGTTCACATTAAAATATGATTAATAATAATTAGATGACATGAAACTAATACTACCGTAATTAAAATAATTGCTACAGTTTAGATAAATAGATAAAATTAAAATAATTGCTACAGTTTAGCGAAACCTTTAGATAAATAAGTAATTTAGGTCATTATTATTTCACATACATATTTCTTTACACTAAAATACCTACTAAATAGTCACTTTTATACATGAATAAACTTACCTACAGATTTGGATACTCGTCTTTTACTGTACACCTCTGTTCTGTAAATATATTTTCTCGCAGTAAGGGAAATGATTGAAGGGAAACTGTAAGAGAGAAAAAAATTAAATTTCTAATGTTCCTATATTACATCAAAATATTTGATAGTCACGCAACAATGCTCCATTGATAACAACTACGGTGTTAAAATTTTGAAAAGCGTCATACGCTATTGTTATTTTGAGTGCAAATGTAAAATTAATTTAATATTCATAAAAAAAATTTAACGTTGAATGTAAAAATGTTTCAGTCATTGCGCTTAAGCGTTAATACGAAATCACCATTTGAAGGCAGATAAGGTCCACTTCCAGTAGATTGGAGAAAGCATTAGAAAGAGATGTGAAAGTTTCAGCTGTAACAAAAAAACATAAATTCACAGCTGAATATTCATTTAATAAACATACGCTGGAGGGCAAAAGATTTATTTTCCCTTATAACCTTTGTTACGAAATTAACTACAGCATTTTTGTATTTCAATAATCATATTAGGTTTTTTATGATCTTGGGAGGAAAAGATTAAATACCACACACTTATTCTTTATATTTTATTAAGTGGTGAATGTTACATAAACTGAGTATATATCATACAAATAAATATCAACATAATATATTTCACAGGAGAATTTCCCTGATATTCTTCGTTTTTTAAGCCACTCTGCAGGTACTGTTACCAGATTATTTTTAACATTATTAGGACAGATGAACATGCTAGAATGAACTTGTGATTTGATGTATCATTTTGATGCTCTCATGTGCTACAGCGTGAGAATTACGTAACGAACCTCTTCGAAAGAAACAACTTAAAAAATAAAAAATAAGTTGTTGCTATTAAGAGGAATTAGAATGTGAAGAAAATGTACTTTGATTTAGTCTATGCAGTATAGTATAAAGAAGAAATGTTTTAAATTGCGAGCGCTCAAATAAGTTTATTAGTGTGATCGTGTTAGTAAACTAGTAAAGAGAAAGAAGAATTCATCGTTTGAAGCATAGTGATCAACGTCTGAAAAGAATTGGTTCTGAGAAACAAATATACATAGCTGCAGTTTTGGAGTACTTGATGACTAAAACCTTAGAAAGAAGTCATTTGATGTTATTTAGTTGTTTAGGAATTAGTAAGGTTATTCTCGATAGCTTGTAGGTTTCTTCACAATACGATTCTGACTATTATTAAATGATGTAAAAAGCCATATTTTATGCACTGAGTGTAGATAATAAAAAATTATGGAGGAAATATTTCTTTGTATGAATAGTAATAAGGTGCTAAGTTCTTCTGAAGATTTATTTTCATACTAATATAGCTTTGTGTTATTTGAAATTAGTTTATATAAATGTTTTCATTCATACTTTTGTAATAAATTACATTATTTAAGAATTATTGTTACTTATTATTATATTTGAACTCATGCTCAGTTTCAATCCTGCCAGGATCGGGATTATTTATTGAATGCCTTTTATTAGAAGTATGGATGAGTTAGTAAAACTGATAACTGACATAAACAGTAAAATTGCTGACATGAGTGCTGAGATAGTCTTTCAAAATGATAACTTGAGAGCTGAAATAGCCAGCCAAAAAGATAACTTAAAAGCCGAAATGGGCTTTCAAGTGATTGGGTAAAGTGTAATGTAAATGAAATCACTTGTGATTTTAACACAAAACTTGATAATGTCAAGATAGATTATAAGCATCAAATTCATAGTGTAAAAACTGATTGTGAAGGCCAGTTTCAGATTTTAAGAAAGAAACATTACCTTCTTCTTGTAATAATAATAATTTTAGTGACAATAATGTTTATACACATATCGGTAGGAATAAAACTAAACCTTCCACATATGATGATCAATCATCTTGGATAGCATTTAAAACACAATTTGAAGTCATCGCTAGAGCTAATGAGTGGAATGAATTTCAGAAGGACAAATTTCTTAGCTTCTTTTAGAAATTCTGCTGCGGGAGATTTACAGTCTGTTCCAAAAGAAAAACACCTTGATTATACAAGTTTGGTATCTGCAGTAGAACTCAGATTTAGTGATAGTTATTTAAAGCAGTACTATATTACTCAGTTCAAACATCCAATGAAGAAGAGTGGTGAAACTTTGCAAGAAGTTGCCAGTGATATTGAGTACCTATGATTGGCTTATATTAACTGCCCACCAGATATTCACGATAACTTATCTTAATTAGAATATATTGATGCTATTGCTGACCCTGAGACTCAATAATTCCTGAGGATGTTGGAAGGTGAATCCTCAAAGTCAACAGTGGTACATGCCATGAAATACGAGTGCTCAAGGCTCTTCCCCCGAACAAACACCCAGTGAGATTTGTGAATGCAGAAGAAACTGTGGAAACGAATAGTGAAATGCGAGAACTAACCACAGACATACTATCCGTTTTGAAAGAGATAAAAGGTGACTCTCCAAGGACTTCTACAAACGTACAGTATTGGAATTGTGGCAAGACTGGATATATTTGAGCCAACTGCAAAAAGTGGAGGGTGCAAAGTTCAAGCACGTCCAACAGGCAACAAAACCAGCGTAAGTAACGTGAAGAACAAAGACTGGCTGTTTGATTGGTTGGCCCAGTGAGAAGTCGTCCACGTTTCAGCAGTACATGGTGGAGACAACGCATTGGTAGCTGATGGAACCACGAATTCTTCTTGTCGCATTATAGTAGACAGTAGTGCAAATGTAACTTTACTCAGAACAAATGTAATTAGGAAGATAATAACTCAGCCAAACTGGAATGCTCTCTTTACTAAAACTCTTTATGTGGTTCATAAAATTAAAAACTTTGAAGCAGATGTAAGAGTCTATAAAAAAAGATTGCTTATCATTATGGAGTATTAATTAGAACAAAAATAAAATCCTTAATTTCTAGAGATGAAAATCCTACAAATAAGAATAACGCTTACTTAGGTACATATGTCGATGATAAAAAACTTTCCCAAAAACTAGGATTAATAGATTGGAATGTTATTGGAACTGAAGTTACTAATCCGAAAGACTTGTTAAAATTGATATTAGGTAAAATTAACAAAATTAGGAATCAGTGTTTCAAAGCATCTAAAGTTAAAAATTTCAAAAGGAAACCGAAACAATGGATAACTGAAGGGATAATTAAGGCTATTGAAGAAAGAGATCTGTTGTGGGTTAAATATAAGAATAATATGCAAAGTACGATATTATATGATGAATATAAAAAAGTAAGGAACACTGTAAATAGTTTGATAAGGAAACAAAAATGTTTTTATTACAGAAATAAAATCGATTTAAATAAAGATAACAATAAGAAAATTTGGGAGCTGGTCAAAGATATTATTAATGATAAAAAGAAATTATCTGTTGACATGCCAATAAAACGCTATTTTGGTAAAAATAAAGCGATGGAGTTGATAGTGGATAATTTTAACAATTACTTTGCAAGTGTTACAGAAAATTTAATCCTGAAACATTCAAAAAATATAAATATAGCTGTCAACGAGATTATTACACCTTCTAATTCACATTCTATTTTTATACCTGAAGCAAATAGAGATGAGGTAGTACAGTCATTAGCAATTTAAAAATTAGTAATGCAGTGGGCTATGATATGGTGAAAACTTCATTTATAAAAAGCAATGCAGATGTTTTTTCTGAGATCCTGCAACGCTTGATTAATTTGAGTTTGAACACTGGCATTTTTCCTAACACACTCAAAACTGCAATTGTGCGTCCTATATTTAAAAAGGGATCACGAAATATATATAGTAATTATAGACCGATCATGATCTTATCAGTTATTGAAAAAGTTTTAGAAAAATATGTATACAAATATGTTAATAATTTTTTAGAATAATGTAAAATAATTACAGATAGGCAGTACGGGTTTAGGAAGAACAGAGGAACTATTGATTTATTAGAGCATTTCTCGCAATACATTAATACAGCACTCAAATCTGGAAAAAAGGTTTGTGCTATATTTATGGATTTGAATAAAGCATTTGACACGGTTAACCATGACATATTGTTAAAAAAGTTATCATTGGTGGAGTTCGAGGTTCACTGAATAAATGGTTCAAAAATTACTTGTCTAATAGGATCACTAGGATTGAAAATTGTGAGAGTAGAAATCAAATTTTAAATTCAGGTGTACCACAGGGCTCAGTTTTGGGGCCACTTTTATTTGCAATTTATATAAATGATTTAGCAGAAATAAATTTTCAGGGTAATTTGATTATGTTTGCTGACGATACCGTTCTGCTGAACGCAGGTAGAAGAAGTAGTTAGATGTGCACAGAACGACTATAATGTAGCAAATTCTTGGTTTCAGAAAAACAAACTCTTCTTAAATGAAGAAAAAACCAAATATATGATCATTCAGAGTAGGCACAAGTTAAATAACTTATGCATTAAAACACATAATTATAACTGTCAATATAAATTAATAATCAACCAAAACGCATGTTCCTGCCCAATTGTGGAAGAGGTTAATAAAATTCAATATTTGGGGATTTATATTGACCACGTTTTTAAATGGAAATCGCACATAATATATACTTGTGATAAACTAAGGTATGCATCTTACAAAGTGTTGAAGTTGAATACACTTATTCCACTGGATGTCATAAGAATGATATATAAAACTCTCTGTGAATCAATCATTAGGTATGGTATCAGTATATATGGATGCACATATAAATCTGTTTTAAATAAAATTAAACGAATGCAAAAAAGTACTCTAAATAATATTGTTAAATTCAATAAACATGTAATTAATGGAGATCACATTGGCAATATTTTTCATTTTCTGAGCATTTTACCAGTTAACTTGTTATATATTTATGTAACTATCTTCAGAAATTACTTTAAAAATGAACACAAGGAGAAAATTTTGCATTTGATCAATACAAGACGAAAGTGTGAAAATTATTTTTTTCAACCAATTTTTCACAATAATTATGGAAAAGCGCGGATATTTTATCAAATACCCAAAATTTTTAATTCTCTACCGAGAGATCTGTTATGCCTGAGCACTTATTCAAAAATTAAAACTAAAGTTTCGAAATGGTTATTAGATGTAAATAATTGAAAAGTAAGGTTCCAAAAGTCATATCCTGTATCTGGTATCCTTTAAGCAAGTGCAATTTTAATGAGAAATGATGACTTTTACCATAGGTGATAGTTTTGTGCAATATGTGCTGTAATCCGAAATTTTATAGGTTTATTTTATAAATGTGTTTAATTTTTCATGTCTGTGTTTTAATACGTGTTTTTTGTTGTTGTTATTGTTTTAGTTTCTTTTTTTAATTATGTGTTTATTTTCCATTATCTCATATTCTTTAATAAACCTTTTGTGTGATTGAAAGGAATCCTGCTTACAAGCCATAAGGCTTAGCGGGGTAATCTATGTATATAACCATACTAAGGTTTAATAAAGATATTATTATTATTATAAAAAAATTAAAAAAAACTATCCTCGCTAAACCGTCATTGCCTCTCCAAACTACCAAAGCGTTCTGCTCAGTGTCCAAGACTGTTGCGTCCTCCTTACTCTCTTGACACACAAAGGGTCGCTATCAAAAGAGTTTGATTGGTCCCCAAAATTCTGTCTGTTAGGGGAGGAAGTGGCAAGGGACGAAAATAGACAGTTCTGGATGCCATATTCTTGTCCCGAAACTACGTGCTGTCCGTTCGTGGGAACCATTCAGCAGTCTTTAGGGGGATTCTCCTGGGCGTCTGGTGTTGCAGAGGACGCCTCGTTTTTACACGTTTCTCGGATCATAACGGGCAGGAAGGCAGGTAAATGGATATGCCCTACTATGCGGTACTTCAAACGAATTATCCGACGAGATAATCTTCCACATGGCGCCAGAATGTCAGACATGGAAGCTGAAGGCAACGTCGAAACAGTTCTAGATGAATATGAAAATTCACGGAGAACATCCCTATACCACCACGGGGGGAGAGGCAAGAGAGAATTCATAGAGAGAGCACTATCGCTATGTGTTCATTGTGCAAAAATTCTCTTCAGGCTAGCTGCTGAAAGTGTAGCTTGTTTGAGAGTTCCAAAGATTTTGTGAATTGCACAGTCCTTTATGTAAAATGTCCTTACTTTGAAGATCAGTTCGAAGAGAAGTGAAAAAGTCTGATACAAAAAGTTTCATATTTGTCCCTGAAAAGAAATCACTGAAGTTCTCTCCAGGAACCATATTTAAATGCTCTTAGGACATTAATTAATGGTATTACATAACATTCTATTAACGTTCTTATTAAACAAACATTCAACCTACTACATTGTTATATTAGTATCTATATTAATTTTTAGCGATGAGTATTTTTACGCGTTTTCCGATGGCAAAAATCAGATTTTGTATTTATGATCCCTTGTTACTACTACCTTTAACAGTCACTCTGTACAGTCGCTCAAAAAAGTATCCGAACGCTATGGTTCATTACAGAATTCAGAAAAAATATCTGGCAACGATTTTTTTAGAAATTAGTGATCTGGCAACCTTCATGTCACGTGACACGAAGGTTGCCAGATCACTGATTTCTAAAAAAATCGTTGCCAGATAATTTTTCTGACTTCTGCAATCAACCATAGTGTTCGGATACTTTTTTGAGCGACTGTACGTTGACACTCGTAGAAAAGTGAAGATTCCTACACAAAATACGTTACGTAAAATGAAGGGGCGGTCCCGCTATGCACTGCGTGTGGGGTGAAATGTTAAAACCTTCTGATAAGTATAGAAATTAAAAACGACCTGTTGGAAAGTATCAGGTCGTTCTCTTTTGTTGTTAATTTTTAACGATTTTTAGCGACTCTTTTAGTGTAGTATTACACTAAAAGATACTTTAATTTATAGTACATGTTTTCACTCTTCCTTTAAACACTTTTATCTAGCTAAAAGGATACGATAAAATAATGGTGTTTTTAAATTTATTCGTTGAAATATTATCCACTGAGTGCTTTTGAAATCAAAATTTTGAATTTTGAATTGTGCTACACTGACTGCTTTTGAAATAAAATACAGATTTCTACCTTTTCTAAACCATGTGTCTTAACCTTTATATACGAGATAACTCAAATTAAACTGATCATACTCAAGTAAATTTGTAGGTATAACTCAGTGGATATAAGTAATATTTGAAATTTCAATGTTTCAGATCGTTGCTGAAGCAATAAATAAAACAGTAGTCATCATGATATATAAATGGAAGTAGTGTAATTTGTGCAACTATCTCAGCTGCTATATCTAGAAATTGTTTTGTCGACCGCCATCTTCAATTATATTTAAAGCAACTTCCAATGACAGACTCGGTAGTATAAAAAAAACATCAATAGAAGAGATCTCGATCGGCGGAATAGTAGCTCAGCGGCAAGACCACCTGACATGCCACAAGGAGTCGTAGGTTTGTATCACATCCGGATCAAGTCGATTTTTCCTCTATGCCCTGAATCGTTCAGCCTACAGGTACTTTACCTGTGTTTGATTTTTATTTAAGAAATTGGTTTCATGTAGAAAAAGAAAATATATATATGAAATTTAAACACATTTATTCTACTGTTTAAAATGTTTCCCCATAATATATATATTTTTGTGCATTGTAAATAGAAAGAATGGTTTAGGGGGACTTTTAGGTTTGATGTTTGATATGGTTTCTTCATTAGCCTGTTCCTAGGTATCAGAAAAATGATCACTTGTCGACGTCACATTTAATTGAGTTCTTAAGATCAGACTGAAACTGAAACATGACCTATATTTGACATTGAAGAAATCCTCAGATATTATACGTTGCATTTTCACAGTTCTTTGATATATAGTACATTTCCCTTAGATACCTTAAGACAGGGGTCTCAGACATGTGGCCTTTGAACACATTTTGAGTATTCCACAACCAATATGTTTCATCATAATCATGGTAACAAACTGTGGCTTACTAACTTGGATCGACTGAGATGATCGCATCCACGTGAGTACGCAGAATGTGTTCACCTTTAGCCCAAGATGGAATCACTATGAATAGAATTTAAGTTTATATTTTGGTGTTAAAAGTATGTAACATTTAAAAAATACTAACTATATTTTTCTTGTTATTAAAATGAAATACCGTATAATGAAATGTTAGTGATTCAGCCTCCTATATGATTTAATTTTCAGACTCCTGACTTAGGGTTACAGGCACGGTCCTAACGAGATAGGTCTGATTTAGCCAATTGGAAGAGAAAAACGTTACGACTTGCTCAGCAGCTTATTCCCATTATGTAAAGAATCTTAGTTCTCTTACAGATAAACGTAGAAAACATCGGTGTCTAAAAATGAGTAATAAATACGGAAACTGAAGGAGATTGGTAGCATATATCATTATACACAGAATGGACAAATTATTATATACACTACGATAAAAATATGCAAAGCAGAAGTATCGTGTCCAGTCACGTGGGATGCTGAACTGGCAAAGCCTTTAAATAAAGCAGATCTATACGAATTGTAAACCAATCACGGAGAATTAATCATGGGTAAAGGCAGCGATACAAGTAAGTTTTACCGTGACCAGATAGTAAGTTTGAAGAAGGACGGTTCTTCAATCACTGCAACTGCTGAACTGTTGTGATTTCCACGTCAGACCATCGCACGTGTATACCAAGACTAAGTGATATACAGAAAACTTCAAACCAGCTGGAGAAATGTGGACGTAAACGTGCATTTCACTGACGAGGTGAGCACAGACTGTTTTGCATCGTTACAAGGAATCGCATGGCTACCGTGAAGTAGGATACCGGAATTCAATGACGGTGTGTCCACAAACTTATGCACAAAGACCATGCATTTTACCATAAAAAATACGTTATGGCAGTCGACGTCCACATCCTGTCTCCTTTTTGGCTGCAAGGCACTGAAAGATTAGACTGCAGTTTGCAAAGGCCTTTCGTAACTGGATTGTTGATCTACATGATTTGTGGTTGAGATTTTGGCTACATCTTTTGCATGTGATCTTTCCTGAATATCTTCTTGCCAGATGGCCAAATTTATGGCATTTAAGGCAGATTGATGGGATTAGGAACTATCTCCTCACCTTTTATTTTGTTACTCAGATCGTGTTGCAGTGTTCTAAAGTTTCCATCGCTTCACTTCGTAGGACCTTGTACAACTTCTTCGTTAACACTTACCTTTCGTAGGACCTTGGAAAACGAAAAAAAGATTTGGCAATACATTCATAGTACCTTATTAAACCTAACCGTGCAATGTGCTCAATATAAAAAAGTGAAATATGCATTTATTATAACTTTAAATGTATTATGGTGCATGGTGTCAGGTTTCATGAATATCGACTATATCGCAAAACTTAGGAGATTTAAAATCTCACAATTCTTTTGAGATCAAATTGGGGTCAAATATCAATTTAACTGTGATACTGATGTGCTTCAATAATGAAACAAAAATGTTTTCTATTGAACTGAAGTTATATATGTTTGATATACGTTGCATTACCACCGATTAAAATATTTTTTTTGTTCCGGCAATTACTCCTTTTATGCACTGGGTCTATCATTGCATCATTACGCTTCTACTCATCCATGACTTATTGTTTTCTCTCCAATTAACAATAAAAGTTTTAGGTCATTGCCCTTAAAGCACATTAGTTTCAGTGATTTACCCATAAAAAAGGAATTTCACGAAAGCCCACCATCAAAAATATGAGTAATTATATAAAGAGGAAAATCGTGCTTTTTTTTATAATAAGATATTTTGTTTATTTCATTAATTTACGTGAATTTAATTATGACACAATGAGGAAATATTATCTTCGTTATAAACAAATATAAAGGAAATAAAAAAATAAAATGTTTTGAGTTTTTTCCAGAACCTCAAATAAAAAAGCAATTTAAGAACATTTTATTAATCAGAACACTAAAAGTAACAAAGATCTTTTAGTATGAAACAGGTATTAACGGATACCACCTTTTCGTGAACACTTTCATTGGTCCACCTGCCAGAAACATTGAAATAACATATTAAATAACCACTCCAAAACGGATACTGCAAAACAGCTCCTTTCGTATTTTTGATCCCTCTCTGATGGAAACTTCGACAATCTTAGGTAAAAACTTTGGTTTTAATGAAAATATTATATTCTGTAAGTGAGCTGTGTACTCATTCAACAGACTGATAATCATTCGATGTACAAAGTATAATGATTTATCTAACTAAAGTATTTTCTAACCTGGCACTACCACTCATATCCTATAAAGTTCAGTTGTGTTTTTTACATATGAGTGTGCGGTTATCATCGATTTCATGGATGTGTAGGGAATTTATTGGTAGTTCAGAAGAATTTTACAGATCAGACCTTGAACGACTCAATATATCTCGAAAGTTGCTAATTTTAAAAGATAAAGTAGAAGTTTTAGAGAAAGTCGGGAAAGCAAAAGGTGGATTTCGTAGCTTAGCTGATCATTTCAAAATAAGCAAAACTTCAGCATTATTAATCGTTAAAAAAGAGCATCTTTTTAAACAGTAGTGGAAAAATGGGAATGGAAAATAATAAGTACAATTTCTAATGGCAAATACACTTTAATGAATAAATTGACATTTGAGTAATTTTGTCCTATGTGTAGTTAAGCAATTCCTATCTCTGAGTCTATGATTGAAACAAAGTACGTATTGAAAATGGTTGCAAAAATCTGTGTTATAATGTAATTTTAAAGCCTCATGTGAATAGTTAAATAAGTTTCGTAGGCGTTACAATAGTTCCTTAAAAAAGCCTTTCGTATAATGTCCACTGACGTAAATTTTAGAAACTGCTTTTGAATAGGAAAAAAGATTACCATCAATATATAAATCATGCTCTCCAGAAAATGTATCGAACGCAGATGAAATCGATCTGTTTTTTCCTTCACAATTCTATAAACCCAATGTGCTTTTGAGGGGAAACATGGGTGGAGTAAAGTGGGACTGGGATGTTTTACCTCTGAGAGGTACTTTTCCGTAGACATTGTGCTAAAATGGCCAGGCAACAAGAACCCAATGGTTCAGTTTATAGGGAAAAGATCTACTGAACAATTGTAAGAAGAGAGATGGAAGCCTCCCGTCAAAGCAATTTAGAGTGTTCGTTAACGTGCACAGAGTATGACTCTCCTGCACATGGGACAACTTAATGTTCACCTCTGACGAACAGAGGCTCATCCAAGCCTCTAGGTGTTCCCTTTCTGCCCAGTTTAGGGTCAAGGTTTAACAGAAAAATCTCAATGTAGGTAACAAAGGAATATCTCACATTACTGTTCAGTAGAAACATTACGGGCTTTCGCGAAATTCCTCTTTTTATGGGTAAATCACTGAAACTAATGTGCTTTAAGGGCAATGTTATAAAAAAATTTGCTAATTGGGGATCAAACAATAAGTCATGGATGACTATAGGCGTAATGATGGAACGGTTGACCCAGTTACATAAAAAAGAGTGATTGCCAGAACAAAAATAATTATTTTAATCTTTGGTAATGCAATATGTCATCCAAAGAATAAACATCATTGAAAAAGTGCTTTTGCCACCCAAAGTCACATCTACATTTCTACTTCTAGATCAAGGAATTGCAGAATATCTCAAGGTAAAATGCCGACAATTGGTTCTTAAATATCTGTTTCAAAAATGGATGATGGAAACTGTGTGACAAAATTTGAAAAAAATTATCAATGTATTGCAGATTATAACCTGGGTTTTGCATCTTGGAATTTAGTGACTTCTCTACAATTGTAACTATCTCCAAAAAGGTAGGATTTAACTGTAATTTAGGGCAATATGACGAAAGCGATACTGAAGATGAATCTGATGGCATGGAATCTGATCACAGGCTGGAAGGAGAGCTATGCGCCAATCCCCTGTGATGATGCACAGAACCGGCCAGGCCTAGCACCTAATGTCCGACCCGGCCTTCTCGTGGTGCAGATCGTTATTAACTTTCAAAAGAGATACTCTCTTGTAAAAGTGAACGGAAGGGGAGGGCTGCCAGATTAGTGTGGCCTACTGATCTGGACAACTATGGCTATTTTTCTTTTTTTTCCACCCTGCTGAGAAGTGATCAACCACACAGGGTCCTGGTGCTGACCATATAAACCCACTGGACTGGACAGATATATGGCTCTGAGCTTGATTATGGATCCTGATTTTGCTGCACTGTTGGGCTTCTGTGGAGGGAAAATCTTCCATTGTTTTTTGTTCCTGGGTTGACAGCCCCAACGGGTCTTTGCCCCATGTCTGCGATTAGGGGGCTGTTTGATATTGTCGGCATTCCCTCTCTCAATAAACATAGTTTCTTTAAACATCCCACTAACCATTTTCTCTCCATAGGTAGTTGGAATGTGAGGACTCTGCACAGAGCTTTTTCTCTTGATGTCCTCACACAAGAATTCCACAGTTATAATTTAGATATTCTCGAATTGCAAGAGAGCAGATGGACAGATAAAGGTCAGATTCTTAAAAATAATCTTAAATTTCTCTTTTCAGGGAGGGACGACAATAAGCATAACCAAGGCGTGGGTCTGCTTCTCAGCAGACAAGCTAGTGATGCTCTTCTAGAATATGAGTGAATTAATGAAAGGTTTCTTACAGCAAAATTTCAAGACAAGCGTTAAAGACTCTAATGTTATCTGCTGTTATGCCCCAACTGAGGATGCCGATAAGGATTAGAAGGATAGGTTTTATTGACAACTTCAGGATATTTTGAATTCTGTCAAGAAAGGAGATATTGCCCTTGTTCTTGGTGACTTCAATGCCAAAGTTGGTACTGACTCCGGCCTTTGGGGAGGAGTAATAGGCTCTTTTGGAATTGGTAGCTGCAATGGCAATGGGCAACGTCTCCTACAGATAAGTAAACTCAATGGATTCAGAATAACAACGCTTATTACAAACACCGCAACATACATAAGTACACATGGATTTCAGCCGATGGGCTGCATAAGAATATGATTGATTATATATTAACAGCAAATGGACTAGTTCTGTTAGGAATACCAGGTAATATAGGGGAGCTGAAATTGGATTTGATCATTACCTTGTTAGAAGTGTCTTGCAACTTAAACATAAAAAGTGTTGTGCTAAAGTTAAAAAATTTAGTTTTAATACTGAAACGCTGAAAGACCCAGTTATAGCTAAACTTACCATGATAGGTTACTTAGTCATTATGACAGTCATGATATGCTTACTACTGAAGTTGAGGAAGAATGGGATAATTTTAAACAGGCTTTTTTTGACACTAACAGTACTCTTTTAGGAAAAAAGGAGCAGAAGAGACAGAATTATCTGAGTGATAAGGCACTTGAGCTTATATCGGAAAGAAAGAACTGCAAGAATGTTGTTAATCAATACCCTACTAGTCCTAATAGAAAGCATTACAGAAAACTTAATAAACGTTTAAAAGATCAGTTAGCTGCTGATAAGAATCTTTGATTTGATGATTTGGCTGACAAAGCAGCAGAAGAGCAGAGAGCTGTACCAGATAGTTAATGTTTTGTGTGGTAGAAAACGGACAGGTATACAGGGATTGAAGGATAAACAAGGTAATATAGAAGGTGAGGATTCTGTCATGGCTAGGTGGGCTGAGCATTTCAGTGATATTCTAAACAATGTGGTTAGTTCTATTTCCATTGTTTGCAATGCTGATAGATGCTTTGGTGGCTTTAATGTTGGCCCTATAACACAATCTGAAGTTATTTTGGCTGTTTTTAAACTTAAACTACATAAATCCCCAGGGGTAGATGAAATTACTACGGAAATGCTTAGAGCTGGGAATGTTTCGGTTGCCAATGTTTTGACTGAAATTTCGAATATCTTTTATGATAAAGGCATGGTTCCTAAAGATCTTACCATAGCTATTATTATCCATATTTTCAAGAAAGATAATAGCAGTTCTTGTGATAACTATAGGGGTATCAGCCTACTCTATGTTCCAGGTAAAGTTCTTTCCATGATTGTGCTTAATAGAATTAATAATCTGGTTGACATTCAATTGCGTGATGAGCAATGTGGATTCAGAAGTGGTAGGGGATGTGTGGATCAGATATTTTCACTTAGGCAGATTCTTGAGAAATGTTTAGAGTTTCAGAAACCTTTGGTTGCTAGCTTTGTTGATTTTAAAAAGGCTTTCGACTCTGTTGATCGTCATAATTTGTAGTTGATTTTGAAATCATATGGTATACCAGACAAGTTAGTTAACATAATGAAAGCTCTCTATAATAACACTGAGTCACGTGTGAGAGTTGGTAAGTCTTGTAGCAATTGGTTTAGCATTATTTCTGGTGTTCGACAAGGGTGCATTTTGTCTCCTTTTCTCTTTAGCTTGGTTATTGAGTATGTTATGCGAAATTCACTTCAAGTGAAATATTTTGGCATTAAATGGACTGGCGATACGAAAATTTCTGATTTAGATTATGCTGATGATTTAGCCCTTTTGGCAAATGATGTTGATTAGATGAACTCTTTCATTCGAGCTATTGATGAAACTGGTAGTAGAGTAGGTTTGGTTATAAACAGAGAAAAATTAAAGTGATGAAAATTGGTCAGGCAGGATGTGATTCAGTTACTCTGAATGGTTGCAGTCTTGAGCAGGTGTCACTGTTTAATTATCTTGGGAGCTATGTAACAGATAATGGTGATGTGCGGCATGAAATTAACAGACGAATAGGAATTGCTGCCGGGACTTTTAAGAATCTATGGAGAGTGTGGAGAAATAGGCGTATACACCTAAAGACTAAAATTAGACTGTATAATAGTTTGCTTCTTTCTAGGGTTAGTTATGGTAATGAAACTTGGACACTTTTTAAGCAAGATAACAAGAAACTAGATGCTTTTCATTCCAGATGCTTACGCAGTATCTTGGGCATTAGGTGGTTCAACTTTGTAACTAATGATGAGATTAGGTAAAGGAGTTTGCAACCTCCTTTAAGCAGCATATTGTGCAGAGAGAGACTCCGTTGGTTTGGCCATGTTGCCCGTATGAATAATTATAGATTGGCGAATAGGGTTATGAACAGTGTGCCTAAAGGTCTCAGAAAGAATGGGCGACCTAGGATGCGGTGGGCAGACAATGTCAAACAGGACCTTGTTAGAATTGGTGTGCAGTGGCAAGATGCAGTAGATGTAGCTCAGGATAGACTTGCTTGGAGAACTAAATTGCACGGTCTGGTTGGACCTCCGTAGCCCACGGCTGTTTGAGGATGATAATGATGATGATGATATAGATCATAGATTCCCAAAGGGGGCGATACCGCCCCCCGGTGGGCGCTGGAGCCTTCAATGGGGCGGTAGCGGATCCAGAGCCAAATGGGGGGCGTGAGGCAGTCAAGAGGGGCGGTCAAAGAAATAAATAAATTTAATACAATTTTCTGTGACAATCTTTTTATTTCTTCTATTCTGTGGTCTATACGTAGTTACAATACCATCCCACGTCAGAACATAAGGTATAATATTAACATTACACTTGTGAATTAGGCTCAACTCATTAGCCAGCAGATCATACTTCCTCTTCTTTTCAACCTCTACTGTCTGCAGGTTATCCTGAGATGTTATTCCTACTTCAATAATTGTAATCTCATTCAATACCTTATAGTGCACTACTATATCAGACTTATTATGTTGGACATGTGTGTCCGTCCTGATAGGCAAATCAACCTTGATGCAATAATAATATAATAATAATAATAATAAATTTATAATATTTAATATTTTTTTATAATTATTTTTTAATATAATAAAATACTTTGAAAATACCTGTTTTCATGAATAAATATTTTATCTAGCTATGTAAATTATCTTATTGTTATCGCGTTAATAAGCATTTTTAAATTAGCATTAGGTATACCTATACCTAATTTGTTTTAGTTTAGAATAGATTGACGGTGACAAGTCCTTGCAAGTTGGTAGGCAAACACGCGGTTCATGCAATTTAACATGTTTCGACAAGAATATGGGAGCTTGTAATGACTTGTTTACGGAGCAAGTGCGCCGGCATCGCAAACATACAATGTTAATGCGTGCACAAAATCAAATCTATAAAAGCGATAGCTCTGGGAATGTTTTATTATTTTTATGTGCTTCGCCATGATAAATAGTCGTGAGTGATAAGTGTTAGAAGTCATTATAAACATTATTTTTATAACTATCTATAAATCTGTTGAGAAGTTAATTTGTATTTGAAAATGTCTGAATCTACATCTAAAAAGAAATGCCGGCAGTAAAATATTGAGTATTTGAAATATGGATTTACGTACTCTCCTACAAACCAATCATTACTTATGTGTTTAATTTGCCGAAAGGTTTTTTCAAATGAAGCTATGAAACCTTCTAGGCTACAAGAGCATTTAAATAAAATGCATGCTGATAAGAAGAACAAAGATTTATCCTATTTTCAAGGACTGGAAAAGCAATATTTAAAACAGCCAACTATGTCAAACCTTTTTGCGTCGTCTTCTAAACAAGATGATGATGGACTACGAGCCTCATATAACGTTTCATTGTTAATCGCAAAAGCAGGAAAACCACACACAATTGGCGAGGAATTGATTTTGCCGGCAGTCAAAGAGATATTAAAAACTGTTCTTCATCATACGACATCGTCAGATATCATCGAAAAAATTCCTCTCAGTAATAATTCAGTGCAAAGAAGAATAGATGAAATGGCAAAAGACTTTGAAATATCATTATGTGATTACTTAAAGACTTGCAAATTTTCCATTCAACTCGATGAATCAACTCTACCAAATAACGAAGCCCTACTCTTATCATACGTGCGATTTATAAAAGAAGAAAATATTCATGAAGAGTTATTATTTGATAAAAATTTGGAATCTGATACAAAGGGAGAATCTATATTTAATACCATGCAAAAGTTTTTTCAAGAGAAAGAAATTCCTATTTGCAATTTTTTTTTCTGCTGCTACTGATGGTGCTCCAGCAATGACAGGGCGTCATAAGGGTTTCATAGCGCATTTGAAACAAGAAATACCAAATGTACTCGCTGTACATTGTATTATTCATCGTCAGCATTTGGTTGCAAAAAATTGGAATGAACGTCTGCATACGTCGCTCCATTACGTTATTAAAGCAATCAATAAGATTAGAAGCAATTCATTGAATGACCGATTATTTGGTAAGCTTTCTAATGAAAATGATGAAGATTACAATCGCTTGCTGCTGCACACAGAAGTACGTTGGCTCTCTAAAGGTGTTTGTCTGAATCGTTTTTTCAATCTATTTGACTCAGTACTGGACTTTCTTGAAGACAGAGACGAAAAATTTCGCGAAAACCTGATTACGTCAAAAAATGACATCGCTTATTTGACAGACCTGTTTAAAATATTTAATCAAGTTAATTTACAATTGCAAGGTGATGAGTTGAATTTAATTAGAATCTGATACAAATTTGATACAAATTTGGACAAAAAACGTCATAGCTGCTTTTGCGGGAAAACTTTTTCTATTCAAACGAAATCTAGGTAGAGGTGAATACAACCACTTTCCCACATTATCAGCATTCTCTGCAAAACCGGAAGATTTACTTACTGCCAACACTTGGAAGTTCTTCGTGTTAATTTTACGTAGCGTTTCCAAGATATTTTAAGCATGAATAGAATATACCGAGTTGGGTTTTAGATCCTTTCGCAAACACAGATACTGAAGAATCATCAAATTTGGAAGAGGAACTCTTAGAACTCACGACTAACGAAGCACTCAAAGTAAAATTCGAACATGGATACCAAGAGTTCTGGCTTCAAAAATTAATATCAGTTCTCTACCCTGGATTGTGGGCAATAGTACAGAAGTTTTTAATCGCATTTCCTTCGTCCTATATGGCTGAGCGTGGATTCAGCGCAGTAGCTAATTTACTGTCAAAGAAGGGGGAAAAAAAATAAACAATCTACACATCACTGAACGCGGCGATCTGTGATTGATATTAACGAAATTGGAACCCGAGATTAACAAATTGTTAACAATCTACCAGCCTCAACCATTTCATTTAATTTTTTTATTTATTATTAATTTTGTGTTTATCTCATTATTTTTTATTTCTTATTGATTCTGTGTTTATTTTTAAAATTTTAATAAACAATTTTATTGTACATTTGGTTGTCGTTTTATTAATTTCTGTTTTATGATTTTTAATAGATAAACAAACAGATAAATTAGGTACAGATAATATGCAACAATATTTTAATATTTCATATAAAATTAACTATTATGGACTAGGGGGGCGTTGAAATTTTTGTTCTCTTCTAAAGGGGGCGATGGTCCAGAAAAGGTTGGGAATCACTGATATAGACATTACGAGATCCAACAGAAAGTTTTAATTGGCATTACGGTTAGAGAGCTAGCTACTCTTCCAGCAGGGCATACTTCGTCTGCTGTTTTATGTGTAGCTGAGGCAGTGACTTTGATCTTAGTGGGCCATGTCCTTCTATGAGAAGGCCTGTACAAACTATGAGCACTTTCTCGGATAAGACTCTATTGAAGTTAAAATATAAGTTGTAAAGGAAAGATAATGGTGGGGAATACGTTTCAATAAGCTGTAATGCAGTCGTAGCAGGTTCAAACATTTGAGGTATTAAACACTGATAAGGTCAACTTGAAGAAGAAAAAGATTCACGGACCATTGTCCGTGAATCAAAATCCCAAAAATATATTAATGCATTAAATCACCATCAACACTAAAAGCTCCTAATGAAGCAAAAACTACGATTTTGAACTAAAATTAATGTTACTTAATTATAAACAGAGAAACTGTGAAAACGAAGAACAGAAGAAAAGAGAAATTATTAACAGAGAAACTGTGAAAAATTATAAACAGAGAAACTGTGAAAAATTATAAACAGAAAAGTTAATTATCTTTTCTTAGCAAATATTTATACATATGTACGTTTACTTACTGCATTAAATTTATGAATCTGTTTCTGTTATACATAATTTATTTGCATGCCTTTATTTGTTCGACTTCGTCAAACTTGTCTCAACTCTCGTAAACAGACACCTGTCCTTCCGTTCCACTGGTGTCCGCTTTAGGGAGGTTTCACTGTATTTTGTTTAAAGAAGAAAATCATCATTTCAAAAACGTTAAGCATGATATAAGAGGATAATGTTAGGATTGAATATATGAGGTAAGTATCACTAATTCTATGAAGAAAATATTATACAACAGTGAAATTTGTATGGAGGTAATGCAAACAATATAAAGCGGGGAAATGAAACGAAGGCTATGACTCTCAAGGAGATTTAAAATCTCACATCACAAACGAAATACATATTTTTCTATATTGGGAATGAAAGGGAAAAAATAAATTATAACGATGACGAAAAAGAAAACAATAAAACAATAAGGCCAAAATAAATTGAAGTTCAAAATAAACAAATAATGCTCTTATACAATTGCAACCTGACACCGTGACAATTGGACAAGATGAAATGAGTCACTTCCCAGAGAGTTGTATGAGCCAATATTGACAGATATTTAAATTGTGTTATCATTGACATGATTAAGATATGTGGTGTTCAAAAAATAAGGAAGCTGACACTAGAAATCAAGCGGTGCCGAAGTCACCGCTTGATTTCTAGTACGTTATTAACATCCATCTTCAGATCAAAGATACTGCGAAGAATATTAGTATTCTTCCAATACTGATATTTAAATCGTACAGTTTCGCCAAGTGGTCTAGAGATCAGTTCTACCACATAACAATGCTCCTGTACAAAGAATATTCAGCAACCTGAAGATATTGAAAAATGCACACACACAGATAATCTTTTGGAAACCCTATTAATTAATTATAATTGTACTATAGAATGCTTTGTTATATTGCAGAATAAGACGAAGTTTGGGAAAAGATCACAAACCAACTGATTAAGAAAAACCAAATTTGAAGATGTAAGTGACATGTTAAACAGTACTATGTTTTAAACAAAAAATATCGAGGAGTGACCTCCTGTTAAAAGATTATGTGTTTTGCTTTAATTAGAAAATTTGAGATTTTGCAGGAAGGGGAGTAAAAATAACTTTAAATTCTCTGTCGTTGAGCAATGAAATTTTAAAGTTTATCCTTCAAACCATTTGCATGATGAAAGTTTTTAGGAGAAAACTCAAAAGTTTTTTGGAGCAATGACAGTGCTCCGTCTTCAGTGAAGTGACACTATGTGGCGACGTTAGGGCTGTTTCTGCAAAGAGCTTCTTTCCACATGTCGTGAAGGGCGATTCCAGTTCTCAGTTGCAGGTGGGGACAGACGAGGTAATTATTTCAATAGCCTCGCGGACTCTGGTTCCGTAGAAAGTGGACACATGTGTAAGCAGTGTGGCGTGCCCCTCGTCTATTGTTGCCGTGTGTTGTACTTCTAGCTCGGCAGTGGAAGCCGTTAACTCTATTTTTATACGGAAAAAAATTTGGATATTTTTCTTATTGGATGGGGAAAATGGGGGCAACCTACTAATATTTGTTTGGAGCACTATTTAGGCCAGATCCTTTTCTAAGTTTGATGTTTTCAGCAAACTTAGAAAATTATGTAAAATGTTCAGCAAAACATATGTTTCAGCAAACTTATGAAAATTATGTAAAATTAGTTTAATTATGTAAATAAATTAAAGAAATAAAAAGAGCAAGTCTGAAAATTGTTTTAACTTTGTGATTAAATTCAATATCAAAATATTATTGCGAATTCCATTCTACATGTTACAATTTTTTTTTAATGTCAGTAGCAGGATTTTGAAACTGATATTGGCAGCAGCTCTGATTTAAATAAAAATAAAAATAAATACCTCCTCAAACAGCTGCTTGCCACAGACGTCTGACAGGAGCCTGCCAGTTTAATACGCCATAGTAGAGGGATCTGTGGGATTGCGGGTCCTTAGCAGATTTTTTACCAACTGCACGCGGCGTTTCCAGGTGGTCACCTTCCCAGGTACTGACCGCGCCCGAAGCTGCTTAACTTCAGTGATCGGAAGAGAACCGGTGTTTTCAGCTTGGTATTGCTGTTGGCTAATACTTTACAAATTCAGCATCTCCTCCATCACAAATTATTAATCTTTAACAATAATTGTTTTCATTAATTCGCCTTTAAATTGAGCAATGCATTTAATTTATTATTGGCGAAACTATCGTAAAAAAAAAAGCTGAAAGTTATTCAGACACTATCTATCACTTTGCCTTAGGTCGATGTTTATTGGATTTTTACCTATTGCAACAGAAATATTTAAAAAATAAGAATTTGGAAAAGAATTGTATTAGCATTTAATTTTCTGTTAAAAACTGAAGTTAAAGTCAATAAGATTTAAATGTTTCATTTATTTACATTTTCCACAAACGAATGAATTGTAATCCTTCGAAGATTCATATCCTTAAAAATATTTATATAAGAAATGCTATAGGAAAAATCGCTCAAAGGTTAAAGTAATTGCCATCGTATTGTAGTGATTAAATTTTGTACAATTGTTTGTGATATCCAACCAGAATAGGTTTCAAGACATACTAGCTATAGTAGCATTATAATCCCATCCACGAAAAAAAAAATGGCTAGGATGTACTAGATAAATGAATCAAACCAAAGTAATTTACTATTTTTACACAAAAAAATGCCATTAAATAATTTTGGGCACTTACATTTGAAATATGTTGAAAACTTCTGCATATGCTGCAAATGCCAAAGAACATTACACGTTGCAAATATGAAATCTCTCAAAAAGAGATTAAGTTTGATGATGCTAGTTTCTGAAATAATTTCTATTATAGAAATATAGCTTTTAAGATTTGGCATTTTTTTGGCAGAGATTAAGTTTTGGCAGTTAAATTTGGCAGAGATTAAGTTTGATGATGCTAGTTTCTGAAATAATTTCTATTATAGAAATATAGCTTTTAAGATTTGGCTTTTAAGATTTGGCATGGCTATGACACTTATTTATATGCACAAATTACACTATATAGAACTTTCCTATAACCATGTAAAATGTTATATATATATTACCTCTATTACTAATAATATAATTGGAAATATGTAACCTAAGATTGTTTTATGGTGTGTAATTTCAATATGCTGTCCCATGGCCACGTGGTTAGTGCGCTTGGCTACTGATCAAACAGACACTGATCAAACACAGACACTGATCAAACACAGTTCGAGGCCTGGGTATCTGCAGTGTTTTTATACTGAGGTCTCATTTTTCACACAGACTTTCTACATATAAATTGACAGGCTCCTGTCAGACTTCTGTGGCAAGCAGCTGCTTCAGGGAATTTTTTTTCTATTTCAGTACATTTATATAACTATTTTATAGAAATAAATAAGCCAAGTTACAAAATGGCCCTCATGTAAATTATGTACCTTATACTGCAATGGAAATTTACTGCTGAGAAGTTTTGAATACTGGATTTAGCAAAATTTATTTCCTAATGATACAAAACTTGTGAGTTACACACTCATTGCCCATCATCAATTGTTGGTATATATATTTTGATCACTTACAAAAAGGGAACAATTTTTTAATAGATTTTATGATAAGGTCGCTGGCTATAAAATAGAACAAGTGATGAAAGATCCAACAGCAAAAATTAATCATTATAAAAAATATCAGATATTGAAACATGGCAAATTTTCTGTTCAACTTCTATTTGCATTATTTGATTGCTAAATGAACCATTAGTAGGAAAAATATTTTCTAAATACAGTGGATCCCCGATATAACGCGCATGTCGGGCGGGAAACAACACCCGCGTTATAAGGTGAACCGCGTTATACCGAGCGTCGCGATGGCGACACAATAAATTTCACACTGTAAGCTTTTCTTTTACTCATCATGCATACAATAATTAAACACTATTCAAAATACATGCAGGAACTCAATACATACACAATTACTCAATACGCAGTAACAATAAAATGCGATACTCACTAACGCCGCACGGACCTGTATAAACATGTTTGAACTTATCGCGAACATCGCCCGCGCTATAACCGAGTGCGTGGTATAGCGAGCAGCGCTATAACGAAGGTCCACTGTATTTAAATTTTCTTTCAATTAATAAATCGTTTTAGTGGAAGTGATTGCTCCCTTAAACTATTTACATCTTCTCAACTTCAGATATTTATATTTTTCCCTGCTTTCAATTTTGGTTTTGTTAACTCCCTTTATGCAAAATATGTACCCTGAAAAAAAAATTTTTAATTTTGCATCTGAGATTTTTCCTGTGTGTAAGACAACCAATATAATTAATTTTTTTTCTTTATGAACAAATCCATAATATCTAATATACTGTCTTGGTGTAATTCATGAGTATTTAAATACCAGGTAATTTATTCTTCCAGTTCATTGATTAGTTTCGTAAGCTCTTCTATTGATATAATAAGCTTTCTTTATCAAAGTTACTTATTAGTGTACCTAAAAGTCTAATCTTTTTCTCAGCAGAAGATAGAGATATTTTCTTGCAATCATCACAATCATTTTCTGCAATGCATTTCCTTACCACATGACCCGCAATATAAATTAGTAACTGATTTTGTGGATCATTATTGAAACATTGATAATTAGCTGAAAACAAAGTATGAGTCTCTAACACATTTTCAGCATGATTTAACATTCCCATATTTAAAAGTTCATACAACTTTAAAAGCATATTTGAATTATTAATTTGGCTATCTTGCGACCCAACAAGAGTTTCTGGTTCACTGTTACCACTACTAGGGCCATGTTGTAGAAACTTAAGCATTGTATAGTTATTAAAAATTCTGTTGGAGTTGGATGATCATTAATGCCTGATGATTGGCGAACAATACCAAAAAGATTTTCTATTGAGTCTTGACTTAAGCGTGATGTCATCACATACTTATAATTTGTAGCCCGTGATAAGCATTTTAGCAAAGAGAGTGCTATTTATGGTAACTGGAAAGCCAGCAGCAGCTTTCAAAGTAACATTATTAGAATCCAACCTCCATGCTGCCTCAATATATTCTAATCTTGCACTTCCTTCTGTTAGTATGAAACTTTTTCTAATGAATGCATTTCTTAAGCATTATATCAAGTGTGGAAAGTCAGTAAGGAAATACAAGTATCAAGAAGTATCTACAGGGACTTTGCATATAGTGAGAGAAGAATTAGTCGAAATGACAAAAACTTTCCACATGCTTCTGTTCCATGTAGCTCCATCACAGGTTACAAAATCCATAAATGAGCCAGCATTTTCAGCCAAAATTGTTGCTTCAGTAATCAGTTTTGCTAAACGATTACCACTAATGTTAGAGTTTGTAACACAAACTCCAATTATTTGCCTAGAGTCACCAGTTAAAAGTTGAAAATGTCACACAAAACAGACTCATATTCTTTGAAGTGTAGCAGCCAATATCTACAAAACCCTCAATTTCACCTGATGTTTTTACCTTCAGCTTTTCAGTCAATTTCATTTCATCAATAATTATGCCACCATGTTTTGTAAAAGGTTCGATTTCTTTTGTTTTTTCAGAAATTATATCAAAAAAAATTTGGTTGAATCAAAAATCGCTGTTGACGATGGGAATATGTTTTCTTATGGTGTTTTTCGAGCAGGTAGAAAAATTTGTTGTTGTTAATTTAATAATTTATATAGTTTTGGACTTCTCATAAGCAGTAATATACCTTCAAGTATCCGGTCTTTTGTGCGATGCATTCCTTTAGTTTATTTCCTTTTGACAGATGTAAAGCAAATTTGGCAGCTTTAATGCTGAATTATTTCTTGCTGTTTTTGCGACGAATGCTTTATTTTTTCGAAAACAAAATTTTCACTGATTAATTTATTTTTCTCCTGGATATTTCTGATGTGCAGTTCAAGTGATATAACATGCTTTCGAAGCTTTCAAATTTCTATGTGTTTGGTTCTTGCGTTTTGTAACTTTTAACAATGGATATCTCCTTCACTTTGTCAAGCGAGCTATACTGTGTAGTAATGCTCTTCGAAGGTATTTACACTGAAGGCAACTAGCTCCATTTCTGACCTTCTGCATTTCTTATTATACACATTATCTGCAAACTTACCTAGTTTGTGCATATGTTTTATGTTTTGAAAATCCTGAACAGTACCTGCTCCTTTGCACACGAACGTTTGTCTGTAGTAAGGAGAATATCTTGTAACATTTCCTCATAGGTAAAGTTTTCGATTTTTTTTTACTTTAAGACCTCTTAAATATATTTCGCAAATGAAATAAGAATCTTCATCTCTCAATAATATAAATTTTTCTGGTATTAAAGATATTAGTTGGTCAAAACCGAGACTAACAACATAGAAAATCATACATTTCGGATTACTGAGTAGGATATGCTTTCCCCAAAAATATGAAGGTACAGTACTGTGCGAATTAGTTGGGACAAGCGAAGGAACGCTAAGTCCCTTCCACTGCAGAGTCTAATCTGCTGCAAGTCTAAACTTGTTCGTAACATTCTGCTGCGAATCTAAACTTGCGCGTGTCCTTGCAATGGACACGCGCAAGTGTAGACTTGCAGCAAAACGATATCTGCAAGTCTACAATTGTTTGTCGTGTAACTCTGCTATTATTTACACTTCCACTTTAGTCGGAATTGATATTTCATAGGCTGAGGACGTGATTATGTAAGTAGTTCCCAATTTTCATTGGAAACTTTTTTTATTAAATACATCGTAAACGAGCTAAAATAATCGCTTTAGGCGAAAACACTTCACTTACTGCTAGGCAGATAGCAAAAGCAGTTGGCATCAGGAAATCCAGTGTTTCACGGATCATGAAGCTGCATAACGAGACAGGATCCATGGACACGTCCCGTAAAGGACAATGTGGAAGAAAAAGAAAAACCACCCCTAGAGATGATAGTTTAATTTGAAGAAATAGTATCATGGACCCAAAGAAGACCAGTGGAGACATCAAAAGGGAGATTGCGTCTCATGGGGTTAATATAGATGTTTCCACCGTAAGTCGTCGCCTTCTGGAGTGTGCCCACCAGGCTTGATGCCCCTCCAAAAAGCAGCTATTGACACCCACTATGAAGCAAAAATGGCTATCTTGGGCAAAGAAACATCAAGACTGGACTATGGAGAATTGGGAAAAAGTGATATTTTCCGACGAAACCCACTTTGAGGTGCATGGCTACAGGTCAAATTTCGTCCACCTCTCGCCTGGAGAACCTCTTTCATCTGGCCACATCCAGCAATCCCCCAAACACCCACCCAGGTCGTGTTTTGGGGATGTTTCACTGCTTTCGGGCCACAGACGCTTCACCCCATTGAAGGAATGATGGACAGCAAAAAGTACATAGGCATTCTGGAGGTGAAAATGGTCCCAACATTGCAGAAGCTGTTTCCTAACGGCGATGGGGTATTTCAACAGGATCTGGCTCCATGCCACAATTCAAAGCTTGCTAAGAGCTTCTTTACCCAGCAACATTTGAAGGTATTGGAGTTCCAGGAAATTCACCCGATCTAAACCCCATTGAAAATTGGTGGGCCATTATTAAAGCGCGCATATCTAAGATGGATTGCACGACGAAAACCAAAATGATAGAAAGTGTCATGAAAGTGTGGTACCACAACCCTGAAGTGAAGGAGGTGTGTTGAAAGCTAGTGGAATCAATGGTTGAGAGGGTGAAAGAAGTAATTAAAGCTAAGGGGGGTCACATTCACTATTAACTATGTACACTATTAAACAACTATTAAATTATTAAACTATTAAAGTTACTGCATTTTCCTATTGTCCCAACTAATTTGCACAGTACTGTAGGTATATATATATATTTTGCAAACTTTCTATTGAAATGTCACCAAGTACCTTCTCTTCTTGTAACAAACCCGCCCTATTCAAATTCCATTTTC
Organism: Ryuthela nishihirai; assembly: GCA_038380435.1. Classification (NCBI taxonomy): domain Eukaryota; kingdom Metazoa; phylum Arthropoda; class Arachnida; order Araneae; family Heptathelidae; genus Ryuthela; species Ryuthela nishihirai. The sequence goes on from JAWZYU010000002.1 coordinate 88,181,010, forward strand.
AAACTGACTGAAATAAGAAATGTGACATCTTCCTTAAATTTTAAATATATTCAACAGATATCTTCTTAAATCAACCAAATCTCCATCCAATCATATCTACAAATCTCGGGATTCAACATATTCAATAGCGATGCCACATGTTATAGTGTGAAGTAGAAGGGAGCCATCTGAATACCCATAACCGTACTAATTTTTTTCCAGTCACATGCTTGCAAGGAGTATAGAAAAAAGGGGAGAGTCATTCGAGTCTCGCCGTAACCATTGAGGTAGTAATACTAGAGACCGGACTCCGATTCACGTACCATTGGGAGCCATGATCACAGGCAGATGTGTCTGCCATGGAGATAGGAAGAAAACAGGAGGGGCCATAAGCAGTTAAAGATAATGCTACGACGACTGCGTGGCAGCCATATTGCTCTATTCAAAACATTGATCAGTAATATAGGTATAAAACGAGTCTTGCGCTATACAAATTTGATTATTTACGATATTTTGCTATGGCTGGCTGTTCAGCGTTAGGCTGTACGAATCACACTTCAAAACAGATACCACGAATTACCTTTCATCAGTAAGTTTGTCATTTTTATGAAAGTTTAATTAATTATATAATGATACAAGTATCTTTGTGTTCTAATTGCGCCGCTATAAAATCAGCTTTATTTCGAGTTACAAATTTCGATTCTTCAACAGATTTTTTTTATTTTCTTTGGATTGTATTCAGTGATAAATATCAAGATGTACTTCTTATATTAGCAACAACTATATATAAATAATCACAAAATTAGGGGTGTAGCTACCTTTAGAAAACGGGAGTGTCATCACGCCAGAGTTTTTTTTTCCTTTAACAAGTTTAGATGATGTGTTAGAAATTTTACAAATTTATCTAAAACTTAATTCTACGGTTTACAGTTCGGTACTGTTTTTTTTTTTATCAAAAATAAATTTCTTGAAAAGATGCTTTTTTTTTGCACTGTCAGCTTATGGCCAATATATAGAAATTATCTTTTATTTTAGCTTTCCATTAAATAGAGACGAGAAGCATGGGTGAGAGCTACACAAGAACTAATTGACAGAACATCTCTGTGCTATGCTTGCTTAAGGCAAAATGCAATACCCAATATATTTAAGTCATTCCCAAGTTACCTTACAAAAGGAAAAATTTTTAACTGTACATTAATTTGCTGAATGCGCTTGCGAAATTTGGGACCTTTCGGTGAAACACGTCGGGAATTACAGAATGCCAAAATCTGACGAAATAAATATCTCATTGTTTGCCACGAGCTCTGAGAGCGCCCGCTGAGTCAGCAATGAACTTTGCAACACCGGGAAATTCTTCGTGTTCAAACTGTCATAAAATGTCGTGGGGGGGGGGGATACTCAAAAAACTAACCGTTAGTGCAAGAAACAACAAAATATGCAGCTAAAAAGTGATACACGAGCTGTCACAATTTGTGTAGAAACGAAGCCACGAGCTAGGTGAGAACCAGATTTTTAAACCAATCATCATGGCACACGGAGGACGCTGTGCATGAAATTTCGACCTGCGAGACTATCACGGGAGCCATAGGGCAATAAAATCTGTGGTAACGTAAAAAAAAATCTTGGTAGCTTGTGCAGAAACTAAGCCACGGGCTATGAGAGAGCTCGTTGACGTCGACAACGATCCAATTTAACAACGAGCAATTTTCTTCCTGTTGAAAATCTGTGCTAAAATGTCGGTGGTGGTGGTGGGGGGGTTACTTACAAAATTTACCTTTGGCGCAGTGAAATGAAGAATATACAGGTTAAAAGTGACACCTGGGCAGCGCCGAGTATGTTCAGCTGGTATTCAATATGTGAAGGTTCAGTTTCCAAATAAAATCTAATTTTCGAAAGAAAACGAAATTTTTACGTACTTTGTATCATGAATCTTTTTCCTTTCTTCACATTTAACTTTTAATTTATAACCCGTTTTTCACACGATTCAATCATTCCAGATATAGAATGATACCTACTGTTTTAATCTATTTTAGTTTTATTTTGAAGAAAATTTTTTAAACGATTTTCATTGATGAAACTGCTTTAGGTTTTCTAGCACACGTTTGGTAACTTATTTTCCTATCTGTCACTATATATAAATGCTAATAAAAAATATTGTGGTGATTCATTTTTTAGATATTGCAAAAAGCTGTTAGATATCAACTTCAAAAGTATAACTTAAGAGAATTTCGCTTAGATTCGCCTATTAGTTACTTAACAGAACACAATTAGAGGAATACCAAGATTCAAGCAAGTGTCCCATCATAATGAAACGTAGCACATGCAATGTGGAGAAGCCACTGAAAATCGCAATTCAACTGCACTCTTGGGACGACCTGGATGTTCATTGGTGGTGAAACCTTAGTCTTTTGTATGCCTGGCCAAGAAGCATTTGCATAAGGGGCTTTTGCAGGTTTGTGGATTATTTTATTGGGGTGCATAATTTTTTTTTTGTTCAAGAGTGTATTATCAGGGGAAATAATTTATATTATATAAAATGTGTTTTTAATCAAAAAAGCAGCTGAGTTAAATACCAAACATGCTCTAAAAGAATAAAACTACATAGTCTTAACTTCTATAAGTATTTGTAGGGTTGAACAATAATCGAAAATTTAAAAGCCGATTTTTAATCGATCTGTTTTTTAAAAATCGGTTTCAACCGTTTTTGACCAAAAAGTATAGGAATTTTTAAAAGTCAAAATGAAAGATACTCACTTTAACTCTTAACAAACATAGCTTATCGCCTATTTTTTGGTAAAAAAAATGCAAAAATACAACTTCAAACGCATGCATATGAAAAAGAAAATGACAACTTTGACAATTGACATATTTTAGCCAAATTAATACATCATTCAGACAATTTAGAATTAAAATAATAATAATAATAAAACTATACTTAAAAAACAACATTTAAACTTTTTGTACAAAAAATTATAAAGAATAAAATTAAAATTTATCTCTATTATGAAAAAAAATATTGAAATTAATTTTTTTAATAAAAAAACATTTCCCAAGAAAACAAAAAATAGACTCTTCTTGTAAGAAAAGATATAAAATTAAATTAAAATTTTATCGCTATGTTGAAAATGACCTCTTAAGAAACAAAGGGCATTAAGGGTCTTCTTGAATGAAGCTTGGATAAAAAAAAAAGCTTGCAGCTGAAAAGCCTCTTTTTGATCCACCACTCGTTGGTTTAATGGTAAGCAACTCATTATTATAAAGCTCTAAATTTTTACTCTTTTTTAATGTAGCTTCAAAATATTTAAATTCATCGTTGACATTAAAAACTCTGGAATCTTTCATAGGCAGCATTTCTAATTTATTCATTTCGCTCAAATTCTCGTGCGTTAAATCGTCATTTTCGTTAGTTTTAGTAATGCTAGCCACACCTTGCACTTCTGACTGCGTTATCATCTACGTCGATGGTTTGACATTTATTAGGAAAAAGCCTAAGAAACGTATGTTCTGCGATTTTCTTTGCTGTTTGTCTGGATTATACAGGGTGATTCAAAACTTATCGTTCAAATTTCGTGGGGAGGCAGGGAATACGTCAGGAAACCGATTTCACATAGGAAAGTATGTCCGCAAATGTGCGCATGCGTATGTAGAGGGCGCTGTGTGTACCCAACCAGTGTACAGCTCGCCCGACCACTCCCGCTGTCATCAGTGTATGAGCTGACTTACTAGTGATAATGTGAATCGTTTTACGCATCAAGAGCTAGCGGATATGCATCTCGCATATGGTGCAGCTGGCGAAAGCTGTTGCCGAGCTAGGAAAGTTTACGAAGACCGATACCCCAACAGAAGAATACCGCAGCATCAAATGTTTGCACGTGTGCATCGCAATCTGCGCGAACGTGGTTCACTGCGCAGCAACATGCAGGATACGGGGAGAAGATGACTGACGCAGACTGTCAACGTCGCAGAACAAGTCCTACAGTCCATCGAAGATAATCCGAATACCAGCACACGAGCTATTGCTCAGCAGCTTGGGGTCTCTCAGTCAGCAGTGCAGCGGATACTGCACGACGAACGTGTGCATCCTTACCATCTGCAAAGGGTGCAGTTACTGCATTCTGACGATTATCCGAAGCGTGTGGAATTTGCACAATGGTTCATGCAGAAAGGTGTCGTGGACCCCAGTTTTCCAGCTTCTGTCCTTTTTACAGATGAAGCTTCATTCACTCGTGAAGGTGTGTTCAATACACACAATTCACATGTGTGGGCTTACGACAACCCGCATGGTACGAGAAGTCACGCTGCGCAACATCGTTTTGCCGTAAATGTGTGGGCTGGAATCATTGGTGACTGTTTGTTGGGACCTTACTTGCTATCGCCCCTATTGGACGGCCGGAAATACCTAATATTTCTCGAGACAGTGTTACCGACTTTTCTGGGCGCTGTTCCTGCGCATATGTTCCGCTGTGAATCCTGTGTCCGTGTAAATGGTCGCAATTTTGAGCACCTACTGTGAACCTGTACTTTACCTTGTTGGAATAAAAGTCACATTCGTTACCACTTAACTGTACTGTTTCCTTTTGTTCACTTTACTTGTCCATTTTGTTCATGTAGATGACGTTTGCGGACATACTTTCCTATGTGAAATCGGTTTCCTGACGTATTCCCTACCTCCCCACAAAATTTGAACGATAAATTTTGAATCACCCTGTAAAGGGAATAAATCAGACGATTCATTTTTAAAATCCTCTGGATTGGTTAAATATATCAACAATGAAATTACTTCCTTTTGTCGTCTTGATGAATAGCATATGATAAGACATTCTTTGAGATTGGCAGTAATAGGATTTTCATTATTTTCTATTTTCTTCTGGCAAATTTTCATAAGCATGTCAGCTTTAAGTAAAGTTGCCTCTTCAGACCATAGAACCTTCAACACAAATTCAAGTGGACAGAGAGTTTCAGCGAGGTTATCTAACAAATTCCATTTCTCCTCAAAGACATTTTCTGCTGAAGCTAGTACTCATAGAGTCTTAGGAATTCAGTTCCTTAGCTTTAGAAAATGTTCAATTATAGAAAGGAAACTATTCCACTGTGCCTTGCAGTCTAAGATAGGCTTCTTTTCTTCTCCATTGAATTCCTCTTTTACGAAATCTTGAAGTCAGTCATTATTCAAGGAGATTTGCGAAACATTTCACATTTTTCTGAGTTTCTTAATTACTCTCAAATTATCTGCACTAAGTTGTGATGCCTCATTTGTGTCAATATTTATCTCAAACATAGGATACAAATATAGGTCTTGAGTCACATCATACTTATCTTCATTTAACTCTTCATCATAATCTTCAATACTCTACTAGTCCTAATAGAAAGCATTACAGAGAGCTTGATAAACGTGTAAAGGATCAGTTAGCTGTTGATAAGAATCTTTGGCTTGATGGCTTGGCTGACAAAGCCCAGGACACAGTTAGACAGCACAACAGCAGAGAGCTGTACCAGATAGTTAATGTTTTGTATAGTAGAAAACGGACAGGGATTGAAGGATAAACAAGGTAAGGATATAAAAGGTGAGGATTCTGTCATGGCTAGGTGGGCTGAACATTTCAGTGATGTCCTAAACCAGGGGTGTCCAACCCACGGCCCTGGAGAGCTAATCGTAAAATTTACGTGTTTACGACATAAGTTTTCAATTGATTATGTGATTTTCAGCGAGCTTTTAATATCCCACTAGTTTTATGTTGCCCTTTTTTAATTTTATAATAAAAATCATAAGAAAATAAATAAAGTTATATTAGTCATATACATTAACTATATTATATATTTTATGTGCGACCCAAAACAATTCATCTTCACTCAATGTAGCCCAGGGAAGTCAAAAGGTTGGACACGCCTGTTCTAAACAATGTGGTTAGTTCTACTCCCAATCTTTGTAATGATGATAGAGAAATTATTGACTTTAATGATTGCCCTATAACACAATCTGAAGTTATTTAGATTATTACTAAATTTAAAGTACATAAATCCCCACTCCTAGATGAAATTACTATGGAAATGCTTAGGGCTGAGAATGTTTCTATTACCATTTGGATGACTGAAATTTTGAATATCTTTTATGATAAAGGCATGGTTCCTAAGGATTTTACCAGAGCTATTATTATCCCTATTTTCAAAAAAGGTGATCGCAGTTCTTGTGATAACTATAGGGGTATTAGCCTACTCTCTGTTCCAGGGAAAGTTCATTGCATGATTGTGCTTAATAGAATTAAGAATCTGGTTGAGAGGCAATTGGGTGCAGGGGTGGCTCAGTCAGTAGCGAGCCAGGCTTATAATCTGTAGTTCCCAGGTTCGAGTCCCAGCTGGGTCAGCGTTGAGATTTATCCCGCAAAATTCCCCGCCCTGTCCACAGTCAGTAGGGGACACCAATGGTCTTGGAAAGGCCACCATCCGTTGGATGGGACGTTAAGCCGTGGCCCCGTGTGCAGGAGAGCCATACCTGTGCACGTTAAAGAACACGCTGGATAGCCTTGACGGGAGACTACCATCTGTCTCCCAACAGCTGTTCCAGTGGGTCCCCTCCCCCAACCTTCTCTGAGCCTTCGGGGCCATGTGACCTGGCCATTTAGCCCATGATGTGCAAAAAAGTGCCGCTCAGGGGTAAAACAACCCAATCCAACCCAAAGAGAGGCAATTGCGTGAGGAGCAATGTGGCTTCAGAAGTGGTAGGGGATGTGTAGATCAGATATTTTCACTCAAGCAGATTCTTGAGAAATGTTTAGAGTTTCAGAAACCTGTAGTTACAAGCTTTATTGATTAGAAAAAGGTTTTAGACTCTGTTAATCATTATAATTTGTGGTTGATTTTGAGATCATATGGCATACCAGACAAGTTAGTTAACATAATGAAAGCTCTCTATAATAACAATGTGTCGTGTTTGAGAGTTGGTAAGGCTTGTAGTAATTGGTTTAGCATTACTTCTGGTGTTCGACAAGGGTGCATTTTGACTCCTTTTCACTTTAGTTTGGTTATTGATTATGTTATGCGAAATTCACTTCAAGGGAAAGATTTTGGTCTTAAATGGTCTGGAGATAAATTTTTTATTTAGATTATGCTGATGATTTAGCTTTTTTGGCAAATGATGTTGATGAGATGAACTCTTTCATTCGCACTGTTGATGAGACTGGTAGTAGAGTAGGTTTGGTTATAAACAGAGAGAAATATAAAGTGACGGAAATTGGTCAGGCTGGCTGTGATTCATTTAATCTGAAAGGTTGCAGTCTTGAGCAGCTGTCACAGTTTGATTATCTTGGGAGCTATGTAAGAGATACTAGTGATGTGCGGCATGAGATTAACAGACAAATAGGGATTGCTGCCGGGACTTTTAGGAATCTATGGAGAGTGTGGAGCTAACAACTAAGCTCATAGAAAATGCAAAATTCACCTAACCCTTAACCCAGGATGTGCTTTAATTTCTATGTTAACTGAAAGGAGTACAATGCTATACCCTTAATATTTTGGCAACCATTGTTAATTTCTAAATTTATTTTTTCTTTCTTCTCCTAAAAACATGATTCTAAGCTTTAGCAAAATATCAACATTTTAGCAAAAATGTTTCTTTTTCCGTTTTTCTTTCATAAATCAAAAGTATTCCAAAAGTGAAATACAGAATTCCAAGAATTTAAACTTCTATTTCAAAATGGTTAAAAATGAACAGTTGGGTTGTTTTACATCTAAGTGGTATTCTGGGAAAGGGTGTTCATTGGACAACTGTTAGAAAACATGATAGCCTCCTGATAAGGCCATGTAGTGTGTTTCTCAACATGCACATGGTTTGAATCACCTACATGGGATGGCCAGACAAACTCCATCCGATAGACAGTGGCTTTTCCAAGCTTCACTAAATTTCTTTCCAATTGTACACTTGTTTTAATTTAAATGAGCAATATGATTTGCAATCATTATGTCTAATCCCTAGTTTGTAAACTGTAAATACAATATGAAGATTTCTTTAGCTTATTACATTCTTGTATTCAGGGCTGGATTAGCCTAAGTTAACTAAACTACAGCTTAGTGCCTTGCAATATCAGTGGCCTCAAATAAGAGTTTCAAGTTTCAAGTATTACTGTTAGGAAAAAAACAATTATATGTAATCTATTGTGCAAACATTCTTCATCTTAACACTGTAAGAAAAATGTTCTCACAACAATATCCTGTTCATTGTTTAATGCTCCCTTCAACCATAATAAATATATATATTTCAACTTTTGGATTTTGGGAGCCTCTTAAATATGTATAACTTAAATAAAAATAATAAATACCCCCTCACGCAGCTGCTTGCCACAGAGGTCTGACAAGAGTCTATCAGTTTATATGCCACAGTATAAGCCGAGACTCGAAACCTGGTCACTTAGATCAGTAACCAAGTACACTAACCACTCGGCCATAGAATGGCGTGTATTGCTTAGGATCTCAGAAGGTCAATGTCTGGCCCTGCCTTTACTCCTATAGTGTTGGAACTATGAATTCTGAAACCTGGGCCAAAAAATATGACCCCATACACAGTCAATCATTGTGGTGTTATTGAAGAATAAAGTGTATGCTAGGTATATTTACCATAAAGATAATGTAACCACAAGGAATATAATACAACATAAAAAAAAATTACCTATATAAACAATAGCAAAAACTACAAATACGTAAAATCGAAATGAAAACATTGGGAAAAACTGTATATTTTAAAATTTCTGTATAAAAATCACTTATCCTATGAATTATGAATGGAATCTAGTAATATAAGTTGTAAGTTTCTAATAAATAAAATCTAGTAATAATTTCTTTAAAAAACGTAATTCTAAAATGCATCTGTGTGCCACCATAAAATTTCATGCCCCACTTATCCTACCCTACTTCCAGATTTCTTGTTTAAAACCATAAATGCTAGATGTGTGTAATATAGTAAGATTATAGTTAATTGGTAATGGCCAAGGATAATGGTGGTTTCTGGGTTTATAATTGTGCAAGTAGATGCAGAAATATCTAGAAAATTGTAAATATTTCTGTAACATTAACAACTACAACCTGCTGTTAACATATATTTACTGGAAATAAATTTATTGTATTTTCACAAAATTCATTTACACAAAACTATTTCTTGATTTACTGATTTCAAAGTCAACAGGTAACTATGGATTTACTATTTATAGATTAATTAATTCTACTGTTTTATTTGGAGAATTTTTAAATGTTTCCTTCTCTGACGACAAAGTGCAGAAATTTGAAGTTCCATATAAAAATTTCTTTCATGATGTAAATTAGTTTAGAGTTATGATTTATAACAATTAATTATAAATTTTTAAATTTTAACTGATGGGTTGGGTTGTTTTACCTCTGAGGGGAACTTTTTGCACACCATGGGATAAATGGGCAGGTCACAAGGACCCTGAAGGCTCAGAGAAGTTGGGGGGAGGGGACCCACTGGAACAGCTGTTGGGAGAAAGATGGTAGCCTCCTGTCAAGGCCATCCAGTGTGTTCTTTAATGTGCACAGGGTATGGCTCTCCCACATATCGGGCCATGGCTTAACATCCCATCCGACGGACGACGGCCTTTCCAAGCCCATCGGTGTCCCCTACTGACTGTGAGCAGGGTGGGGAGTTTCTGGAGATAAGTCTCAATGCTGACCCAGCTGGGTCTCGAACCTGGGAACTACAGATTACGAGCCTGGTGTGCTACTGACTGAGCCACCCCCACCCCTTTTTAACTGATGGAAGTCACTTGTAACCTAGTTTGTAATACATTATTATTAAAAACCGTAATTTGTAGTACTATTCATATTCACTGTGCTGATTGTAGCCTTAACTGGCATAGTGGTTAGGCAGCTAGCGACTGTTCCAGCAAGGCAAACTTTGTGTGTTGTGTTAGCTCTAACTAAGGAGTGGTCAGCAGTGACTTCGGTCGTAGTAGGGCATGTCCTTGTATGAGAAGGCCTGTAAAAGCTAGGAGTAGCTTCTAGGATTCTTCTCTGTCCTATATGTCGCAAATAAAAAAAAAATATGTGTGTCATTTTAATATGAAACTCCAAGATCTCAGGGCTTTATCCATACCAAATAATAACCTTTAAGTATTGACATGTGATCTTGGATATAATTAACCACTTAATGACTACTATGCATTACTATTTATAACCCCACTATTGAAGAAATCTATTTCCAAAACCTTTCACTGGAAATGGGCAAAATAATTTTTTTGTCATCATGAGTAAGACACCAAAGATTTCACTACCTCTAATCCAGTGGTTCTCAACCTTTTATGCTTCACGTACCCCCTGGAAATGTGTATGTAACTGGCGTACTCCTTATGTAGATAGATAAAACTATAGTTACAGTATAACAATGGGAATAAAATAAAATATATATATAGCATATATCTAACGATTTTTGAGCTCTTGTGGCTTACCCAAAAACATTTTTTGCGTACCTCACGTTGAGAACCCCTACTCTAATCTATGAAACTGCACATATTCCTAGACATTTTTAAAACTTTGTACTCAGTTCGTTTAAGAATTTGTTAATATTTCAGATAATGGATAAAGAATGAACAATTCATCTATCAAAAGATATTTTTTGAAAGATGAGGAACATCTTCTACAAACAAAGTGTGTCATCATCTAAATTCTCTGTTTTGTGATAAAGTCAAAAATTCATGAAACTAATCAAACAGAATTAACGCTTTATACTATTTATTTTATTGTCTATAATGCTTATATCCAATTTAGAAAAGAAGAAATAGTAAAACAGCAAATGTACAAGTCTGTGTATTGGAATGTTCAGAAGAATGCTAAATCTGCATATTCTATAGGATAGTTTTTTGCTGTCATTGTATAAATCCATTAATATCTCTTTTACATTCATGCACAAAATATTTACGTTTTGAAGGTAACTTGGGAATGACTTAAAATTTTCCTTAAGCGAACCTAGCACAGAGATGTTCTGTCAATTATTCTTCTGTAAAACGTTCAGAACATAAGGTACTGCATTTTGATGGTTCCCAATTTTTTCTTCTCACAGCTTTCACCCATGCTTCTCGTCTCTATTTAATGGAAAACTGAAAAAATAATTTCAATATATTGGCCATAAGTTGACAGTGCATTTTAGTTTAAAGTGCAAAAAATAAAGCATCTTTTCAAGAAATTTATTTTGGAAAAAAAGAACATTACCCAGCAGTAAACCATAGAATTAAGTTTCAAATAAATTTATAAAATTTTTGACATACCTCTAAACTTGTAAAAGGAAAAAAAAAAACTCTCTGGCGTGATGACATTCCCGTTTTCTAAAGGTAGCTACACCCCTAATTTTGTGCTTATTTTTATATACAGGGTGTCTCAAAAATATAGGTGCAAACTTTTAGGGGAGGTAGATAACATCTAAAGGAATGAGAATTGTATAGGAAGCCATAACCGGAAACGTCACCGTAAGTCAATAGGCGGCACTGTTCATCAGTGCGCTAGAGGGGAAATTTCGAATTTCCTCATTCGAGCTGTAGTCGACTTACGAAGGGCATGCAAAGGTATTCGAACAGGGAGCTGGCAGACATTCACTTAGTGTATGTAATAGCTGAGGGCAACGGACGAGCCGCTCAACGAATATATCAATAACGCTTCCCACACAGACATGCACCGGACCACCGTTTGTTTGCGCGTGCACATCAAAAATTGTGCGATTATGGGTCATTAAGAGGTAGCAGAAGTGAGGGCAGGCCACGATCGACGCGTACTCCCGCCACGGAAGAAAGTGTGTTGGATGTCATGGAGACTAATCCTAGTACCAGCACACGTGCCGTTGCCTCTGCCTTAGGAGTGTCTCGTTGCAGTGTTCAGGGTGTTTTTCACTGCAAGTCCTTACACCCCTTTAATCTTCAAAGGGTTCAGTTACTTCTCCCTGCAGATCATCCTGCACGTGTGCGTTTTGCGCAGTGGTATCTCCAAGAAAGTGCCCAAGAAGATGTGAATTTCCCAGCTTATGTTTTGTTTACAGATGAAGCCAGTTTCACTCGTGATGCGTATTTAATCAGCACAATGCGCATTTGTGGGCTCACGAGAATCCCCACAGTGTGCGCACCCATGCGGCACAACATCGTTTTGCCGTAAATGTGTGGAGGTTTGGTCGGTGACTGCTTAGTCGGGCCATACCTTTTACCATCCCGCATGACCTCCACGAAGTATCTGATCTTTCTGGAACAGGTTCTACCAGGCTTACTTGCCCATGTTCCAGCAAATGTAAGACGCAACATGTGGTTTCAACATGATGTGGCGTCTCCCCATTATGGAAGGTGTGTTCGTGCGCATTTGAACATGTCTTTTGGGCAACAATGGATTGTGAGTGCTGGACCAGTTGCCTGGCCCCCACACTCACCTCATTTAACGAGAGTTGATTTCTTTCTGGGGGGGGGGGGGGGGGGGCTCAAAGTTACTGTGTATGAATCGCCTGTGGACTATGGCATGGATCTCATGGCAAGGCTCGTCTGCGCTGCTGCTACTATCAAAGAAACTCCAGGTGTGTTCGACTGTGTCTGGCAATCAGTGCTCTGTCGGTGTCACACATGCATCGCGTCTCATGCTGGAAACTTCGAGCATCTGCTGTAACATTATGAAATGTATCATCTAGTACGCCATTTGTAATAATTATGTCCAATAAATGTTTCTCATTAATCACTGTCTTGTTCCTTTCATATCTTGTACCTCGGCTACCACTTTTCCTTGACGTTTCCGGTTATGGGTTCCTATGCAATTCTCATTCCTTTAGATGTTATCTACCTCCCCTAAAAGTTTGTACCTATATTTTTGAGACACCCTGTATATAGCTGTTGCTAGTATAAGAAGTACATCTTGATATTGTATTCCCACACTACTGATCAATGTTTTGAATAGAACAATATGGCTGCTGTGCAGTCGCCTTTAGGGGTCCCCTTTTCATCCTATCTCCATCCTCTCAGATCTACTCTGGCATATAAACTGACAGGCTCCTGTCAGACCTCTGTGGCAAGCAGCTGCTTGAGGGGGTATTTATTATTTCTTTTCCCTGAGATATCGTTACTTTATTTATTTACTTTACATGTTGAAAAAATATTCTTGTTAAAATATTATTAACTGATTATGATAATGATCAAAGTAAATAATACGTAAAAATGACATAGATGTATAAAATACACTTAGAAAGCATAAAATATTCCATTGCAGAGATAAACGACTTTTGAAAGCTACAGCAGAAATATTTTAAAAAAATCCTACAGCAAAATATGTTGGATAAATAGTTTGGAAAGAAGCGGTTTATGTTTGGCGAAAGAATGTTCGAAGTTTTTGTGTGTGGGAGTGAACATGGCGGTTGTAACGAGCACGTATATTTCGTTATAGTATTTGGAGGTGAATTGAGTGATTGTTAGTAATTATGTAGAGTATAATTACCATTAGTGTATATTAGTAATATATTAATTTTTTTAGATAATTAATACATTTTTAATGTTATTAATATGATTTATTGGGAATATTTGAAAGATTTTGGTGATTTTTTTTGTATATAATTTTGGATATAGATAGAATTGTAGGTGTGGAAATATTGCAGTTCATAACGAAGGCAGGATGATTAAAAAGTTATTCCGAGAAGTTATTTTTTTAGAAATATGATTTTTTTTTAATAGAAGGCGGTTTGTAATTTATCCGATAACTTAATTCAGTGTTCTTATGCATTTTTTTATTAGCATTTCTAGTTTCGAATATTATAAAGTGATAATATTAAAATGTTTGGTTGGTTTGGTTATGGAATTTAATATTTGTTTTAATTTTGTTTGTTACTATTTGTGATTAAAAAGTTTAATACGAATATTTAATTGCTGAAAACAATGTGCAATATAGTAGCTGCTTGAGGGGGTATTTATTTTTTTATTTATTTCTAGAAATATACAATTAGCGTTGTGATAGATATTGCAAATTGGATTGATATTGAGTATATGGTTTTTTGTTGTCTCTGATGAGATTATTTAATTTCGCCGGCTTTTTATAATACCGATCGGCGGTGCAATGTTTCCGATTTTCTTGTTTTTGGATATATGTTGTCTCCTATAAGATTATTAGTTCTCAGGCTGTTTTATATTTCTGCTCGGTGGTCCAAAACAGAAATATGCAAGGACCTAAGCCAGGGTCGTAGCGACGTACTATGGTTTTGGGGGGGAGGGAGAAATACAAAATTCTCCAACTCGAAAATCAAATTTTGCCAACTGAGAAAATAATGTCTCTGTCAGGTTCATACCTAAATTATCGCTCCGTGGGGGAGGGGAAGGGTTTGAGTAAATTTTCACAACTATCCTGCATTACGCCATGTAACTTCCAATTTTGCTAACTAACCATAATGTAACAGAAATAATCCCAATCCCAATATTTACATCTCGCCAGAATTATAGCAAGTCAGTAAGTCATTTTGCGACTCCACTAAATTTTTCCAAGTTGTCTGGATTTTGTCACCTCTCCTTATTTTCATAAAAATAATTTCAATTTTTACATCTCTCTTGAATTTGCCAAGTCACTGCAAATGTTTAAAACTCCCCAAAACTTTGCCAAGTGTTCTCGATTTTGTCAACTCTCCTTAATTTCACAAACTCAATCCCAATTATCACAACTCGCTCGTATTTTACCAAGTGGATTCGAATTTTGCCAACTGCCTTAGATTTTGCTAAGTTTCCTCGATTTGTCCAACTCTCCTTATTTTCACAAAACTAATCCCAATTTTCCCAACTCACCCGCATTTCACCAAGTGAATTGTAATTTTGCCATTTACCCTAGATTTCGCCAACTAGCCACAATTTTACAGAAACAAAATCGGAATTTTTACATCTCACCTGATTTTTGCAAAGTCACTCTGAATTTTGCCAACTCTCCTAGATTTTGCAAAGTTGCCTCGATTTTGCCAACACGCCATAATTTTACAGGAAAAAGATTCCAATTTTCACATCCCACCTGAATTTTGCCAACTCCGCACGATTTTGCCATCACTCCGAATTTTGCTAACTGTCTCGAGATTTTCGTCAATTTTGCCAACTCGCCAAAATTTTACAGAAGAAAAAAACCCAATTTTTACATTTCACCTAATTTTTCAAAGTCACTCAGAATTTTGCCAACTCTCCTAGATTTTGACAACTCGCCATAATTTTACAGAAAAAAATCCCAATTTTTACATCTCATCTGAATTTTTCCAACTCCCCACGATTTTGCCGTCTCTATTTTTCCAACCTCCCTAGATTTGCCAAGTTGCCTCGATTTTGACAACTACCGTAGATATTACCAAGTTGTCTAGATTTTGCTAATTCCACTTAATTTTACAAAAAAAGCATTACAAGTTTTCACAACTCATCTAGATTTCATGAAGTCACTTCGAATTTTGCCAATTCTGAGTTACTTTGGGGGGAATTTCCCCCCCCCCCCATAGCTACGCCCGTGTCCTAAGCTATTGCCTAAGCTCCTGCGATCGCGATTAGCAGCTTCCCTGCAGCTCTCGTAGTATCTGCATCATTGTGGCGCTGCAGTCAAAAGTTTCTTTTTGCGCATGTGGAGGTTTCTTCTGCTACCCACGTACCCTGTAGACGTAAATGTTTTAACTAGTATCACACTACTGGTCTGAATTAATGATTCTACGTAATTTCAATTTTTCTTTATTAACACTCTTCGCTATTTTAGTATATAGCAAACTCATGAGCAGATTGCGGATGAAGCGTGCGTGCTGAAGAAATAGTGGTAGCTGTTGCAACAATGTGTCTGATATTTTGACATTTGTCGTGATGTGAGGATATGACTCGTGTTTATAGGATGTTTCCATAAATGATCCAAAGGTAAGTGTATACCTTGAAATAACAGTAGTTTGTTGTCCCATTAATTGTTAAGTAAAATCTGATTAGTTTTCTTGTACAGATTTTTTTCCCTTTATTTAGTATTTATTATTATATAATATTGTCCCATTTGTTGATTCAGCTTGAACAGATTCATAACAGGTTTAAATATAGAAGTTAGTTCTGTGTGTCAATATGTGAAAAACTGGAAGTACGTTTAAATGTCTACTCAGTATTTTGTGTGCCCTCTTTAGTCTGTATTGATTTCTGATGCAGGAAATAGGTGCGAAATGCTATAGAAATTGAAAACATATGTTGACGAAAAACATTACACGTTCATAGGAAAAGTAGTATTTAAAAATCCATAAAATAACAAGTTTAACAATTGCATGGGAAAAATGATAACCAGTACAGCATTTAGTATGCAACAAAGCGCTACTTGCGTATTTATCTCACTTCGGTTACTGTGCTACTTATAAGACAATAAAATTCATGAGGGAAGTGAATATATATAAAAAAAAGTTTTATTTGCTGTCATAAGGCTTATCACTTGGTATCATTATGATGCTTGTACACATTGAACAGAATCAGCATTTTCATGATAATAAATTTTGATAAAAATAGGACATTTAATGATGCAAATTTCTTGAATATAAATCAGGCAATGAAATACTGAAACAAAAGGAAAGCGTTTTTTTTCCCCAATTTATAATATACAACAGGGTTTATACAGTTTATATACAATATTTATATTAAAAATAATTAATAATAAAAAAATTTTTTATACAGTTTATATACAATTCACAAACTTTTTGAAACTTTTTTAACTTTTTAAAGTCAAACTCAATAAATGAATATGCTGTGGCCAATAGTTTGGGACAGGCTGGGGGGGGGGGGATAAGAGAAAAAAAGTTTATTACATTTTACAGTTAATATGTATAGGTATAAAATAATAAAAAAAATTATGACTCTCCTAAAGTGAAGTGATGTTTTAATTAGTAGCCTCGTAACTTATTAAAATGCCATTCTAGTACAGCATTTAAATAAAATTATATTTTCAGCACAGGCTGGAATTTGTGTACACCTGCTGTACAACAATTCTTAAATTACAGGACCTGTAAAGTTATTTCAGATTTTTAATGTTATGTCAGCAAGAAGCTATGAAGGTTTATAATTTCTGAAATAAATTTTTTTATCAAAATATTTGACTGAAGATAATGTTTTAAATCCAAATATCTATTTTTAGTAAATATTCAATGTACTTGAACAGTTATGGAAGCTCTCTTATTTAACAGCAGCATTGCATCTTAGGAAATAAAATTAAAGAGTATTGAAATGATTATATGTACAAATTTTTGAAATACCTGCTTATTTTATTAAGTCCAGTAATATTTAGTACCTTATTGGTAACACTACTTAAATGTATAAGAGTTTTAATAAAAACTTTTCTTTTTTAAAGTGATATATCTTTTATATTTTTAAATGAGAAAACTCTAAAACATTAAAAATCAATCCAAAGTGAATGCACAGTATTCCCTGTTGAGATAGACATCAAACATTAATTAATAGATCTGAAAAAAATTCATCGCCGCCACGGTGGGAATCGATATAGCATATCCGTAGGTTCGATATATGCATAGCCGTAGGTTAGTCTGACGCGTGGTGCAATGGTAGCATGCTCTGGCATGAATCTGGAGAGATGCGGGATCGATTCCCATTGTGGCAGTGATGAATTTTTTTCAGAATCTATTAATTATAATAATATAATGTTTAACTCTAAAACATTGCTAGCTAGGGCATTTTTTATGTTTACCTAAATCTTTCTAACAACTAATATAGTAAGTAGTCATCATTCATTTGCTTACAATTCTAACATATTTAGAAGAAGAAATACTGGTAATGCTATGTAAAACTGGTGTTACCAGACATCCCTGAATGAAAAGCTCCATCCCCTAAGAATAAGTATCCTGGAATTTATTTTTAGATGTTATTTTAAATACTAAATTAGCTGTACAGCATGAGCATATAATATTTATGTAACAGAATAGTAGGGACAACACTTGTTAAAAAAAACTGTCAGAAATATAGCTGACTGAAAATTGAAGTTAGAATTTTAAAATGAAAGTCATTAATTGTGAGCCATCAAACTAAGGTGACCAGATGTCCCTGGAAAACATGAATGTCTGGTCATCCTAGTTGACAGATGGCAACTGTATTCAAACTGAATTTTCAGAAGTCCCCAGATCTTCTATAAATCTGGTCACTCTAGTTAAACTAAAGTAGGAACTTACCATAATTTTTGTGATACAGTAAGCTGAGTGAGGTGAATAGTGTTACCTGACACTAAAGTTGTAAAAGGAGGACAAAAAGCTAAAAAAAAAGATGTTTTCAATTTGTACAACTTTGTAAGTAATGATGAGGTTAGGCAAAGGAGTTAGTAATCTCCTTTGAGCAGCATATTGTGCAGAGAGACTTTATTGGTTTGGCCATATTGCCTGTATGCATAACTATAGATTAGTGAATAAGGTTATGAATAGTGTGCCTAAAGGCCTCAGAAAGAGAGGGAGACCTAAGATGCAGTAGGCAGACAATGTCAAACAGCACCTTTAGTAGAATTGGTCTACAGTAATGAAATGCTGCAGGGCAGACTTGTTTGGAGACTAAATTGTACAATCTGGTTGAACCTCTGTAGACCATGGCTGCTTGAAGATGATGAGTCTAATTCCAGTAAGTCCTTTTTGACATTGTCTACCCATCACACCCTTTTCATGAAGCCTTTGGGCACACTGCTCATAATCCTATTTGCCAATCTGCAATTATGCATATGGCAACATGGCCAAACCAACGCAGTATCTCTGCATAAAATGCTGCTCAAAGGAGGTTGCTGATTCCTTCTAAACTCATCATTGCTTACAAAATCAAACCATCTAATGCCGAATATACTGCTTAAGCATCTATAATCAAAGGCATCAAGTTTACAGCCTAATTTTAGTCTTTAGGTGTATATGTGTATTTCTCCAATCTCTCCATAGATTCTTAAAAGTCCCAGTGGCTATCCTTATTAATCTGTTAATCTTATGTTGTACATCATCAGCATCTGTTACATAGCTCCCAAGATAATTAAATTGAGACAGTTTCTCAAGCCTGCAGCCATTCAAAGCAACTGAAACACCATCTGCCAGACTAAATTTCATCACTTTAGTATTTTTTTCTCTGTTTATCACAAAACCTACTCTATCACCAGTCTCATCAACAGCCATATTTAAAGAATTCATCTCATCAACATCATTAGCTAACAAGGCCAAATAATCTGCATAATCTAAATCAGAAATGTTGAAATCTCTTGCCATTTCAGGATAAAATCTTCTCCTTGCATAGAATTCCACATAACATAATCAATAACCAAAGAGAATAGGAAACAAAATGCATCTTTGTCTAACTCCACTAGCAATGCTCAACCAATTGCTACAAGCCTTACTAACTCTCACACATGACTCAGTGTTATTATACAGTTTCATTATGCTAATTAACTTCTAAGGTATCCATATGATCTAACAATCAACCACAAATTATGTCAATCAACAGAGTCAAAAGCTTTTCAAAATCTTTAAAGCTAGTAACCATAGGTTTCTGAAACGCTAAACATTTCTCAAGATTCTGCCTAAGTGAAAATATTTTATCTACAGGGTGATTCAAAACTTATCGTTCAAATTTCGTGGGGAGGTAGGGAATACGTCAGGAAACCGATTTCACATAGGAAAGTATGTCCGCAAACGTCATCTACATGAAAAAAATGGACAAGTAAAGTGAACACAAGGAAACAGTACAGTTAAGTGGTAACGAATGTGATTTTTATTCCAACAAGGTAAAGTACAGGTTCACAGTAGGTGCTCAAAATTGCGACCATTTACACGGACACAGGATTCACAGCGCCGTTGCATTGACCGCCGAACATTTTCAAAAACAGCTGGCATATCACGGACAGTGCCTGCGGCAGCCACTATTCGTGCAACAAGGTCCATTTCACTGTCGACGGGGGTCTCGTACACATGGTCTTTCATTGCCCCCCACAAAAAGAAATCCATGGGCGATAAATCAGGTGACCTGGGTGGCCAAGCGATCAGTGGCTGGGTACACTGGTTGGGTACACACAGCGCCCTCTACATACGCATGCGTACATTTGCGGACATACTTTCCTATGTGAAATCGGTTTCCTGACGTATTCCCTACCTCCCCACGAAATTTGAACTACAAGTTTTGAATCGCCCTGTATACATCTGCCATCACTTCTGAATCTGCACTGTTCATGACACAGCTGTTCATCAACCAAATTCTCAATTCTATTAAGTATAGTCATGCAAAGAACTTTACCTAGAACAGAAAGTAAACTAATTCCCCTATAATTATCACAAGAACTATGATCACCTTTTTTAGAAATAGGGATAATAATAGCTGTAGTAAATATCTTATGGACAATGCCTGTATCATAAAAAATATTCAATATTTCAGTCAGCCATGTGACAACAAGTGTTTCCAGCTATAAGGATTTCGGTGGTAATTTCATCCACCCCTGGGGATTTATGCAGTTTTAACTTAAAGCACAGCCAAAGTGACTTCAGAATGACATAGGGCCAACATTAAAGCCAGTAATGCATTTATCTTCATTACAAACAATGGGAGAAGAAATAACATCTCTGTTTTTTTTTTTAAATTCTAATGTTTAGAACATCTCTGAAATACCTCAGCTCACTTAACAATCAATCCTGTCCTCAATCCCTGTGTACCTGTCTCTTTTGTCCCGCATAAAACATTAACTATCTGGTACAACCGCCTGCCATTATGCTGTCTAACTGCTTCCTCTGCTTTGTCAGCCAAGCTATCAAGCCAAAGATTTTTTTTCAGCTGTTAACTTTACATGTTTATTAAGTTCATTGTAATGCCATCTCTTAGGACTAGTAGGATATTGATTCATATTATTCTTGTTTTGATTCATATTATTCCTGCACTTCCTTCTTGCAGAAATTGGCAACACGATAGGAGGGTAATATCGATCAGCAGCAAACATCTGATTTCGGTTTCAAACATAGTGTGAATGTTAGGCTGTAGAATCGGATATTTTATACTGCATTTAGAAAGTACCAAAGAGTGTTTTTTGCATTTTGTTGATAAAATGTAGATTTCATCAACAACCTTAGCAGCAAACATCTGATTTCGGTTTCAAACATAGTGTGAATGTTAGGTTGTAGAATTATTTTATACTGCATTTAGAAAGTGCCAAAGAGTGTTTTTTGCATTTTGTTGATGAAATATAGATTTAAAAGGATAACATCACATCAATGGATATTATCAAGATGAACCTCTAAATCATGAGCTTTATGTAAAATATATCATTGGCCTAGATTTCATCGACTCATTTGACTGAAGAAAGTCTCAGCTGATCTGGATCAGTTGTGACTCTTCTCAGATTCAGGAGGAGGATATCGATTTCGCTACTTCTAGAATTATTTATATTGCTTCTCAAAAATATGCTGCAATTAGAAAGAATAATTATTTGAAGTTTGACTGAAAATTAAATCATTAGTCATACATGGCTTAAAATGGTAGCTACTTTAGAAGACATGTGATTAAGACAAGTTATTTCATTACTTGAATTCAGAATTAGAAATTTTTAAGTGTTTTTGTAACATCTATATACACCAAACAGCCAAAACATTATGATCTTCGTGTCTTTATGCAAACCAAAACAGCTGCAGGTAAACGACAACACATGGGTAGGTCATGAAATGGTATAAATTACACCTGATACTGAGCTCTGTTAATCAGTGTTATTCTTGTTCTTCAGATGGGAAAGGCAGTGAACTAAGTGAGTTTGACAATGGCCAGATGACTGGGTTAGTGCATTTCCGAGATGGCAAGGCTTGTGGGATGCTCACCGTCAGCTGGGTGAGTACCTTCAAAAAGTGGTCCGAGGAGGGAAAAATCACGAACTGCTGGCAAGTTGTGGGCCGACCACGCTGATCAATGCTAGAGGTGAGTGAAGGCTATCCCATATGGTACAAGCCAACAGAAGGGATACTGTGGTTCAACTCGCCAATACTGTGGTTCAACTCTCACAACACACAATACATTGAACCCTGCTGAAAATGCACTGCATAGCTGTAGGTTAGTCCATGCTAAACTCTGTTCACCATTTAAAGTGCCTACAATGGATATGCAAGTATCAAAACTGGACTTCTAATGATTGGAAGAAAGTCATCTGGTCCGATGAATCTCGTTTCCTGTTGCACCATGTGGATGGCCGGGTACGTGTGCCTCATTTACCTGGGAATGTGTTGGCACCAGAATGCACCGTGGGACAAAATGTAGCCAGTGGAGGAAGTTTAATGCTTTGGACAAAGTTCTGCTGAGAAACCCTGGTTCCAATCATTCGTGTGCAGGAAACTATGACGTCTACCACCTACCTAAACATCATTGCAGACCAGGTATATCCTTTCATGGCAATGGTATATCCCTCTAGTAGTGCCTTCATTCTACAGGATAATGTGCCATGGCACACTGCCCAGATTGTTTGAGAATGGTTCGCAGAAGATGAGGAAGACCTCTAGGTATTGCCCTTGCCTCCAAATTCCCCAGGCATCAATCCAATTGAGCATCTGTGGTTTGTGTTGGAACAGCATATCTGATCTGCGGTGGCTAAACTACGTAACTTACAAGAGTTAAATGATCTGCTGGTAATGTGTTGGTACCAGATACCACAAGACACCTTTAGAAATCTTTTAGCATCCACGCCTTGCTGGGTAAGAGCTGTTTTGGCGACATGTGGAGGACCAATATCTTATTAGACAGGTAGCTCTTCAGTGTTAATGGAAATTGATCTGTAAGGGTTTGATCCAAAATTCAGTGGTTAATATTAACTATATATGCTCTTAAATATTTTTATTTAATTTTTTTCATTGCTTTTTATTTTGTTTTAGTTTGTTTTTCAGTTTTTATTTAAATAATCTTGTTTTAAAGCAAAATAAAATTTCATAGCACTGCTACCTTAGTCTTAAAGTTTGTCAATCATGACAAAATCAGCATTGTATGTTGTGTGCATAAATGACTAAATAATTTTGTAAAAATTAAAGATTTGAGTAATGATAGAAATATTATGAATTATGTATATTAAAGTAGTACAATACTTCAGCAAATACTGCAAAATTAATTTTTTAAAATTTTTTACTGAATTTGAAATGCAAAAAATAGAGTAAAACCCTGTAATTTTCTTTAAAAAGTTCTTATAAAAATTTTCTTACCTGTCTTTTAAGTTTTTTTAACTCCAATTAAAGGTTTTTTCTTTTCGTATATAAACATGACCTATTTCTATTGATTGGCTATTTTTTTTTTAAATTCTAATGTTGACTTGTTTATTTGACTTGCCACAGCTAGTGAAAAGCCTGGACTTTTCTCAAAGTGTAGTACTGAGAAAAATTTCGAAAATCACAGTAATTTTTTGTTTCATATAAAATGTTTTTTTTTGTTATTCAGAAATAAATAGCCTTTCAATTCATTTGTATTACTTTTTTAAATATTTTTTTTTTACTACATGCCTCTATAAAAGTCCTATAAACTAAAACTAGTCATATTTTTTGTTTAATATTATATTTTCAGAAAATCCAAAATTAAATGTTGATTAATTTGGCATATAACATGCCATAATTCTTTTCATTAGTTATTTGGCAAAAAAGTTATAAAATAAAATTTTTTTGGCTGATCATAGTGAAAAAATAGCTGAACCTCTAGATGTAAATCAGATATTCAGGCTGGATCCTGGAAGGATTAAAATGATACTAGTCATCGTTTTTATTAAATATTTTCAGAAAATCCAGAATTAAATGCTGATGAATTTGGCGTACAACATGTCATAATTTCTTTCACTAGTTGGTTTAAAGTTTCTAAAGTTCACTTTTTTTTGACTGAACACAGTTGAAAAAAAGCCTGGCCATTCTGTTTTTCAGGCCTGAAATGATAAGTGTTAAGAATATTCTTGCAGTTCTTTCTTTCAAATATAAGATTCAGTGCCTTATTATCACTTAAATAATTTTCCTGCTCTGCTCCTTTTACCCAATTGAGATTGTTAGTTACAAAAAGCCTGTTTAAAATGGTTCCATTCTTCCTCAACTTCAGTAGTAAGCAGTGGTGAAAGTTGGCCAGTACGCCATACCGGCAAGAAATTATACGCCTGTACGGTGTACCAGTAAGACATTTTTTGGTAGTGGCGCAGTTAACAATTTCCTTTACAGCTTAATGGTCTTTAAACTGAGAAGTTGATTTAATATTTGATATGTCAATCAATTTCACGTATAAGAGGGTACGTTAAATGTGCAAAAGTGCAAGTTAAAAAAAAGGTTTCTTTTTCATTTTTATTCGAAAAATTTAATTTTTCATCTGTGTTTTTCAATTTTAGGGCACTATTTACTGTGGGACCTGGACGAGGGGGCCCACTTTAATCTTCTTTCTGAATGGCTTATAGTAGGGGAGCAGTAATGAGAATTCCTTCTAAAGCAAGAAATATTTATGTGAATTTAAAATATTAGGTTGTTCTCCCTAGGGGGCGGGGGTGGCTCAGTCGGTAGCGCGCCAGGCTCGTAGTCTGTAGTTCCAAGGTTCGAGTCCCAGCTGGGTCAGCGTTGAGATTTATCTCCGCAAAATTCCCCGCCCTGCCCACGGTCAATAGGGGACACCGATGGGCTTGGAAAGGCCGCCGTCCGTCGGATGGGACGTTAAGCCGTGGCCCCGTGTGTGGGAGAGCCATACCCTGTGCACGTTAAAGAACACGCTGGATGGCCTTGACGGGAGGCTACCATCTGTCTCCCAACAGCTGTTCCAGTGGGTCCCCTCCTCCAACCTTCTCTGAGCCTTCGGGGTCCTTGTGACCTGGCCATTTAGCCCATGGTGTGCAAAAAAGTGCCGCTCAGAGGTAAAACAACCCAACCCAAATGTTCTCCCTAGCCATTTAAAAAAAAAAAGATAGTTGCATTTTTTTCCATCTCCAAAACTTATTAGGTTCTAAACAGACATGTTTTCAAAGAGAACGCACACTACCAAATTCTACAGTACAACGAAAAAATATTTGAACGATTAATATTTCAGAAACTAATTTTGGTCTATATTAATTTTTTTCTAACAATAACTTTTTGAGAGTTTTTACTTACATATAATTATCAACTAATGAAAGCTAGTAAATTTATTTTTTATAATTTTATTAAGAAAAGCATTTTTGGATAGATTTTTGTTTTTTCAATGAGGCCTAAAATATGTCAATACAACGGAATCAGAAGTATTCAGGTATAGTAATATTTATTTCAAATTAAAAATTCCTAAATTATTCACTATTCATACAATGCATAGGGAGAAATAGAAAATACTCTGGGGACACTGTACTTTCTTCACTATTACACCTGTAAGATGACTTCAGGGGAATGACCTCCTGTAGGTGATTTTCGACATATAGCTAAGTTTTGAAGCATGCATACCGGTAAGAAATAAAATCTACTTTCTCCACCGGTAGTAAGCAAACCATGACTGTCATAATGACTAAGTAACCTCTCATGGTAAGCTTTGGCTATAATGGGTTTCCCAGAGCTTCAGTGTTAAAGGTACCCTTTTTAACCATAGCATAATACTTTTTAAAACCCTTTTCCAAGTCCAACTATTTTTTCCCTCTGATCAGGCAAAAAAAATTACTTTAGAACTTTTTTTGTCAAATAATTAATGAAAGGAATTATGGCATGTTATAAGCCAATTAATCAGCATTTATTCTGGATTTTTGGAAAATAAAATATTTAATGAAAAAGACTACCAGTTTTATTTCAATAGGACTGTTTTTGAGTCATGTAGTAAAAAATGCATCTGGCAACACAAATAAAAATTTATTTAAAAATACTAATAGAAGAAATGATTATAATGCACATGAATAGAAAGGCTATTTATTTCTGAATAACAAAAAAAAAATTTCTTGTTTAAAGTAAACATTTCTTCCTTTTGTAATTTTTTTCTCCATACCATACTTTGAGAAAAGTCGGCTTGTTACAGAGTCCAACAAACAAGTCAAATTTAGAATATTTTAAATAAATAACTAATCAGCAGAAATAAGTCTTGTTATATACCAAATTAAAGAGAATTTAATTCTGAATTTTATTGAAGTAAAAAATATGAATATGTAGTAACATATTAATTTTAATAACATTTTTTACAGTGGTATACCAAAAATTTAGGTACATATTTCATAATTACTTCCACAATCTACTGTTTTTAAAAATAGCAGTTTTTTTTTTGTTAATTTTTAGGAGATATTTGAAAATTTAAGGAAAAATACGTTAATAGTTCAAATCAAACTTGTAAGCTTAAATCAGGTGATTGCTTCAATATTTTAGATTCACCATATTATAGCACTTCTAAAATATGGCACATGGCTTTATCAAATTATTTTTATTGTAGTTTAATAAAATATGGATCAAATGAAAAAAGAAAATATTATTTTTCAAGCTTGAATTACATATTTTTAAAGATATATGTAAGAAAATTTTCAAACAGCAATTAAAAAAAAATTAGAGTTTCATGTGTTGTACAAAAAATGTCTGATGTCCTTGACCTGGGAAGGGTTAAGTTTAAGGTGCACGACATTTTTAACGAGGTAATGGTCAGTTCCAATTTCAGCTCCCCTAACTGAACTAATGAAATGAAATAATAAGCTGGAAAAAAATAGGTTTTGCTGTGAGTGGGATATGAATTTGCCTCCCCAGTAACCATCAGTGGCTAATGTTTTCTTCAGTTAGTGTGACTTGTAAATTTTCCCGCATTTTTATTTGATTTGCATAGTGGTGCCATCTATCGGAAATGGACAACTATGTGTCTCATAGAGATGGACTTTAATATTTGTCACCCATGCTTATGGCATTGTATTGTTACAACAGATGAACGTGCTGCAATGAGTTTGTGATGGATGTGTCATGAACTCTGCCTAAGAATTAATTAATGAACGAATTAGAACCTAGACCCAATCTGAAATATAAGAAAGATAGAAGTGTGCTGTTGAAGTTGTGGGATCTAAAAGGAGGCATAATTGAGAGTCTGTGCACCATAATTTAATGAATAAATGTTTTTATTTAGTGTGTGCACCGGAGGTTGACTACTTTATTGGTATGGATTATGTTGGTAAGCTGGTGCATAAAATGAAGAATATTGTCGTCTTTTGCAATGGTGATCAACGTATGAAAAGGATTAGTTCTAAAAAAAACCCATTACTCTTAGTCGCAGTTTTGTGCATAGTTATTTAAGAATTTAATAGATTCTTCTGAAAGCTTATCTTTGTTTTATTATTGAGTTTCATGCTGGTTGACTTAGTTTGTTTATAAATAATTTTATCCATACTTTTGCGATAAATTGCATTGTATTAAAATTTTTATTTATATTTTTACTTGAATTCATGCTCAGTACTTGCTCATCCATTTTTAATTTGCAACAATATCAATAATACAATGGTAAAGTATCACAGGAGATATATTCAATGGTAGAGTATCACTGTAGACATGAAATAAAAAACTGAAAAAAAAAATGATTTTGGCAAAACCTATTTTTTTTCAGCTTATTATTTCATGTTCTTAATGTCATATTATGTTTATTAATTATTTCAGAATGAGGTTCAAATCCAATAAAATTACTCTTTTCTATTATATTGTTTTAAATAAGCATTATTAAAATTAATATGCTTTCTGTTTTTCTCAAATATTTTATTTTCTAAAAATTTACAATTAAATTTTCTTCATTTTGGTATATGGCATGACCTATTTCTATCTCTTAGTTATATTAATATAAAATTTCAAAGTTCTTTTTTTCTGCTGGAAGTACAGGGGCGGATTGACCTATCAAGAGACTCCTCAGTGGGCTGATGGGGTAGTGGGCCACCATATTCATTGATGTAGTGTGTCTATAAAGATTTTTGTTTTCTGTTTCATAAAAAGTATAATTTTAAAACTGAATGGTTAGCGCGCTTGGCTACTGACCTAAGGGACCTGGGTTCGAGCCCCGGGTAAGGCATGGATGTATGTGTCGTTTTTCTGCTGAGGTCCTGCCATCCTCTCAGATCTTTTACTTTGGCATATAAACTGACAGTCTCCTGTCAGACCTCTGTGGCAAGCAGCTGCTTGAGGAGGTATTTATTTTATTTATTTATTTTTTTTATTGTAACCAAATGCATCCGTAACCTATTTTACTGATATTATAGTGGTATAATATTTCAAATTCTTCTATATTTGCACGGATTAATAAGATAGTTTGCTATTGACTGATTTCTGCAATTTTTTTCTGTAAGAATATTCGTGATAGCAAATAATCAATATCTTAAAAAATAAATATAAAATAAATACCCCCTCAAGCAGCTGCTTGCCACAGAGGTCTGACAGGAGCCTGTCAGTTTATATGCCAGAGTAGGAGATCTGAGAGGATGGCAGGACCTCAGCAGAAAAACGACACACACATCCATGCCTAATCCAGGGCTTGAACCCAGGTCCCTTAGAACAGTAGCCAAGCGTGCTAACCACTCGGCCACGGGACGGCTAATATCTTAGCAAATAGAAATAAATAAAATGTATGGAAAGTTTTTAAGCTATATGTAAAAATTAATCAAATAAAAAATATTGTATAATATGGGCTATTTTATTGAAAAACTCCTTCAGGCCAAATAGAACTTTCAATCCACTCCTGTGGAAGTTCTTCAAAATTAACCCAGCCACCAGAATGAATTCTGCTCTACAAACCCGGCATGCTAAGGGCTAAGCTACACCAATGGATTTGGGAAGGCCACCATCCATTGGATAGAATGTAAAGCTGTGGTCCTTTGTATTGGAGAACCCTACTTTGCTCATTAAAGAACACGCTGGATGGTCTTGATGAGAGACTATCATCTGTCTCCTAACAGTTGTCCAGTGGGTCCCCTTCCCCCAACCTTCTTGAGCTGTCGGTGTCTTTGTAACCTGGCCATTTAGCCCATTCTGTACAAAAAAATGCCACTCAGAGGAAAAAACCCAACCTAATCATTGAAGCTATCCAGTGGGTTCCCTTCTCTGAACCAAATTTAAGCCATTGAGGTATTTGTGAACTTGCCAATTAGCCCATTGTATTCACAAAAGTGCCATTCAGAGGCAAACAACCATAAAGGATAAAAACCTAAGTAAACTAATGCTGCAGAATCATGTAAAATCTATAAATATATATTTAACTAAGAAAAATATGTGGATTTCTTGAAATCTTAATTTGTTTGAACCTAAGATTAATATTAGTTAGGCTTCTTATTGTAGTTTTCAATTCTAAACAAAAATTTTGAAGAATGCATAATGCATAATGCTTAAAATATTATTCTTTTCTTCAATTGTATGTAGTTGAAAGTATTTTTCTGAGTGAAGTAATAGAAATGCTGTAATTCCATTCACTTTTTCCTTGCTTGTAAATTAAGCAATATCTTGCCAGCAGTTTTTCCTCATGAACAGCCTACTTCAGGAAAATATGGTTTATTTTATATGTTCCTTACTAGATACTTCTGCTTGCTTCAAGGACAGTAAAACTGGTTTTTGAATACACCACATGCTTAACTTTGGCTATTACAATGCATCAAATTCCCTGAAGTGCCTGGTTTTCTGGTGGAAATGGCTTACAGTCAGAGAAAAACAGGTAATATTATATTGCTATTCAAGCAAAGCTAAATAGTAATAAGTTTATGTGTAGAAAATTTGGTAACTACATTAATTTTGCATCAGGATGATAATTTTGTAAATTTCAATTCAAGCTAAGAGCAAAATTTCAATGCAAATTTTGCTCTTAGCTTATTTAAAAAAAATGTGTATTGTATTATTTATTGTATAAATATTAATCAGTCAGTAGTTGGAGGTGCAGTCAATATGCAAATAATATAATGTAATACAGAAGTAGTCTGAAAAAACTTTTCAAGCTGTGCGTCCTTTTTGTATGATTATCTTTCCCTTTCTCAGTTTAATCCAAAATTAATTGAAAGTTTGCCTCAATTTTCAATAGTAGTTGTTTAAAGAGATTGGAAGTTGAAATATTTAACAAAATAGGCATTAAATTAATCTGGAAAACTTATTCAGACAGGTTAAAGCAAAAACACTATTACTTATATTAAACTTTAGTTTGATGTATAACTTGTATTTTTAAGCAGATTGCAAAATAATTTTATTTTCATTATAACCAATTTGGATTATTTATTTGCATCTGAAAACAAATAACACTACATATATCATAAATGTCTGCAGGCGTTTGCCCAGTGTCTGTGTATAGTTGAGGATGGAAGGTCAGAGATGACTAAAGCAAAATATAAAAGAATAAATTTGGAGAGGGGGAGAGCATGGCTTTAAAGTTCAATATACAGTAGTGTAACCATGATTTTTGGAAGTTAGCTTATTTAAAAAAGAGCTAAAGAACCCTGATGACTATTTAAAATGGAAATTGTAGTAAAGTAATCACTGAATGTTATATTCCTTTGTGTTTCATTTGTTTTAACTTTTATCTATAAAACACTAAATCCATAGCGTAAAGCCCAAAATATATACAAGTTGATAAAGTCACAGAGCCAATAAAGTCAACATTATTTCCAATCCAGACACAAAATATATCGGTTAAAAATCAATCCAACGTGAATGCACAGTATTCCCTGGTAAGATAGACATCAAACATTAATTAATAGATTGTGAAAAAAAATTAATCGCTGCCACGGCAGGAATTGAACAACACTGATAATAATAGATTCTGAAGAAGAAAAAATTATCGCTGCCACGGCGTGAATCGAGGAGAACCTGGAGAGATGTGGGTTCGATTCCCGCCATGGTGGCAATAAATTTTTTTCAGAATCTATTAATTAAAATATATCAGCATTGCACATTAAAATAAAAATAAAAAATAAATACCCCCCTCAAGCAGCTGCTTGCCACAGAGGTCTGATAGGAGCTTGTCAGTTTATATGCCACAGTAGAAGGTCTGAGAGGATGGCAGGACCTCAGCAGAAAAACATCACAAATGTCCATGCCTTATCTGGGGCTTGAACCCAGGTCCCATTAGATTAGTAGCCAAGCATGCTAACCACTCAGCCATGGGATGGCTGCACATTACAATACATAAATTTATTGCAGTTAGAAAATATTCCTGACAATAAATACCAATAAAGTTTTTTATTAATAATATTCTAATGTATTAACTAATTTCAAATTTTGAATAAAAACATAGTAATGCAATTGTATAGATCTATTAATTTCTGTTTAAAGCAACAGTTGGATTTAGCACCACCGTACAATGGCATCCCAAATGAAAATTATCATTGGACACACCCCTAATCGGCTGCTGTTCGCCTTTGTTCACCATTATTATATCTTTTGTGATATATAATTTGCATCGATGATTATCTGTGCCACTAAATGTGACAGCTTTGCTCTCTTGACTCTGTGAACATTCATTTTAATCACATCTAGCAAACAAAAGCTGAAATTTGATGCTGCCTCACAAGACCACCACCCTAGATAGTTGCCCAGATTACCTGTCCGCATATAGCCTTACAAGAAATTAAGTTAAGTAGGAAGCACTTATGGTTTTGTTGCAAATATTTTTTCATTAACTCCAAAAAAATATAGTTTATATAATTTTATTAAGATTACTTCAAAATATGAATCTTCTATATGTTTTAATTCTATTAACTCTAATACAGGGCGATTCAAAAAAGATGGACACAATTTCAATTGGTTATATATCCTGAACAATATGTTGTATTTGAATTCTGTAAATTACATTTGATTAAACACACATTAAAGTTTATAGATGTACACAATTACAATTGGCTATATTTCCTGAACAATATGTTGTATTTGACTGAACTCATGAATGCAAAAAATCTTGTGTTGCATAATAGCCCATCTTGCTTACAACTGACGCTGCTGTGCAGCGCTAGAGTGCTCTAGCGGTAATATTCGAAACTTTACAACATCCTCTTTCAAATGTAATTTACATAATTCAAATAAAACGTATAGTTCAGGAAATATAACCAATTGAAATTGTGTCCATCTTTTTGAATCACCCTGTATATTCTTTTGATGCAAAATTACTCCTTTAAGTAATCCACTTGTGAATGTGGTCTAACAAGAAACTGTTAGTGTACTACACCATAGAGATCTGCGAGGAAGGCAAGGCCTCCCATGAAAAGATAACATTTATCAGAAAAACAAATATCTGTGACCTTGTCCAGGACTCAAATTCAGACCCCTTTGTCCCACCACACCATTATTTTTAACTGCAGGGTGGTTATGAAAAGCACTTTTTGCAGGCTGGCATGGATGTTCATGTTATTTTTCTGCTGAGCTCCTGCCATTCTCACAGATCCTCTACTATGGCATATAAACTGACAGGCTCCAGTCAGAGCTCTGTGACAAGCAGCTGCTTGAGGGAGTATTTCTTTTTATTTTTTGCATGAAAACGGTTGGTTTGATAGAGCTCAAATTTGGAATTGATAATAGTCAGGCAGTGCAGAATAAAATATGGAGAAAAAAAAGGTTCCCAAAAGTGCCATCAGCTAGAACTATGATGGAATACCAGTGGAAGACTATGATGAACATTACCCCAAATGATAACCATGTCATGTTAATGTACGTAAAACTGCTCAATGCAATGAAAGTGGGCAAAAGTGAGGCTTCCAAATTGACGCAGTTTGATTATAAGCAACTTTATTTAAATACGGAAATAAAGTGATCATTCAAAATAAACAACCACGAGGCTATAGAAATAATGACATCGCCCATCCCCACCTGCAACTGAGATACTGGAATCACCCTTCATGACATGTGGAAAGAAGCTCTTCATAGCCCTAACATCACCACATAGTGCCACTTCACTGAAGACTGAGTGCTGTCTCAGCTCCAAAACGCTTTTGAGTTTTATCACAAAAACATTTAACAGGCAAATAATTTGAAGGATAAACTTAAAAATATTATTGTTCAACAGACAGACAATTTTTAAGGTTATTTTACTCAAAAATAATTTTGAAGTTCAAACTATCCCCTATTATTAGTGATGAAGTATGTTATTTTCAGCCAAATTATCTGAAATATTAGTTGAAATTCGTGATGGCTAATTTTTTTTCACCCCTTTTATCTTAGGAATAAAATAAAAGCACTAAATTTCTCCACAGACTCTATGCTGCCACCTTAAGACTTTGCTATTATTTCATTTTGGTAGTTTGATACTTTCCTAGGTAAAACATCAAATAGAATTTAAAGAGAAAATGATAATTAAAATAAATTTTATACCTTAATTTCATTAAAAGGTTAAATTTCAAATCTCACAATACATCTGCTTAACCTCTCTTTCCTCTACTTTAACAAGATCAAGCATTATTTAGGGCAGTTGAAATTCCAAAATTTTAAAATAAAAAAATTAAGTGTGTTTTAGGTTTCAGTTTTATATTAAACTATTTTTATATTGGATTGTTTTCAATATTAAATTAGAGTGTAAAAAATTATACAGGGCTAAATTTGAAAATTTAACTTCTCATTATCCTATTTTATCAAGAATAAGTATTGATTTTATTTTTAGCTTTTCTTGCTGATTTATGCAGTAAACTTTCAGACAAAAAAATTCAGAAATACCTGGAAAATTTTGAAAATGCTTGTCAAAAGTATTCATCAGTGTGAGTGGTTATTTGCATTATTTACTTTACGCCAAATGACAGGTGAGACATGTGTGCCACCACAAACCAACTGTTTTGTCTGACGATGCATTGAGCAACAATGCAAAATGCACAGTAATTATGTATTGAAATATAATATTCGCACTTCCAGAAAAGTTGGGACATAAACTGGAAATCTAAACATACATTAATTAAATGTGGGCACCAAACCGAGATCAAACTACCACCAGCATTCCCGCAAGGAACAACAAAAAAATCAAGAACATATGTGAACTTATATCTAGACTGAACTACTCACCACAGGACAATAAACTTATCTACCCATCGAATATCACCACAAGAAAAAACTAAGATAATACCTAGATAGTATTTCCATTCAATTGTCTCAGCTTTTCCAACAATTACAGTCATACACAGAAAATTTTAATTTATTTTAAAAAAAACTTTGTTATGAGGTTTATATCAGCAATACCAAAGTTTTAATGGTTTTTAAGGATTATCTATACTACATTTCCCATTACTTATGATAAATTGAGTGTCAGTTGTTTTAGAACATTCAAAACAAGGGAATGTCTTGCTCAAGTGCAATGCATGTTTATCCTAGAATGTTACTTAATCTCTTTATTTATACATAGACTGATAGGATGCATTTATGCAAGGTTCTATGTCGATTCATTTGCAGTCACATGCCAAATCATCATGGTCAGTTTATCACAGTGTCAATTCATTGCAGCATCAATTTATCGCAGTGATAGAGATAGGATTTTTAACCTATATTCTTATTGCTTTTCATTTGTCATTTGTCAGTTTGTCAAACCAGTGTTCCCCCATAACTTTAGAATGTGATGGAGAAACTTAATGATTTAGGGGTCAAATGAAAGCCTGTAATGGGTTCATAGGCTATAAAAATTAACCCCCCCATGCTTTCTTCCCCCCTAAAAATATGAAAACAATTGTTCCACTCTATCTTCGGAACTCAAGTGCATGAGATTACAAGCTTTCATTTGGCGCTGCTTGTTATGTGGGGAGTGTCATAAAGTATAAAAAAATAGATCCTCTATTCTTTCACTCCTATGTGTAAAGGATCAGTTAGCAGCTGATAAGAATCTTTAGCTTGATGGTTTGGTTGACAAAACTGAGGAGACGGAGAGCTGTACCAGATTGTTAATGTTTTATATGGGGAAAAATGGACAGGGATTGAAGGATGAACAAGGTAAGGTTATTGAAGGTGAGGATTCTGTCATGGCTAAGTGGGCTGAGCATTTCAGTGATGTTCTAAACAATGTGGTTAGTTCTATTCCCATTGTTTGTAATGATGATAGATGCATTGGTGGCTCTAATGTTGACCCTATAACACAATCTGAAGTTATTTTGGCTGTTTCTAAACTTAAACTTCATAAATCCCCAGGGGTAAATGAAAATACTACAGAAATGCTCAGAGCTGGGAATGTTTCATTTACCACTTGGATGACTGAAATTTTGAATAACTTTTATAATAAAGGCATGGTTCCTAAAGATTTTAACAGAGCTATTATTATCCCTATTTTCAAAAAAGGTGATTGCAGTTCTTGTGATAACTATAGGGTATCAGCCTACTCTTGTTCCAGGGAAAGTTCTTTGCATGATTGTGCTTAATAGAATTAAGAATCTGGTTGACAGGCAAATGCGTGATGAGCAATGTGGATTCAGAAGTGGTAGAGAATGTGTAGATCAGATATTTTCACTTAGGCAGATTATTGACAAATTTTCTGTTACCACATGGCTGAACATGTAACACATGGCATTTATCATGTAAAGCCATAGCCACACCTCCAAACAAATATCAATTACAGTACATGGAAAATATCATCAGTTTGCATAGAGATCAGTTATGCAAAACCGAAATCCTGCCTCTTCTGGCAGTGTAGAGCAGCACAGTGAAAACCAAAACCACCGATAGAGGAAGATTCTTATTTAAATATGTAATATTGTGACGTATAGTGCCAGATGATGTATAGTGCCCCTGGTGCTCGGGGAGAAACATATAGCCGGTTAGGAATTCTAGCCTGTTCACTAAGTTGGAATGTTGACCTATTTGGATTTTAATGTTTTTAAGTCAAAATTTTGTTGGTTAAATGTTTTTTAAAGTACTTAAATTTAATATTAAGTTAAAGCTACTTGAGCAACAGGTTTCTACAATATGAGTAATAAGCAATACAATCAATGTGACCAGTATTGGTTGGTGAAAAATGGCCTTAGAGACAATGTCTACCTTTAAAGAAGGACTGGTGTACAGTGTTAAAACATCAGAGTTTTGCATCAGCACCAGTAGCCAATTTAAGAAGATCTCAGATGGAGAGACCCTTCCAAGAATATCACTTCCTTACTTTCATATGGCACTATATGTCAAGGAAGATAACAAGACTGGTTTAGCCAGCATAAGAAGTTTAAGGAGATACTAACTATGGTAATATTTTCCATCTATTTACTTCAGAACTTTTGGGAGAATTAAAAGTGTTGTTAAGCAAAATTACACAATGGTGAAAAAACTCGTTGCTTTAACTATGAAGATCATCATATCTAAGCTAGATGTTGAATAATATGCTCAAGAGCATTTGGAGTTACAACAGCATAATCATGAAAGTTAAATGTTTTAAACTTTTTGCTGTGTAACATGTTAATGAATACTTTCTGTTTCTCAAATTCGACCTGTTTAATCACTAAGATCCAATACTTTTCCCAATTGAGATACAGACTTGGTTCCAAGGTTGATAGTTGAAGTGAATCGAGTTCTATACTCTGTTGAAATGAAAACTGTTTTCAAACCTGTTATCTAGTAGAGAAAACAGGTCAAACCCTATTGTCATTAATGGTTTAAAACTCTTATCCTAATTGATCTATTAGGATAAGATCAATAATTAAAACACTTATCCTAATTGATCTTATCCTACTAAACTCGGATTAATTTCGTAGTATTCCTTCGGCAAGTACTATATGGTAAACCAAAACAGGTTTGATGGTAAATGCATCAGAAGAGGTCTCAACCCATTACTTTTGGTTTCTTGATCAATACTTAAATCTTTTAAGCACACTAACTTTTTTTCCCGAATCGAATTATAGGCCTGATTTCATTGTTCATAGTTAAAGCCTATCTAGTTCTATAATCTGACAAAGTGAAACCAGTTTCACACTCGTTGCCTAGTAGAGAAAACAGGTCGAAATCTAGTGCCATTAATGCTTTAAACTCATTTTCTAATTGAGTTACAGAACTCGTACAAATTTCGTACTATTCCATTTGGCAAGTACTATTAGCTAAATGATATTTGAAATGGTCTTAACTCATTAGTTTTGTGGGTTTGAATGTTTTCAGTCTAAACTTTTTTTCTGATTGAGATGCAGGCCTGATTTCAATAAATGATGGTAAAGGTCCAGTTAATTCTATGACCAAAGGGAAATCGATCTCAACCCTAATAAAAAAAAGAAAAAGAATATTTGACTTGGTAATTAGCTATATCATGTATTGATCTTTTTTCACAATGTTAGTTCAATTGGTGCTTTTAATCTTGGCACATATTTTTTCAATTAGTGAAATCAGATAACAACTATTTAAATTTTTTATAAAATAATTTTAATAATATGTCATATTTCAGAGTAAAATGAGAATTCCATAATTAATTTGAAAATTTACTGGGTTGTATGTTATAATGGTAAGAGAATTGAAAGCACTAGCTTTACTAATGTGGTCAAGTACTATTTACTACCTAGTTACAATTTATCTCAAATGAAATTGAACGTTGCCATTTGAATTATTTATTCCCTTGTGAAATGATTTTTGTGACGTGTAACTCTGGTTGCACATTATTTTTTAAATAAACGAGTTGTGCGAGGCAAAATTCTGTTGTTCTAATATCTCAAAGCCTTCACAGTTGTTACCAGAATACTTATTTCATGGGTTAAATATATTTTTTATGTATAAAGTGTTAAATATCATGGGCTGGCAACCACACGTGTATAATTCCTACTGGCAACTACAGTATTATTGTTGTCAAACACACAATTATTGTTGTTGATGATGTTGGTAACTACCCAGTCATTGTTGTTGTTGGCAATAACAATTATTTTTCTGGTTGATGTTTGTAACTATCCAATTATGGCTGATGTTTGACAATACACAATTATTTCTTGTTGGTAACTATGTAATTATTATTATTTTTTGTTCTCAACTACACTATTATTGTTGTTGTTGACAACTACACAATTGTTGCTGTTGGAAGACAACTTTCTATCAAACTGGTAGAAATTCTGAGTATTTTGATGTTCATACCAGTAAGAATCAGCATGACGGGCAACATATTTTGCAGGGAAACATGTTCAGCTGACTAATTCAGGAAATATTATCAGACTGTTTCTAATATGTTCTTGGCAGATTAATTTTTACAATTTTTTTTGCACTGTAATTCCTATAAATTCTTAGCAGAGAAAGATTTGGGTTGTTTTACCTGTGAGTGGCACTTTTTTGCACACAATGGGCGAAATGGCCAGGTCACATGGACCTCGAAGGCTCAGAGAAGGTTTGGGGGAGGGACCCACTGGAACAGCTGTTTGGAGACAGATGGAAGCCTCCCATCAAAGCCATCCAGTGTGTTCTTTAAATATGCACAGGGTATGGCTCTCCCGTACACGGGGTCACTGCTTAACATCCCATCAGATGGACGGCGACCTTTCCAAGCCCATCGGTGTCCCCTACTGACCGTGGGCAGGACAGGGAATTTTGCGGAGATAAATCTCAACGTTGACCCAGCTGGAACTCGAACTTGGGAATTACAGATTACGAGCCTGGCGTGCTACTGACTGAGCCACCCCCGCACCAACAGAGAAAGATATTACTCAACTAATTCTAAGTATATTTTCAGCAAACTAATTTTTACTAAGCTGATGGCACAAATTCGTGGCAATGTAATTACAACAGATATTTGGTAGAGTAATTTCATACAGATTCTTGACATTCCTACAAATTCTTGAGAGACCAATTCCAACAAATTCTTTGGAGACAGATTCCTAGAAATACTTGGTACACTAATTCTACAAATATTTGGCGGACTAATTCTGACTAAGTTGTTGGAGATTAATTCATACAGATTTGTGGTAAACTAATTCTTACAAATGTTGAAAAATTTTCAAACTAATTTTGAGAAATTCTTCACAAACTAAATCCCACAAATTCTTGGTGGAATAAGATATTGACAGACTAATTCTGACAATGTTTTTGGCATAATAATTCTCACTGAGTTGATTACATATTAATTCCTACAATTTCTTGGCAGACTAAGTTTTTGGAAGAATAATTGTTAAAAATTCTTGGCACACTAATTCATACATATTTTATCAGATGTTGACTGACTTATTCGTACTGAGTTTTTACTAGACTAATTATGACTACTAAGAATATGTAACACTTTTTTTGCCAGTTGAATTTAGTTACCACAAGTATTGCAATGTACTATTTACATGGTTGTAGGAGCCAAGCGCTTTCAACTGTACTCAGCAGTCATCTTCAGGGCCCTGCTAAAAGGTTTAGACCTTTGCTAACATCGTCCTTGATGGCAAGGTTTTTTTTGTTTAATCTAACCTGTCACCAACAATCTGCCTCTCCAAGGAACTGTACGCCGCCCCGAAGATGACTGCTGAGTACAGTCGAAGGCACTCGGTTCCTACAACCATGTGAATAGCACATTGTAGTACTTGTGTAAATAAAGCTAACCAGCAAAAAAAGCATTATACATTCTTATGAGTTATTAATGATGCCGTGAATCGTTTATCGATTTACTATTACATTCTCTATAGCTGTTAGTAAGCTTGCATTGACATGAATCTGCACAACCTTAAACCTAAATTTTCTCTGACCCGCCAACTGCTGCATTTAAAATTTCTTATTAAATGTAGGGACCTGCAGCTGATTCCAATTTTTTTAAGAATTAAATTCAATAACAAAACCGTTGCTGAGCAAAGAATCATCCACACTGCTGAGATAAAATTACTGCGAGGCTTCTATTTGGAAAGCATGTCACAACATTTGCATACGAGAAAAAGAAACTTACAGTTTGCTAAAACCATTCCTGCCCAGTGGCGGACTTGCCAGGGTATCAGCTTGCCCGATGGCAAGTGGGCCCCCTTAAACATTAGACAATATGTTAAAAATAATAGTCTTATAGTTGTGAGTGGGCCCCCTTTGTCTACTGGCAACCAATATTTTTAGAACCAGTCCGCCACTGTTCCTGCCTCCACGCTGTATGAGCTCCTACTGTAGATTCACCAAAGAACTGAAAAAAGTTGTAACCTCACAACTAGAAGGCATGAAAGAAGCTAAACCAGCTAAAAACGAAATATACCCGAACCGGTAAACCTCCGGCCAAGCTTCCTGTCTCTTTTTTAAACCTTTCGTCCCGCAAATTTACTTATGAAGAAACCAATCTCCTAGAACTCTGACCCAAAGTTATCCCTCCCCCCCTGGAAATGACACACCCAAGAGATCATCACAGAACTGAAAGATATAGCCAATCGGGTACCCGAGCTTGAGAGAGATAAGCTACGGTTTCAGCTATTTAGACCACTCCATCAAACGTTATGAGATCTCTCCCAGATGCCCCGCACAAACCAGGCATCCAGACTTCTTATTAATATTAAAAATGATCCCTCCATCCGAATACTTTCTGCTGACAAATCTGCAGAACTTGTTATGCTCTATACTCAATCTATGAGGCAAAAAATGGAACAAACCATAGCTGAATTAAATGTTAAAGTGCTGCAGAGAGATCCCACTTGCAGTCTTTCCCAAAAAGTCAGAGCATTCAAGAACAATACCTTTATTCCAGACAATCTATGAACATTTGTTTTTACGCACCTTTACCCTTGGCCTCCATCCATTTTTGTTAAAATCAAAACACACAAATCCTCACAACCTTTCCGACCCCGCATATCGAAATATTGTGCACCTACATTCAATCTCGAAAAAGGGTTATTACAATTTTTTCAACCATTTTCCCCCTCCAGAACCCAGAACCACCTCCTCAACCACAGACTTTCTCCGAAAATCCGAAATTTAAAAGACATCCCCGATCACGCCAAACTGCTTTCCTTTGACGTTGTCTCCCTATACCCTAACACTCCAGTCGACCAAGCAAAAACAATTTTGATCCTAACACTGATTAACTCTGGAGATCTTAATCAAAGCCAGACTAACGAAATTTCGAAATTGCTCGACCTTGTCATTGATAATAATTATTTTAAATATAATTCAACCATTTATAAGCAGCTCACCGGATGCCCCATGGGATTGCCTCTTTCAGGCCTATACGCTGATGTTGTCCTGCTTAACCTCGAAAAGCACGTGATCGATTAGCGAGCATGCAGACCTCTCTTTTGGGCCTGATTTGCAGACGATGTGTTTCTCATTTGGGAACACTCAGAGCAGGAACTCATCAAATTCTTCCAATAGCTCAGTTTATTTTACTCTAGCATTTCATTCACACAAGAGAGTGAAGTAGACAGAACCTCCCATTTCTGAACCTTAATATTCAGCGAACCACTAGCGTTTTCCGCAAACCTGGTTTCCCCCCCCCACCCTTATTCTCTTCGATGCTTTTACTCCCACCCAATTTGAAAGTGCCTTTTTCCAATCCGCATTTTATCGTGCTTTGCGCATCTGTGATTCCTCAACCAACCTGCAAAACGAAATCAGCTTTATCTTTGCCACTGGACACAATGCTGGTTATTCTAATACCTTTATCAATAGAATTCTTCAGAAAGCTAAGAATAAATTTCTCAACCACCCTCCAACCACAGCATAACTTCACCCCCTCCATTACCTTTAACAACAGGATTGGGGGGGGAGTTCAATCGGTAACGCACCAGGCTCGTAATCTGCAGTTCCCAGGTTCGAGTCCCAGCTGGGTCAGCATTGAGATTTATCTCTGCAAAACTCCCTGCTCTGCCCACGGTCAGTAAGGGACACTGATGGGCTTGGAAAGACTGCTGTCCGTCGGATGGGATGTTAAGATGTGGCCCTGTGTGCAGGAGAG
The DNA here is from genome assembly GCA_038380435.1 of Ryuthela nishihirai. NCBI lineage: Eukaryota > Metazoa > Arthropoda > Arachnida > Araneae > Heptathelidae > Ryuthela > Ryuthela nishihirai. The sequence goes on from JAWZYU010000002.1 coordinate 88,222,628, forward strand.
CCATACCCTGTGCACGTTAAAGATCATTCTGGATGGCCTTGATGTGAGGCTACCATCTGTCTCCCAACAGCTGTTCCAGTGGGTCCCCTCCCCCAACCTTCTCTGAGCCTTCGGGATCCTTGTAACCTGGCCATTAGTGCCACTCAGAGGTAAAAGAACCAACCAACCTTTTCCAATATTACATCCCTTGTTAGCAAACTCCTAAAACCATTTAACCTAAAAGTTCCTTTCAAAACACCACCGAATCAATTTAAAATTCTTTAGCATGACAGAAATCCCATTAACCAAGCTGACAAACAGTGGCGGTCATAAGGAGGGGCCATAGCCCCTTCAAGAAACTTGGGAGAGATTTTTTTTTAAACTTCTCTTTGTTATATAATATATACTAATATCTGTTTCCTTATATATTTTCCTCTTCGTAGAACAGATGTTGTTTGTAAGATAAAACAGAATTTCGTATACCTTTTTGTATATTCCGCTTCAGTGCACATGTTAAGTTTCTTTCAACTGCAAACAATGCAGCCCAAGAGTTTGCCTTGGAGTAGCAGGGACTTAGTAGATTGTTTTATGACAGGATGCCAATCAGGATGTTGTTTGAGGGACATTGATTGTTACCCGAAAGTGTTCACAGCAGACTCTCGCTTAGTTGTCGATAGCGGTTTCCTTTAAACTTTGATGTTTTAAAGATTAAAGACGATAATTTTCAGGAATGGTATTCATGGCCCATGATGAGAGTGATGAATTGTGGCTTATTAAACTGACTGCTTGAGGAGTAATTCATTTATTTTTTTTATTAAGATAGTCAATAAACCAGATAACGAAAACTACAAAATGGTAATAAAGGTAAATACCCTAAAACGTTTCTTGTTCTTTGCCATTTCTGACTTCTCCCCTTTGGTCTATGAGATAGAAACAAACCCGAAGCACGATATATTCTTCCGCTGATCTTTTTTTTTATTTAAATCCATCCGTTGGTTTGGCCATGTTGCCCGTATGAATAATTATAGATTGGCGAATAGGGTTATGAACAGTGTGCCTAAGGGCCTCAGAAAGAAGGGGAGACCTAGGATGCGGTGGGCAGACAATGTCAAACAGGACCTTGTTAGAATTGGTGTGCAGTGGCCAGATGCAGTAGATGTAGCTCAGGATAGACTTGCTTGGAGAACTAAATTGCACGGGCTGGTTGGACCTCCGTAGCCCATGGCTGCTTGAGGATGATGATGATTAAATTCTTTTTGAGTAAAACATAGTCTCGAAGTTGAGAAAAAAATCTGATAACAGCTATTTTTAGACACCAATCTCAGTAAAATGTATTAAATATAAAAATTTGGAAATTTCTCTGCAAAATTGTGTGCTCTAGCTAATGTTAGTATCGTTTATGCATTTTTGCCCGATTTAGAGGTAAATAATTTTAAATTGCAGAAAAAATGTTTAAATACGCTGATAAAAACCCAAAATTCCCTAAAACGGATTGAATTTTCGCAATTTTTCCTATTGGAAATGCAGTTTTACTCTGCATTAAAGCAGAACGCAAAACCTGAATTTCTTGGATGTCTTAAATTTCTTATCATCTAAAACAATTTCTTGTCTATTATATTGCAAAAGTGAGTAAAGTATAGCAAAGAAAATAAAACATTTTCTTTTTCAAAAAAAAAAAATCCATGAAATTGGAAAACCAATTTTTCTACATTTTGTATCTGATATTTCAGGTAATTTTCAATATTTACCACATTTGAAAACTGGAATACCTGTGTTAGTGGAGTGTGCTGACCATTGGGAAGAAAACCTTATTTCCTCCAAGTAGTACAATGTGATATTTAGTAGAGAAATTTTAATGGTTTGAAATTCAATCTTTTACATTGAAACTGAGATATGAAAAAGCATTTTTATTCAGTTTTTTTAAATTAAAATTTTGCAACTTTAAATGGGCAAAATAATCTAAACAATATTTATTCTGCTTAAAGTGCAGCTAAGGAAGGTATAACCTAAATAAGTAACCTTTTGCCGAATATTTGGATGTGAAAATGGTTGTTTTATATATTTTTCCAACTTCTAGGCGAGTTTTTCACCCAGAAGAAATTAAACCATCCAAATTCCATGAGAACCAAAATTCTAACATGGAAATATATTTTGCGAAAAAAATTTACTTCTTTGATTTTACGATTTAATTCCCTGGAAATTAAGGAATAAAAAGGAAAAATAAAAACCTGTTAAGCGAAATAAAGTTGACCCATAATACTTCGAAATTTTCTTAAAGTTGTGGACTTCAGCACAGATGATAGAGAATATTTTGAGCATCATAATGGTTTTTGAATGGTCTGATTATCTCTCTTAGTTAAAAAGTTACCGCTAAATAGTGTCCTGACACTTTTGGGCACCCCCACTAGTGCTTTCCCCCTATGACGTCACCTGCCACGCCCCTTATTAATGTTCATGATTAATAATTAATTAAAAATTAATCCCCCTGTATCAAAAATTCCTCCCCCTTTCACCCCCTTCCCCTGGCGCCATCTACTGTATAGACAGAGGTTTTTTTTTCTAAAAATAGTACTATTTTAGTCGTAATTATTCCCAGACTCCCCTTCATTATAAAATCCCCTTATCAAAAGTTCCATCCCCTTTATTAAAAAACCTTCCTCCCCCTTTAACCCGTGGCGCCATCTGGTGACTATGAGGAGTACTATTCTTAGAAAAACTCCTATTTTAGCTATAATTTCCCGATTTTTGACTTCCCCCTTAAAAACTCCCCCCCTTTTTAACCCCTGGCGCGATCTACTGTATTGACTGAGTAATATTTTTAGAAAAAACCCTCTATTTTAGTCGTAATTATTCCCAGACTCCCCCTCATTTAAAAATCCCCTTATCAAAAGTTCTGTCCCCCTTTATTAAAATTCCCCTCCTTTTTTAACCCCCCCCCTTATCAAAATTTCCCTTTATAAATTCCGATCACAAACTCATTTCGTATCCACGTTCAGCTGAAATTTTTTACAAGTCCAACTAAACTTTCGGTGGCAATGATCGGATGATGCAATCCTCAAAATAATTGCAAAACTTTGGGTGGCAATGATCGGAAAATCCCCTTTATTAAAATTCCCTCCCCCTCATTAAAAATCCCCATATCAAAACTGCACCACTGGTTGACCCCAACTGTATTTTAAGCCCCCTATTTAAAGACCCCTTGGTTGACATAGATATTTTTTTAAACCCTCCTCTTTAAAGACCCCCAGGTCGACCCATCGCGTGGTAAATCAGTTTTCTCTATGTGTATTTAATCTAATGGTGGTGTTATCCAATGTGCATTTTAGTACATCTCCTGTATTTAACTAAAAAAATTCCTTCCCGACGCAGTGATTTGAACCCGGTACCTTGGTGTCAATAGCAGGACGTTATCGCACTCGCCTATGTCTTATTTCCTAACACCTGAAAAAGATTTTTGGCTGTGTCCTCTAGTGTATACTTTAGTAAGATTTTAACCGAAATTGTTCCCAGACCCCACTCATTAAAACCCCCCTTATCAATAGTTCCCTTTATTAAAACTTCACTGATCAGAAACTCCCTTGCTATCACGTTCATTTCCCAGGTCCAACTAAACTTTGGGTGGCAACGATCAGATGATGCAATCCTTGAACAAGGTCCCCATATTTTGCAAATTCGACCTTCACTAGAATAAGGACTATTTTGCAGTAACTGTTTAACTGTCCCACAGAAAATAAAAAAAAATGCAATTGGGTAAAAAATTAATAAAAGGAAAAAAAAAATCTGATTTTATTCGTCATGATGAAAAATATTGAAGGGTAATAGGGTCTGGTGACCTAAAAGACCCGCGTTCGGTACCGGACCACGTTTCATTGATGGTTGAATCTTGGATCACCCCCTCTGCTGCTTCTGCATCAGGTGCGATGTCTTACGTCGTGAAAACCCACTGGCACTCTTCAGATGGTTCTCCGCATTCCCAATTCTACCCTTTATGATAGGTCAGCATTTCAATGTATCCAATATAGACAAATCATTTTGAAATTACGAGCCCTAAACCTTCAAGAGTTGAGCTTATTTAGTCTCCAGCAGATTGATGCCATCAGATATCTGTGCTTCCGCACTTTACAGGTCAGTTGTTTTCATCGGGTAAAGACTATGCAATAGAATGCTAAAAGTAGAATTCCTACTTGTGTAAAAAAAGCAACACGTACGCGTATTAATAGAGAACAATAATTTTAACAATAACCTACTATAAAAAATCATTCATAAGTCTCACTCGAACGTACCCTTCTAAACATAAGTGGGCTAATGAGAAAGCTTCGGCACAACATAAAAATCCACCTAACTATGCTTTGACCTATATGTTACGATAGGGCCTGAAAAATATGCCGTTGTTCTCACGTAGAGTGTACAGGAAGTGACATGCCTTTACAAACTCTCCCGCTTTGACTCTGCTACACAACCTTCTACTAATCATTGTCACGTGATTCTAAAGAAATGGGGGGGGGGGACGTGCGTGCAGCAACAAGCAACTGGTGACGTACAAAGGTCACGGACCACTCACCCACGCCACTCGCGCTGACCTATGGGACAGCCGTGGAAAAAGATAAAATAATTAGATATGGTTCGACTCACTTTGAGAAGAGCAGTCGCTCCATGTCTTATGTCTCTCGAGCTTAATGAGAAAGTTAAATAATGACATGGGGAAATGCTCAGAACAATGGAAATTCCCTGTATGGTGGGGCCTTCGGATATTTTAGAGGGTTAAGTTATCGCGTTCTCCAAGCGGTCAGCTGATTTTACAAGGTTGACATCACAATTAAAGTATGTAATGGTTACAGAGAGAATAGGGTTTGACCTCGTACATTAGAAAGTGAACATACAAAACATTGTTAACTGGCACTCTTTATCCTCATAAGAAATTGTGACGTGTAATTCAGTGTAAAAACTTAATACGAATTTCGCAAAATGTGTGATATAATACGAAAACTTTAGCATTATTCCCTGCGTCCTTTGTTAAATGATCGTGTTAACATCCGTGAATTTTCAAATGACATTTGGGGGAGTTGTCACTTAAGTTTAAACTTTTATTTTTTCCAACCGAGATAATGCACCGTTTCTGTGGAACGCTGGTGACTTCGATGCAAAAAATGGGGAGGGGACAATCTTTCTCACAGTAGCGATATGACCATGCACTTTGCTAAAAAACAAACCTGGAACCCCATAGACAATAAAGATCTGAACCAAAAAGCCATTAAAACCGTGTGAAACGTAATGTACTGAGCTTGACAACATTAATATAGGCAGGGATCCTCGCGTGTTTTCCCTATACTATCATAAATTGAGAAACCTCGATGCTTCAGAAATGATTCATTTAACTATCAAAGATGAATAGACCTCTGTAAAGTTTAATTCTCCACACAATCTTATGAGTTCATTCTGTCAGGACCACAAGGGAAGTTTTACACATTCAAGAACTTTCTCTTTTTCTGACATTCGCTAATCAAAGTGTCTATCTACAAAAGATACTATGCATCAGACTCATCATTACACAGACAACCTACCTATCCATAGGTCGTGTGAGCATTTAGAATGAAAAACCGATAGCAAGGTTGCTTCACTGTCATAGAGATAAACTCATAACTTAATCTTCAGATGCATGTTTCTTCATAGAATCGTAAACTCTTAATATCTATGCATTTCCTCACACATCTCGCAAGATAAAGTTCAATCACTGATTCATCTTCCCTATATATATATTTACTTTCTAATAAACCATACTTTAACGACCAAAGTAGGTAAATCGCAAGCATAATCAGATTTTTTCCATATATCTGCTTACGTTGAAAATCTTGCAATAGCGTATTCAGTAATTTACACCCCGATACAGCTATAAGTTATGATAGCCAACATCTATCCCATAGACAGTAGGTTAGTTACTTCTAACAAAGTCAAGGTTTGAGATCCATAGTAAGACATGAACGTTGTTTACCTGCCAAGATCCTGACATCGTCTCATCCCTTCTACAGGGGTGCGTGTGAAAACCTTTAAAAACCTTTAAGACAGATAGTTGCATATATTTTTAAACATACATCGAACTCATTCTTACATGCACGAACCTTCCATTTCCTAATGTATGAAAAGGAAAGCGCTAACAGTCATGCCGATTATAGTATGCTGACTGTATTAAATATGATACGGGTAAACGGAAGACAATCCAGCTTTTGTTTGAAAATCTGAAAACTCGCTGTTTATAAGAAAACAACAGTATTTCCATGAAAAGTTGGGTCCCAGAATCGATCCGCTAGACCTAACTTTGCATTCTCTGACTTCAAGCACCGATAAAACGTTACGTAAGCTCTCTCGGTAGTTATTCCAAGGCGCTATCTCACACTCTTTTCGGAGCCCCTGTTCTCCCAGAACGTTTGAATAAGCGCATAAGTGTGGGTGAAGGTGGCTATTTTTCGACAAAGATAGGGTGTTTCACTACAATATAACACGGAGATTTCATGTCTGTTTAGTTATTTTTCCTGCATGAGAATATTTCTATATTAGTGTGGAATTCTTAGAACAAGTACACTATGTTCGTGTGAAAGTGGTTCTGGCAAACACAGGTTTTTCGACAATAATATGTATCCTGTTTGGAAATAACACTGTCTATGGAGCATTACTCCTGTAAGCTAGTACTAATTACTTCGCGATTCTGATGGCTCCCATAACTGATAGACAATACTTTGCATTTACAGGACCTAACGCATAAAGTCTTTCAAACCAAGACAAACAATATTGCAGAAGATTGAAAAGGAGAAGCGATAGGAAAGCACCCTACCCAGCATTCTCACATTAAAGGAAAACGTAACGTAAGCATTCATCGCCTCAAAACAGCTAAGACAGAGGGTGCCATGTGCCAGCAAGGAGAATACAAGAAGTAACCATAGTTTAAACACAAGTATTCATTTTTAAGTATTAGGGCGTTAATGTTACAATTTCTTACAACAACGTTCATATCTAGTGAAGATGCAAGTCTGCATTCACTTTTTGTGTAAACATGTGAATATCACATTTCAGATATATGTGAATCAAACAGTCAGTTGAGAAGAATATTTAAAAATATCAGTATGAACTCATTGATACATAAAACGTGTCTCCTTCTTAATATCTATATACTATTCTTATGAGCACGAAAGATAGAACTTTCGAAGGAAGATGAACCATGTATCAGTTTAAAAAAATGATTTTCCGTGTTTCGGACATGTAACCAGCGCCATCTAGTGAGAAATATGTTGACTGTCTTATTCGAGTAAACGTAAGACAACAAGTGTTTGTTTATGAATGATTATGTATGTACGGTTTCTCTGATCTTATGCAAAGCATATTCATGTTTATGTGGTGTATGGTGTTATACATAAGTGTATGCATACATCCATGCGATGGAGTAAGTTTTTCTTCATATTGTGTCATACTTGTTTTCGTCTCTGTATATGTGTTAATTGTATGTGCGTTGCATGTGTGCGTGGACGTATGTTTATGTTTTCATGTTTGTTTCTGTGAATCGGATGTGTGTGGGTGTTTCTATGAATCTTGTGTTCTACACATGTTATCACTTGCTTGCTACAGAAGAAGCTAACAATTTACAAACCTCAACAGATTGGCATTAAAGCTCTATTAGGAAATCTCATCGAAAAGTCACTAAACAGATAAGTTTACTAAAGAGAAAGATGTACTTTTGTATGCAGTTTTCAGATTTTTTTACCTTTCTCGATTCAGTTAAGTAGAACAATAAAACAGCTTTGCAGGAAAAATCTTTTATTTATACACTATCTTCAGGAAGGTTACAATTATTATTTTTTTTTTGAAAACACTATTAGCATTTATTTAGCACATATTCAGAGGTGTAGTTCGTCGTAATATAGGAAAGTGTAACATGTAGGAATCATCAACTCCTTCCTCTTCCACAAAAAGTTTGGTGCTTAAATGAATGTTTCTCACGGCTTCTGTGAAATGGGTATCAACTGATTCATCGGATATGGCAACACACGAATGGCGAAGCTGACTTGGATGATCTACTTCACACCCAATACAGTTCGTACGTAGAATCCGAAAAATTTCTTTTCTGACGAGTGTATTTAATGTTTTTCTGAAACTTAGCTTTGCTCTCTGCTCATGCAGCTCAACATTAGACAGTCTTGGAGTATGGTCTGTAGATAATTCGACATCCCTTACGGCATTAGAAAATTTATTGAACTTCAGAGCCAACAAGCTGCAGGTGATGGAGCTGCGGGAATCTTTTAACCACGTCCATTGTTTGATGCTGAGATGTACCGAAGAAATCATTGAAGTACCGTTGTCACACACAACACCTTTTTGAATGATCACCCCTTTTTTACCCTTGAATACCACCATGCCGTTCAGTTCATACTCGAAGGTAAACGTATAAGCGAGTGTAGAAGTCAGTCCATACCACTGTTCGTCGGATAATATAACCAAAGCCGAAGGTCTAAACGGAATGTTACTGCACTTCTGAAACAAACATATGTGGACTTCGGGAACGTTCTTGCAAATCTTCACCAACAAGTCAGAACCTAGCTGGCAGTCTCCAATAGCAAACCGCTCCATAGAGAGATCACTTTCGGGGTGAACACAAGCCATCATTAAAACTTCAGTACTGCAAAACTATGACGCATCGAGTGTACTACTTATACCTAAAACCTTTGATGCCATCTTACAATAGCCTGCCATTGGTTGAGATCTAATTCGTAGTGATATTAAAAACACAATTGTAGAAGAGTAATTTCTGTTCTATATCTGATTGGTCGTCATTGTAATTTCTTAGTGTATGAATAAAAGATTTTTCCTGCAATGCTGTTTCATTGTTCTACTTAACTGAATCGAGAAAGGTAAAAGAATCTGAAAACTGCATACAAGAGTACATCTTTCTCTTTAGTAAACTTATCTGTTTAGTGACTTTTTGATGAGATTTCCTAATAGAGCTATAATGCCAATCTGTTGAGGTTTGTAAATTGTTAGCTTCTTCTGTAGCAAGCAACTGATAACATGTTTAGAACACACGATTCATAGAAACACACTCACACACACATCTGATTCACAGAAACAAACATGAAAACTTATGCACACGCACACATGCAATGCACACACGCACATACAATTAACACATATACAGAGACGAAAGCAAGCATGTGATACAATATGAAGAAAAACTTAGTCCATCGCATTCATGTATGCATAGAGACTTACATTTAGAAAGACATCCGTTAAATATGTATAGTGCCATACATCTCTTGATTTTGAATACTCATATTTCAGTAAGTATTTTTCAACATGTTTGAATATTGAGCACGCCTGTCTTACGTTTTCTGTCAGATGCCTCGTAACAAGAAAATGAAATACATGAATATAAATGTTATGGACAGTGATTTTTCTAGTACTGTTAATAGATTCCTCCGTTACTAGTAAAGACGTATTTGTTTCTTAGTTTTGAGGATTCCTGTACCGATAGATGGCACTGGTTAAATGTTCAAAACACAGAAAATCGTTTTTTTTAACTGTTGCAGTGTTCATCTTCCTTTGAAAGTTCTATCATTTGTGCTCGTAAGAATAGTATATAGATATGAAGAACACAAGAAGGCGACACCTTTCAGTGAGTTCACAGGGTGTCAATATTCTTCTCAAGTGACCAATTCACATACAGCTGAAATGTAATATTCACATGCTTACACGAAAAGTGAATGTTCCATCTTCACTAGAAATGAACGTTGTTGTAAGAAATTGTAACATGAACGCCCTAATATTTAAAAAAATTGAATGGTTAAACCATTGTTACCAACCTTCTTGCTGCTTTTCAAGCTGGCACAGGGCGCCCTCTGTTGACCAGATCTGTCTGTTTCGAATGCTTATGTTTTCTTTTAATGTGAGAATTCTGGGTAGGGTGCTTTGCTATCGCTTCTCTTTTTCAATCTCACTTCTGCAATATTGTTTGTCGTGGTTTGAAAGACTTGATGCATTAGGTCCTGTAAATGCAAAGTATTGTCTATCGGTTCTTTGAGCTCTCAGAATCGAGAGGTAATTAGTACTAGCTTACTGGAGGTAATGCTACTTTCTATAGACAGTGTTATTTCAGATTTCCAAACAGGATACATATCATTGTCAAAAAACATGTGTTTGCCAGAACCACTTTCACACAAACATAGTGTACTTGTTCTAAGAATAGAAATATTCTTAGTATAGAAATATTCTCATGCAGGAAAAATAACTAAACAGACATGAAATCCCCATGTTAGATTGTAGTGAAACACCCTATCTTTGTCGAAAAACTTGTGCTTGCAGTGAAATATAGCCACCTTCACCACACTTATGCGCTTATTCAAACGTACCGAGGGAACCAGGAACTCGGAAAAGAGGTAGCGCCTTGGAATAACCGCCGAGAGAGCTTACGTTACGTTTTATCGGTGGTTGAAGTCAGAGAATGCAAAGTTAGGTCTAGCGGATCGATTCTGGAACCCAACTTTTTATTGGGCGGGGATGGCTCAGTCGGTAGCACACCAGGCTCGTAATCTGTAGTTCCCAGGGTCGAGTCCCAACTGGGTCAGCATTGAGATTTATCTCCGCAAAATTCCCCGCCCTGCCCACGGTCAGTAGGGGACACCGATGGGCTTGGAAAGGCTGCCGTCCGTCGGATGGGACGTTAAGCCGTGGCCCCGTGTGCGGGAGAGCCATACCCTGTGCACATTAAAGAACACGCTGGATGGCCTTAACGGGAGGCTACCGTCTGTCTCCCAACAGCTGTTCCAGTGGGTCCCCTCCCCCAACCTTCTCCGAGTCTTCGGGGTCCATGTGACCTGTCCATTTAGTCCATGGTGTGCAAAAAAGTGCCGCTCAGAGGTAAAACAACAACCCAACTTTTCATTGAAATACTGGTGTTTTATTATAAACAGTGAGTTTTCAGATTTCCAAACAAAAGCTGGATTGTCTTCCGTTTCCCGAATCGTATCTAATGCAGTCAGCATACTATAATCGCTATGACTGTTAGCACTTTCCTTTTCATACATTAGGAAATGGAAGGTTCGTGCATGTAAGAATGAGTTCGATGTATCTTTAAAAATATATGCAACTATCTGTCTTAATAGTTACCTTTCACACGACCCTGTAGAAAGGATGAGAGGATGTCGGGATCTTGGCAGGTAAACAACGTTCATGTCTTACTATGGATCTCAAACCTTGATTTTGTTAGAAGTAACTAACCTACTGTCTATGGGATAGATGTTGGCTATCATAACTTATAGCTGTATCGGGGTGTAAATTACTGAATATGCTATTGTGAGATTTTCAACGTAAGCAGATATATGGAAAAAATCTGATTATGCTTGCGATTTACCTACTTTGGTCGTTAAAGTATGGTTTATTAGAAAGTAAATATACATATAGGGAAGATGAATCAGTGATTGAACTTTAATTATCATGCGAGATGTGTGAGGAAATGCATAGATATTAAGAGTTTACGATTCTATGAAGAAACATGCATCTGAAGATTAAGTTATGAGTTTATCTCTATGACAGTGAAGCAACCTTGCTATCGGTTTTTCATTCTAAATGCTCACACGACCTATGCACGGGTAGGTTGTCTGTGTAATGATGAGTCTGATGCGTAGTATCTTTTGTAGATAGACACTTTGATTAGCGAATGTCAGGAAAAGAGAAAATCCTCGAATGTGTAAAACATCCTTTGTGGTCCTGACAGAATGAACTCAGAAGATTGTGTGGAGAATTAAACTTTACAGAGGTCTATTCATCTTTGATAGTTAAATGAATCATTTCTGAAGCATCGAGGTTTCTCAATTTATGATAGTATAGAGAAAACACGCGAGGATCCCTGCCTATATTAATGTTGTCAAGCTCAGTACATTACGTTTCACACGGTTTTAATGGCTTTTTGGTTCAAATCTTTATTTGTCTATGGGGTTCCAGGTTTGTTTTTTAGCAAAGTGCATGGTCATATTGCTACTGTGAGAAAGATTGTCCCCTCCCCATTTTTTGCATCGAAGTCACCAGTGTTCCACAGAAACGGTGCATTATCTCGGTTGGAAAAAATAAAAGTTGAAACTTAAGTGATAACTCCCCCAAATGTCATTTGAAAATTCACGGATGTTAACACGATCATTTAACAAAGGATGCAGGGAATAATGCTAAAGTTTTCGTATTATATCACACATTTTGCGAAATTCGTATTAAGTTTTTACACTGAATTACACGTCACAATTTCTTATGAGGATAAAGAGTGCCAGTTAACAATGTTTTGTATGTTCACTTTCTAATGTACGAGGTCAAACCCTATTCTCTCTGTAACCATTACATACTTTAATTGTGATGTCAACCTTGTAAAATCAGCTGACCGCTTGGAGAACGCGATAACTTAACCCTCTAAAATATCTGAAGGCCCCACCATACAGGGAATTTCCGTTGTTCTCAGCATTTCGCCATGTCATTATTTAACTTTCTCATTTAGCTCGAGGGAGATAAGACACGGAGCGACTGCTCTTCTCAAAGTTCAGTCGATCCATATCTAAATATTTTATCTGTTTCCACGGCTGTCCATAGGTCAGCGCGAGTGGCGTGAGTGAGTGGTCGGTGACCTTTGTACGTCACTAGTTGCTTGTTGCTGCGGTCACGTCTCCCCCCACATTTCATTAGAATCACGTGACAATGATTAGTAGAAGGTTGTGTAGCAGAGTCGAAGTGGGAGAGAAGGAATTTTTCACGCTCTTAGACACGTCGCTTCTTGTACTTTCTATGTGAGAACAACGGCATAAGTACAGGGCAGGCCCGATCAGAACATATAGGTCAAAGCATAGTTAGGTGCTTTGACCTATATGTTATGTTATTTTTATGTTGCGCCGAAGCTTTCTCATTTCGGTGGATTAGTCCAAGTATGTTGAGAAGGGTACGTTCGAGTGACATTTATGTATAATTTTTTATAGTAAGTTATTGTTAAAACTATTGTCCTCTATTAACATGCATTCGTATTGCGTTTTTTACACAAGCGGTAACGTATGAATTCTACTTTTTAGCATTCTACCACATAGTCTTTACCCGATGAAATAAACTGACCTTGTAAAGTGAATTTCATCAGCGTCTTCACGTTCACCAATAAACGGTGAAGAGACAATTTTTAAAAACTGTGAGCGCTTGTAGATTAATGATTACTCCCATAGCTGATTTTTCTTCGAGTAGCGTTACTTCCCAGTACTGAGGATACAACGGCAATAAGTATTTTTAAACCATGTCGCGTAACGGCGGAGAGTAATTGAGACAAACGTAAAACCACTTTCCAAGACAAGTTCTGACACAGAAGCACAGATATCAGACGGCTTCAATCCGCTGGAGACTAAATAAGCCCAACTCTTGAAGGTTTAGGGCATGTAATTTCAAAATGGTTTGTCTACATTGGGTACATTGAAACGCTGACCTATCATGAAGGGTAGAATTGGAAATGCGGAGAACCATCTCAAGAGTGCCAGTGGGTTTTCACGATGTAAGACATCATGCCTGATGCGGAAGCAGCACAGGGGGTGATCCGAGATTCAATCGTCAATAAAATGTGGTCCGGAACCGAACGCGGGTCTTTTAGGTCACCAGACCATATTACCCTTCAATATTTTTCATCATGACGAATAAAATCAGATTTTTTTTTGCTGTGTTCCTTTTATTAATTTTTTCCTCAATAGCATTTTTTCATTTTCTGTGGGACAGTTAAACAGTTACTGCGGGATAGTCCTTATTCTAGTGAAGATTACGGGGACCTTGTTCAAGGATTACATCAGCCATTCAGCGAGGGGTTGCCACCCTAAGTTTTGTTGGACTTGGCAAATTTCAGATGAACGTGGATACCAAGGGAGTTTGTGATCTGTGAAGTTTTAATAAAGGGAACTTTTGATAAGGGGGTTTTTTAATGAAGGTGAGTCTGGGAATAATTTCGGTTAAAATCTTACTAAAGTATACACTAGATGACACAGCCAAAAATCTTTTTCAGGTGTTAGGAAATAAGACATAGGCCAGTGCGATAACGTCCTGCTATTGACACCAAGGTACCGGGTTCAAATCACTGCGTTGGGAAGGAATTTTTTTTTCAAATACAATGTGCGTTAATACTAAAACGCACACTGGTTAACAACATCATTAGATTAAATGTGCATAGAGAAAACTGATTTACCACACAATGGGTCGACCTGGGGGTCTTTAAAGAGGAGGGTTTAAAAAAATATATATGTCAACCAAGGGGTGTTTTAATGAGAGGGAGGGAATTTTAATAAAGGGGATTTTCCGATCATTGCCATCCCAAAAGGGGCGGGGATGGCTCAGTCGGTAGCGCGCCAGACTCGTAATCTGTAGTTCCCAGGTTCGAGTCCCAGCTGGGTCAGCATTGAGATTTATCTCCGCAAAAATTCTCCGCCCTGCCCACGGTCAGTTGGGGACACCGATGGGCTTGGAAAGGCCGCCGTCCGTCGGATGGGACGTTAAGCCGTGGCCCCGGGTGCGGGAGAGCCATACCCTGTGCACATTAAAGAGCACGCTGGATGGCCTTGATGGGAGGCTACCATCTGTCTCCCAACAGCTGTTCCAGTGGGTCCCCTCCCCCAACCTTCTCTGAGCCTTTGGGGTCCATGTAACCTGGCCATTTAGCCCATGGTGTGCAAAAAAGTGCCGCTCAGAGGTAAAACAACAACCCATCCCAAAGTTTAGCTTGACTTGGAAAATTTTAGATGAACATGGATACCAAAGGAGTTGTGATCAGGGAAGTTTTAATAAAGGGAACTTTTGATAAGGGGGGTTTTTAATAAAGGGGAGGAATTTTAATAAAGGGGGTGGAACTTTTGATAGGGGTTTTTTAATGAGGGGGATTAAAAAATTGGGACTTTGGAATTGAGGATTGCATCATCAAATCGTTGCCACCCCAAAGTTTAGTTGGACTTGGAAAATTTCAGATGAACATGGATACCAAGGGAGTTTGTGATCGGGGGAGTTTAATAAAGGGAAATTTTGATAAGGGGGGTTTAATAAAGGGGGTGGAACTTTTGATAGGGGTTTTTTAATGAAGGGGATTAAAAATTGGGACTTTGTAATTGAGGATTGTATCATCAAATCATTGCCACCCCAAAGTTTAGCTGGACATGGAAAATGGGAAAGCTGGACTTGGCTGGACTTGGAAAATGGGGAAGTGGATACCAAGGGAGTTTGTGATCATGGAAGTTTAATAAAGGGGGGACGGAACTTTTGATAGGGGATTTTTTAATGAGGGGGGAGTCAAAAATCGGAAAATTATAGCTAAAATAGGGGTTTTTCTGAAAATACTACTCCTCATAGTCACCGGATGGAGCCAGGGGTTAAAAGGGGGGGGGAGTCAAAAAATCGGGTAATTATAGGCAAAATAAGGTTTTTTCTGAAAATAGTAGTACTCATAGTCACCGGATGGCACCAGGGGTTAAAATGGGGAAGGAAGGGGGAGAAATTTTTAATAAAGGGAGATTAATTTTTAATTAATTATGAATTATCAATTATGAATATTAATAAGGGGCGTGGTCGGAAGTGACGTGGCTTGTGATGTAATAGGGGGAAAGCACAGTGCATGGGGGGACTAAGTTGCGAACCCACAACTCCGCTATTAGCGAAATTATTTGTCGCAAAAATAATGTATATTACTTTTCATTTCGATAACGCTAGAAGGTCTATGCATTGCCTAACACCAGCTGCATTTTTGTGTGAACAGTGGCGAGGACATGAGGATACTAGAAGATCAGAGCTGGATAAGCAAAAGGAGATACACTTGGACAGCTGTTAGGAGATACTTGGTAGCCTCCTGTCAAGTCCATTCAGCATCTTCCTTAACATGTGCAGGAACATATCTCCCCTGCCTACTGAGCCATGGCTTAACGTATCATTTGGCGGTTGGTTGTTCGAAACTCATCGGTTTCTCCATTCTCACAGAGAGCAGAAACTGGGTTTGTTGGGGAAATTTCAACGTAGGTGCAGTGGGGACTCAAACATCAGATTACGATCGTGCTCCATTATCGAGTGAATCAACCCTGCTCCAATTAAAAGGCTGTTGTTTTTTTACAAACTGGAATATAGATGATTTTATAGGAATAATATAACTGTAGAATTTAAAAATTTTTTGGTGTATGGTACGTAGCAGAGAGAAATTTAATAGAAATTGTATCTTTGCAATTTCTGATTAAAAAAAATACTATGCTCCTTTTGCTCATTTCTTTTAAGGAAGTAAATTTCTATTTCTTTAATGAATATAACTGCTTTATAACCATTAATTTAAAGTTGTCATTAGTTTGGTATTTGGAAATATCACACTACAATTTATTATGATTCAGAACATTCTGTTCCATCATTGCTCATGCAATTTAAAAATTTATTTACGCATCTCAAGTTTGTAGTATTCACGAGATAATGTCTAGAGCGTCACTTGGGTTGGAAGAAGCAGGCCCGATCGAGAAAAAAAATAAAGGGTAGGTGGAAAGGCAAGAAACAATTGAGCGGTAAAAATGCAAAGTGTGGATTTCCAATGCAGTATAACATTTCCCCCTCCAGTTTACAGGTCTTTATTTTTTTTTTGAAAAACGCATGAAATAAGTTTCATAATTTTTTTTTATCTTTTACCATTATTAGCATTCTGAAATTGGGTGCCTTGGCCCTCTTCCCCTGCTTTGAAGTATGCTTACTGATATGACATAATTGATGAATATTCACAGGATCTCAAGTGCAAATGCATGAGATTTGTTATACTGATAATAATCATTGATTGCAAATCAGGGCCGGATCTAGGGAGGGGTAGTGGGCCATGCCACCCCCACCTGAATCCAGCTGCTCTGATCCTAGATCCTCTTTATAAGAATGCTAGAAAGGCTGATAGAAGCCAAAAATTATTACACTTCTGCATATTTACACATTTTTCCAGAATGTTTTAAAAACCTTTGAAACGAAGGGGAAACTGTTACACTGCAGTAGTATCACTGCAGAATAGCACCCCCCACAGACATGCTTTCCCCCTATGACGTCACACTTCCAGTCATGCCCCTTTATGTGCCCCCACTACTATCCCCCTTATTAATATCCGTAACTGACTCACCCACATATTAATATCCTTATTAATAAATCTTTTTAATTAAAAGGCCCCTTTATTAAAATATTTATCAAAAGTTTCACCCCCTTAAAACGCTTATCAAAGGTTCTGGCCCCTCATTAAAAACTCCTTATTAAAATGTGCCCCGTTTAAAGTAAAAATTGCCACCCCCTTATTAAAATGCACCCCCCTTTATAGAAACACTTATGAAATGTTCCTCCTCCCTCACCCTATGGTGGCCATCTTGGATGGCCAACCTATAAACTCATTATTCATTAAAAAGTCCCCCTTAATTAAAATACTTATCAAAAGTTCGTCCCCCTTTATTAAAAAACTTAACAAAAGTTCCACCCCCCTTGGATGGCCAACCCTAAATCGAAATTTCTGTAAGTCCATCGTTGGCTATCTTGGGACGTCACCGGCCACATTGTCGATCCCCCCATTCCCCCCCTTTTGTGTCCATATTGACAAGATGTGTTACAACACAATTTGGAAACTCTTCCTCCCCTGTATCAAAAGTTCCACCCCCCACATTCCTTTGGTGGCCAGCTTCAATGGCGTTATTCATTAAAAAGCTCCACAATCACTTTCATTAAAAAGCTCCACACACCCTTTATTAAAAAAACCTCATTAATTAAAACTTAGCAAAAATTCCACCACCCTCACCCCCAAGGTGGCAATCTTGAATGGCCAACCTTTCTCGAAATTTCCAGCGATGGTCATCTTGGATGATGTCACCAACCACGCTGTCGACCCCCTTCTGTTTCGTATTGTATCAGTCATAATGTGTTATAACATATTTTCGAAAAGCTTATTGGGTGCCTTAGCCCTCTTTCCCTGCTTCAAAGTATGCATACTGATATAGGACATAATTGAATGAATATTCACAGGATCTCAAGTGCAAATGCATGAGATTTGTTATACTGATGATAATCATTGATCGAAATTTCTCCGAGGTCAGAGATGTTGGGCAATGTCACCCCTTTGCAGTAAACCTTTTTTGCCAAACACGCATTGTCAACCTCCTTTGTTTCAGGCCATCATAGCAGATAGGGTATGCTATGGCATGTTTCTCTTATTAAAATAGTCTCTATCTGGTTGAAAGGTGATGTCATCAGATATTTGTGTTCCGACATGTTCCACATTCGACAGCGCACTTTCCAAGTCCCCTACCGCGTCAGAACTTTTTTTGGAACAATGCAGTGATTTTACGTTAAATTCTTATTTCTGCCATGTCTCAATTCATTACTCTCTATATTTTCATATTAATACTAAACCATTTCAAAGACCTCATCACACAAATCAGAGATAAAAAAAATTCCTTACAATTTTCAATCCCCTCCCAATTAACTTATTTTCCATTTTTAATACCTAAACCATTCCAAAGACTGTGATTGCATCATCACAAGAAACACAGATAAACCTCACCTTCCTATTTCAACAGCTTATTATATTACTAAACTAACTCAAAGATATTGTGATTACATCCGCAAAACAATAACCAAGAAAATTGTACTATTTGTTGCAGTTGTTACGCAACCATGACAATCCCCAGTTCCGACTGACGACACTACCAAGTTAATGGAAAGCCGTGACTACTGGAGTCGGGGCAAAGAATGCGCCATATAGACGCACCTCATCCCCGACCTCACATGGCAGCAGTCCTATAAAAGGAAAGCTAACCACCGGAAGAAACCTGAAATTTAATCTCTTCCCCGGTTAGCCATGAA
Organism: Ryuthela nishihirai; assembly: GCA_038380435.1. Classification (NCBI taxonomy): domain Eukaryota; kingdom Metazoa; phylum Arthropoda; class Arachnida; order Araneae; family Heptathelidae; genus Ryuthela; species Ryuthela nishihirai. The sequence continues at coordinate 88,241,477 of JAWZYU010000002.1, forward strand.
CAAGGATATGTAGATCCAAATTCATTCGGCACCTGGGGTGGAGACTCTTAGTGAGGCCCAGACGTTGAAAGGGCTCATGCCTATTAGGCAGGCTCAAACCGTTTGGCCGTGCCCTTGAACTGCTCCACGGAGCTCCTGATAGTGAGGTCTAGACACCATCACTGTCCAACCGGCCAGTGATGTCTTTGACCTCGGTTGGTCTTGGCTCTGTCCAACCGGGGGACCAATCCGGTCGGCAAAGCCTTCGACCAGGTGCTGGGCCCGAAGACCACCATGACAAGGTGGTCCCCTATCAGGGGAGGGGGGGGAATAACCAAGAAAAGCAACTTTTTTTTAATTCCAGTTCATCCGTTACGCCATTTCATCTCAAGTTCAACAGTCTTTTTTTTTTATTCCTAATAATTATTGTCGCTGTATTCTCAATCCAGCACATGATTCATTTATGAAAAATATTCTTTCCTATGAAGTAATGCTACTGTAACAATCGATAACAAAATTTTATTTCTGCCTCGAATGAAAAAATCAGCTAATAAAATTATTCAGAAGTAAGAAATCATTTTAAAACACATGCAATTGTAAACACTCTTACAGTTTTAAAGAATCGTCTTTACTCCGTTTACTCGTGAACATGTGATCACAAGGCCAAATGACTCATCACATTGATGATATTTTATTTCGTGTTGCGGCCTGTCGTTAGTACACCTACATGCGGGTTCATTACGTTTGTTTACAGGGTCAGGTATTTAGTTGTCTTTCACTGAATAAAAAGTATTTCTGCAAAGATTTTTTGTACATGGTTGAATTTATAAAAACACTCTTCGTGTAAAAAATAAGTTGTTAATACTAAATGTAGAACAAAATACGTTGCAGGTAGCCTTGTGTTGAATCTCAAAAACTTTAAAGCCATCTATCTTTAACACGTTCAGCATGGTGTGGCATAGCACTGATGTCTCACTGGCTGTTCTACTTTAACCGGCGTGACATCAATGAATGCCTCAGCTCGAAAATTCTATAAGACGGCGCGACTTTATTATGTGTGTCACTACAATGTTAAATAGATAGCCATTCAAAATCCACCGTCTGTACGAACTATTTATATTACCTGGTCATGAATATTTGTACATGTTTGCTAATTACAGTATATTTTATGGTAATTTGTGACAAAACTTCGAAATAATAAATATTAGGAAATAATTGTTTATTTATAACAGTAAAAGTAAATACAACTCCAAAATAAAAATAGAACAATACCTGAGCGATGTTATTTTTACATTTTATTTGCATTATGAATAGAAAAAAAACATGGAATACAATAACTTTTAACACAAGCTGGACAATACCACTTGCTTCTGGTCGATTTATTTTGTACTACATTTCTACCAAATTGTTCTTTATTGTTGGCATAGCATACCACACATCAATTTTTCTTGTGCTCCTTCAATTTATGTGAGTTATTTGCTTCTTCAGGGATAGCAGACAGATCACTCGTACATAAGAGTGTTTCGGCAAGATGTTCTCGAAATTCAGTGATGGTAATCTTACTCTGCGTGATTCTGAAAATGAAATACTACCAAAATAGTTCCCCGTCCTTAGTGAAAAAAAAATCTGCTCTACACCCATGCTTAACATGTTAATTCTACATCCAAGCACAATATGAACTTAACCGTATGTTAATGAAGGAGGGGAAGGGATATTAGTTTTAACAAATACTATAAAATACATTCAAATTCATAAAATACATTCAAGCTATTTAGGATTCAAATCAACTATAAAATTATAATGCAATTAATAAATCGTTTGCCTCACTAGATCGATATACTGATAAACCTAAGAACTTATCTGAGCTAATCCGTCGAAATTTTATTTGCAACTGGACTGATAGTCAAAATTTAGCAAATAATTTCCTTCTGTATTCAAGGAGTATCAATTGTATCAGTACATCTGTGGAACAAGCTACGTCAGAAAGCTTCGATAAAATATCGGTAATGCGCCTCACTAAAATTTTCAGGAATAATTTTAAAACTCCAAACCTGGTCAGTCACACCGCTGAAAACAAAATGTGGGGTATTCGTCCTTGTGCAGAAAAACTGTACTGTAAGAGAAATAACGACACTGGTTTACCTTTCGTGTAAAAGGCATGTACTTGATTAATGCTGGCGGACTGATGATTTTTTTCTTCTTATCCTATTATCGCGAACAGTTGGATCAGCAAAATATTTCAGCATCCACATGTCAGGACGTGCAGCGAGCCAACCACGTCACAGGCCGGTGAATTTTACGCTTAATTTTCATCATCATCATCATCATCAAGCAGCCATGGGCTACGGAGGTCCAACCAGACCGTGCAATTTAGTTCTCCAAGCAAGTCTATCCTGAGCTACATCTACTGCATCTGGCCACTACACACCAATTCTAACAAGGTCCTGTTTGACATTGTCTGCCCACTGCATCCTAAGTCTCCCCCTCTTTCTGAGGCCTTTAGGCACACTGTTCATAACCCTATTCGCCAACCTATAATTATTCATACGGGCAGCATGGCCAAACCAACGGAGTCTCTCTCTGCACAGTTTAGCATCACTAGCGTGTCTGCTGAGAAGCAGACCCACGCCTTGGTGATGCTTATTGTCGTCCCTCCCTGAAAAGGGAAATTTAAGATTATTTTTGAGAATCTGACCTGTATCTGTCCATCTGGTCTCTTACGAGCCGAGAATATCTAAATTATAATGGTGGAATTCTTGTGTGAGTACATCAAGAGAAGAAGTTCTGTACTGAGTCCTCACATTCCAACTACCTATGGAGAGAAAATGGTTAGTGGGATGTTTAAAGAAATTATGTTTATTGAGAGAGGGAATGCCGACAATATCAAACAGTCTTAATCACAGGCATGGGGCAAAGACCCGTTCCTCCACCACTAAAGGCTGAAGCCATCTACACTGGAAGACTTCCTCCAATGTAGAATTTGACGATGCCAATAGAAGCAAAGAGTTCAGGTGCCTGCGATGACCTCTGCTCAGGATTATCCACAAGCTGATAAACATATCCTGCGAATCTATTCACTTGGGGCTGTCAACCCACAAACAAAGAGAAAACACAGTGGAAGATTTTCCCTCCACAGAAGCCCACCAGTGCAGCAAAATCAGGATCCATAATCAAGCTCAGAGCCATATATCTGTCCAGTCCCGTGGGTTTATATGGTCAGCACCAGGACCCTGTGTGGTTGACCACTCCTCAGCAGGGTAGAAAAAAAAAGAAAAGTAGCCATAGTTGTCCAGATCAGTAGGCCACACTAATCTGGCAGCCCTCCCCTTCCGTTCACTTCCACAAGAGAGTATCTCTTTTGAAAGGTACTAACGGTCTGCACCACGAGAAGGCGGGGTCAGACATTAGGTGCTAGCCCTGGCCGGTTCTATGCATCATCACAGGGGATTGGTAAATAGCTCTCCTTCCAGTGACTATGTAGCTACCATTTACAGGCCTCGTCTCAATAATGCTTTTACACAGCCTCAATGACATGAGGATGCTGAGGGAGCTGAGGATGCTGACATGAGGTGCTGAGGGATGGAGTCGTTCAGCCGTGCGAACCTCAGTAAAAGAATTCTGCACTTATGGATATGTCAGAAAAAAAACAATGTTCACTCATAGAGCATACATTGGATATAAGTGACATCAGACAGAAAATAATGTCTTTACAAACTGAACTAAGGTGCCACTCGGAGTGAAATATCCTAAGTGCAGAAATGCTCTTCTTAAATAATAGGAAATTTCCATCAATGTACTCTCCCACTTCTTCAATTTTAACTATCCTTCTGTTAAAAACCTCTTAACTGAAAATCCTAGTATTCTCACTTAATCTGAAGAAATCGCACGGAGACGCACGTGCGAACAGGAAGCGCCATTGAAGAGCCTCCGGACAGCGAGAAAGTGTGAAGTGACGAAAGCACGGTTCAAAGGTCAAGGGCAACAAAGTACTGAATAGTGGAATGCGTCCTTCGATGTGAAATCAGATAAACATAGCGTTTCTTAATCCCTTACTTATTTTCAACCCTAATAGCAAAGTGAAATAATTATTCGTTTTCAAAATCATGACGAAATGCAGCACTCAAGCACTCTGCTGGGCTCATTGGAGGTAGTACCTCCATGGCTGGGCTAGGGCAACGGAGGGTCCCGTATTTTGATATCTTCGGTGGGAATCTTTTCAGCTTAATGAGGCATCTCAACAGTTTATTGCCTGCAAAAGCTACTGAAAGCGGTCAGCTAATTTCAAAATGTCTTCTTATACTATCACAATCACAATTAAAAAGTATGTAACAGTTACCGTGAAAATATGGTTTTATCCCATCAGAAAAGGAAATAAAGAATATTAGAAAGGAAAAAAAAAATCACTGCTAGAAGGAATCCAGACAGAAAATTTTACAGTTGTACACCAGAAAATTGTTAATTTAATATCATAAGAAATGTGTGTATGTCACATGTTTTACCAAACGATGCTAATGTAACAGAAAAATTCAGTGTAAAAATGGAGAAAAAAGAAAGCATCGTTTAATACCAGTTTCACAGAATAATAGAATGTGTAATTCCATTAATTCCCACATCATTTGTTTGGTGGTGATAGCATTAACATGCACCAATATCCACGGATTTTCAAATGACATTCAGGGGTGTATCATTTCCATCACTTAAGTTTCTGCTTCTTCTATTTTCCCAACCAATAACACACAGTCTCTACCAGACAATCCATTTCCGGTGTTCACTTCGATACGAAAATGGCACAGGGGACGATCTTTTGCGCTGTAGCGATATGACCATGCACTCTGCAAAAAAGCAAACCTGATCAATGAACGATGTATTTTTCATACGCAGGGTGCAATTAAGATTTGAACTAAAAAGTCATGATATGGATGAAATTAGGAGTGTGTGGAATATTTTCATCCATTGAACACACACAGATCAATTGAACCCACAAAAGATTTAGATGCCAAAAGATTTTGGACACACTATTGCACCACCTAAACTGTTCAGTGCAATCGTATCCTGATAACCAAGGCTTCACAGTTAATCAGATACCACCAGCCAAACTGCCCATTTCCTTACTTCATCATCATCATCATCATCCTCAAGCAGCCATGTGCTACGGAGGTCCAACCAGACCGTGCAGTTTAATTCTCCAAGCATATCTGTCCTGAGCTACATCTGTTGCATCTGGCCACTGCACACCAATTTTAACATTGTCTGCACACCGCATCCTAGGTCTTCCCCTCCTTCTGAGACATCTAGGCACACTGTTCATAACCCTATTCGCCAATCTATAATTATCCATACGGGCAACATGGCCAAACCAGCGGAGTCTCTCTCTGCACAATATGCTGCTTAAAGGAGGTTGCAGACTCCTTTGCCTAACCTCATAATTAGTTACAAAGTTAAACCACCTAATACCCAAAGTACTACGTAAGCATCTAGAAACAAAAGCATCTAGTTTCCTGTTATCTTATTTACACAGCGTCCAATGCACCCTTGTCGAACACCAGAAGTAATGCTAAACCAATTGCTACAAGCCTTACCAACTCTCACACACGACTCAGTGTTATTATAGAGAGCTTTCATTATGTTAACTAACTTGTCTGGTATACCATATGATATCACAATCAACCACAAATTATGACGATCAACAGAGTCGAAAGCCTTTTTAAAATCAACAAAGCTAGCAACCAAAGGTTTCTGAAACTCTAAACATTTCTCAAGAATTTGCCTAAGTGAAAATATCTGATCCACATATCCCCTACCACTTCTGAATCCACATTGCTCATCACACAATTGACTGTCAACCAGATTCTTAATTCTATTAAGCACAATCATGGAAAGAACTTTACCTGGAACAGAGAGTAGGCTGATACCCCTATAGTTATCACAAGAACTCCGATCACCTTTTTTGAAAATAGGGATAACAATAGCTCTGGTAAAATCCTTAGGAACCATTCCTTTATCATAAAAGATATTCAGAATTTCAGTCATCCAAGTAGTAACCAAAACATTTCCAGCTCTAAGCATTTCGGTAGTAATTTCATCTACCCCTGGGGATTTATGAAGTTTAAGTTTAGAAACAGCCAAAATAACTTCAGATTGTTTTATAGGGCCAACATTAAAGCCACCGATACTTCTTTCATCTTTACAAACAATAGGAGTAGAACTAACCGCATTGTTTAGAATATCACTGAAAAGCTCAGCCCACCTAGCCATGACAGAATCCTCACCTTCTGTAACCTTACCTTGTTTATCCTTCAATCCCTGTATACCTGTCCGTTTCCTACCACACAAAACATTAACTATCTGGTACAGCTCTCTGCTGTTGTGCTGTCTAACTGCTTCCTCGGCTTTGTCAGCCAAACCATAAAGCCAAAGATTCTTATCAGCAGCTAACTGATCCTTTACATGTTTATTAAGCTCTCTGTAATGCTTTCTATTAGGACTAGTAGGGTATTGAATAAGGACATTCTTGCAGTTCTTTCTTTCCGAAATAAGCTCAAGTGCCTTATCACTCAGATAATTCCGGCTCTTCTGCTCCTTTTTTTCCTAAAAGAGTATTGTTAGTGTCCAAAAAAGCCTGTTTAAAATGATCCCATTCTTCCTCAACTACAGTTGTAAGCAAACCATGACTGTCATAATGACTAAGTAACCTATCATGGTAAACTTTGGCTATAACTGGGTCTTTCAGAGCTTCAGTATTAAAAACAAATTTTTTAACCCTAGCACAACACTTTTTAAGTTTAAGTTGCAAGACACTTTTAACAAGATAATGGTCAGATCCAATTTCAGCTCCCCTATATGCCCTGGTATTTCTAACAGAACTAGCCCATTTGCTGTTAATTAATATATAATCAATCAAATTCCTATGCAGCCCATCAGGTGAAACCCATGTGTACTTATGTATGTCGCGGTGTTTGTAATAAGTGTTAATTATTCTGAATCCACTGAGTTTACTTACCCGTAGGAGACGTTGCCCATTGCCATTGCAGCTACCAATACCAAAAGGGCCTATTACTCCTCCCCAAAGGTCAGAGTCAGTACCAACTTTGGCATTGAAGTCACCAAGAACAAGGGTAAAATATCTCCTTGGGGAGGGCTGCCAGATTAGTGTGGCCTACTGATCTGGACAACTATGACTACTTTTCTTTTTTTTCTGCCCTGCTGAGGAGTGGTCAACCACACAGGGTCCTGGTGCTGACCATATAAACCCACTGGACTGGACAGATATATATTGCTCTGAGCTTGATTATGGATCCTGATTTTGCTGCACTGGTGGGCTTCTGTGGAGGGAAAATCTTCCGCTGTGTTTTCTCTTTGTTTGTGGGTTGACAGCCCCACGTGAATAGATTCACAGGATATGTTTATCAGCTGGTGGATAATCCTGAGCAGAAGTCATCACAGGCACCTGAACTCTTTGCTTCTATTGGCATCGTCAAATTCTACATTGGAGGAAGTCTTCCAGTGTAGATGGCTTCAGCCTTTAGTAGTAGGGGAACGGGTCTTTGCCCCATGTCTGCGATTAGGGGGCTGTTTGATATTGTCGGCATTCCCTCTCTCAATAAACGTAGTTTCTTTAAACATCCCACTAACCATTTTCTCTCCATAGGTAGTTGGAATGTGAGGACTCTGCACAGAGCTTTTTCTCTTGATGTCCTCACACAAGAATTCCACCATTGTAATTTAGATATTCTTTGCTCGCAAGAGACCAGATGGACAGATACAGGTCAGATTCTTAAAAATAATCTTAAATTTGTCTTTTCAGGGAGGGACGACAATAAGCATCACCAAGGCGTGGATCTGCTTCTCAGCAGACACGCTAGTGATGCTCTTTGAGGATATGAGTGCATTAATGAAAGGGTTCTTACAGCAAAAAAGCATTAAAGACTTGAATGTTATCTGCTGTTATGCCCCCACTGAGAATGTCGATGAGGATGAGAAGGTTAAGTTTTATGAACAACTTCAGGATATTTTGAATTCTGTCAAGAAAGGGTTCTGGTGCTGACCATTTATACCTACTAGACTGGATTTGTTTATGGATTTGAGCTTGATTATGGATCCTGGACTTGCTGCACTGGTAAAATACTGTTGAGGGAGAATCTGCCACTGTGTATTCTGTTTGCTTTTGGGTTGCCAGCTCTAAGTGAACAAAGGCATGGGATACCTTATATCAGCTGGTGGATAATCCTAATCAGAGGCCATTGCAGGTACCTAAACCTTATGTAGCTAGTTGGCATCGTCAAGCCTAAACTGGAGTAATATGTCTCAACCAGGCCATATGGCTCTCGAAAAAGTTCACTTGAAAAGGTGGTGCCTGAAGTTCCTACCAGTATTGGTGACTTCAGCCTTAAGCGGAGGGGGAACAAGTCTTTGCCCCATGCCTGCAATCAGGGGGCTGTTTGATATTGTTGGCCGTACCTATCTCAATAAGCCTAGTTTCTTTAAAAATCCTACTAATCATTTTCTCTCTGCAGGAGCATGGAGCCTGAGGATATTACATAGAGATTATTCTCTTGATGTTCTCACAAAGGAATTCCAGCACTGTAACCTAGATATTCTATGCTTGCAAGAGACCAGATGGACAGGTAAAGGTAAGATACTTAAAAATAACTTTAAATTTCTCTTTACAGGGAGGGAGGATGGAAAGCATCACCAAGGCGTGAGTCTGTTGCTCAGCAGACATGCTAGTGATGCTCTTCTAGGATATGAGTGCATTAATGAAAGGTTTCTTACAGCAAAATTTCAGACAAGCGTTAAAGACTTGAATGTTATCTGCTGTTATGCCCCCACTGAGGATGCCAATGAAGGTGGGAAGGATAGGTTTCACAGACAACTTCAGGATATTTTAAATTCTTTCAAGAAAGGAGATATTACCCTTGTTCTAGTGACTTCAGTGCCAAAGTACCTTTGGGGAGGGGTGATTGGCCCTTTTGGTATTGGTAGCTGCAATGGCAATGGGCAACGTCTCCTACAGGTAAGTAAACTCAATGGTTTCAGAATAACTAACACGTATTACAAACACCGCAAACTACATAAGTACACATGGGTTTCACCTGATGGGCTACATAAGAATATGATTGATTATATATTAATTAACAGCAAATGGGCTAGTTCTGTTAGGAATACCAGGCCATGTAGGGGAGCTGAAATTGGATCTGACCATTACCTTGTTAAACGTGTCTTGCAACTTAAAAAGTGTTGGGCTAGGGTCAAAAATTTTCCTTTAATACTGAAGCTCTGAAAGACCCAGCAATCTTACCATGATAGCTTACTTAGTGATTATGACAGTCATGGTTTGCTTACCACTGAAGTTGAGGAAGAATGGGACCAATTTAAAGAGGCTTTTTTGAAAACTAACAGTACTCTTTTAGGGAAAAAGGAGCAGAGGGGGCAGAATTATTTGAGAGATAAGGCACTTGAGCTTATTTCGGAAAGAAGTAAAACTTCAGGAATTAAACTTAATCAATACCCTACTAGTCCTAATAGAAAGCATTACAGAGAGCTTAATAAATGTGTAAAAGAACAGTTAGCTGCTGATAAGAATCTTCGGCTTGATGGCTTGGCTGACAAAGCCGAAGAAGCAGTTAGACAGCACAACAGCAGAGAGCTGTACCAGATAGTTAATGTTTTGTGCGGTAGAAAATGAACAGGTATAAAGGGATTGAAGGATAAACAAGGTAAGGTTATAGAAGGTGAGGATTCTGTCATGTCTAGGTGGGCTGAGCATTTCAGTGATGTTCTAAACAATGTGGTTAGTTCTACTCCCATTGTTTGTAAGACGATAGATGCAGTCGTGGCTTTAATGTTGGCCCTATAACACAATCTGAAGTTATTTTGGCTCTTTGTAAACTTAAACTTCATAAATCCCCAGGGGTAGATGAAATTACTACAGAATGCGTAGTAATCTTTGTTAGAGCTGGGAATGTTTTGGTTACCACTTGGATGACTGAAATTTTGAATATCTTTTATGATAAAGGCATGGATCCTAAAGATTTTACACATCTATTATTATTCCTATTTTCAAGAAACGTGATCGCAGTTCTTGTGATAACTATAGGAGTATCAGCCTACTTTCTGTACCAGGTAAAGTTCTTTCCATGATTGTGCTTAATAGAATTAAGAATCTGGTTGACAGTCAATTGCGTGATGAGCAATGTGGATTCAGAAGTGGTAGGGGATGTGTGGATCAGATATTTTCACTTAGGCAGATTCTTGTTAGAGTTTCAGAAACCTTTGGTTGCTAGCTTTGTTCATTTCAAAAAGGCTTTCGATTCTGTTGATCATCATAATTTGTGACTGATTGTAAGATCATATGGTATACCAGACAAGTTAGTTAACATAATGAAAGCTCTCTATAATAGCACTGAGTCGTGTGTGCGAGTTGGTAAGGCTTGTAGCAATTGGTTTAGCATTATTTCTGGTGTTCAACAAGGGTGCATTTAGTCTCCTTTTCTTTTTAGTTTGGTTATTGATTACGTTATGCGAAATTCATTGCAAGGGAAAGATTTTGGCTTTAAATGGTCTGGAGATACTAAAATTTCTGATTTAGATTATGCTGATGATTTAGCCCTTGTGGCAAATGATGTTGATGAGATAAACTCTTTCATTCGAGCTGTTGATGACACTGGTAGTAGAGTAGGTTTGGTTATAAACAGAGAGAAAACTAAAGTGATGAAAATTGGTCAGGCAGTTGTGATTCAGTTTATCTGAATGGTTGCAGTCTTGAGCAGGTGTCACAGTTTAATTACCTTGGGAGCTATGTAACAGATACTGGTTATGGTAGTGAAACTTGGATGCTGTGTAAATAAGATAACAGGAAACTAGATGCTTTTGATTCTAGATGCTTACGTAGTATTTTGGGTATTAGGTGGTTTAACTTTGTAACTAATTATGAGGTTAGGCAAAGGAGTCTGCAACCTCCTTTAAGCAGCATATTGTGCAGAGAGAGACTCCGCTGGTTTGGCCATGTTGCCCGTATGGATAATAATAGATTTGCGAATAGGGTTATGAACAGTGTGCCTAGATGTCTCAGAAGGAGGGGAAGACCTAGGATGCGGTGGGCAGACAATTTTAAAATTGGTGTGCAGTGGCCAGATGCAGCAGATGTAGCTCAGGACAGATATGCTTGGAGAATTAAACTGCACTGTCTGGTTGGACCTCCGTAGCACATGGCTGCTTGAGGATGATGATGATGATGAAGTAAGGAAATGGGCAGTTTGGCTGGTGGTATCTGATTAACTGTGAAGCCTTGGTTATCAGGATATGATTGCACTGAACAGTTTAGGTGATGCAATAGTGTGTCCAAAATGCATCTTTTTGGCATCTAAATCTTTTGTGGGTTCAATTGATCTGAGTAGGGGGAAAGTCTTAACATCCCATCCGACGGACAGTGGCCTTTCCAAGCCCATCGGTGTTCTCCCTACTAACCGTGGACGTGGCAGGGAATTTTGCGGAAATGAACACTGGCCTAGCTGGGACTCGAACCTGGGAACTGCAGATTACGAGCCTGGTGCGCTACTGACTGAGTCACCCCCGGCCCTTTGAACAATGAAATCGGGCCTATAATTCAATTGGGGAAAATAAGTTAGTGTGCTTAAAAGATTACTTTTGGTTTCTTGATCAACTCTTTTAATGGGTTCAGACCTGTTCTGATGCATTTATCATATAGTACTCGTCAGAAAGAATACTATAAAATTAGCCTGAGTTTTGTTAATCAATTAGGATAAGAGTTTTAAATCATTAATCACAAATAGAGTTTGACCTGTTTTCTCTACTAGGTAACAGGTCTGAAAACTGTTCTCATTTTGACAGAGTATAGAACTTGATTCATTTCAACTATCAACCTTGAAACAAAGTCTGTACCTCAATTGGAAAAAAAAGGTATTGGACCTTAAAGATTAAAAAGGTTTAATTCAAGAAACCGAAAGTAACTGGTCAAGACAACTTTCGATACACTTACGTATAGTTCTCAGTGAATGTAAACAAAATACATTAGTTTGAGATCTTTGGCTCAATTAAAACACAAGTAAAAAAAAACTGCAAATTTTATAGGATTCGACCCAGTTTCTCGGCTAGGTAATGGGTTTGATACCTTCTGTGATTCAAGTAAAGAAATGAATTCCGATGGTGTAACATTCTATTGGTGAAAAAAACCTGGACTTTTAGAAAACATTAGATATTAACCAACAGAATCCAGTATGCAATCGGTTTTGAAACTGTAAAACCAAAAGTAATGGGTCATGACTGTTTCCGATACATTCAACATGTAGTTCTTGCCGAAAGTAATCTGACAACATTAGTTTGATATCTGTAGCTCAATTAGAACAGAAGTTATGAAAATTTGAATGTAAGAGGGTTTGACCCACTTTCTCAGTTAGTCAACGAGTCTGAGCCTGGCTATAATCAGAGCAACATATAGTGCATGGTCAAACCATTGCAAGAATTAGTTGTCAGATGTAATTACATCAAGATTTATATATACATATATGTCGCACTTGGCTGCAAATCTAAGGGACTTGGGTTCGAGCCCCAGGTAAGGCATGGATGTATGTGTCGTTTTTCTGCTGAGGTCCTGCCATCCTCTCAGATCTCCTACTGTGGCATATAAACTGACAGGCTCCTGTCAGACCTCTGTGGCAAGCAGCTGCTTGAGAGGGTATTTATTTCTTTTTATATGTAATATACTTTACAAAAAAAGATATTGTATACCTTACAAAAAAAAGGTTATGCTGTTATTAGAGGGAGGCTTTCACAGGCATCGTATAGAACTTTCATATTCAGTAAAAGTTAGAAAAAGCCCAGCACATAATTTTACCAAAAAATTTCCTTTTTTGCATGGTTTTTCTTAAATGGCTTCATTTTCTCATCTCATCCTTATCTTTCACTCATTCATCCTTGATGAACCAAAGAAAATCTATATATTCACAACTATTACTTCAAAATCTATCTTGCTATCGTATACTTTTTTCTCACCCAGCCCCCAAAACATCATTTTACCTACTGATTTTGAATTGTCATGTTTTTAAACTAATTTTCAAAAATTTTCTAAATTCTATTTTACTGTTTTTGCACCCCAAAGCCCAATATTTCAGTGAAGTGTATGATAACTGCATCATTTTCTCAGCAAAATCCAACTTTTCACATTTTTTCCAAGACCACCATTTTTTCATAAATTTACCCTCATCTCTCGAAATGCTTCCCATAGGTTAATGTAGGATTTTATCGAATTAACAGTGGTCCAGAACCCCTATTCATCTAACTACTCACATGGTGTTCCCATACAAAATTTAATATTCTACCACACTATGTCACCTTTATAATGGAACCGCTGTGCTAGTTGTTCCCTTATGAATTAACTTATTCTGGTGGTACAGACAGGATTTTATCTGTTGACGTTCTGCACTCTTTAAGGTGATGTGGACAAAGTACACCTTCTTCAGGGTCTTTTCACAGTTGCATGCTTCCAAATTTTGTCACAGCTGCATGTCACTAGGCAGTCCTTGTATATCAACAAGCAGTGGATACTAACAATGTATACAAGGAGTGCCTGGTGATGTGCAGATAGCCATGTAACAGTAACAAATTTTGGAAGCAACCATGCAGCTGTTAGAAGACTAGTAGGTGTAGTGTACTTCAGACTCCACACCACTGAAAAGGGTGCAGAACATCAGAAGGTAAAGTCCCATTGTTCCACTGGTAAATGTTAGCTTAAGGGAACTCTAGTATAACAATTTCATTTTAGCAGTAACATAATGCAGTAAAACATAAAATTTTGTAAAAGTAAAATACTAACTGGATGTATGGTTACGTTAGCCAATGTGTAATCCAACAACACTCGCTATAAACAATCCACTATGTAGCCACTTGACTAGGATGCACGTTTCCCAGCAATTAACTAGGCCACTGCACCTGCTCTGCCATGATGTACTTTATGCTGCAGGGAGTTTTCACAATAGCAGAATCTCTTGTTACTTATAGTTTTAGTTGTAAATTTGAAAGGTGGGAAAGATGCATAGAATGCTGGGATAAATGATGTAAATGATAAAAATAATTCTACGAATAGTCTATATAGACATATAGATGTTCTAGGAGACAGAAAAGAGTGTTAAATGAAGGGGGAAATGTAGGTTCATAATTCCAAAATCTTTTAGTTTTCAAAAAATAGCATTTTTTTTTGTTAGTTTCAGAACTTTAAAGAAAAATTTAATAATAATAATTCAATTCAGACTTGTGAGCTTAAATCATAGAGTAATGTTAACAAACAAATCAGCAATGCCATATAATGCTTTTGAGAAATGGCAATCAGATGGCTTTAACAAATTATTTGTATTTTAGTTTAATAAAATATGTATCAAATGAAAAAGGAAATATTATTTTTCAAGCTTGAATTGCATATTTTTGTAATATATATATGTAAAAAAATTTTCAAACAGCAATTTAAAAAAAGTGACTTTCTCCCCCTCCCAAACATTTTGTACTGAAGATGAACATAGACATCTTGGGCCTCTCTTTTCGGATTCTGTCAACATCTCTCTTTGTAGAGAGCCTGAAAGGGTTAAGTGGTTTGAATGCATGCTATTTAAGTTTTAATTAATCTCTGAGAGAAATTTTTATGATGCATGTATTTATCTACAAAGTCAAAAATAATTTATTTGAGCACACATGTACAAAGTCAACAAAATCCTATCTCTAGCACTGCAATGAATTGATGTCGCAATGAATCTACAGCACATTGAATTGATGCTGTGATAAACTGGCACTGCAATGAATTGATTGTGATTGACTGATGTGTGATAATTGACCGCAATGAATTGATGGAACATCTTTATATAATCATTCCCAAAATTCTCTGTTTCGAATTTTAAAACCTCTAGACTCTGTACATGCAATGTAATTAAAAGTGGCAGCATTAGTGACATCAAACATGAATTGAGTTATGTAAACTAAAATTGCTGCAGTGTAATCTCTGGGGAAGGGGCATCTCTCAGTTGCAAGCTATCAGTCAATCATGGCTTACTTTTTGATCAATTGTGCCTTCAATGCATTCATGCAATTTTTCGTATTAGATTTTTAATGTAATTAAAGGTTTTTATCTGTTGTAATATTTAATATTTTGATAATTTTTTTAACTTGAAATTCATTTTATTTTGTAGTCTTATATAGCTCTATCATGCCACAACTTGCACTTTTGTCAGAGTATGATTTTAAAAACTACAACAAGTTTTTTGCTTGATAAAAAAAAATGCTAGTAGATTGTGGGTTACAATAAAAGGAGCTTGTTGTACTAAGAAGGTTGCACACCACTAGTCTAGGATTTCTAAGCATATTGGTTTTCATCATGAAAACTGCAACAGTTGGTTTATGTTGTTGGCTCTAGAATTGAAGTTTGATTGCAATTATAAGTTGCTGTGGTGTGCCATCCCTTGAGGTTTGTGTAACCATCATTGAAAACTATGTTTCTAAATCAGTTTAAAGTATTTTCTTGGTAAATATGAAGGGTAAAACACAGTGTGCTAAATTAAAGATAGATTAAGTTAGCTCTATGAACACTAGGTGCTGGACTAGTCACATGTTAGTCCAGCATCTACAATGTTTATAGAGTTAACCAAGAAAATACAAGATAGATTATGTGCAGAGAACTTTTGCTACACTATTTTGTTACTACATAGTGTACAATATATTTTTATTATGATTTCCTGCTTAAATATTAACTCTTCTTCAATGTTTACTTCTTAAATGCATATATATGGATTATATTTTAAGGTTTTCAGCCCAAATAACACTCCATAATTTCTGCTGAGCACTTAAGTTGAGGTTTTCACATAAACAAATCACTTTTGACTCTTTCAAGTACTTTATTGCATATGTCTCTTCGTTTTAATGTGCTAATTGGAATTATTTGTCTTTATTGCTAACTCAACATGTCTGAGCAGACCACTCATATTGTCATAATGGGCACATATCCCATTATGGACCTCATATGGGCCATAAGACATGACTGGGCTCAGTCAGTGACTGTAGCCAAATCTCTTATTACTGAGAAAAAATACTCATTCATAGCTAAATTATTGGCTCTGTCTGACCTTTGCATTAGGAGTGTCTCAGTTTGCTTTGAGAAAATTGATAATTTCTAGTAAATGTGATTATAAAGTAGCTTCCATATAAACATGACAATTGGGACAACAAGTTGCTTGAGGGAGTAATATCTTTTCATATTTATAGTATTATCTTTTTTTATTTAATAATTGTCAGTATTATTGAATAGGTTGGTCTTATACTTATAATTGTACATTTATTTATTCAGCTGTTTTGCTGGTGGTAGGAATATCTCTAACAATTATTGGAGTGATTTTCATTCTCTGCTTTCAAATCATCTTCAGCTATCTTCTCAGGAAGGTGAGTAATATTTATTTTAATTATTGAACAGAAAAATAATTTTTGTAAAATGTAATATTGCAATAACATGTTTGCACTTACTACTAATCAAATGATCAGTAATTTAACTGGCAGATGTAGTTTTATTTTTAAATCAATAAATATTTTGTGGAAAAAATTTCACCGGCATACGGGACTTGAACTGCATCTCTCCAGAAAACTATCACTAACAATCATTTTTAAATTTTGTTTTATCAAAACCTATCTAAATGATTTTTTAAATTTCCTTTTTTACTTTAACCAACCAACAACTGTTACAGTCTGTTTAGTCTTTTTTGACTTGTTATTGATTATACCCATGTATACTGTCCAATTCAATTAGAAAACTCTGTGTTTCTCACACAAAAGCGTATGATATTGTCTCTCAGAGAAAAAAAGAGACACAATCACCAAATCAATTGTAGTTCTCATATTTGACATAAATGAGAAATGTTGAATGGTGCTGAACTAAGATAAACTAGAAAAAAAAAGCTAAATTAAAAAAAAAATTATCTTCCTATAGAGCCCTAAAAAGTAGAAAATAAACCTAAAGCAAATCGATGGTGTATTCACTTCAAAGGAAGATAGGGCACCAGCATTCTTGTTGGGTAGATAAATCGGCACCCTATCTTC
Source organism: Ryuthela nishihirai (assembly GCA_038380435.1). NCBI lineage: Eukaryota > Metazoa > Arthropoda > Arachnida > Araneae > Heptathelidae > Ryuthela > Ryuthela nishihirai. The sequence continues at coordinate 88,258,541 of JAWZYU010000002.1, forward strand.
CTTTGAAGCGAATATGAACTCAGTGACCAATTGCACCATCAATTTGCCCTAAGTTTATTTTCTACTTTTAGATCCCTATAGGAAGATAAGCATTTTTTAATTTATATTTTTTTATTCTCACTAAAAACACTTGCCTTCCAAAACTTTGATATATGACTCATAAGCATTGAGCACATTTACTCCCCTTTTGGGGTCATATTTCAAGTAGACCATGACATTAGAGACATCAGAAGCTTTAATTTGATATACGACTTGTTAAAGTCCTCGAAAATCCCTCGAAAAACTGCTCCCACATTCTATCAAAGAAGCAGTAGGGGCGAAATTTGAAATTGTTAACAACCATCATTATGCGAGCTATCATTTGACACCTAACTCGTAACTGTTGGCCCTCATGTTCGGAAGATATAGTAGAACGACTTTCTCACTCTCCATAGATTATTAAAAGTCCCGGCAGCAATCCCTATCCGTCTGTTAATCTGATGCTGCACATCACCAGTATCAGTTACATAGCTCCCAAGATAATTAAACTGTGACACCTGTTCAAGATTGCAAACATTCAGATTAACTGAATCACAGCCTGCCTGACCAATTTTCATCACTTTAGCTTCCTCTCTGTTTATAACCAAACCTACTTAGTATCAGTTGCATATCTCCCAAGATAATTAAACTGTGACACCTGTTCAAGATTGCAAACATTCAGATTAACTGAATCACAGCCTGCCTGACCAATTTTCATCACTTTAGCTTCCTCTCTGTTTATAACCAAACCTACTTAGTACCAGTTTCATCAACAGCTCGAACGAAAGAGTTTATCTCATCAACATCATTTGCCAAAAGGGCTAAATCATCAGCATAATCTAAATCACAAATTTTCATATCTCCAGTCCATTTAAGGCCAAAATCTTTCCCTTGAAGTGAATTTCGCATAACATAATCAATAACCAAGCTAAAGAGAAAAGGAGACAAAATGCACCCTTGTTGAACACCAGAAGTAATGCTAAACCAATTGCTACAAGCCTTACCAACTCTCACACACGACTCAGTGTTATTATAGAGAGCTTTCATTATGTTAACTAACTTGTCTGGTATACCATATGATATCACAATCAACCACAAATTATGACGATCAACAGAGTCGAAAGCCTTTTTAAAATCAACAAAGCTAGCAACCAAAGGTTTCTGAAACTCTAAACATTTCTCAAGAATCTGCCTAAGTGAAAATATCTGATCCACACATCCCCTACCATTTCTGAATCCACATTGCTCATCATGCAATTGACTGTCAACCAGATTCTTAATTCTATTAAGCACAATCATGGAAAGAACTTTACCTGGAACAGAGAGTAGGCTGATACCCCTATAGTTATCACAAGAACTGCGATCACCTTTTTTGAAAATAGGGATAACAATACCTCTGGTAAAATCCTTAGGAACCATGCCGTTATCATAGAAGATATTCAAAATTTCAGTCATCCAAGTGGTAGCTGAAACATTCCCAGCTCTAAGCATTCCCGTAGTAATTTCATCTACTCCTGGGGATTTATGAAGTTTAAGTTTAGAAACAGCCGAAATAACTTCAGATTGTGTTATAGGGCCAACATTAAAGCCACCGATACTTCTATCATCTTTACAAACAATGGGAGTAGAACTAACCAAATTGTTTAGAACATCACTGAAATGCTCAGCCAACCTAGCCATGACAGAATCCTAACCTTCTGTAACCTTACCTTGTTTATCCTTCAATCCCTGTATACCTGTTCGTTTTCTACCACACAAAACATTTAACTATCTGGTACAGCTCTCTGCTGTTGTGCTGTCTAACTGCTTCCTTGGCTTTGTCAGCCAAGCAATCAAGCCAAAGATTCTTATCAACAGCTAACTGATCCTTTACACGTTTATTAAGTTCTCTGTAATGTTTTCTATTAGGACTATTAGGGTATTGATTAAGGACATTCCTACAGTTCTTTCTTTCCGAAATAAACTCAAGTGCCTTATCACTCAAATAATTCTGCCCCCTCTGCTCTTTTTTCCTAAAAGAGTACTGTTAGTGTCCAAAAAAGCCTGTTTAAAATGATTCCATTCTTTCTCAACTTCAGTAGTAAGCATACCATGACTGTCATAATCACTAAGTAAGCTGTCATGGTAAGATTGCTGGGTCTTTCAGAGCTTCAGTATTAACGGAAAATTTTTGACCCTAGCCCAACACTTTTTAAGTTTAAGTTGCAAGACACTTTTAACAAGGTAATGGTCATATCCAATTTCATCTCCCCCTATATGACCTTGTATTCCTAACAGAACTAGCCCATTTGCTGTTAATTAATATATAATGAATCATTTTCTTATGCAGCCAATCTGATGAAATCTATGTTTACTTATGTCTGTTGATGTGTTTGTAATAAATGTTTGTTGTTCTCAAACTATTAAGTTTTACTTACCTGTAGAAGACATTGCCCATTGCAATTGCAGCTACCAATGCCAAAATATCACCCCTCCCCAAATAACACCTTACATACTATACATATGAAATATAAGTCCTATTCACAGTGCACATATATTTAATAAATATTAACCGAGTGGTTAGCACGCTTTGTTACTGATCTAAGGGACCTGGGTTCGAGCCTGGGTAAGGCATGATTGTATGTGTTGTTTTTCTGCTGAGGTCCTGCCATCCTCTCAGCTATGGCATATAAACTGACAAGCTCCTGTCAGACCTCTGTGGCAAGTAGCTGCTTGAGGGGGTATTTATTTATTTTTATTTATTTTTAAAATCAACAATTTACATTGAATTCTATATCATAGGAGATGTAATCCTGAATGCTACATCTGTTCCCCTCGTACCACCTTACCAAGAATTATAGTAGTTTAGATATACTAACTATACATTTAGTAGTGCAAGGATCCCAACTGCCAGCTAAACTCTTGTACAATACTTCAGCAGTTCAGTAGTGTAATGCCTCCATTATGTTTACTCATGAGGAGAAGAATAGCAAAATCTTGCTCTTACTGAACCTCCTCATAACTAGACACCTGAACCACTTAACGATGGCAGTATATAGGAAGCTCACATATACAGAGTGTCCCTGAATTCATGGCCAAAATGTGAGGGGATGGTAGTACACATCGAACCCACCAATATTCATCACAGAATATGTGGCCGCAAACGCAGTGAGAAGTCGGAAATGAAGGATAGACACAGAGATTTCTAGAGTGACATTTATTGGAGATCATTACAACAAATGCTCAAACATCCACCCACCAACATCGATACAGGCGACACAATGGCAGAGTAGTGATTGGCGTACCTGCTCGTAAACACCAGGCTTGTTGTGCAAACATTTTATGATCGGGTACACAGTGCGTAGGATATTGCTCATGGTAGAGCCTTTGTGCCTGTCTACCATTGCCCTCGGCTATGCCATACATCAGGTGCATATCAGCTTTTTCTGGGTTCGTAAACTGCTCCATCTCATGTACGTTCAACGCTGAGAATGCTGGGGTTTAGCTGATCCAGCTATTTTAAGCGCTGGATCAGCTGAACCCCAGCATTTTCAGCGTCTGCACCCCCTACCGGCACCGGGCTGTGTTTGTGGCCATGTATTCTATGACGAATATTGTTGGGTTCAGTGTGTACTACCGTCCCATCACATTTGGGCCATGAATTCAGGGACACCCTATATATCATGAATTATACCCGCTAATTTGGCTCATCCATATAATTGTAAAAGCCATCCCGTGGCCAAGTAGTTAGCGCGCTTGGCTACTGATCTAAGGGACCTGGGTTCGAGTCCCGGGTAAGGCATGGTTGTGAGTGTTGTTTTTCTGCTGAGGTCCTGCCATCCTCACAGACCTTCTACTGTGGCATATAAACTGACAGGCTCCTGTCAGACCTCTGTGGCAAGCAGCTGCTTGAGGGGTATTTATTTTATTTATTATATAATTGTAAGCAATCGACTCTGATAACATATTTTCTTAGAGAATATAGATATTTATCTACTCATTGCTTACTACAAAATGAATTGCAATATATATCATATAGACTAATAAATCAGCACTTTGACGTCGATTCTAATTTTAGAGGAAAAATTGTCTTGAGCTGGGTGGGATACGAACCCACGACCTCCTGATAACATGTCAGGTGCTGTGGACCACTGAGCTACTGTCTGCCGATCAAGATCTCCTCTAATTAATGCTATGAACATTCCTTATATGTCACATATATGTGCTATTTGGCAATTTTAGCCCAAGCAGCTTTCTATTTACCATATAGATGGAAAGCATGTCTTACAAGTATGCCAATGATGATAAATAATAAGATAAACTCGACAGTTCAGTATCCACTAATAAATCAGCACTTTGATGTCGATTCTAATTTTAGAGGAAAAATTGTCTTGAGCTGGATGGGATATGAACCCACGACCTCCTGATAACATGTCGGGTGCTCTGGACTACTGAGCTACTGGCCGCCAATCAAGATCTCCTCTAATTAATGCTATGAACATTTCTTATATGTTATATATATGCGCTATTTGGCAATTTTAGCTCAAGCGGCTTTCTGTTTGCCATATAGATGGAAAGCATGTCTTACAAGTATGCCAATGATGATAAATAATAAGATAAACTCAACAGTTCAATATCCACTAATAAATCAGCACTTTGACGTCGATTCTAATTTTAGAGGAATAGGTTATACTAGAAACCTGATTGATAAAAAACACAATAAAAATTTAAGTATAAATATAGGGCAGACTCGCGACTCGCAGCAGTTCAGCTGCTAAATGAGGAAATAAAACCCATGTACACAATAGCATGCCCACTGTAAGGAAATTTAACATATATGGTAATAAATTGTTTTAAAGAATTTGGAATAATAGTACCAGTAGCAATGACACATACTGTACAAAAATTAATTAAAAATGATCAGGATAGTATATCACCAATGGGTGGAATACATTTGGCCACTTTGAATGATTAATGTAATAAAATATATCCTAAAAATCATTTTTGTGGGACAAACCTATAGACTGTTTTCTATATTCTCAAAGAACATCAGACTGATATCAATAATAAAAAATTAATACTACATTAGTGTAAATGGCAATAAATAATGATTTAACATTTAATGAAAGTATTACAAAAATTTTAATTTTACTACTGACTAAATTTCAACTATACAGAAAATTAATTAAAAATGATCAGGATAGTATATCACCAACGGGTTGAATACATTTGGCCACTTTGAATGATCCATGTAATAAAATATATCCTAAAAATCATTTTTGTGGGACAAACCTATAGACTGTTTTCTGTATTCTCAATGAACATCAGACTGATATCAATAATAAAAAAATTAATACTACTTTAGTGTAAATCGCAATAAATAATGATTTAACATTTAATGAAAGTATTACAAAAAATTTAATTTTACTACTGACTAAATTTCAACTATACAGAAAATTTATTGATAAATATATATGCAATACTGAGCAGCACCCCTACCTTCTGCATGAAATCTGCTGCAGGACTGCCGATCCCATTTGCATAATCTTTCCCAGGTAATAAACAATGCCATTTAATAAACAGCTTACTCCTGTTGTTAGGTACACTTGACAGTCGAAAAGTAGTTGGCAAAACTGGTTGTGGAATCCTTTTAACTTTAAAAGTTATGTTGTACGTGGTTTTGAACGTAGTATACAGGGTGATTCAAAACTTATCATTCAAATTTCATGGGGAGGTAGGGAATACGTCAGGAAACCGATTTCACATAGGAAAGAATGTCTGCAAATGTACGCATGCGTATGTAGAGGGCGCTGTGTGTACCTAACCAGTGTAACCTCGCCCGACCACTCCCACTGTCATCAGTGTACGAGCTGACTTACTAGTGATAAGACGAATCGTTTTACGCATCAAGAGCTAGCGGATATGCATCTCGCATATGGGGCAGCTGGCGAAAGTGGCTGACGAGCTAGGAAAGTTTACAAAGACCGATACCCCAACAGAAGAATACCGCAGCATCAAATGTTTGCACATGTGCATCGCAATCTGCGCAAACATGGTTCACTGCGCAGCAACATGCAGGATACGGGGAGAAGACGACTGACGCGGACTGTCAACATCGCAGAACAAGTCCTACAGTCCATCGAAGATAATCCGAATACCAGCACACGAGCTATTGCTCAGCAGCTTGGGGTCTCTCAGTCAGCAGTGTGGCGGATACTGCACGAGGAACGTGTGCATCCTTACCATCTGCAAAGGGTGCAGTTACTGCATCCTGACGATTATCCGAAGCGTGTGGAATTTGCACAATGGTTCATGCAGAAAGGTGCCGTGGACCCCAATTTTCCAGCTTCTGTCCTTTTTACAGATGAAGCTTCATTCACTCGTGAAGGTGTGTTCAATACACACAATTCACATGTGTGGGCTTACGACAACCCGCATGGTACGAGAAGTCATGCTGCGCAACATCGTTTTGCCGTAAATGTGTGGGCTGGAATCATTGGTGACTGTTTGTTGGGACCTTACTTGCTACCACCCCGATTGGACGGCCGGAAATACCTAATATTTCTCGAGACAGTGTTACCAACTTTTCTGGGCGCTGTTCCTACGCATATCCGCCGAGATATGTGGTATCAACATGACGGGGCTCCAGCCCATAGCACAATTGTTGCGTGTGATTACCTGAACCGAACATTCGGAGCTCGATGGATCGGTAGAGGTGGACCAATCGCTTGGCCACCCAGGTCACCTGATTTATCGCCCATGGATTTCTTTTTGTGGGGGGCCATGAAAGACCATGTGTACGAGACCCCCGTCCTTGTTGCACGAATAGTGGCCGCCGCAGGCATTGTCCGTGATATGCTAGGCGTTTTTGAAAATGTTCGGTGGTCAATGCAACGGCGCTGTGAATCCTGTGTCTATGTAAATGGTCGCAATTTTGAGCACCTACTGTGAACCTGTACTTTACCTTGTTGGAATAAAAGTCACATTCGTTACCACTTAACTGTACTGTTTCCTTGTGTTCACTTTAATTGTCCATTTTGTTCATGTAGATGACGTTTGCGGACATACTTTCCTATGTGAAATCGGTTTCCTGACGTATTCCCTACCTCCCCACGAAATTTGAACAATAAGTTTTGAATCGCCCTGTAGTATAAATCGTAGGAAGACAGCCATGCACACTGTCCTTCATACATCCGCAGCTATGCACACTGTCTTTCATTCATCCACAACCAATATTATGTTAATTATGACATCAACTGATATCTTCACTGTGCAAGTATAAATGTGATCCCACTGAAAAAAAAAAACGATTGAAGAGAGAGTGGAAGGTATTATGTACAACTTAGTAACTATGGACTATGCACCTGTAAATGAATAACAGCGAAATGTCCAGATGTGCTTGCAGCAAATCAGCTTTCAGTTGCAACAAGATGTGTCTATGTAACAGACTACCAATTGCTGACAATCATACATCTGTCAACTTCAAACCTTTATACTGGCTGATTCCAAGTGATCAGAACTAAGAACTTGTCAATGTAGGTTCTGCTTCATTTCTCTAATAAGGTAAACTGTAAACCTAAAGTGCTAGAAATGTATTAGATCTGTATGATGGATCAGTTTTCAACATCAAGTAAGAAGGTCAAATAGTGCTATTGACTTCGTACAAGAGTTTAGCTGGTGGTTGAATCTTTGCAATACTAAATGTATAGTTGGCCCCTAACCATAATTGTTGGTAAGATGGTATGATTGTTGCTAAGTCTGCTGGTTGCTTGGGGAACAGATGTAGCATTCATGGTCAAGTCTCCTATGATATAGAATATAATGTAAATGTTGATTTTAATTTTTATTACTATACATGATTTTTGCCAGTTTCTATTGTGATGGTCCACCCATTCACTTTTCCTTAACCAGTTTGCCTTTATTTATGTTATATTTATCATTTTGGGGATTATTATTTCATTTTTGTACGGATTACAATTCTTACTTCTGAGCCATAGGAGTTGCACATGTGCAACTCTGACTTTTGATTGTCAGCCGCTAATGCACACGTGTAGGACACAACCCCTCTTGCGCGTCATAGCTAGCATGATCGTCAGATTATGCAAATGTTTTCCTGGCATGCAACAGACATTCTGGATTTGTACGCAGCATGTATACTAAGTGACATTAGGTCACAGAGTCAGTAGAGATGTAGTGGAGAGAGAGTATAGTAGTGTGTTGAGTAAGAAGTAGATTTTTAGAAGGAGCTGAAATATGTTGAATCAGCATGTGCCATTCATCATCATTGAATCAGTATGTGCTGTATAGATTGGAGTTCTTAGTAATCCAACTTTTTGTATTCATTCCACTGAATTTGGCAAGTCTTTCAAATTTTTTTAAAATAAACTTTGTTTTAGAAACTTTTGAATTTTTGCTATTTTTCTCTTGAGCAACATTAATTGGTTTTTATTGGATTTAAATTTTAATTAAACTTGACAATCCTTTTTAAATTCTTACTCGATAAGTAACGCTAGACAAATACCTAATGAACCCTATTTTAAATTTATTTGGCAAGTTAATATTGCCTGACACCTGACAAGTTATCCCAAATTTTGAATAAATTTGGATCAGACAAAAGGTCCAACTTGAAAAGTTAATAATCTTTGGAGCGTTACACTGTGATTGAAATTTTACCACCTGGGCCACTACCCCACCAAAAAATATTCACAAAAAGTAGTAAATGAATTTCAAATTTAGTATTCATTACGGACAGGTACACAGGGATTGAGGGATAAACAAATTAAGGTTATAGAAGGTGAGGATTATGTCATGACTAGGTGGGCTGGGCATTTTAGTGATGTTCTAAACAATGTGGTTAGTTCTACTCCCACTGTCTGCAATGATGATAGATGCATTACTGGCTTTAATGTTGGCCCTATAACACAGTCATAAGTTATTTTTTTGGCTATTTCTGAACTTAAACTTCATAAATCCCCAGGTGTAGATGAAATTACTATGGAAATGCTTAGAGCTGGGAATGTTTCGGTTACCACTTGGATCACTAAAATTCTGAATATCTTTTATGATAAAGGCATGGTTCCTAAGGATTTTACTAGAGCTATTGTTATCCCTATTTTCAAAAAAGGTGATTGCAGTTCTTGTGATAACTATAGGGGTATCAGCCTACTCTCTGTTCCAGGTAAAGTTCTTTCCATGATTGTGCTTAATAGAATTAAGAATTTGGTTGACAGTCAATTGCGTGATGAGCAATGTGAATTCAGAAGTGGTGGGGGAAGTGTGGATCAGATATTTTCACTTAGGCAGACTCTTGAGAAATGTTTAGAGCATAGATTCCCAACGGGGGCGATACCGCCCCCGTTGCACTGGAGCCTTCCTTGGGGGCGGTAGCGGATCCAGAGGCAAATGGGGGCGTTAAGGCAGTCAAGAGGGGCGGTCAAATAAATAAATTTAATGGAATTTTCTGTGACAACCTTTTTATCTCTACTATTCTGTGGTGTCTTCCAAAAGGTTGGGAATCACTGGTTTAGAGTTTCAGAAACCTTTGGTTGCTAGCTTTGTTGATTTCAAAAAGGCTTTCGACTCTGTTGATCGTCATAATTTGTGGTTGATTGTGAGATCATATGGTATACCAGACAAGGTAGTTAACACAATGAAAGCTCTCTATAATAACACTGAGTCATGTGTGAGAGTTGGTAAGTCTTGTAGCAATTGGTTTAGCATTATTTCTGGTGTTCAACAAGGGTGCATTTTGTCTCCTTTTCTTTTTAGTTTGGTTATTGATTACGTTATGCAAAATTCATTGCAAGGGAAAGATTTTGGCTTTAAATGGTCTGGAGATACTAAAATTTCTGATTTAGATTATGCTGATGATTTAGCCCTTTTGGCAAATGATGTTGATGAGATGAACTCTTTCATTCGAGCTCTTTCATTACTGCGTACAAAACCTCTGGCACATCTGTTGCATATCAGGAAAACATTTGCATAATCCCATCTGTCTTTTGATTTTGTCTTTGACTCCGACTTTTGATTGTACTAGCTATGATACAAGAGTGGTTGTGTCCTACACGTGTGCATTAGGGACTGACAATCAAAAGTCGGAGTTGTGCATGTGCAACTCCTATGGCTCGGAAGTAAGAATTGCAGTCAGTTGAAAAATTAAATAATAATCCCCAAAATTATGAATATAACATAAATAAAATAAAACTGGTTAAGGAAAAAGTGAAAGTGAATGGGTTGACCATCACAATAGAAACTGGCAAAAATCATGTATAGTAATAAAAATTAAAATCAACAGTTTACATTATATTCTATATCATAGGAGACTTGACCTTGAATGCTACATCTGTTCCCCAATCAACCAATAGCAACAATCATACTACCTTACTGACAATTATGGTTAGGGACCAACTATAAATTAGTAACGATTAACAGACAAATATGGATTGCTGCCAGGACTTTTAAGATTATTTCGAGCTGTTGATGAGACTGGTAGTAGAGTACATTTGGTTATAAACAGAGAGAAAACTGAAGTGATGAAAATGGTCAGGCAAGCTGTGATTCAGTTAATCTGAATGGTTGCAGTCTTGAGCAGGTGTCACAGTTTAATTATTTTGGGAGCTATGTAACAGATACTGGTGATGTGTGGCATGAAATTAACAGATGAATAGGGACTGCTGCTGGAACTTTTAAGAATCTATGGAGAGTGTAATGAAATAGGCCTATACACCTAAAGACTAAAATTAAACTATAATAATTTGATTCTTTTTAGAGTTAGTTATGGTAATGAAACTTGGACACTTTGTAAACAAGATAACAGGAAACTGGATGCTTTTGATCTTAGATGCTTATGCAGTATCTTGGGCATTAGGTGGTTCAAGTTTGTAAATAATGATGAGCTTAGGCAAAGGAGTTGGCTACCTCCTTTAAGCAGCATATTATGCAGAGAGAGACTTCATTGGTTTGGCCATGTTGCCCGTATGGATAATTATAGATTAGTGAATAGGGTTATGAACAGTGCCTAAAGGCCTCAGAAAGAAGGGGAGACTTAGGATACATTGGGCAGACAATGTCAAACAGGACCTTGTTAGAATTGGTGTGCAATGGCCAAATGCAGCATGTAGCTCAGGACAGATATGTTTGGTGAACTAAATTGCATGATCTGGTTGGACCTCTGTAGCCCTTGGCTGCTTGAAGAAGATGATGATGATTCATTGTCATATCTAAATCAACATACCTTTTTTTTCATTCCTTTTGTAATCATTATTTGATATGTTACATAGACAATCACAGCATTTACTTTCTGAATCAGGTCTATGTCTGCTGCTTTCATATTGCTGATGCAAATTTTAATATTTTTGCTACCACTTAGAATCTTAGCATCATCTATTGTAATGGTGACACAAATGTGCATGCACGAAAATACAATAGCAGCGTACTGCAGTAGCCAGGTCACCATACTGTAGTGGCCTGTGGCACTTGATTGATTCAACCCTGAATTTAAATTGTCAAAGATCTTGTCAATCATCATTATACTGTAGCAGGCTCAACAAGCTTAAATTTTCCTGACAAAATGTGTTTGAACTGGGCTGCCAATTTTTTATTTTTGCCAAGGAAAGATTTGTGAAGAATTTAAGAAAACATTGCATTTAAAATATGAAATGTATTAAACAAATTATCTGCAAGAGAATGCTAATAATATATTTTAACATCACTAGTTGTCAGCAAAGTGTAATTCAGTTGGCTAAGTGATTGTTGTTTTTTGGACTTGCGAGTGAATGGTTTTTTTTTTGTTTCAATCCCAGCTGCTGTTTTTAGTCATTTATTTTATAATTCGTTTTATAGCCTTTTTTTTTTACAATTTGTTGTAAAATTAATATATGTAATAATATATATAATTCTGAGCCGTCCCTTGGCCGAGTGGTTAGCACGCTTGGCTAGTGATTTAAGGGACCTGGGTTCGAGCCCCGGGTAAGGCGTGGATGTATGTGTTGTTTTTCTGCTGAGGTCCTGTCATCCTCTCAGACCTACTACGACATATAAACTGACAGGCTCCTGTCAGACCTCTGTGGCAAGCAGCTGCTTGAGGAGGTATTTTTTATTTATATAATTCTATATAATAAAAGAAGGTGCCTGTCTGTGTGTCTTTGGCAGCCATAACTCATCAGGAAATCAATGTACACACTTCAAAGTTTCAGAGAATGTTTCAGGTTGTGGTCCAGATTGCAGTGCCAAATTTCTAGTTGAAAGTCCTGAAGGGGGGCTTGCTAGAAGCAAAAATATTTTCCAGCTATTCCTATGGGAAATGATAATTGCTGTGAAATCTATTGTTACTATTTACTGCTCCCTAACTCTGAAAGTAAAGAGTTAAAATAGCATTTAACACATTGACTGCTGTATGAATCGTACATGATTCACACTTAATTTGCTCCTGAGGCTGCCTGAATCGTCCGTGCTTCACATACAAATTTGTTGTTCAGGGCTCATGAATCAGTTGCACTTCACACTAGAATGCATTGCTTATGAGTAATATAGGAGTGTGGCCTGAGGAACAAATCCATGGTCTTAGCATGGCGAAATTTCAACTAAGTATATTGTAGGAGTCAATGACATTTTGTACTTACTTTATTGAATTGCAGTGCTAAATAAAATAAGAAAATACCATTTATTTACTAAACAAAAAAGTGTATTCTAAAAATACAATCTCAAGCAAATGCAAGCAATCTAAACTAAAAACATAGAAATCTAACATGTATTGTTATTTTACTTCACATATGTCAAGAATACTCAAATAATAAAATTTATAAAGTGCATTCGTGTACAACAGTAAAACAAGGAACACAATAATAATTGTTGCATTGGACACATTTCCAGCAAATCTGTGTTGCTTTGGAAGCTGCATATTTTTTATTATTTCCTTGTATCACATGGCCTATAGATAAAAAAAAAAGTGTGCTCAGGCTGCGTGAAGCACATGCGATTCACTCTTTCAAAGTTTGTTTTTAAGCAAAAAGTTTATAAAAATTATATAAAATGATATTGTATAGCAATTTAAGACTGATTTTAGTTGATTTAATGAAAAAAAGACATGTAGCCCAAGGATTTGAAAGAATTTTAACATTGCGGCAGTCAATGTGTTAAATCTGCTGCCATTGCCAGATTCCCCACATTTCCAAAGGCATTATTTTGGCTTTCCTTTGGCAGCTAGGTGCTTGATTTTCTAACTAAATATGGGATCAGGCAGGTGGAACCCACCTACAAAATTTGGGACCTTTCAGTGAAGTACATCGGGAATAACAGAATGCCAAAATCTGATGAAATAAATATCATGATTGTTTGCCATGAGTTCTGAGAGAGAGTGCCAGGTAAGCAGTGACCTTTCCAACACCGGGAAATACTTCATGTTCAAACTGTAAAATGTTGGGGGGGGGGGGATACTCACAAAAGTAACCTTTAGTGCAGGAAACAATAGAATATGCAGATTAAAATTGAGACACGAGCTGTCGAAATTTGGGTAGAAACAAAGCCACGGGCCAAGTGGGAACCCGATTTTTAGACCAATCACTGGGGCACATGGGGGACACTGTGTAGCAAATTTGGATCATGCAGTCAAATATCACTGAAGCCATAGAGCAGCAAAATCTGTCATAATGGAAATCAAAATCTCAATAGCTTGCACAGAAACTAAGCCATAGGCTATGAGAGAGCTCACTGACGTCAACAACTATCCAAGTCAACACTGGGCAAATTTCTTCCTGTTGTTGAAAATCTGTGCTAAAATGTCGGGGGGGGGGGGGGGGTACTTACAAAATTTACCTTTAGTGCAGTGAAAATAAGAATGTGCATATTAAAAGTTACACCTGGGCAGCGCTTGGTATGTTCAGCTAGTATATAATAAATTAGTATTGTGAATCAAATATAACCAAAATAGACAACTTTTCAAGCAATTTGTGACAAGTAATTCACTTTCAAATAATAAATATAAATTTATAATTGGAGTAAATTGATCAGGCATTTTTTATGAAGAGATTTTAAAATATCACCAGATGGAGAAGAAAAAAAAATTAAATATAGTTAATTTTTGCAGTGAAGGGGCAAAATATTGAATTGAAGTAGAAAAGACAAGAACAGATTTTCAATTTTTTTTTCCAAAATGTTTTGTTAAATAATGTATTATGAATAGCTAGAAAAGAGGAATATATACATAATGAAACATCTTTTCAGTCCTATTCACTGAATATCAGGTTCAATTCAATATCAGTCATCACTGCAATATTTTTCCTACATTCAGGTGCTGCATGTAGCAGTCAAAGTGCCCCACCAAAAATTATAGTCACAATCTGCCACTGAGTTTTACGATATCGTATTTTTAAGATATGTTCCTTAATTTATAGAAACCAGTGTAGTATACATAAATTAGTATTAATTTTATTATTATTATACACTGAAGTGCCACTGAATTAGGGATAGGAGACGTTATCCAAATTCAGTACCAAAAGTCCCACATTTGCACGCATGTGTGGCTGAAATTTTGGTCATATATAGCTGTCAGCTTTGGCTTCCCCAAGCATTTGTCATGAAGAGCATAATGGGAAAGGCACGTGATTTAGATGCATTGACAGAGGGCAGATCATAGGTGCCTGACAGATGGGACACTCGATCTCCTAAATTGCCAACGAACTTGGATTTTCTTGTACGACAGTTTAAAGAGTGTTCCGGAAATATGAAAATTCCAGCAGAAAAAAAGCACTCAGACAACTGCAAAGAACAACCAGCTTGAACAATTGTGGGCTTCACCATCTGACCTGTATTGTACGGAATGATAGGGGCCAGGCATTATCTGAAATCACCTCCCATCTGAACGTGGATTCCAGCCAGCAAGTCAGTGCACAGACCATGCAACGCTCACTTCATCGTCTTGACTTCGGTAGCCACCGACCTACGAAAGTTCCACTCCTAACAGCACGACACTGGGTTCAACACCTTGCCTGGGCTAAAGAGCTTCAAAAATTGGCAACAGATAGCCGGGAGTGATGAATCCTGATTTAAAATTCATCACACCAATGGAAGACTGAGGTATGGCACCAACCCCATGAAGCCACGGATCCTGCATGTCTGGTTGAAACAGTACAAGCTGGTGGTGGCTCAGTGATGGTCTGGGGTGTCTTCAGTTGGATGTCTGTGGGACCTTTGGTACGTGTACTGACGATTCTCAATGAGTTCTATGTACCAACATAGAATTCATGTCTGACCATTTACACCCATTTATGGCCATCATGCATCCCAATGGAGATGACGTCTACCAGAAAGACAACTAACTGTTTATCTCAGGTCTAGGTTGGCTACTGCATGGTTGCAGGAGCATTCTGCTGACTTTGAAATAATGAATTGGCCACCTAGAAGCCCAGATTTAAATTCCATTGAAAATCTTTGGGATACTGCCGAGCAGAGTGTTCGGGCCTGTGTCCCATCAGCGACGACCTTGAGAGAATTGTGGAGAGCTCTGGAGGATGCATGGGTCGCCATACCTGTGGAACATTTATGCAAGCTTGTGGAGTCCTTGCCTCATCGTGTGATGGCTGTTATCAGGGACAGAGAAGGTCCAACACGTTACTAGGTTGCTATCCGTAATTCAATGGCACTTCACTGTATATACTACACTGGTTTCACTACTATGAAACAATTATTCCATATAGATAAAGTTTTAAAATTTCTTTATCTATATGGAATAATTGTTTCATAGTAGTGAGCATGATGATATTCTGTGAAATCTTGCACCATGATATCTATATTTGGCTTGATGATGGACATCTTGAGTTGCAAGTATGTTATGTGATAAAAACTGATCCATTGTGTTTTCCCCTGGAACTACCTATGGACCATCTGGTGGATTACCATAAACCAAAGTTTGAGAAATGCTGCTCTATGATATCTGGATAGCCTCTGTGGCAAGCAGCTGCTTAAGGGTAAAAATTATATTTTAAAAGTATACAAAGGCACATTCCATATTTGTCTCCAAATAATTACAATCACACCTCTAATACAATTAAAAGTACTCCTGAGGAGGGCTATATCCACTCATTACTATATATAGGTAAATTGCCTCGAATTGCAATTTCCTTATTACTTTTATATTACTCCTATACATTGTACTATATGTACATTGTACCTTATAAAAGACAGCCAAGTATAAAATAGAGCATTTACTAGTGCTTGAGCTTATAACTGGCTGGCACAGACGACAGCTGTTGGCTGGGGATTCAAGTCCCATTATTCGCTCCTCCAGCATTTCCATTGTTCATTTGATGATGATGTTCACATCACCAAGCTGGATTTATCAGTCCTAGTTTCATTGAAGATTGCTGATCTCGTTGGTTTTCTATTGACTTTAAAGATGTTATCCACTGATGTTATACAATACACATCACTTATGTTTGCACTTTCATAACAATGAGCTCGAGGACTGTTATACATGATGAGCTGGGATATAATCAACAATCCCTGAGGAATTATTAAAACTCTTAGAATTTTCAACTTAATTGCCTCTTAATATGATGTCACAATATGTTTAGTAGGGGAGGGGAAACAGGTGAAAAAAATCAGAGTGCCCTTTCTGAGTTGTATATAGAGGATTTACACTTACTTACTAAGGGGTGGAATGGTTTGTTTTCTTTATGCAATTATATTTTTAAAAATAATTGTATGTTTGGGTATGGGGGGTATACATTTTTTAGCTATACTAGTAGCTAAGAAAGTGTCCTGCCTTAATTCTCCCAATTTATTCAATACTCTTGGTATAGAATTGCCTTCTAATGGTATACATTTTAAGTCTGCTATTGTATTATTAATTTTTAATTCATAATTGGTTTTATCCATTATCACTAATTGTTCAGTTTTGTACTATTTTAAAATTTGGATTACTTTTTAAATCATGCAGTATTTTAAGATCTCTGTTTTTAGTTTTATTGTCTGTGCATTGTTGCTGCTTTATGCTTTGATATAGTTTAAATATTTCTTTATCTTATGTATATGGGGGATATTATTTATGGATTGTTTTATTTGAGGAATTAATTCTATCATATTAGACATAGAGTTATTATAAGCAAAATTAGCTCTCTGTTGTAAGATTCTATCCTTCTCATTGTCTAATGTACAGCTTGAAAGATTTAAATATTTTTTAGTTGCTACTATATGTACTATTTCTTTAGCCATCCCATTTTCCTTACTTATATGAGCCTGTTGTTGCTTCTTTAAATTTTATAATTTGTTATTGCATGTTCTGTTAATTTTTTTCCTGATTCCTTATCTATTCTATATGTTACTCTTCCTATTATTTGATTTAGATTGTCTGCATTTATAACTCTAGTGAGTTATAAATTTTTTTAAAGTTTTTTTTTTTAAATATCAGCTCTGACTTTTCTGAATACTTGAATGAAATATTTGCTTTAAGTAATTATCAAATCTTTTTTTCAGGTAATATTAAAAATTTAGGTATTAACCCCAATTTTTTTTTTACAATTGGTCAAAAACTTAAGATTAAGAATATTTCTATTCAAGGAGATTCTCATATTAACAAATTTCTTGGCCTCCATGTGTAGGCCTGCGCAATATTTAATCATGTGCTTTGTTTAAATAATTACAACCACAGCTCTAATGCTATAAATCTAATCATACACCATATCTGGATATCCTTATTAAGCAGAAGATACCCAGATATGATTTAGAAGTATACCAAAATCCCATGTTTATTCAAAATATAATAGATTTTACTTTGGCACATCCTTTGAAATATGAGAAATCCATAATAAGTCCATATTTTCCTAGAGCATTTAAATATATCACCCAGAAGCATGCATTAAAGAAGGAATTAGAATTTATTCACAAAATTGCCCAAGAGGGGATTACTCAGATAAAATGATTAAAAAAATTAGAGAATATTGAAAGATGTAAAAGTCAACAGGACTCCCAAACAAAACTCTAATCCTTAGGAATTAAAAAATAGAATTTCACAATTTTCACTTATGCCCAGAATATCAAATACTTTAAGTAATTTATAAAAAAAAAATACTAGATTACCACTTACTATAAATAGAAGCATAAAAAGTTACTAGTAAATGATTGTGATAAACCACCCCAAGAGGTGGGGGTGTATAATATCGACATCCCTGACCCCAAAAATAAACTGGATGGTACAAACAAATATATTGGAAAAACTTGTTGTACATACAAACAGTGAATGTTAGAACATCAACAGGATATTAAAAAAAACTTTATTATATTATCTATTATAATAGATCATAAACTTAAAATAAATAATTAATTAACCACTCATAGCACTTTGGCGCATTATGGCCTAAGTTGTTGCCCATGTGCCATAAAACCCCAAACAACCAGCCAACTCATAACACAGAAAACTAAATAACTTCAGTATGCCAAAACAATCATGATTAATTTGCATAAAGATATGCTCCTCAACAAGGAGATTCCACCCCTACCAGTGGCATGGAATCTTCTGTTATGTGAGCACCACAAACACCACCTGTGCAAGTAGCGAATAAAGTAATTGAGGAGACTTGTATGTAATGCTTAACATCACGTCCTGATGAAGTCCCAAGAAGGATGGGAGGAAACATGTATAGCACAGTTGCTGTTGGATTTTAAATTAATTTTAAAGATTTTAAAGTTCAGTTTACTTGAAAATGCTAAGGGTTTTAAGAATTCCCAAGGTAGTGCTATATCAGCCAGCTCATCATGTATAACAGTCCTGGGTAACAGTCCTCAAGCCCATCATTATGAAAGTGCAACTGCAGTAGCATGTATTGCATAACATCAGTGAATAATATCTTTAATGTCAACAGAAAACCAAGGAGATTGGCAGTCTTCAATGAAACTAGGACTGGTAACTCCAGCTGTGGTGATGTGAACAACATTGCCAAATTAACAATAGAAACTCTGGAGGAGTGAATAATGGGATTTACTTCACCAGCTAACAGCTGTCGTCTGCACCTAGCCAGTTACAAGTTCAATGACTGGTAATTTTTCTATTTTATACTTACTGCCCTTTATGCAGTAAAGGTAATAGTACAATGTATAGGAATAATATAAAAGTAATAAGGAAATTGCACTTCAAGACAATTTATCTATATTTAGCAATGAGCTGATATAACCCTCCTCAGGAGTACTTTTAATTGTAAAACAGCCAAAAATCGTGTACAATAAAATTTATATTTGTGTCGATAGGTTGATTTGCTAAAGTAGTATGGAGTTAAAAACACATGCCATATCATTGGATAGGCCATATGATGTAATTGATCAGCTGGATGCAGACATTTATATCATAGCCTACATATATCACAATATCTATTTGTGAGACTAACATAGTGAATACAATGGTAAATACTGATATGTGAACAATTGTCAGTATCAGTTTGTATCAGTATTTTATTTCAGGAATTGTAATTGTTTCTCATGGTATAGAGGAATGAGTTCACAAAGATTTAAATGCAATTAGTCATCATAGGAACATTTTATGGCGTGCAGTACCACTCAATAATAAATTCATAGATTACCTATTGATTCTTGCATTAATAATGCTTCAGCATGAATGACTTCCATATTCAGTATACAGGGTGATTCAAAACTTATCGTTCAAATTTCGTGGGGAGGTAGAGAATACGACAGGAAACCGATTTCACATAGGAAAGTATGTCCGCAAACGTCACCTACATGAACAAAATGGACAAGTAAAGTGAACACAAGGAAACAGTACAGTTAAGTGGTAACAAATGTGACTTTTATTCCAACTAGGTAAAATACAGGTTCACAGTAGGTGCTCAAAATTGCGACCATTTACACAGACACAGGATTCACAGCGCCGTTGCATTGACCCCGAATATTTTCAAAAACGCCTGGCATATCTCGGACAATGCCTGCAGTGGCCACTATTCGTGCAACAAGGTCCATTTCCCTGTCGACGGGGGTCTCGTGCACATGGTCTTTCATGGCCCCCCACAAAAAGAAATCCATGGGCGATAAATCAGGTGACCTGGGTGGCCAAGCGATCGGTCCACCTCTACCGATCCATCGAGCTCCGAATGTTCGGTTCAGGTAATCGCGCCCAACAATTGTGCTATGGGCTGGAGCCCCATCATGTTGATACCACATATCTCGGCGGATATGCGCAGGAACAGCGCCCAGAAAAGTCGGTAATACAGTCTCGAGAAATATTAGGTATTTCCGGCTGTCCAATCGGGGCGGTAGCAAGTAAGGTCCCAACAAACAGTCACCAATGATTCCAGCCCACACATTTACAGCAAAACGATGTTGTGCAGCATGACTTCTCGTACCATGCGGGTTGTCGTAAGCCCACACATGTGAATTGTGTGTATTGAACACACTTTCACGAGTAAATGAAGCTTCATCTGTAAAAAGGACAGAAGCTGGAAAACTGGGGTCCACGGCACCTTTCTGCACGAACCATTGTGCAAATTCCACACGCTTCAGATGATCGTCAGGATGCAGTAACTGCACCCTTTGCAGATGGTAAGGATGCACACGTTCCTCGTGCAGTATCCGCCACACTGCTGACTGAGAGACCCCAAACTGCTGAGCAATAGCTCATGTGCTGGTATTCGGATTATCTTCGATGGACTGTAGGACTTGTTCTGCGACATTGACAGTCTGTGTCAGTCGTCTTCTCCCTGTATCCTGCATGTTGCGCAATGAACCATGTTCGCGCAGATTGCGATGCACACGTGCAAACATTTGATGCTGCGGTATTCTTCTGTTTGGGTATCGGTCTTTGTAAACTTGCCTAGCTCGGCGGCCGTTTTCGCCAGCTGCCCCATATGCGAGATGCATATCCGCTAGCTCTTGATGCGTAAAACGATTCATCTTATCACTAGTAAGTCAGCTCGTACACTGATGACAGTGGGAGTGGTCGGGCGAGCTGTACACTGGTTGGGTACACACAGCACCCTCTCTACATACGCATGCGTACATTTGCGGACATTCTTTCCTATGTGAAATCGGTTTCCTGACGTATTCCCTACCTCCCCACGAAATTTGAATGATAAGTTTTGAATCACCCTGTATATATATGTGTTGAGCAATATTGGATAAGTTTCCTTTGCTGGTCATAGATGACACCATGAGTGACAAGATCAGTGAAATTTAGAAGTCACAACTAAATGGATAAAAGACAGAGCTGATGATAGCTCAGCGGTTAGAGTACCTGACATGCAACTGGTAGGTGTGGGTTTGACTCCCACTCCTCATTGAAACTTATTTTTTCCACAGGATGATTTCTTAAGCATACTGGCTGCTGTGAATTGAAATTCAACACAATATTACAACCATACCAGGCAGTGGGACATGACGAAGTTGAAGCTGAATAGAAATAACTATGCTATAAATAATGTTAGCTAAAGAGATACATTGCTACTGCAATTGTTAAATACATAAAAATCATAAAGGGATTCATAAAAATATGTAATTGGCATTCCATTGTAGTAAGATACAAACAGTTAAGATCATTGATGTAACAGTAATTAAGTGTGTTTGAAACTGTTTATAATATTATAATCCTTAGTTCCTGTAATAACAGTGGTTTTAATTTTACAGGAAATATCACTTGTAGATGGAACCATTGGCTATAGAGTATGGCAAGATATTCCTCTTCCTATTTACCAGAAATTGTTTTTCTTCAATATTACAAATCCAGAAGAATTTGTGAATAAAGGGATGAAGCCAAAGTTGAAAGAAGTAGGGCCTTACACTTTCTGGTTAGTTAAAATTATTTTTTTAAATATCTCTGAACTTTGTAACTTTTTTTCTATAAATCTTCCAGATTCACTAAATAAAATTATCTTTAACCCTGTGCAACAGTTCAAATTTTTATTTTATTTGGAGTGGAAAACAAGACACATTTTTAAACTCCAGTCTGTAACTCATTTCAAAATTTCATGGGTATTCTTTTGTTTCCAAGAAGATGCCATTCATATCATAAATAGAGCAGTTCAGTTGGTAAGTATTACTGTGAATCACCACTATTTTTGATGAAATGTAATTTGCTCACAAAACACTAGATATATTGATAACTTACAGTGTAAGCAGATGAGGTAAAATATGTTACATATTATAAACTTTTGAAAAAATAATGAACCAATATAATTTAAATGTTCCAGCTTTTCTGAACTACTGTAATGCCATTCACTGTTCATATTTGTTGCCTGGTTAATTTAGTTTATTTCAAAAATATTCTTTACCCTGACTGATAATCTGTTTTGCAAATGTAGCATGTTTAATGCAGTTAAAAAGGAATTGATTTTGAGGTCCTACAGTAAACCAAGGTCTGCTCAAGATGTACCCATGAGAGAATTTTCATGGTCTGTGAAATATTTTTTACATTTGATGAAAATATTTCAGCTAATCATTCCCTGTAGTAATTTAAAATCTAATTAAAAATAATTTCAGAGTTTAAAAGGAAAATGCTGACAATTTTTCTATTTAATTTTTCTTACTTTTAAATTTTGAAAAGTGCATGTGCATGTAACATTCCTTTTGTTAAACACAGTGGCTTTTGAATTTCAAGAGTAATATGCAGACCTAGTATTGCTAGACAGGACATGAGTGTTATCTGCTGTTTTGCCCCCACTGAGGATGCTGATGAGGATGAGAAGGATAGGTTTTACGGACAACTTCAGGATATTTTGAATTCTGTCAAGAAAGGAGATATTACCCTTGTTCTAGGTGACTTCAATGCCAAAGTTGGTACTGACTCTGATCTTTGGGGAGGGGTGATAGGCCCTTTTGGTATTGGTAGCTGCAATGGCAATGGGCAACGTCTCCTACGGGTAAGTAAACTCAATGGTTTCAGAATAACTAACACATATTACAAACACCGCGACATACATAAATACACATGGGTTTCACCTGATGGGCTGCATAGGAATATGATAGATTATATATTAATTAACAGCAAATGGGCTAGTTCTGTTAGAAATACCAGGGCATATAGGGGTTGGGTTGTTTTACCTCTGAGCGGCACTTTTTTGCACACCATGGGCTAAATGGCCAGGTCACATGGACCCCGAAGGCTCAGAGAAGGTTAGGTGAGGGGACCCACTGGAACAGCTGTTGGGAGACAGATGGTAGCCTCCCGTCAAGGCCATCCAGCGTGTTCTTTAACGTGCACAGGGTATGGCTCTCCTACACACGGGGCCACGGCTTAACGTCCCATCCGACGGACGGCGGCCTTTCCAAGCCCATCGGTGTCCCCTACTGACCGTGGGCAGGGCGGGGAATTTTGCGGAGATAAATCTCAACGCTGACCCAGCTGGGACTCAAACCTGGGAACTACAGATTACGAGCCTGGCGCGCTACCGACTGAGCCACCCCCGCCCCGGCATATAGGGGAGTTGAAATTGGATCTGACCATTACCTTGTTAAAAGTGTCTTGCAACTTAAACTTAAAAAGTGTTGTGCTAGGGTTAAAAAATTTACCTTTAATACTGAAGCTCTGAAAGACCCAGTTATAGCTAAAGCTTACCATGATAGGTTACTTAGTCATTATGACAGTCATAGTTTGCTTAATACTGAAGTTGAGGAAGAATGGGGCCATTTTAAACAGGCTTTTTTGGAAACTAACAGTACTCTTTTAGGAAAAAAGGAGCAGAGGAGGCAGAATTATTTAAGTGATAAGGCACTTGAGCTTATTTCAGAAAGAAGGAACTGCAGGAATGTCCTTAATCAGTACCCTACTAGTCCTAATAGAAAGGATTACAGAGAGCTTAATAAACGTGTAAAGGATCAGTTAGCTGCTGATAAGAATCTTTGGCTTGATGGTTTGGCTGACAAAGCTGAGGAAGCAGTTAGGCAGCGCAACAGCAGAGAGCTGTACCAGATAGTTAATGTTTTATGTGGTAGGAAACGGACAGGCATACAAGGATTGAAGGATAAACTAGGTAAGGTTATAGAAGGTGAGGATTCTGTCATGGCTAGGTGGTCTGAGCATTTCAGTGATGTTCTAAACAATGTGGTTAGTTCTACTCCCATTGTTTGTAATGATGATAGATGCATTGGCAGCTTTAATGTTGGCCCTATAACACAATCTGAAGTTATTTTGGCTATCTCTAAACTTAAACTTCATAAATCCCCAGGGGTAGATGAAATTACTACAGAAATGCTCAGATCTGGGAATGTTTCGGTTACCACTTGGATGACTGAAATTTTGAATAACTTTTATGATAAAGGCATGGTTCCTAAGGATTTTACCAGAGCTATTATTATCCCTATTTTCAAAAAAGGTGATTGCAGTTCATGTGATAACTACAGAGGTATCAGCCTACTCTCTGTTCCAGGTAAAGTTCTTTCCATGATTGTGCTTAATAGAATTAAGAGTCTGGTTGACAGGCAATTGCGTGATGAGCAATGTGGATTCAGAAGTGGTAGGGGATGTGTAGAACAGATATTTTCAATTAGGCAGATTCTTGAGAAATGTTTAGAGTTTCAGAAACCTTTGGTTGCTAGCTTTGTTGATTTCAAAAAGGCTTTCGACTCTGTTGATCGTCAAAATTTGTGGTTGATTGTGAGATCATATGGTATACCTGACAAGTTAGTTAACATAATGAAAGCGCTCTATAATAACACTGAGTCGTGTGTGAGAGTTGGTAAGTCTTGTAGCAATTGGTTTAGCATTACGTCTGGTGTTCGACAACTGTGCATTTTGTCTCCTTTTCTCTTTAGTTTAGTTGTGGATTATGTTATGCGAAATTCACTTCAAGGGAAAGATTTTGGCCTTAAATGGGCTGGAGATACGAAAATTTCTGATTTAGATTATGCTGATGATTTA
This sequence comes from Ryuthela nishihirai, assembly GCA_038380435.1. NCBI lineage: Eukaryota > Metazoa > Arthropoda > Arachnida > Araneae > Heptathelidae > Ryuthela > Ryuthela nishihirai. The sequence continues at coordinate 88,283,385 of JAWZYU010000002.1, forward strand.
GCCCTTTTGGCAAATGATGTTGATGAGATGAACTCATTCGAGCTGTTGATGAGACTGGTAGTAGAGTAGGTTTGGTTATAAACAGAGAGAAAACTAAAGTGATGAAAATTGGTCAGGCAGGTTGTGATTCAGTTCATCTGAATGGTTGCAGTCACAGTTTAATTACCTTGGGAGCTATGTAACTGATACTGGTGATGTGCAGCATGAGATTAACAGACGAATAGGGATTGCTGCCGGGACTTTTAAGAATCTATGGAGATTGTGGAGAAATAGGCGTATACACCTAAAGACTAAAATTAGACTGTATAATAGTTTGATTCTTTCTAGGGTTAGTTATGGTAGTGAAACTTGGACGCTGTGTAAACAAGATAACAGGAAACTAGATGCTTTTGATTCTAGATGCTTACGTAGTATCTTGGGTATTAGGTGGTTTAACTTTGTAACTAATGATGAGGTTAGGGAAAGAAGTCTGCAACCTCCTTTAAGCAGCATATTGTGCAGAGAGAGACTCCGCTGGTTTGGCCATGTTGCCCGTATGGATAATTATAGATTGGCGAATAGGATTATGAACAGTGTTCCTAGAGGCCTCAGAAGGAGGGGGAGACCTAGAATGCGGTGGGCAGACAATATCAAACAGGACCTTGTTAGAATTGGTGTGCAGTGGCCGGATGCAGCAGATGTAGCTCAGGACAGATATGCTTGGAGAATTAAACTGCGTGGTCTGGTTGGACCTCCGTAGCCCATGGCTGCTTGAGGATGATGATGATGATGCACAAATATACAGGGTGTTTCAAAATGGAGACAACCCTTTATTGCAGGAGTTCTCAATGTGGGGTATGCGGTAAAATTTTTTGGGGTATGCCTGTGATGGTTCACCCATTTGCTTTTCCTTAACCAGTTTTACTTAATTTATGTTATATTTATCATTTTGGATATTATTTCGTTTGAAACTGATCGCAATTCTTGTTTCTGAGCAGTAGGAGTTGCGCATGCACAACTCCGACCTTTGATTGTTAACCGCTAAAGCGCATGTAGGACACGCCCCCTCTTGTGTCATAGCTAGCGCGATTGTCATATACAAATGTCTTTCCTGGCATACAACATACATGTGCTGGACTTGTACGCATGTTATAACTAAGTGACGTTAGGTCACAGAGAGAGAATGAGAGTGTGTTGTGAGTAGAGTGGTGGCATTGGGCCATGGAGAGTGCTGTTAATGTAAGTTGAGATGATGTTACTTTAGATAGAAGTAGTTATTAGTATGCCAATTTTGTCTTCTTTCATTGAATTGGGTGAGTCTGAATTTTTTGGAAATAAACTTTGTTATAGAAATTTTTGAATTTTTGCTATTTTTCTCTTAAGCAATGTTGATTAATTTTTGATTATATTTAAACTATAATTAAACTTGACAATCCTTTTTGAATTCTTACTCTATAAGTAATGCAATATACTTAATGAACTGTATTTCAACTTTATTTGGCAAGTTATTATTGCCTGGCACCTGATACAGTTATCCGGAATTTGAATAAATATGGATCAGACTAAAGGTACTACTTTAAAAGCTAATAATCTTTGGAGAATTACACACCATGAGAGCTGAAAACTTGCTAAGTGGGCAACACTGTTGTGCAAAAATGTCATTTTTTGTGTTTATTGATATATATAATTTATGAATACAAAATTTAATGCATATATATGTGTGTTTATTTTATTCCCATTGTTATACTATAACTATAGTTTTATATATCTATACAAGGGGTATGGCAGTTACATACACATTTCCAGGAGGTACATGTAGCATAAAAGGTTGAGAACCACTGCTCTATTGTATTTTTCTATTTAAACTTGACAAAAGACACAAATTTCAAAAGATGCAAATTAGACATGTATTTACATTTACAACAGATGTTGAAAGTGATTTCCTGCAACCTGGATGCAGATTCATACCCGTTTCATGACATTTGCAGCCACCTTTCATAACGTTTGTTTCCTTATGTTTAAAATATCTCTTTTAAAGTTAAAATAACACAGCTAATGTGGTAAACAATTTAATAAATCACGATAAGTGCTGTTACATTTAATCCTGTTTAAGAGCTATCATATCTCAAGTTATGAGAAATGCAATAGTTATAACATGCAGTTGAATTTATCGTTAGTTATGATATATTAACTAATCACTAGGATTACTACTTCATCTTAGATATATCTTTACATAACACGGTAAAGTATAATAGACTAATTAGTAAAAACAAAACTAGTTACCAATGCTTGAAGGTTGGTATATCTGCATTAAGAATTTTCATCACAATATCAATTGAAGCCAGTTGATATCACAATATATGGCTGTTGTTGTGTACAATTCTCAGCAACCAGTCCTTGTGAAACACGAATTAATGTAGAAGTTAACTTGTAGTTGTCGTATGTTGTTGATTCCAGCTCAGCTTGAAGTTGTTAATATACTGCATACTGGTGCGATAACTTTATATTCCATACTTGTAGTTGTTGATACTATGTCTGTTGCAGTATATTGTTTTGGTAGTAACCTGTTACTACCTCTGTCAATATTTGATTTTAGCAACAGTCCATTAGAGCAATACTTAAGTCATCTTACACAATAATAGCATTCTTAAATATTAAGTTGAGCTGAATATTTAACATACTTTGATGTTATTTTTCCCATAGACTAATTATATCTCATGTAGTCACCGGTACATCACCTTGCAAATTTCACTGTTGCACTTTCTCAATTCTTCAGATTAGATTAATATTGATGAACATTTTAAAATAGTCATAAGAGGCTGACCTACACTACTGTTAAAATACCTTTAAAACCATAGTCAAGTCTGTGTACAGATGTTATTGGAGCAACATGTTTCACCATCTATCTCGCTCAAGGAGTCTTTAGGCTCTGTTTGTGATGAATGGAAGTTCCGCTATATGCCCCAGGCCTGCTTTTTACGTCATTGCTTGTCTGTTGTTACATATGTGTATGTGTGCCTGTATATTGATGCAGCAGGAGATTTCATGCCGATGGCAGGGGAAGAATCTCCTTGTTGCATATATTATCTAGTTGTGCATGTATTATCATTTTTTCTGTGTATTGCAACTGAAATTTTGTTTTAGGGGCAGCTAATGGTTTATACTCAATGTTATTAATTTGTATGTTGTAGTCAAGAATAGTCCTCCCTGCCCTGCCCACGGTCAGTAGGGGGGACACTGATGGGTTTGGAAAGGCTGCCATCCATCCGATGGGACGTTAAGCTGTGGCCCTGTGTGCAGGAGAGCCATACCCTGTGCACGTTAAAGAATACGCTGGATAGCCTTGATGGGAGGTACAATCTGTCTCCCAACAGCTGTTCCAGTGGGTCCCCTCCCCCAACCTTCTCTGAGCCTTCGGGGTCCATGTGACCTAGCCATTTAGCCCATTGTGTGCAAAAAAGTGCTGCTCAGAGATAAAACAACCCAATCCAAGAATAGTCTATGCAAAGGCTGTATTAGAATTTTGTTTTCATATGTTTTTTGATGCTCCTGCATTCTATCTGTATATTGTCTGAAAGTTTTGCCAATGTATTTTTCTCTACAATTTAATGTATTTAATGGATCCAGTAAATGTATGGCCTGTAAATGGTAGCTAGGCGTAAACTGGAAGGAGAGCTGTGTACCAATCCCTAGTGATGATGCACAGAACCGGCCAGGTCTAGCACCTAATGTCCGACCCCGCCTTCTCGTGGTGAAGGCCGTTAGTACCTTTCAAAAGAGATATTCTCTTTTGGAAGGAAACATAAGGGGAGGGCTGCCAGTTCAGTATGGCCTACTGATCTGGTCATCTATGGCCACTTTTTTTCTTTTTTTTCAACCCTGCTGAGGAGTGGTCAACTTCACAGTGTCCTGGTGCTGACCATTTATACCTACTAGACTGGACTTGTTTATGGATTTGAGCTTGATTATGGATCCTGGACTTGCACTGGTGGGCCTCTGTTGAGGGAGAGTCTGCTGCTGTGTTTTTTGTTTGCTTCTGGGTTGCCAGCTCTAAGTGAACAGAGGCATGGGATACCTTATATCAGCTGGTGGATAATCCTAATCAGAGGCCATCGCAGGTACCTAAACCTTACTTAGCTAGTTGGGCATCGTCAAGCCTAAACTGGAGTAATGTGTCTCAGGCAGGCCATGTGGCTCTTGAAAAAGTCCACTTGAAAAGGTGGTGCCTGAAGTTCCTACCAGCATCGGTGACTTCAGCCTTTAGCAGAGGAGGAACAGGTCTTGCCCCATGCCTTGCGATCAGGGGGCTATTTGATATTGTTGGCCCTACCAATCTCAATAAACCTAATTTCTTTAAAAATCCTACTAATCATTTTCTCTCTGCAGGAGCAGGGAGCCTGAGGATATTACATAGAGATTATTCTCTTGATGTTCTCACAAAGGAATTCCAGCACTGTAACCTAGATATTCTACGCTTGCAAGAGACCAGATGGACAGGTAAAGGTAAGATACTTAAAAATAACTTTAAATTTCTCTTTACAGGGAGGGAGGATGGAAAGCATCACCAAGGCGTGGGTCTGCTGCTCAGCAGACATGCTAGTGATACTCTTCTAGGATATGAGTGCATTAATGAAAGGTTTCTTACAGCAAAATTTCAGACAAGCATTAAAGACTTGAATGTTATCTGCTGTTATGCCCTCACTGAGGATTCTGATGAGGATGAGAATGATAGGTTTTACGGACAACTTCAGGATATTTTGAATTCTGTCAAGAAAGGACATATTACCCTTGTTCTTGGTGACTTCAATGCCAAAGTTGGTACTGACTCTGGCCTTTGGGGAGGAGTAATAGGCCCTTTTGGTATTGGTAGCTGCAATGGCAATGGGCAACGTCTCCTACAGGTAAGTAAACTCAATGGTTTCAGAATAACTAACACATATTACAAACACCACGACATAAATAAATACACATGGGTTTCACCTGATGGGCTGCATAGGAATATGATTGATTATATATTAATTAACAGCAAATGGACTAGTTCTGTTAGAAATACCAGGGCATATAGGGGAGCTGAAATTGGATCTGACCATTAACTTGTTAAAAGTGTCTTGCAACTTAAACTTAAAAAGTGTTGTGCTAGGGTTAAAAAATTTACCTTTAATACTGAAGCTCTGAAAGACCCAGTTATAGCTAAAGCTTACCATGATAGGTTACTTAGTCATTATGACAGTCGTGGTTTGCTTGATGCTGAAGTTGAGGAAGAATGGGGCCATTTTAAACAGGCTTTTTTGGAAACTAACAGTACTCTTTTAGGAAAAAAGGAGCAGGGAGGCAAAATTATTTAAGTGATGAGGAACTTGAGCTTATTTCAGAAAGAAGGAACTGCAGGAATGTCCTTAATCAGGACCCTACTAGTCCTAATAGAAAGCATTACAAAGAACTTAATAAACGTGTAAAGGATCAGTTAGCTACTGATAAAAATCTTTGGCTTGATGGCCTGGCTGACAAAGCTGAGGAAGCAGTTAGACAGTACAACAGCAGAGAGCTATACCAGATAGTTAATGTTTTGTGTGGTAGAAGACGAACAGTATACAGGGATTGAAGGATAAACAAGGTAAAGTTATAGAAGGTGAGGATTCTGTCATGGCTAGGTGGGCTGAGCATATCAGTGATGTTCTAAACAATGTGGTTAATTCTACTCCCATTGTTTGCAATGATGATAGATGCATTGTTGGCTTTAATGTTGGCCCTATAACACAATCTGAAGTTAGTTTGGCTATTTCTAAACTTAAACTTCATAAATCCCCAGGGGTGGATGAAATTACTATGGATATGCTTAGAGCTGGGAATATTTCAGTTACCATTTGGATGACTGAAATTCTGAATAACTTTTATGATAAAGGCATGGTTCCTAAAGATTTTACCAGAGCTATTATTATCCCTATTTTCAAAAAAGGTGATCGCAGTTCTTGTGATAACTATAGGGGTATCGGCCTACTCTCTGTTCCAGGTAAAGTTCTTTCCATGATTGTGCTTAATAGAATTAAGAATCTGGTTGACAGGCAATTGCGTGATGAGTAATGTGGATTCAGAAGTGGTAGGGGATGTGTAGATCAGATATTTTCACTGAGGCAGATTCTTGAGAAATGTTTAGAGTTTCAGAAACCTTTGGTTGCTAGCTTTGTTGAATTCAAAAAGGCTTTCGACTCTGTTGATCGTCATAATTTGTGGTTGATTGTGAGATCATATGGTATACCTGACAAGTTAGTTAACATAATGAAAGCTCTCTATAATAACACTGAGTCATGTGTGAGAGTTGGTAAGTCTTGTAGCAATTGGTTTAGCATTACTTCTGGTGTTCGACAAGGGTGCATTTTGTCTTCTTTCCTCTTTAGTTTGGTTGTTGATTATGTTATGCGAAATTCACTTCAAGGGAAAGCTTTTGGCCTTAAATGGTCTGGTACTAAAATTTCTGATTTAGATTATGCTGATGATTTAGCCCTTTTGGCAAATGATGTTGATGAGATGAAATCTTTCATTCGAGCTGTTGATGAGACTGGTAGTACAGTAGATTTGGTTATAAACAGAGAGAAAACTAAAGTGATGAAAATTGGTCAGGCAGGTTGTGATTCAGTTAATCTGAATGGTTGCAGTCTTGAGCAGGTGTCACAGTTTAATTATCTTGGGAGCTACATAACTGATACTGGTGATGTGCGGCATGAGATTAACAGACGAATAGGTATTGCTGCCGGGACTTTTAAGAATCTATGGAGATTGTGGAGAAATAGGCGTATACAGCTAAAGACTAAAATTAGACTGTATAATAGTTTGGTTCTTTCTAGGATTAGTTATGGTAGTGAAACTTGGACGCTGTGTAAACAAGATAACAGGAAACTAGATGCTTTTGATTCTAGATGCTTACGCAGTATCTTGGGTATTAGGTGGTTTAACTTTGTAACTAATGATGAGGTTAGGCAAAGGAGTCTGCAACCTCCTTTAAGCAGCATATTGTGCAGAGAGAGACTGTTGGTTTGGCCATGTTGCCCGTATGGATAATTATAGATTGGCGAATAAGGTTATGAATAGTGTGCCTAGAGGCCTCAGAAGGAGGGGGAGACCTAGGATGCGGTGGGCAGACAATGTCAAACAGGACCTTGTTAGAATTGGTTTACAGTGGCCGGATGCAGCAGATGTAGCTTGGAGAATTAAACTGCGCGGTCTGGTTGGACCTCCGTAGCCCATGGCTGCTTGAGGATGATGATGATGATGAAATGTATTTGATATACTCCCCCAGTGGGTGGTTTTTTATCACAGACATTGATTAATAAATTCTCTATAGTATGTGTTACGGTGGTTGGTAGCTTAATATTATATATTTTAAGTGTGCGTTCCAAAGTCATTGAGATATTTGTAGCATATGGAAAACTGTGAGCATAATTATTGGGGGATTTAACTTGATTAGGTTTTGGTTGTGAGTCTTTAATAGCAATGTATTTAGCATTAATCTTCCACCTTTTTAATTGCTGTTTTGTGTATATCCTGCTTCCATTGCTGTTTGATTTATATAATTTTTTTCGGTAAGAAATGCTGACTGATCTGGGCAATATCGATATCTCTATCAAATGAGTATGCAGCATAATGCTGTAAAATGCTAGCTTTTTTATAATTAAATGGGTGTGTGGATTTAGTGGGTATATATGTAGGTTAGTCTTTTTCCTATAAACTGTAGTTTCACAATAATTTTCTTTTTGAGTTATCATTATATCTAAATAAAGTATTTGCTGATTAGATTCTGATTCAAGTGTAAACTTTAACTAGGTAATATCCCATTCATAGTATTTAGAAAATCATTTAATTTTTCTCTTTTATGCGGCTAAAAAAAATAGAATGTCATCGATGTACCTTATGTAGAGCAATGATTTATATTCAGCTGTTGCTAATGCTGTTTCCTCTACATGACACATAACAATGGATATGAGTCCAGACAGAGGTGATCCCATTGGGATGCCCTTTGTCTGAAGCCGTGTATGACTGTTGATGTCAAAAAAGTTATAGGAGGTGGCCAGATCCAAGCCTCGTGCATGCTAAATTTTTTTTGTTTTTACTAATTAGTCTGTTATACTTTAATGTGTTATGTAAAGATATATCTAAAACTAAGTAGTAATCTTAGTGATTAGTTAATATATCATAACTAACAATAAATTCAACTGCATGTTATAACAACTATTGCACTTGTCATAACTTTAGGTATGATAGCTCTTAAACAGAATTAAATGTAACATTACATATCATGACTTATTAAATTGTTTACTATATGTTAGCTGTGTTATTTTAACTTAAATTCATAGTACACGAGTTACTACGCACAGATGCGGAAGAATATACAGAATTTCGCTAAACAGAGCCTTTCGCTTCTTAGAATGGTACTTAAATTAAAATTTTTAACTAAATGTAAAACTCTGGCGCTAATACCTAGAACCTTATGTATAAATAAAACAAAATATAATAGTAGTCTTAAAAATATTAGGTAATGCAGAGAAATTAATGTTAAATAAAACTATTAGAAACACAAGAAATGAAATTAGAGTAGAAGTAAAAACAGTTTATCAAAATTGTTTAAAACTAAAGCAATAATTTAACTCAATATATGGGATGTATAGCATATAAATTAGAACATGAAACCAAAATAATACAAGGTTGACATAATGTAAAAATAAATAACTTATTAAAGTTAAAACAGAAAGGTAATATAATAAAGTGACTATCAAAGCAGTTTATCCAAAGTTAAATTAAGTCATGAACAAGAAAAAAATCTAGAGCAAGGATCTAAATTTGCTTATGAAAATGATAGAATTAATATATTCGAAATTATACCCCAAATAGAACAATCTATAAATAAAATACTACATAAATTTCAAGATAAAGAAAGATTCATAATATATATATAACAATAATAATCGTAACTCTAAGGATATAAAAATTTTAAAACAATTAAAAGCAAATGAGATAATAAAAATAATTCTGGCAGATAAAACAAATCAAATAGTAATAATAGACAAGGAGCAATATGATCAGAAAATAGAAGAAACTTTCATAATCCTCAAGCAGCCCATGGGCTAAGAAAGTCCAACCAGACTGCAATTTAGTTCTCCAAGCAAGTCTGTCATGAGCTACATCTGCTGCATCTGGCAATGCACACCAATTCTAACAAGGTCCTGTTTGACATTGTCTGCCCACTGCATCCTAGGTCTCCCCCTCTTTCTGAAGCCTTTAGGCACACTGTTCATAACTCTATTCGCCAATCTATAATTATCCATACAGGCAGCATGGCCAAGCCAACGGAGTCTCTCTCTCTCTGCCCAATATGCTGCTTAAAAGAGGTTACCAACTCCTTTGCATAACCTCATCATTAGTTACAAAATTGAACCACCTAATGCACAAGATACTGCATAAGCGTCTAGTTTCCTGTTATCTTGTTTACAAAGTGTCCAAGTTTCACTACCATAACTAACCCTAGAAAGAATCAAACTATCATAGAGTCTAATTTTAATCTTTAGGTGCATACACCCTCCTGAGCAGAGGTCATCGCAGGCACCTGAACTCTTTGCTTCTACGGCATCATCGAATTCTACATTGGTCTTTGCCCCATGTCTGTGATTAGGGAGCTGTTTGATATTGTCAGCATTCCCTCTCTCAATAAACATAATTTCTTTCAACATCCCTCTAACCATTTTTTCTCCATAGGTAGTTGGAATGTGAGAACTCTTCACAGAACCCTTTCTCTTGATGTCCTCACACAAGAATTACACTGTTATAATTTAGATATTCTCCGCTTGCAAGAGACCAGATGGACAGATAAAGGTCAGATTCTTAAAAATAATCTTAAATTTCTCTTTTCAGGGAGGGACGACAATAAGCATCACCAAGGCGTGGGTCTGCTTCTCAGCAGACACGCTAGTGATGCTCTTCTAGGATATGAGTGCATTAATGAAAGGTTTCTTACAGCAAAATTTCAGACAAGCGTTAAAGACCTGAATGTTATCTGCTGTTATGCCCCCACTGAGGATGCCGATGAGAAGGATAGGTTTTATGAACAACTTCAGGATATTTTGAATTCTGTCAAGAAAGGAAATATTACCCTTGTTCTTGGTGACTTCAATGCCAAAGTTGGTACTGACTCTGACCTTTGGGGAGGAGTAATAGGCCCTTTTGGTATTGGTAGCTGCAATGGCAATGGGCAACGTCTCCTACAGGTAAGTAAACTCAATGGATTCAGAATAACTAACACTTATTACAAACACCGTGACATACATAAGTACACATGAGTTTCACCTGATGGGCTGCATAAGAATATGATTGATTATATATTATTTAACAACAAATGGACTAGTTCCGTTAGGAATACCAGGTCATATAGGGGAGCTGAAATTGGATCTGACCATTATCTAGTTAAAAGTGTCTTACAACTTAAACTTAAGAAATGTGCTAAGGTTAAAAAATTTACCTTTAATTCTGAAGTTCTGAAAAACCCAGTTATAGCTAAAGCTTACCATGATGGACTACTTAGTCATTTATGACAGTCATGATTTGCTTACTGCTGAAGTTTAGGATGAATGGGATCGTTTTAAATAGGCTTTTTTGGAAACTAACAGTACTCTTTTAGGAAAAAAGGAGCAGAGGAGGCAGAATTATTTGAGTGATATGTCACTTGAGCTTATTTCAGAAAGAAAGAACTGCAGGAATATCCTTAATCAATACCTACTAGTCCTAATAGAAAGCATTCCAGAGAACTTAATAAACATGTAAAAGTTCAGTTAGCTGCCGATAAGAACCTTTGGCTTGGCTGACAAAGCTGAGGAAGCAGTTAGACAGCACAACAGCAGAGAGCTGTACCAGATAGTTAATGTTTTGTGTGGTAGAAAACGAACAGGTATACAAGGATTGAAGGATAAACAAGGTAAGGTAGAAGGTGAGGATTCTGTCATGGCTAGGTGGGCTGAGCATTTCAGTGATGTTCTAAACAATGTGGTTAGTTCTACTCCCATTGTTTGCAATGATGATAGATGCATTGGTGGCTTTAATGTTGGCCCTATAACACAATCTGAAGTTAGTTTGGCTATTTCTAAACTTAAACTTCATAAATCCCCAGGTGTAGATTAAATTAGTACGGAAATGCTTAGAGCTGGAAATGTTTCAGTTACCACTTGGATGACTGAAATTTTGAATATCTTTTATGATAAAGATATGGTTTCTAAAGATTTTAACCAGAGCTATTATTATCCCTATTTTCAAGAACAGTGATCGCAATTCTTGTGATAACTATAGGGGTATCAGCCTACTCTCTGTTCCAGGGAAAGTTCTTTGCATGATTGTGGGAATGGGGGATGGCTCTGTCAGTAGCGTGCCAGGCTCGTAATCTGCAGTTCCCAGGTTCGAGTCCCAGCTGTGTCAGTGTTGAGACTTATCTCTGCAAAACTCCCCACCCTGCCCACGGTTGGCTTTGAAAAGCTAGTGTCCATCCGATGGAATGTTATGCCATGGACCCGTGTGCAGGAGAGCCATACCCTGTGCACGTTACAGAAAACACTGGATGGCCTTGATGGGAGACTACCATCTGTCTCCCAACAGCTATTCCAGTGGGTCCCCTCCCCCAACCCTCTCTGAGCCTTCAGGGTCCAGTTTAATTATCTTGGGAGCTATGTAACAGATACTGGTGATGTGCATCATGAGATTTACAGATGAATAGGGATTGCTGTCGGGACTTTTAAGAATCTGTGAAGAAAAAGGCGTATACACCTAAAGACTAAAATTAGACTATATAATAGTTTGGCTCTTTCTAGGGTTAGTTATGGCAGTGAAACTTGGACACTTTGTAAACAAGATAACAGGAAATTAGATGCTCTTGATTCTAGATGTTTACACAGTATCTTGGGCATTAGGTGGTTCAACTTTGTAACTAATGATGAAGTTAGGCAAAGGAGTTGGCAACCTCCTTTAAGTAGCATATTGTGCAGAGAGAGACTTCGTTGGTTTGGCCATGTTGCCAGTATGGATAATTATAGATTGATGAATAGGGTTATAAACAGTGTGTCTAAAGGTCTCAGAAAGAGGGGGAGACCTAGAATGTGATGGGCAGACAATGTCAAACAGGACCTTATTAGAATTGGTGTGCAGTAGCCAGATGCAGTAGATGTAGCTCAGGACAGACTTGCTTGGAGAACTAAATTGCAAGGTCTGGTTGGACCTCTTTAGCCCCAGGGCTGCTTGAGGATAATGATGATGAAGAAGATGATGTGCAAAAAGTGCCGCTCAGAGGTTAAACAATACCGAAATTTGCATGATTGTGCTTAATAGAATTAAGAATCTGGTTGATGGACAATTTCGTGATGAGCAATGTGGATTGAGAAGTGGTATGGGATGTGTGGATCACATATTTTTACTTAGGCAGATTCTTGAGAAATATTTAGAGTTTCAGAAACCTTTGGTTGCTTGCTTTGTTTATTTCAAAAAGGCTTTCAACTCTGTTGATCATCATAATTTGTGGTTGATTGTGAGATCATGTTGTATACCAGACAAGTTAGTTAACCTAATGAAAGCTCTCTATAATAACACTGAGTTGTGTGTGAGAGTTAGTAAGTCTTGTAGCAATTGGTTTAGCATTACTTCTGGTGTTTGACAAGGGTGCATTTTGTCTCCTTTTCTCTTTAGTTTGATTATTGATTATGTTATGCGAAACTCACTTTAAGGGAAAGATTTTGGCCTTAAATGGGCTGGAGATAAGGAAATTTCTGATTTAGATTATGCTGATGATTTAGCCCTTTTGTCAAATGATGTTAATGAGATGAACTCTTTCATTCGAGCGGTTGATGAAACTGGTAGTTGAGTAGGTTTGTTATAAACAGTGAGAAAACTAAAGTGATGAAAATTGGTCAGGCAGGTTGTGATTCAGTTCATCTGAATGGTTGCGGTCTTGAGCAGGTGTCACAGTTTAATTATTTTGGGAGCTATGTAACAGATACTGGTGATGTGCGGCATGAGATTAACAGACAAATAGGGATTGCTACCAGGACTATACACCAGGTATATACCTAAGAAACTTCACTTGAATTAAAATGTAAACCTGCAAACCTTGATCCAATACATACTATATTTAACAAACTACAAAGGTTAAAAAACGACCCATTCTTACCTGAGGAAATAGCCAAACGATGTATTCCACCAATTTTCCCAGATACACCAATATTCGTTAAGATTAAGTTGCATAAAGAAAACTACCCATTCAGACCATTAGTTAGTAAAAGAAAGTTGCCCACATATAACCTCGAGGTAGCTCTTCTTAAGTTCTTTAAGATATGTTTTCCACCAACAGTAAATGTTATAACAACATGTCATGAAGCAGTAAATAAGATACAGAATGCCAAAATTAATAAGCAAACCACCATACATTTGCTTGACATCATATCGCTCTATCCTAACACTCTGGTGTTGAAAGTGGCTGAATGCTGAATGGTTAAAAGTGGCTGAACCCAACACCTTGGAGTATTTTAGTATGCACGAGGCCTTGGATTTGGCCACCTCCTCTAACTTTTTTGACGTCAAAAATCATGCATGGCTCCAGACGGAGGGTGTCCCAATGGGATCACCTCTGTCTGGACTCATATCCATGTTATGCGTTATGTAGAGCAGACAGCATTAGCAACAGCTGAATATAAACCATCGCTCAACATGAGGCACATCGATGACATTCTACTTTTTTGGCCACATAAAATGGAAAAATTAAACTATTTTCTAAATACTATGAATGGGATATTACCTAGTATAAAGTTTACACTTGAATCAGAATCTAATCAGTAAATACTTTATTTAGATATAATGATAACCCAAAAAGAAAATTATTGTGAAACTACAGTTTATAGGAAAAAGACTAACCTACATATATACCCACTAAATCCACACACCCATTTAATTATAAAAAAGCTAGCATTTTACAGCATTATACTGCATACTCATTTGATAGAGATATCGATATTGCCCAGATCAGTCAGCATTTCTTACCGAAATAAATTATATAAATCAAACAGCAATGGAAGCAGGATATACACAAAACAGCAATTAAAAAGGTGGAAGATCAATGCTAAATACATTGCTATTAAAGACTCACAACCAAAACCTAATCAAGTTAAATCCCCCAATAATTATGCTCATAGTTTTCCATACACTACAAATATCTCAATGACTTTGGAACGCACACTTAAAATATATAATATTAAGCTGCCAACCACCGTAACACATACTATAAAGAATTTATTAATCAATGTCCGTGATAAAAAACCACCCACTGGGGGAGTATATCAAATAAATTTATCGGATTCATTAAATACATTAAATGGTAGAGAAAAATACATTGGCAAAACTTTCAGACAATATACAGATAGCATGCAAGAACATCAAAAAGACATATGAAAACAAAATTCTAGTACAGCCTTTGCATAGACTATTCTTGGATTGGGTTGTTTTATCTCTGAGCAGTACTTTTTTGCACACAATGGGCTAACTGGCTAGGTCACATGGACCCTGAAGGCTCAGAGAAGGTTGGGGAAGGGGACCCACTTGAACAGCTGTTGGGAGACAGATTGTACCTCCCATCAAGGCTATCCAGCGTATTCTTTAACGTGCACAGGTTATGGCTCTCCTGCACACAAGGCCACGGCTTAACATCCCATAGGATGGACGGTGGCCTTTCCAAACCCATCAGTGTCCCCCCTACTGACCGTGGGCAGGGCGGGGAGGACTATTCTTGACGAAAACATACAAATTAATAACATTGAGTATAAACCATTAGCTGCCCCTAAAGCAAAATTTCAGTTGCAATACACAGAAAAAATGATAATACATGCACAACTAAATAATATATGCAACATGGAGATTCTTCCCCTGCCATCGGCATGAAATCTCCTGCTGCATCAATATACAGGCACACATACACATATGTAACAACAGACAAGCAATGATGTGAAAAGCGGGACTGGGGCATATAGCGGAACTTTCATTCGTCACAAACAGAGCCTAAAGACTCCTTGAGCGAGATAGATGGTGAAATATGTTGCTCCAATAACATCTGTACACAGACTTGACTATGGTTTTAAAGGTATTTTAACAGTAGTGTAGGTCAGCCTCTTATGACTATTTTAAAATGTTTATCAGTATCTATCTAATCTTAAGAATTGAGAAAGTGCAACAGTGAAATTTGCAAGGTGATGTACCGGTGACTACATGAGATATAATTAGTCTATGGGAAAAATAACATCAAAGTATGTTAAATATTCAGCTCAATGTAATATTTAAGAACACTATTATTGTGTAAGATGACTTAAGTATTGCTCTAATGGACTGTTGCTAAAATCAAAGGTGTGGGGGTGGCTCAGTCAGTAGCGCACCAGGCTCATAATCTGCAGTTTCCAGGTGGGTCAGCATTGAGATTTATCTCTGCATAATTCCCCGCCCTGCCCACGGTCAATAAGGGACACCGATGGGCTTGGAAAGGCCATCGTCCGTCGGATGGGACATTAAGCCATGGTCCCGTGTGCAGGAAAGCCATACTCTGTGCACATTAAAGAACATGCTAGATGGCCTTGACAGGAGGCTACCGTCTGTCACCCAACAGCTGTTCCAGTGGGTCCCCTCCCCCAACCTTCTCTGAGCCTTCAGGGTCCTTGTGATCTGGCCATTTAGTCCATGGTGTGCAAAAAAGTGCCGCTCAGAGGTAAAACAACCCAACCCAACCTAAAATCAAATATTGACAGAGGTAGCAATAGGTGACTACCAAAACAATATACTGCAAAAGACATAGTATCAACAACTACAAATATGGAATGTAAAGTTATCGCACCAGTATGCAGTATATTAACAACTTCAAGCTGAGCTGGAATCAACAGCATACGACAACTACAAGTTAACTTCTACATAAATTTTTGTTTCACAAGGACTGGTTGCTGAGAATTGTAAACAACAGCCATATATTGTGATATCAACTGACTTCAATTGATATCGTGATGAAAATTCTTAATGCAGATGTACCAGCCTTCAAGCATTGGAAACTAGTTTTGTTTTTACTAATTAATCTATCATACTTTAAAGTGTTATGTAAAGATCTATATAAGACTAAGTAGTAATCCTAGTTATTAGTTAATATATCATAACTAACGATAAATTTAGCTGCATGTTATAACTACTATTGCACTTCTCATAACTTTAGATATGATAGCTCTTAAACAGGATTAAATGTAACAGCACTTATCGTGACTGATTGAATTGTTTAAAATCTCTCTTTCAATGTTAGCCTTCAAGTCTTCAAGTGTATGAGAATTGTTTTGAAACACTACACATTTGAGATATCCCCAAAGGAAAAAATCTGGAGGAGTAAGATCTGGGGATTTTGGGGGGCCACAATTTTTTTTAAATCAAATGATCACCAAAAATTGCCTCAACATGACCATTGTGTCATTTACAGTGTGGGCGGTCACGATATCTTGTTGAAACCAACACTCTTGTTCATTCACATCCAGTAGTGCAATAAACTATTGGATGAGGTAACGATAAATTTCACCAGTTACAGATGAGTCAAAAAATAAAGGCCCTATCACAATACGATGGGAAATTGCACATGAAACACCAATTTTCCATGTGTGTAATGGTCATTCGTGAAAAGTGTGAGGATTTTCACTGCTCCATATTCGACTATTTTGACTGTTTACATACCCATCCCAGTGAAACCAAGCCTTATCACTGAAATAAACATGATTCAACACCTCAATTCCATTTTTATCAACTAAAGAATAAAACCAACGAGAATACTGTAAACGTTTTTCATGGTCTGGTTCTTTCAGTTCATGAACGACACCAGGCGCGAAATTTTAACTTCTTTGTAGCCCTGAAAATAGTAGCTCTGGTGACAGTCCAACCTGTGAAGGTAACTTTCTAAGAGATTTTCTGGGTGAGCGATTTAAATGCTGAGACACATTCTGCCTGGGCTCTTTCAATCCTGTACAGGCCTAGTGTCATGAAATTTATCAATCAAACAAGATATTGTTTACTTGTTGGGAACTGCAGACTGAGGAAACTTAAAAAATCAACTCCTCTCTCACACATTTGTAAGATTTGTATGCACAATAAGTCTCAACAATAAATACACTTTCATTTTTGCAAAACGACATAACTGACACAATGCAAAGGAATGAAAACTTGAGTGAGACTAGTGCATGACAGGTCATTTTAACTGCTAAAGGCTGTTAACCTTGAGTACAATAATGCCAACTGACTAATATTATGGCATAAAATGTACATGCATGTAATTCTACTCTCTTATATTTAGGGTTGTGTCCTTTTGGAAACAACCTGTATGTCCCTATGCTTTTCTTCTCAGGTTGAGCTTTCTCATATTAAAAAGGTGTAAGTATAAATTCATCAAGCAAATGGCTACAACTAAAAAAGTTGTATTTCTTTTATTGGCCCTTAAGTTATGAAGGCTTGCAGGACTGGGTTTAGGGGAGTGGACATTCCTCTACCAAAGAATTTTAATAATCAGAACAAAAGGAAAAGAAAAAAATTGCACAAACTTAGCAAGAATAGAGTCACAAAACAGGGAGTATATATATATATATCATCAACTATTTGGTGAGAATAATTTCTGAAAACGTTCTGCCTGTCAGTTTTGTTGTGTTATATTATAACACAACTTTGTTGTCAGTTTGTTCTGTTCAATTATAGTCACTTGCACCCAAAAACCTTTTTTCTATGTTCAGGTTTGATGGCTTAAGTGATGGCTTTTTTCGATGTTCAGGTTTGATGCAAGATTGAGTCTGAATGAACCAGAACTCCATTCCAGTATAAACATTTTCCCCCAATTTAAGGATCTTTAACAAATTTCTTCAAAAGTACTGGTGATATACCTAAGATATACCAAAAGTAATGTCCATTATGTTATAATATCTTTATTATTATAATAATGAATAGAAGTTTCAGTTATACATGTATGTACATCCAGATTCCATTATTGTGCTATACAAAACTACCCTTCAAGGTAATTTCCATAACACAAAGCATTTGTGCCACTGACAAACCCAAGACTAGAATTATGTTTGAAGCAAATTGGCGAACAGTGTATGATCAATGTCTTCAAGGTGACTTTGATGTCCACCATGTCATCAAATCTTTGTCCCCGGACAGTGTTTTCACTGACAAACCCAAGACTAGAATTATGTTTGAAGCAAATTGGTGAACAGTGTATGATCAATGTCTTCAAGGTGACTTTGAGGTCCACCGTGTCATCAAATCTTTGTCCCCGGACAGTGTTGCATAGATGATCTGTATGTAAATTAATCATGATATTTTCTGTATACTGCAATTGGTATTTGTTCGGAAGTATTTATTGCTGTTTACGTATAAAATAGGTATTATCAGCAATAAATACTTGTTTTTTTATGTGCATATAAATATTCGTCTAATAATAAAATATTTAAAAAAAAAATCAAGATTAATATGGTGAGCAAAATACCCTGATAATTTTGTTAATAAAATTTAGAAAACAGCTAAATATAAACTTCAAATTTCGCTACCTAATTCAAAACAACCACTAATTAAAACAATATACTGTGTTCTTTATATTCCTGGAATATCTAAAACCATAAAAAATATAGTAAACAAATGCAAATTAAAAATGCCACATACTGTAACTAATACAGTTAAAAATTTAATCGTTAATGACAGATAGAAACGCATCCCGACAGAAGAGGTTTATAACGTTGAAATACCTGACCCTAAAAATAAATTATGGGGTGGGACAATATGTAGGAAAAACATATAGAACATATGAACAACGTTTATTAGGCCATCAACAGGACATAAAAAATGCAGCTTTATCACAAACAATTCTTGAAAATCAATTGCAAATAGAAAATTTAACATGTAAAGCCATAGCTGCACCTCTAAACAAATACACTGCTCACAAAAATTAGGGGATATTTCAAAATGAATATGAAATGATAAAAAAAAGAAGCATTTGAATTTTTTTATTAAACAAGAACATCAGGAAAGCAAATGACAAGTCAAAGAAAGTTGTTCGATTATGCAAATGAGAAGCAAACTCAATTGTCATGATTGAGTAGCAAGTGACATATTGGTGGGGGTGAACAAAAGCATGTCAAACTGGACGAGAGTGCCACACATTGACTGTTCAGTAGGATGTATGGTCACCAAAGACTGCCAAAACACACTGACAGTGATGGGGCATGGACAGGATCAGAATGTCCATCAGTTCTTGTGGGATCCTCTGCCACTCTTACTTCAGGGCAACTTCCAGCTCAAGAAGTGTTGTCTGGCAAACCGTCCAATGCCTCCCACGTCTTCCCAGTGCATCCCAAGCATGTTCAATGGGATTCAGGTCTGGAGAATGTGAAGGCCAGTCCATGCATTTGATTCCTTCCTCCTGAAGCATGTTGTTGACGAGATGCGCATGGTGGGGCCTTGCATTATCGTCCATGAAATGAAAGTTGTTCCCAACTGCTCCAGCATAGGGTACCACTATAGGGTGCAGGACCTCATCTCGATATCTGACAACAGTCAGCGATCCGTTTCTAATGACGAGGTCGGTACGACCACCAATGCTGATGTCAGCCCACACCATGATTCCACCACTGCTGAAGGAGTCCCTTTCTCACATGAAACGTGGATTCTCCCGTGTTCCTCGTTCACACCAGATCAGGACACGATGATTGTCAGGCTGCAGACTGAACCATGACTCATCAGAGAAGAGGACAGTTGACCACTCATCACAGGTCCAATGATGATGCTCATCAGCCCACCTTCTACGGGTTCTACGGTGTTCAGCAGATAACAGAATGCATACCATTGGTCGCCAGGCATGCAGTCCAACACGATGGAGCTGATTTCGTATGGTCTGGGTGCATATCCATCGTCTAGTGGCAGCAAACTGTCCTCGCAGCTCTGTTGCATTGCTGCACCTGTTCCTTCTTGCCAATAAGGTCAAGTAGCGGTCATCTCTTGCTGTTGTGGCAGATGGGCGACCCTGCTCTCATCTTCTTTGTACTGTTCCAGTCTCTTGAAAGCGATTCTACAGTCTGCTAATCAAGCTTTGGGATGTTTCAAGTGCTGTTGTCACTGTCATCTATGTTTGACCAGCTTCAAGACATCCTATGGCTCTCCAGGCTTTGCATTCGGGCAAATCGTGTTGCAGGGGCATTGCAAAGGCTGGGAAATTGCAGGATGTGCACTTTCAAGATCAGGGAACGTGCAGATACTCCAGTATTTTCAGCCTTTGGTATAGTGCATTTTCACCAATGAAATAAAAGTTGGTTTTGCATATCATTTGCATAATCGAACAACTTTCTTTGACTTGTCGTTTGCTTTTCTGATGTTCTTGTTTAATAAAAAAAATACAAATGCTTCTTTTTTTATCGCTTCATATTTATTTTGAAATATCACCTAATTTTTGTGAGCAGTGTACTAATTGCAGTATACAGAAAAACTTCACAATTAATTTACATAGAGATCACCTATGCAACATCAAAATACTGCCACTTCTGGCAGCATTTAACCCCCTGCCGCACAAGCAACATAGTGAAAACCAAAACCTCCGATATAGGGAGATTCTTATTTAAAGATGTAGCATTGTGATATATAGTGCCAGATGAAGTTCCGCTGGCACTTGGGGAGAAACATATAGCTGCACAGAAATGCCTGTTCCCTAAGTTACAGTGTTGACCTGTTTGGATTTTAATGTTTGTAAGTTGAAATAAAGTTGGTTAAATATTTTTAAAGTGCTTAATTTTAAGTTAAAGCTCTTTGAGCAATGGCTTTCTGCAGTATGAGTCATAAGGAATACAACCAACATGACCAACATTGGTTATGAAAAGTGACCTTATGGAATTGAAATCCAAAGTGAATGCACAGTATTCCCTGTTAAGAAACAATAATTAATAGATTCTGAAAAAAATTCATCGCCGCCACGGCGGGAATCGAACCCGCTTAGCGCGCTCTGGCATGAATCTGGAGAGATGCGGGTTCGATTCCCGCCGTGGCGGCGATGAATTTTTTTCAGAATCTATTAATTATTGTTTCTTAATAGGGAATACTGTGCATTCACTTTGGATTTCAATTATATATTTAACGCGGTAGCGTTAGCGACCTTCTCATTAACATCTGATGATCAAATGCAACGACTGTAAACGTTGCATCTCCTTGAGTATAGATGGCGCTGTCTCAGTCACGTCTCAAGAAGAAAAACTTAAAAGGTCAAATTCTGAAAATATTCATTGTCCGACGCGTGGTGCAAATGGTTAGCGCGCTCTGGCATGAATCTGGAGAGATGCGGGTTCGATTCCCGCCGTGGCGGCGATGACCTTATGGAAAATGTCTACCTATAAAGAAGGACTGGTATCCAGTGTTAAAAAAACAAGTGATAACGATAGTGCACTGGCAGCCAATAATTGAAAATCATTGTCAGCCAACTTAAGATTTCCAATGGAGGGCCCTTCTAAGAACAACTCAAGGAAGATAACAAGACCAGTTGAGCCAGCATAAGAATTTAAGGAAACACTAGCTATGGTAATATTTTCCATCTATTTACTTCAGAACTTTTGAAAGAATTAAAAGTGTCCTTAAGTAAAAATAATACCATGGTGAAAAAAACTCGTGGCTTAACTATGAAAATAGATGTAAGCTAATTGTAGAATAATATTGCTCAGGAGCATTTAATGTTAATAATAAAATAAATAAATACCCCCTCAAGCAGTTGCTTGCCACAGAGGTCTGACAGGAGGATGGCAGGACCTCAGCAGAAAAACGACACGTAC
This sequence comes from Ryuthela nishihirai, assembly GCA_038380435.1. Taxonomy (NCBI): domain Eukaryota; kingdom Metazoa; phylum Arthropoda; class Arachnida; order Araneae; family Heptathelidae; genus Ryuthela; species Ryuthela nishihirai. Next base: position 88,305,233 of record JAWZYU010000002.1, read on the forward strand.
ATCCATGCCTTACCCCGGAATCGAACCCAGGTCCCTTAGATCAGTAGCCAAGCGTGCTAACCACTCGGCCATACTGCAGCACAATTGTGTATATTAAATATTTTTAAGTTTTGAACTTCTCTGACCTTCTTGACAGCCTCCCACTTTGTGGTTTAGCCTTGATAGTTGTTTGTCCTTTGGTAAACTTCTTCAATAACCTTTGCACATTGCTGACATCAATTGTCTGCTCACCATACACTTTTCTGAGCCTGGCATATAGAGTCATCAGGGACTCAACGGCAGTGTTTTGTTTTAGTTTTGTGTTCATGGTTCCTTACAACTGATCTGTTGGAAAGATGATACAAAAGACATAAGAAGGTGCAAGTTGACAAAACTTGCACCTTCTTATGACATAACTTACAAAAAGCATAAATGCGTGGCTATTGTTATGTGTATTACAATCCTATTATCAATGCCTTCTACCATATTATTTATTAAAAATGGAATTTTACTACTATTATCTTCTTTATTGAACCAGCTCCTGTTATAGCACATTTAACTTATAAGTCTCTATTATGTGAGATACAACAGTGTTTATTGGTGATTTTTCATCTATTTATTATTTGTATACTGAGAATTATTTTATCACCTACTAATCGATTTCCTTTTAAAAGCACTTTGCTATATTTTAAAATTTATGGTTCCAGTTTACTGCTATATACCAAAGAACCAAAACATTATGACCAGCATGTCTTTATGCAAATTGACAAAGAAACTGCAGGTAAACGACAGTGTGTGTGTGTGTCAAGGTCACAAAATGGAATAAATAACACCTGATACTGAGCTCTGTTAATCAGTGTTATTCTGTTCTTCAGATGGGAAAGGCAGTGGATTTAAGTGAGTTTGACAAAGGACAAATTGTAAATGGCCAGACGACTGGGTCAGAGCATTTCTGAGATGGGGCAAGGCTTGTGGGGTGCTTACGATGAGCTGTGATTAGTACCTTCAAAAAGTCTGAGGAGAGAAAAACCATGAAATGCTGGCAAAGATGTGGGCCGACCACAGCTCATTGATGCCATAGGTGAGCGAAGACTATCCCATATGGTACAAGCCAACAGAAGGGATTCTGTGGTGCAACTCGCCCATAATTTGAATGCTGGTGATGGGAGTAATGTGTCACGCGACACAGCACATCAAACCCTGCTGAAAATGGGGCTGCGTAGCCGCAGGCTGCTCCAAGTGCCCATGCTAACCTCGGTTCACCAGCGAAAGTGCCTACAATGGGCATGCGAGCATCAAAACTGGACCTTGAATGATTGGAAGAAGGTTGTCTAGTTCGATGAACCTCATTTTCTGTTGCATCATGTGGATGTCTGGGTAGTGTGCATTGTTTACCTGGGGGTGTTGGCACCAGGATGCACCATGGGACGAAAACAAGCCAGTGGAGGAAGTGTAATGTTTTGGGCAATGTTCTGTTGGGAAACCCTGGTTCCAGTCATTATGTGCAGGAAACTGAAGTCTACCACCTACCTAAACATCGTTGCAGACCAGGTACATCCTGTCATGGCAATGGTATATCCCTCTAGTAGTGCCTTCTTTCAATAGAATAATGTGCCATGCTACATTGCTCAGATTGTTCGATAATGGTTTGCGGAACATTAGGAATATTTCCAGGTATTACCCTTACTTCCAAATTCTTCAGACATTAATCCAATCAAGCATCTGTGGTTTGTGTTGGAACAGCATATCCGACTGCGGCAGCTAAACCACGTAACTTACAAGAATTAAAGGATTTACTGGTAACGCCCCTCGATGCGAGCTCCTGTACATGGGGAGGGGACCACCATGTGAAGGTTTCGCTGGCTCAGTTACTTTCACAAGGTCCTGAGCAGTTGCTCGCAATGTTTACCATGCATGGAGACCCGTGTCCCAGGAAAGGAGGATCGTGGTATTTGCTCGGGGTCCCTGTCTTCTCTCTTCAGCTCATGACTGGCAGGGCTTTGGCTGTCTTGCGGTTGGGAAACCACGGGGCTGGGCAGCGGATTCCGGGGCCTCTGCTTCCGGTAAAATGGGAGCTCCTCCCCCCCCCCCCCCCAGGAGCAATTGACTGGTGGACAGGTCCTGCTCGGGTCAACTACGCAGAGCTGTGAGTAACCTTGGTACAGGTTTGCAAGTTTCCTCACAACTTGTTTTCCTTTTGAAGTTATAATTTCTTTGTGAGGCCAAGTTTCTCAGTCTCATCTTCAATCAGAAAGTAACCTTTTTACCACACATACATTATCTCAGGTCCAAGTGCATGCAGGCGTTGAACATTGTCAAGGTTCTCTCCTGAGGAGGTGACCGATGTTCTCTGCTCTGCCTGTACCGTGCACTTGTCCGGTCAAAACTGGACTATGGATCCCAGGTGTATGACTCCGCCTGGTATTTGGTGGTGAAGGTGCTGTACTTCCTCCATCATCAGGCCCTCCGTGTTTGCACAGGATCCTTCTGCACCTCACCGGTCCAGAGTCTTTACATTGAGACTGACAAACCGTCTTTATCTCTTCGCTATCAGCAGTTGTCCCTACAATATGCATCTAAATTGCGATTCCTGTCTGGACATCCCACTTGGGACTGCATTTTCAGTCAAAGTAGGAAATGCTTTGCACAAATCAACTGACTGCCATTTGTCCTTTTGGTTTGTGTGTCCGAGGCTACCTCAGAGACATCAATACCAGTCTCGATAGCATCGCAGAGTCGACAGCTGAGCCAATTCCACCGTATCTCGCTGTTTCCCCTTCCTGTGATTTTTTCCCTGTGCAGGATGGGGAAGGCCTTTACACCTAACTGTGTGTACCGGCAAGTCTTTGCCAGCCATTGTGCTGTGTACCCGGACTTCTTGCCTGTTTTCATAGATGGCTCGAAGCATGGCACATCAGTGGGATTGGCCATGGTCTGCTGTGATGTAATCATTGCAGACCAGATCCCACTGCAGAGTTGCACGTTATCAGCCTTGCCTTGGACCACATTGCGGCTAAGCATCATCATTGGTGTGTGCTTTATACTGACTCACTTAACTCTCTACAGGCTTTGATCTCGGTGAGGCATCGACCTCACCCTGTTCTCTCCAAGATCCGCCAGCAGCTACATCGTTTGGCAGCCACATCCACCATCCATTTCTGTTGGGTGGCTGGTATCAGGGGCAATGACTTGGCAGATGCTGCTGCCAAGTCAGCCATGCCCCTGTCTGACTCTCCTTTGCCGGTTCCGTATCTGGATTTCTGGCAAAGTTTTACCATTGTGCCCCAGGCATGGTGGCAGAGATCTTGGTCAGGACAGCTTACCAACAAGCTCTTTGAGATCAAACTTATCATCAAATTTTAGCAGTCATGTTACTACAGGAATCGCAAGGAGGAAGTTGTACTTGCTCAGCTCTGCTTAGGTCACTCATTTATTACTCATTCGTTTCTTTTACAGGTGGACAACGAACCTTAGTGCGAGTTTTGTGACACCATTTTAAGTATTAAACATATTTTAATCGAATGTCCTTGTTTTAACTTTGAACGTAGAATGTATTTTAACTTTCATGATTTTACATCTGAGCCCCTTACACTCAGACACCTCTTATCTGATTATTGTTGTTTTAGCTCTGTATTTAAATTTTTACATTATACTGGATATTTTACTCGACTATAGTTTTACTACAATGTTTATTTTTTTGCATGTTTAACCCAGGTCGCTTACACCTGGGTTACTTTTATATTTATAACATATTTATATATTCGTTTCTTGTTGTCGACTGTTTCCTTTTATTATTTTAGAATTTGTGTATGAGTTTGTAGTTTATTTTTAATACTTGGTTGAGTGTTCTAAGACTTTTATCTTTTATTTGGACATATGTTTGGTGCATTATAGCCTTAGATGCTAATGCGCCATTAAACCCAAAACAACCAACCCTCTCCTGTAATACTGGACATCTGCCATTATTACTCCTGCCAGATATTGAGAGAATATCCACTAACCATCTTGTATAAACTTTAGGTATAACTTTGGTAGTTCTGTAATTATCATAGTTTTGAATACTGAATATTTTTTTTATTTCACCAGCATATTGAGCACCAAACATAACATCTTTTTGAAAGTCTGTTATAAGTACATCCTCTCCCATCTTATGTACAAGTGTTGGCCAATGGCTATTCTGCTTGTATTTAAGACAACTTGGGTATCACATGACTGTGACACGTGGCCTCCTTTGAATATCTATTATATATTATGGTAAATAGTGAATGGCTTCTAATTTTTTGACCATACAGTGTATGATTTAAAACTGAAAGGCTGTTTTGATTTGTTTGAAACATAGTATATTAAAGAGTAATATGTTAATATGTATGTATCGTGTTTTTTCTTTCAGTGGCAAATGGGTAAAAGAAGCAATTAGTTGGCATGAAAATGGTACAGTTTCATACAGAGAGATTCGGACATATCAATTTCTTCGAAACCAGTCAGTAGGAACTGAAGATGATGTTATCTTTACCCTCAATGCCCCTTTGCTGGTGAGTTACAAATATTCATACATACAGTTTGAGTGAGTAAATGTAGCTTGAATTTCAAGTATCACTGTTCAGCACTGATTTTATATAAATTCTTTCATAAAATTGGTGATCTTTATAATTTTTTGGTGCTGATAACAGAAATAATTCATGCCTTTTAAGAAAATTCAGGTTTCTGATGCATAAAATTACACTGAACAACACCAGTTTTTACTTTGATGGAATTGAATAATTCTTAGCTTTTGTGATCCACGGTATGTAAGAAAAATGTAAATAAATTTTATGAACTATCCTACAATCAATCAATAGTTTTATTATAATATATAATTTTAAACTCACTTAAATTTTCTTTCCCAATGCTTTATGTTTATGAGCACCATTTAGGGCATACTTTAATGTAGTTATCTGGCAGTAATTGGTCAGTAAATATAATTGGTCTGTGTCTTTCTCTTTGATATCATTTTTCCATAACAGAAATATTTTTCCATAACAGAAAAATCTCTCCATGGCTCAACTGGTGGTTTCAGGTCCGAGTCAGTGTAGAAACCCAGCTGTCAGGGATGAAAGAATAAAACTTGTTTAACCCTTCCGTGGTCAAGGGTGTCTATAGACATTTTTTGTACAACACATAAAACTTCGATTTTTTGAAAAAATTGCAGTTTGAAAATTTTCTTACATATATCTTTTAAAAATGCATAATTCAAGCTTGAAAAAATATTTTCTTCCTTTATTTAATACATTTTTTTTATTAAACTACAATATAAATAATTCATATTTTTTATTTGATTGCCATATTTTAGAAGTGCTATATGGTATTGCTGATATGTTCGTTAACGTTACTCTGTATTGAAGCAATCACCTCATTTAAGCTCACAAGTTTGATTTAAACTATTATTAACATATTTTTTCTCAAGTTTTTGAAAATCTTCCAAAAATTAATAAACTGCTATTTTTAAAAACAGAAGATTGTGGAAGTAATTATGAAATATGTACCTATTTTTTCGGTATACCACTGTAAAAAGTGTTAGTAAATTTAATATGTTACCACAATGATCATAATTTTTACTTCAATAAAATTCAAATTTAAATTCTCTTTAATTCGATATATAGTAATCTATGTAGAGTGTGGGAAAAGCAGAATAAAGACTAAAATTTGGCTGTATAATAATTTGGTTCTTTCTAAGGTTAGTATGGTAGCAAAACATGGACCCTCATCAAGCAAGAAACTTGATGTCTTTGATTCTAGATGCTTATGCAGTGTCTTGTGAATTTTGTGGTTCGACTTTGTAAGTAATGATAAAGTTAGAAGAAGGAGTCATCAACCTTCTTTGAGCAGCATTTTGTGTGGAGAGAGACTGCATTGGTTTGGCCAAATTGTCCATATGCATTAGCTGCAGGTTGTCAAACAGGAAATAATCAATTACCAAACAAAAAAGAAAAGGAGATAAAATGCATCCTTGCCTAACTCCACTAGCAATCCTAAACCACTCACTGCAAGATGTTTTTACTCTCACAATGACTCAGTGTTATTATAGAGAGCTTATTATCACTACACTAACTTGTCAGGTATTCAATATGATCTAACCCTTCCAGTGTTTTAATCTGTAGTTCCCAGGTTCGAGTCCCAGCTGGGTCAGTGTTGAGATTTATCTCCGCAAAATTCCCCGCCCTGCCCACGGTCAGTAGGGGACGCTGATGGGCTTGGAAAGGCCACTGTCTGTCGGATGGGACGTTAAGCCTTGGCCCATGTGTGGGAGAGCCACACCCTGTGCACGTTAAAGAACACACTGGATCAAGACAGGAGGCTATCATCTGTCTCCCAACAGCTGTTCTAGTGGGTCCCCTCCCCCAACCTTCTCTGAGCCTTCGGGGTCCTTGTGACCTGGCCATTTAGCCCATGGTGTGTAAAAAAAGTGCCGCTCAGAGGTAAAACAACCCAAACCTTCCAGTGTCCACGTCGTCTGTATACATTTGGAGAATCTGAATTGAGAGGCCAAGGACATATGTATATGCATCTAGTACAACAAAAATATATCGATATTTTTTTTAAATAAAACTTGCCATTGTAATTTTCTTATATGTAATGTATAAAAATATGTAATTCAGGCTTCAAAAATAATGTTTTGTTTTTTAATTTGATGCACATTTTATTAAACTACAATATAAATAATTTTATAAAGTCATCTGAATGCCATTTCTTTAGAAGCACTAAACGGTATTGCCGATTTGTTTGTTAACGTTCCTATTTGCTGAAGCAACCTTCTGATTTAAGCTCACAAGTTTGATTTCAACTATTATGAACAAATTTTTTTCTTTAATTTTCGAAAATCTCCCAAAAAATCAACAAAAAAACTGCTATTTTTAAAAACGATAGATTTTGGAAGTAATTACAAAATACGTACCAGCATTTTTTTTTCCGTTTCACACACTTTTTCTGTTATAAACCTATTTCAGTATTCCCAAGTTATTTTTATCATTTTTTCCCAGCATTCTATGCATCTTTTCCACCTTCAAATCAAAACTGAAAGTAAATATATCCTTCTTAGAAATTTTGGTTGCAGTTGCATTTAATTAGTTATGCTTCACTGAGGCAAACAAGACACAGATGGCTAACACCTACAATCTCCGTTGCATGTGCTATAAGTGTTGTTTACAGTTTTGGTCCAGCATATTGGATACCCTTTATAAAGTTAGTATTTTTTTCATATTTAAACCTTAATTTTCATTTCAGTAGATTGATTTTTGGAAATTAGCAATCTTTTGGCCGATCGATATGTATTGATTTTTTCATAGTTATATTATATCGTATGGCCGGTATTTCTGGTAAAACTTTGATATAGTATCATTTTCTGAAAATAAATGAGGTCTTGGATATGAAAGCAAATTCATTTCTGTATATTTACTTCCATTAGTTAGCGATCTTCAATCGGCTGATTTATCGATCTTTCCTATATATGCTAGATCGGAGGCTAATTTAAATAAAAGTTGTTGCAGATATTTTATTTAACATCCCATTAGATTATATGTAATTTTTCTTGTATTATTTCTTGTTTTTTTTAATAAAAAAAAACTTTGAGCTTGTACCGTTTTCTAAAATTGAATGTCTTGGATATGGAAGTCTTGAATATGCAAAATTGGAATTGAATGTCTTGGATATGCAAAATAAACTTCCTTGCTATGGAAATCAGCCATCATTTAGGAGGAGAATTTCGGGAAGGGCTGGTCCTTGGTGCACAAACCTTTCTGCACTTAGCCAAGATTGCCACACTTCAACACCCAAAGAAAAAATTCATAATGTTTAGTAAAATAAAGCAGCCAAGGAAGTTTTTTTCTATTTCATAACCAGTTCAGAAAATCTCATGAATGTGAGAAGTCAAGTCATGTTGTATAACACTGGCCATGTTTAAAATATATGATACTGAAAAGAATCATTAAAGGAAATGAAAATCATATTTCAGGTATATGAAAATCATATTTCATTATATTATTCGGGAGGAAATTTCCTTTCAATAAATATATAATTTAACTTTGTATTCAGCAGGTTTTCCAAAATGAAGCCTTAATTTTGTATATTGCGATCTTTTTTTTTCACCATATCACATTTAAAAAGGTTTATTATCAGACCTCTGGCAAGCAGCTGCTTGAGGGGGTATTTATTTTTTATTATTTTATTAATATCAATATTCTTGCAGATTTCTTTATATTATTTTCATAAAATTCATAATTAAATTCTGTTTAATTTGGTATGTAACATGACATATTTCCATTGATTGATTATTTTTGTAAAAAATTCTAAATTTGACTTTAATTTTTTAATTTAATTAATCTTTTATCTGACTCAGCACAGTTGGCTAAAAGCCTGAAATTTTCTCAAAGTATGGTACCAAGAAAAAAATTATGAAACAATAAAAATATTTACTTAAAACCAAAAAAGTAATTTTTTTGCTATTCAGAAATATATAGTCATTCTATTCATGTGCATTGTAATCATTTCTGTCTATTAGTTTTTTTTAGATAAATTTTTATTTGGGTTGTCAGATGCATTTTTTTGCTTCACGACTCTAAAAAAGTCATTGAAATACAACATCTTTTTTTGTTAATTACTTGATTTTTAGAAAATCCAGAATTAAATGCTGATTAATTTGGTATGCAACATGCCATAATTCCTTTCATTAGTTATTTGGCAAAAAAGTTCTAAAATTAAAAGTTTTTTTTGGCTGAGCATAGTGAGAAAATAGCTTGGCCTCTGGATGGAAACCTGTTTTTCAGTCTGGACACTGGAAGGGCTAATGATCAACCACAAATTATGTTGATCAACAGAGTCAAAAGGTTTTTTGAAATCTATAAAGCTAGTAATCACAGGTTTCTGAAACTCTAAACATTTCTTAAGAATCTGCCTAAGTGAAAATGTTTGATCAATACATCCCCTACCACTTCTGAATCCACACTGTTCATCATGCAGTTGTCCATCAACCTAATGCTATTAAGTATAATCATACAAAGAACTTTACCTGGAACAGAAAGTAAACTAATTCCCCTATAATTATCACAAGAATTGCAACCACCTTTTTTAAAAATTGGGACAATAATAGCTCTAGTGAAATCCTTAGGAACACCTTTATTATAAAAAAATACTCAAAATTTCAGTCAGCCATGTGATAACACAAATGTTCCCAGTCTAAGCATTTCAGTGGTGATTTCATCCACCCCTGGGGATTTATGCAGTTTTAATTTAGAAATAGCTAAAGTGACTTCAGAATATAATATAGGGCCATCATTAAAGCCAGTAATGCATCTGTCCTCATTACAGACAATAGGAGTAGAAATAATCACATTATTTAGACCTTCTCTGAATTGCTCAGCCCACCTAGCCATCACAAGATCCTCACCTTCAACCACCTTGCCATGTTTATCCTTCTGTGTTTATCTCTGTGCTCTGTTTGCCATGTTTATCTCTGTGTACCCATATGTTTCTTCCCACATAAAACATTAACAATCTGGTACAACCTCCTGCTGTTGTGCTGTCTAACTGCTTCCTCAGCTTTGTCAGCCAAGCTATCAAGCCAAAGATTCTTATCAACTGTTAATGATCCTTTACATGTTTATTAAACTCATTGTAATGCCTTCTGTTAGGACTAGTAGGATGTTGATTCATATTAATCCTGCACTTCCTTCTTTCAGAAATAGGTTCCATAACCTTATCACTCAAATAATTTTGTTTCCTCTGTTTCCCTTTACCCAAAAGAGTACTGTTGTTTTCAAGAAAAGCCTGTTTAAACTGATCCCATTCATTCTCAACTTCAGCAGTAAGCAAACTACGATTGTCATAATGACTATGTAGCCTATCATGGTATGCTTTGGCTATATCTGGATCTTTCAGACATTCAGTGTTAAAGCTAATTTTCTTAACCTTAGCACAACATTTCTTACGCTTCAACTGCAAGACACTTTTGACCAGGTAGGTAAATGGTCAGACCTAATTTTGGTCTCTTGTATGATCTGGTATTCCTAACTGAACTAGCCCATTTGCTGTTAATTAAAATGCAATCTATCATATTCCTGTGCAACCCATCAGGTGAAATCCATCTACATATATAAATGTCCCGGTTTTGTAGTATGTGTTAGTTATTCGCACACTATTAAGTTTACTTACCTGTAGGAGATGTTTCCCATTGCCATTGGAACTACCAATGCCAAAGGGATCTAAAACTCCTGCCCAGAGTTTAGAATCAGAACCAACTTTAGCATTGAAGTCACCCTTTTGAAGTCACATTGAAATACAAGAATAATATCTCCTTTCTTCACAGAATTCTCATCAGTCTTCTGTAAGGGCATAACAATAGATGACATTCAAGTGTTTAATTTTTGTTTTAAATTTTGCTGTAAGAAATCTTTCATTAATGCAGTGATATCCTAGAAGGGCATCACTGGTGTGGCTGCTGAGAAGCAAACCTACACCTTGGAGATGCTTTCCATAATTTAAAGTTATTTTTAAGTATCTCACCTTTACATGTCCATCTGGTCTCTTGCAAGCCTAGAATATCTAGGTTATAATGCTGGAATTCCTGCATGAGGACATCAAGAGAATAATCTCTTTGAAATGTCCTCACATTCCATGTACCTGCAGAGAGAAAATTATTAGTAGGATTTTTAAAGAAACTAAGTTTATTGAGAGAGGTAGGGCCAACAATATCAAACAGCCCCCTGGTTACAGACATGGGGCAAAGACCTTGTCCTCCTCCACTAAAAGCTGAAGTAACTGATACTAGTAGGAACTTCAGGCACCACCTTTTCAAGTGGATCTTTTTAAGAGCCATATGACCTGCCTGATACACATTACTCCAATTTAGGATTGGCGATGCCCAACTAGCTAAGTGACGGTTCAAGTACCTGCGATGGCCTCTGATCAGGATTATCCATCAGCTGATATAAGGTATCCTGTGCCTCTGTTCACTTAGGGATGGCAACCCACGAGCAAACAGAAATCACAGTGGCAGATTCTCCTTCAACAGAGCCCCACCAATGCAACAAGTCCAGGATCCATAATCAAGCTCAAATCTATAAACCAGTCCAGTCTAATGGATATAAATGGTCAGCACCAACTGTATCATAATTTTTTTCAAGCGGAATCAACAGGTAAAAATATATATACCATAGATTTAAATGTTATTTTGATATTTGATTAGAAACAGTTGAAAAAAGTTCAGATTTCTATTCATAATTTTTTTTTTCACAACCTTGTAATACAGGAGCAAAACTTGCATCTCTAATTACTAGAATTCAAAAGATGAAAGCATTTTTTGGGGGGGGCCCTATGTGGAAAGGGTTAAAAAAATCGCATGTTTTTAAGGATGCAAGCTAATTTAGCATTTTTTCCAAAAAATCTTTGTACTAATATTGTGAAATTTATAATGACAAGGGTTCAGTGAACTGTATGGGTGAAAATTTGATTGGGTGAGAGGGAAAGTAAACTGGGTTGGAGATTACATTTTAAATTAATTTGGGACATTTTTATTAAATTAAAAAATTTTTTTTGCAAGATCATGTTTAAACTAAAATATAGTAAACCCTCCAAATGTGTGAGTTCCATTTGCGCGAATTCAAATCTAATCTTTTATTCCCCCCCTTTTTTTGTATGCTAACTGAAATTCAAATAAACATGAATTAAGCCCAACTTTTAGCTGTCACTGTCATTATAAATAACTAGTTCATCTACCATTTTTGTTATAATAATGAAATTTACTTAACTTCTGCTGTCATTATTGATAATGAGAGCAAAAAGGTGGCAGAGACAGCCGTAGACATTCACTTGGGATATCAGATAGCCAACCAGGCTCACAATTTTCCCTCAGTCCCTTAATACCATAGACATTCTAGGAAGTCATTTTATCCACAAATGTGACATTTTTAGCCACTTGTACATTATGAACTATGTTAAATTATTTACATCTTGTGAACTTTAAACAAGTGCAATTATTCCTGGAGTTATGAAGGAAAAGAGGAAAATGATGAGCTTAGAGAAGAAGCTTGAGATTATCTCAAGGACTGAAGCCAGTGAAGATGCATAGGCCATAGGATGTGCATTTGGAATTAACAAATCCATGGTGTGCACCATTTGCACAAAGAAGCAGACCATAAAGGCATCTGTGCAGCAGATTAATTCTATGCGATTGTTTTGTAATTTTTTTTTTATTTTTTCAGTATTTATTGTACCTTTTACAAAAATGTAAATTTATTTCTCCTAAACCTTTGCTTTTTATCACTTTTTATATTTATTACTCTATGTAGTTTACATAAATAATTAGTTTACTAAAATGTATGTATAGTGTTTCCATCGGAACTTAAAAGTTGGAGAAAATGGTCTTTCCCAGTTCTAGGGGTGGCAGGCTCAAGCACATGGTGTCTGTCCTTGGGTTAGCCATAGAGCAGTCAACCTTAATTGTTTTGTGCTCACTGTGGAAGCTGTGGTGAGTGGTGTGTATGGAGAGGGAGAGCTGAAGGGTGACAACAGAAGAGAGTATTAGTTTGTGTAGAGTATAATATAATCACAACTTATTTTCTAGACAATCTTGACATATTTTATTTCCTTTCAGTATTCACTGTTCTTATGAGTTACAGTCCTTTGAATAAGAGCAGTTGCATCTAAAATTTTAACTGGCGTATTTTTTGAAACAATTAAAGTTTTTTTTTTTCCTTTCTACAGTAGACAAACGATTGTTCAGAATTAGTCTTTGCTTAGCATGAGGATTCCAGAATAAATAAACCTTTATTTAAAAAAGAAAGCTTTATTATTAAACTTTTTAAAAATGTGTTTTGCAATAACAATAAAAATATTAAAAAATTTTTAGTTTTAAATAATTTACTTTTTAATCCCAATGCCCAGAAATAAATAATAAAAATAAAAAAATTCCCTCAAGCAGCTGCTTGCCATAGCAGTGCAGCAGTAACCTATCAGTTTATATGGCGTAATAAAATGTACGGGAGGATGGCAGGAGCTCAGCAGAATAAATAATAAAACATTGATGCCTTCACTCAGGGGCTTGAAACTTAGGTCCCTTACATCAGTAGCCAAGCATGTTACCACTCAGCAAAAGAGGGAAACATGAGATTTCAGATGTTATATTTCCATGGGGGAGAAAGCAAAATTTCTTTACTTCCAAATCAAAATTTGAACATCAAACTTATTACCCATTGAAACTGATAGTAATGCTTTTCTTTTCAAGCATAATCACTATACTTATTGGACAAATGCAATTCCTATTATAATAATATACTTACATTGTTGGCAAGGTCTTCGCTAACCCTTAGTACTAAGCATCTATAAAATGATCGAAGTGAGGGGGACAAAATTGAGCAGAAAAGATGTAAAAGGTATTTCTAATTAGTATTTCCCCTTCCGTTTTACAGTTCTTTAAAAAAAAGTTCTTGAAAAATTCATGAAATATAAATATATTTTATAATTTTTTGCCTCTATTACTCTTACTAGCATTCTGAAAGAATATGGCCATATCCCTTTCCCCACCCACCCAGAACTGATCCTGGTACTGAGTATGGGAATATTTTGATAGTTTTCCAAAAAACGAGCTGTTGTTTTTACTTTATTTTTCTTTTCATAGAGAAATGAATTTTTTTTTTGCTTAGACAAACACTAATGAAATAAGAGTTTCAATCTTCTGAATCATCAATTTCTTCAAAATTCCACCATTAGAGAATGCAGAGCAAATGGCAAATTCATTTTCTGTGAAAACCAACTTTCCATATTGCCAGAAGCAATATCTTGGTCTAATATACATCTGTAATTGGAAATCATCGATTTCTTCAAATATCCACCATTAGAGAATGCAGAGCAAATGGCAAATTCATTTTCTGTGAAAACCAACTTTCCATATTGCCAGAAGTAATATCTTGTTCAAATGTAAATCTGTAATTGGAAATATTAAATTCCTGAAATTATTTATTTAGCATATGAGATTCAGCATGAAACAAAGTCCTTATATAACATCAAGAGCAGTGGTAGTTCCAGGGAAAGAGTGGGGTGTGCCCTTCCAGTCTGAAGAATAACAGGAAATGCATAATTTAATATTATTTATGAATCTATTGATGCTTCACTCCCCCCTCCCCATGAATATTTCTAAATCTGCCAGTGATGAAGATCACTTTCATTGCCCAGTTAAATAGAGTATGGAATTCAAATTAAATATATGAATCTTTTGAGGATAAAAAAATAAATCACTGTAATGCCAATGCCAAAGTAGGATATTGTGTTTTACAATAACCCCCCCCCCCCCCCCATCCCCGGGTAAAACAAACTTTTTATTTTACTCGTTATCCCTTTTGGAAATAGGTTTTTATCTATATATAATCAAAAATATGACTCCTGAGATTATTTAGTTAAGAATTTAATTCTAAAACTGTATGTCAAGGCTTTGCACTTTGCTAACCAAAAAAAAGTTTTTTGTTTAGAAAGGAAAATGTTGTAGAGGGGAAAAAAAGTAAGAAGTGCAACAATTTCTGTATAAGAAATAAAAAAGAAATAGGATTTTCATCATAATCTCTTTTCTTCAGGGCTTTGATTACAGCTGATAAGAGGAATAAAAACTGAACAAAATTGAAAGGTGCAAGTTTATATGGAAAACAAACAATGATTGCATTTTATTCTACAAACGCTATACCTTTCTTCATTCCCCACACCTAAGGCTCCATCTACACCCACAGAAAAATGCCCTGTAGACAAGAAATAATTAGCGGAAATTTTTTTTGCACTGAATATTTCACTCAATGCAGAAATAGAAATTTTTTTCAGCTAATTGTGTAAGCATTTTGATACAAATTTTGTTTATGGCCATTTGAAGTGACAGAGTTGACCCAGTCGGTAGTGTGCTGGGCTCATAATCTGCAGTTCACAGGTTCAAGTTTCACCTAGACCAGAGTTGAAATTTATCTCCTCAAAATTTATTTCCCTGCCCTTGGTCAGTAGGGGACACCAATGGAGTTGGAAAGATGGGATGTTAAACTCCGACACCATGTTTAGGAGAGCCATATCCTGGGCACATTTAATAACATGATGTATGGCTTTGATGAGAGGCTACCATCAGTCTCCTAACAGTTAGTTGTCCAATGGTTCCCCTTCCCCAATCATCTCTTATCCCTTGGAGTTCTTGTACCTGACTACTTAAAAGAGTGTGTACAAAAATAATGCTGCTCAGAAGTGAAACAACAACACCCTACTTTGGAATTACACCAGTTTCTTTTTCTTTTACCCTCAGAAGATTCATCTCTTCCATTTTACTTTCCTACTCTTTATTTAAGACAATGAACCAGTGCTCCTGATGTCATATAAGGATGTTGTTTGCTGCTAAATGAATAATTTCAGGAATCGAATGTTATCAGTTACAGATGGATAACTAATCAGTTATAAAAAAATGCATCTAAATAAATTAGAAGAATGACATATCAACTCTTGACGAATATGGGAAGCTGGTTTTCACATAAAATAAATGTCATTTCTCTGTACCTCTAATGGTGAAAATTCGAAGAAATTGATGATTTGGAAAACTCCAATCCTGTTGTTTTGCTTGTATTTATCTATTCTAAAAATATATTTTTTCCCCTGAACAGAAGACCCCCTTTCTGATCAAGTGCAGGGAGGGGTTTAGCACAGATGAATTTCAATGCTGGCATTGTTTGCGCTCGAACATGGGAACTGCAAATTATGAGCCTAGCTCACTACTAACTTAGTCAACCTCTGCCTCAATTTGAAGGAGAAGAGGAAGAAAAACTCTAACAAAATGGTAAAGCATATACACAGAAATGAATGCCGCTAAACTATTTATAATTCATCCTATTATTGCCTATTGCATACTTAAAAAGTTGTAATTATTTTAAACTAAATTTAAATCTTAGTGGGAATTGGAATGAAATGACTAAAAATAATTCCTGGAAACAATGTTTTTTTTTTAATAATATCAATAAATACTCTAAAAGCGATTTAATAAAAGGGCATGGATTATTAGTTGTTAAAGACTAATAAAGGGTCATCAAAGTAATTAAATCACAATTTAAATTTCTATTTTTTTCTCATAATTATGAATAAAAAATAAGTATAAAAGATTAATTGTTTCCTTTGATTATAACTTAAAATAATAGGAAATAATTTAATTCTAACTTAAAAAAAATGCCCCCTCAAGCAGTTGCTTGACACAGAGGTCTAACAGGAGCCTATCAGTTTATATGCCATAGTAGAAGATCTGAGAGGATGGTAGGACGTCAGCAGAAAAACGACATATACATCCATGCCTTACCCGGGGGTTGAACCCAGGTCCCTTAGATTAGTAGCCAAGTGCGCTAACCTCTTGGCTACGGGACGGTGATAAACAATGACATTTATAGTCATGGCATATGGTAAGGAAGCATTATTCAGTAGTCAAAATACAAATTACCTGTAGACACAGTATAGAAGAAATAATTTGACAGAAAAAACAATGCAAACGTGTTTGCATGAAAATAATATATGAGCTATGAGAATGCGGCCAGTAAGTTATGATGTGATAGATTACAAGCAGAGAACATTTGCCAAATGGCAAATAAAGGGGGAAAAGAAAACTTCCTCCCTATTCTATTTTAAATGAATAAGTCTGTATTACAATATTTTTTTTAGAAATTTCTACATTTTTTATGGAGGTGAATTAACCTGGAGTTCCATTATCCGGAATTGTTGTTTTCCATTCATTCTGGATAATTACGAGTCAGCTGTTTTTAAAACGGAAAAAAACTTGTATGGTTTTGAAAAATTCTCCAGTTAAAATTTTAAACACAATCGCTTTCTCTCTTCTCCAAAACTTCTGACAAAGGTTCTGATTACAGCTTATATGAATAGCGAATTCTGAAAGAAGCAAACAGTCCCTAGATTGTCCAGAAAACAAGCTGTGATTACATTTTACTCTATACTCCCCTTCTGTTGTCATCTTTCAAATCCCCTCCTCTCCCCCCATAACATGCCCACTCCATGTGGATTTCGCAGAGGCAAGCCATAAAGCCATTAAAACTTGCTGTCCTCATGACTTTGCTACGAGAAGCCCATGGTCAGACACCATGTGACTGAGCCTTCCACCCCTGAAACTGGGAAAGTCCATTTTCTCCAAATGTCAGGTTCTGATGGAAGCACTATAGATGTAATTGCAAGCAATCCAAGAAACTATCCACTTATTCCCTATGTTTTCTTAAGCTCAATCTGCATGAATTTAAGGTGTGTAAGGGTTTTGGGAAACAGAACCCTCGTGTACATGGAGGATCGAGGGTAGTCAAGTTGGAGACAAATTTAGCTGGAAATTTGGTTCTTTTCTCTTTGTAGCATTTTTCAAACAGTACTGTTTGCAGCATTCTTTAAACATTCTTTTTGTATTATCTGAAGAATAACACAAAAGATTGCCTAAAGAGTGATAGCAACAATTTTTTTTGGGGGGCGAGCACAATTGGCAGTTGTATGTAGATACAGGAAATTTGTGTTTGAGGAGATTCTGCAAAAATAGTACTTTATTTTTTTATGTATGTCAAATTTTTGTATATGGCTTTCAACTATGAATTTTACAGGTGGTATCACATATTTTATGATGCAAATCTGAAATTAAATAATTTTCAAAAGATAGATCCAATTCCTTGATATGACATTTTGTTAGCTCATGAGATAGGCAGGACAATGTCAGTAACTTTGTATCACTCTACTTTCTGCACCAGTAAATTTCCTCTTTTAACCCTTTTGGAGTCCAGCCTAAAAAATTGGTTTACATCCAGAGGCCCAGATATTTTTTCACTTTGCTCAGCTTAAATAAATTAACTATGGAACTTTTTTTTTGCCAAATAACTAATGAAAGATATTATGTCATGTTATGTGCTAAATTAATCAGCATTTAATTCTGGATTTCAGAATATAAAAAATTTAACAATAAAGATGACTAGTTTTATTTTAACACATAGTGTGCCAAACTGATTTCACTAAGATTTTCCCTGGGGCCATGAAACTTTTTTCTTCAATTGTCATCATTTCTACCTCTAAATGTCATTTTATGTTAATTATTTTATCACTTGTAATGTTAATGCTGCATCATTTGTATATGAATGATGAAAATGGCCAAACTAAAACCATTAGCGTCATTCATAAATTAATGATATGGCATTCAATATGTTAATAGGGTTTTTTAAGTCGTGTAATAAAAAAAAATGCCAATGCAAATAAAAATTTATTTAAAAAAATATACAGAAATACAAAATAAATTATATGCATATGAAATGGACAGGCTATTTACTTCTGAAAAGAAAAAATTATTTGGAACAAGAAAATTACTCTTTTTGTAATTTTTTCCTTTATACTGTGCTTTGAGGAAAATCCAGGCTTTTTTCCAACTATATGCTCTATAAACTAGTCAACTGTGGAATTGAAAAAAAAAAAAATCTACAGAAACAGATCATGTTATACTGAAGTGCCACTGAATTAGGGATAGGAGACATTATCCAAATTCAGTACCACAAGTCTCACACTTACGCAAATGCATGGCCGAAACTCTGGTCATATATCGCTGTAAGTTTTGGCTTCCCCAAGCATTCATCGTGAGAAGCGTAATGGGAAAGGAGCGGGATTTAGATGCATTTGACAGACGGCAGATCATAGGTGCTCGACGGATGGGACACTCAATCTCCGAAATTGTCAACGAACTTGGATTTTCTTGTACAACAGTTTAAAGAGTGTTCCAGGAATATGAAAATTCCGGCAAAAAAAAACACCCTGACAACTGCAAAGAACAACCAGCTTGAATGATCATGGGCTTTGCCATCTGACTTGCATCGTACAGATTGATAGGGGCCAGACATTATCTGAAATCACCTCCCATCTGAATCTAAACATGGCTTCCAGCTGGGAAGTCAGTGCATGGATCATGCAACACTCATTCATCGTCTCGGCTTCGGTAGCCACCGACCTACGAAAGGTCCACTCGTAACAGCACGACACCAAGTTCAACACCTTGCCTGGGTTAAAGAGCTTCAAAAATTGGCAACAGATAGCTGGGAGTGATGAATCCTGATTTAAAATTCATTACGCCAGTGGAAGACTGCGGTATGGCACCAACCCCATGAAGCCATGGATCCTGCATGTCAAGTTGAAACAGTACAAGCTGGTGGTGGCTCAGTGATGATCTGGGGTGTCTTCAGTTGGATGTCTGTGGGACCTTTGGTATGTGTACCACGACTCTCAGTGCATCCTGGTACGTAGAACTCATGGCTGACCATTTGCAGCCATTTATGGCCATCATTCATCCCAATGTAGATGGCATCTACCAGCAAAGACAACTGTTCATCTCGCAGAACCAAGTTGGCTACTGCATGGTTG
Source organism: Ryuthela nishihirai (assembly GCA_038380435.1). Taxonomy (NCBI): domain Eukaryota; kingdom Metazoa; phylum Arthropoda; class Arachnida; order Araneae; family Heptathelidae; genus Ryuthela; species Ryuthela nishihirai. The sequence continues at coordinate 88,324,622 of JAWZYU010000002.1, forward strand.
CAGGAGCATTCTGCTGACTTTGAAACAAATAGCTTTCCTATTAATATGCATTATATTCATTTTTATCTATTTGTTTTTAATAAATTTTTTTTACTCGATAAGTGATATTCACAGAAATAATTAGTTGAAAAAAAATTGGTTGTCCTGAGTGGGATTCACACACAGGTCACCCAGAAGCATGTCGGCATCTAACCGCTGTGTCATCAAGAGCTAAGCATTTATCCAACAAAGTGACATATAAACATTCCTGCAAAATATGTTGATTCGCCAGTGACACCATCTGTTACCAAGATCAGGCAACCGAATGACCACATTTGATGGTAGAATATTTGTCACTCATGCTCACAGTGTTATATAAATAATTCAGTAATAAATTATCAAAAGAAATGACTAATTGAAATGATTAATTGAAAAAAATTGGTTGCCCAGACTGGGATTTGAACCCAGGTCTCCCAAGCATGCCGGGCATCTGAACTGTTGGGACTATCAAGAGCTAACCATTTTACTAACAAAGTGATATAATGAATTGGCCACCTAGAAGCCCAGATTTAAATCCAATCGAAAATCTTTGAGATACTGTTGAGCAGAGTGTTCGGGCATGTGTCCCGTCAGCGACAACCTTGAGAGAATTGTGGACAGCTCTGGAGGATGCATGGGTCACCATACTTGTAGAACATTTACTCAAGCTTGTGGAGTCTTTACCTTGTTGTGTGGCGGCCATTGTCAGGGCCAGAGGGGGTCCACACGTTACTAGGTTGCTATCCCTAATTCAATAGCACTTCCATGTACACCAAATTAAACAAAATTTAATTCTGAATTTTATGAAAATGAAAAATTGAAACAGATTTAAAAACATTAATTTTAAAAGACTTTCACAGTGATATGGTAAAATTAGATTTGATTATCCAATTAAGGCTTAATTTTGGAAAACCGCATGAATAAAAAGTTATATATTAATTGAAAGGCAATTTCTTTCTGAATGATATGATGCATAGAACCAGCCAGGCCTAGCACCTAATGTCCGACCCCACCTTCCGTGGTGCAGACGGTTAGTACCTTTCAAAACAGATACTCTCTTGTGGAAGTGAACGGAAAGGGAGGGCTGCCAGATTAGTGTGGCCTACTGATCTGGACAACTATGGCTACTTTTCTTTTTTTTTTCTTCCCTGCTGAGGAGTGGTCAACCACACAGGGTCCTGGTGCTGACCATATAAACCTACTGGACTGGACAGATATATGGCTCTGAGCTTGATTATGGATCCTGATTTTGCTGCACTGGTGGGCTTCTGTGGAGGAAAAATCTTCCACTGTGTTTTCAGTTTGTTTGTGGGTTGACAGCCCCAAGTGAATAGATTCACAGGATATGTTTATCAGCTGGTGGATAATCCTGAGCAGAAGTCATCGCAGGCACCTGAACTCTTTGCTTCTATTGGCATCGTCAAATTCTACATTGAAGGAAATCTTCCAGTGTAGATGGCTTCAGCCTTTAGTAGTGGGAGAACGAGTCTTTGCCCCATGTCTGCGATTAGGGGGCTGTATGATATTGTCAGCATTCCCTCTCTCAATAAACATAGTTTCTTTAAACATCCCACTAACCATTTTCTCTCCATAGGTAGTTGGAATGTGAGGACTCTGCACACAGCTTTTTCTCTTGATGTCCTCACACAAGAATTCCACCATTATAATTTAGATATTCTCGGCATGCAAGAGACCAGATGGACAGATAAAGGTCAGATTCTTAAAAATAATCTTAAATTTCTCTTTTCAGGGAGGGACGACAATAAGCATCCACAAGGCGTGGTTCTGCTTCTCAGCAGACACGCTAGTGATGCTCTTCTAGGATATGAGTGCATTAATGAAATGTTTCTTACAGCAAAATTTCAGACAAGCGTTAAAGACCTGAATGTTATCTGCTGTTATGCCCCCACTGAGGATGCCGATAAGGATGAGAAGGATAGGTTTTATGAACAACTTCAGGATATTTTGAATTCTGTCAAGAAAGGAGATATTACCCTTGTTCTTAGTGACTTCAATGCCAAAGTTGGTACTGACTCTGACCTTTGGGGAGGAGTAATAGGCCCTTTTGGTATTGGTAGCTGCAATGGCAATGGGCAACATCTCCTACAGGTAAGTAAACTCAATGGATTCAGAATAACTAACACTTATTACAAACAACGCAACATACATTAGTACACATGGGTTTCACCCGATTGGCTGCATAAGAATGTGATTGATTATATATTATTTAACAGCAACAGGGCATATAGGGGAGCTGAAATTGGATCTGACCATTACCTTGTTAAAAGTGTCTTGCAACTTAAACTTAAGAAGTGTTGTGCCAAAGTTAAAAAAAATTACCTTTAATACTGAAGATCTGAAAGACCCAGTTATAGCTAAAGCTTACCATGATAGGTTACTTAGTCATTATGACAGTCATGGTTTGTTTACTACTGAAGTTGAGGAAGAATGGGGCCATTTTAAACGGGCTTTTTTGGAAACTAACAGTACTCTTTAAGGAAAAAAGGAGCAGAGGAGGCAGAATTATCTGAGTGATTAGGCACTTGAGCTTATTTCACAAAGAAAGAACTGCAGGAATATCCTTAATCAATACCCTACTAGTCCTAATAGAAAGCATTACAAAGAACTTAATAAACGTGTAAAGGATCAGTTAGCTGCTGATAAGAATCATTGGCTTGATAGCTTGGCTGACAAAGCCGAGGAAGCAGTTAAACAGCAAAATAGTAGAGAGCTGTACCAGATAGTTAATGTTTTGTGTGGTAGAAAACGAACAGGTATACAGGGATTGAAGGATAAACAAGGTAAGGTTATAGAAGGTGAGGATTCTGTCATGGCTAGGTGGGCTGAGCATTTCAGTGATGTTCTAAACAATGTGGTTAGTTCTACTCCCATTGTTTGCAATGATGATAGATGCATTGGTGGCTTTAATGTTGGCCCTATAACACAATCTGAAGTTAGCTTGGCTATTTCTAAACTTAAACTTCATAAATCCCCAGGGGTAGATGAAATTACTACAGAAATGCTCAGAGCTGGGAATGTTTCGGTTACTACTTGGATGACTGAAATTCTGAATATCTTTTATGATAAAGGCATGGCTCCTAAGGATTTTACTAGAGCTATTGTTGTTATCCCTATTTTCAAAAACGGTGATTGCAGTTCTTGTGATTACTATAGGTATCAGCCTACTCTCTGTTCCATGTAAAGTTCTTTCCATGATTGTGCTTAATAGAATTAAGAATCTGGTTGACACTCAATTGCGTGATGAGCAATGTGAATTCAGAAGTGGTAGAGGATGTGTGAATCAGATATTTTCAGTTAGGCAGATTCTTGAGAAATGTTTAGAGTTTCAGAAACCTTTGGTTGCTAGCTTTGTTGATTTCAAAAAGGCTTTCGACTCTGTTGATCGTCATAATTTGTGGTTGATTGTGAAATCATATGGTATACCAGACAAGTTAGTTAACATAATGAAAGCTATCTATATTAACACTGAGTCATGTGTGAGAGTTGGTAAGGCTTGTAGCAATTGGTTTAGCATTTCTTCTGGTGTTCGACAAAGATGCATTTTGTCTCCTTTTCTCTTTAGCTTGGTTATTGATTATGTTATGCGAAATTCACTTCAAGGGAAAGATTTTGGCCTTAAATGGACTGGAGATATGAAAATTTCTGATTTAGATTATGCTGATGATTTAGCCCTTTTGGAAAATGATGTTGATGAGATAAACTCTTTCATTCGAGCTGTTGATGAAACTGGTAGTAGAGTAGGTTTGGTTATAAACAGAGAGAAAACTAAAGTGATGAAAATTGGTCAGGCAGGCTGTGATTCAGTTAGTCTGAATGGTTGCAGTCTTGAGCAGGTGTCACATTTTAATTATCTTGGGAGCTATGTAACAGATAATGGTGGTGTGTGGCATGAGATTAAGGATAGGGATTGCTGCTGGGACTTTTAAGAATCTATGGAGAGTGTGGAGAAATAGGCATATACACCTAAAGACTAAAATTAGAGTGTATAATAGTTTGGTTCTTTCTAGGGTTAGTTATGGTAGTGAAACCTGGATGTTGTGCAAACAAGATAACAGGAAACTATATGCTTTTTATTCCAGATGCTTACGCAGTATCTTGGGCATTAGGTGGTTCAACTTTGTAACTAATGATGAGGTTAGGCAAAGGAGTTTGCAACCTTCTTTAAGCAGCATATTGTGCAGAGAGAGACTCCATTGGTTTGGCCATGTTGCCTGTATGAATGATTATAGATTGGTGAATAGGGTTATGAACAGTGTGTCTAAAGTCTTCAGAAAGAGGGGGAAACCTAGGATGCATTGGGCAGACAATGTCAAACAGGACCCATTAGAATTGGTGTGCAGTGGCCAGATGTAGTAGATGTAGCTCAGGACAGACTTGCTTGGAGAACTAAATTGCACAGTCTGTTGGACCTCTGTAGCCCATGGCTGCTTGAGGATGATGACGATATAATATTCACGTGAAACATAGTTATTATTTCTTTTTATAGTTCTTTTCAATATTGTATATTTTAAAACATCAGCCAGTGTTATACAATGTGACGTGGACTTCTCACACTCATGGGAGTTTTCTGTCTTGGTTAGGAAATGAAGGATAGGGTTAGAGAATAAGGTTATGAACTGTGTGCCTAAAGGCCTCAGGAAAAAGGAAAGACCTAGGATGCAGTGGGCAGACAATTTTGAACAGGACCTTGTTAGAAGTGGTGTACACTGGCCAAATGCAGCAGCTGTAGATGCATGGGCAGTAGTAAATTACAGTCTGAGTAGACCTCCATTAGCCCATGGCTGTGGAATCCCACAACATTTTTTATTACAAACAGGGCTGCTTAGCTCTAGCCAAATTATTCAATATCAACTAGCTATCTTTTATTTTAAGATAACTTCATATTTAATAAGAGTTTGTTTTATTCATGATAAAATGTTAAATTTAATCCAGATTTCTAGGCTTAAGCTCCACTTTCTCGATTTATTTACTTTTCGCTTATCATTTACAACAAAGCACAACAGAAATTTCAAATCAGATCAAGAGTTACCTACAAACAAAAAATTTTCACTATATCTATGATAGTATGTTGAACAAAAGAAACTTTTGCCTACGAACAAATAATTTAGATATCCCTTACAATTTTAGAAAGCCAAGAACTGAAAAATTAAATTCTTGATTCATATATAGGAAGAGATAATTTTTTCATTACAAATCTCAGGTAATTAAGAGCTGAAAATAGCTACTTATTAACAGTGGTTTGTGAGGGAGGCAAATTTGATATAATAAAATAAAAATAAATATTCCATCAGGCAGCTGCTTGCCACAGAGGTCTGACAATAGACTGTCAGTTTATACGCCATAGTAGAAGGAACTCAGCAGAAAAACAACACAGATATCCATGCCTTACCAGGGCTACTTGTGTTAATTCACCTATTATTTGATACATGTGAGAATGAAGATTTACAGAATAAACCACATTGCTTGCATTACATGCAATACCAAAGAAGTGCCCACTCCTGTTGCATCTTAGGGAGTGGGGGTGGCTCAGTCAGTAGTGTACCAGGCTCATTATCTGCAGTTCTCAGGTTCGAGTCCCAGGTGGATCAGCATTGAGCACAGTTCCCCTCCCTGCCCATAGTCAATAGGGAACACCGATAAGCCACTGTCCATCAGATGGGATGTTAAGCCGTGGCCCCATGTGCAGGAGTGTCATATCCTGTGCATGTTAAAGAACATAATGGATGGCAATGATGGGAGGCTATTATCTGTGTCCCAACAGCTATTCCAGTGGGTCCCCCCCCCCCCAACCTTCTCTGAGCCTTCAGGACCCTTGTGACCTGGCCATTTAGCCCATTGTGTGAAAAAAATCCCACTCAGAGGTAAAACAAACCAATCCTATGCATCTTCAGTTAAATTCTACCAATTACACATCGAAGAACATATGGTTTTTCATGTTATGTTCAAAATTGTATTTGGAACAGAAATGATGTGATTTAAAGATCACTTATTTGGCTTTCAATTGCAGACACATATCCTTTACAATTGGCAAACTGTAATCGCAATATCAGAATTTTAACCAGCAGTCTTTGGAATATTGAAGGCAATCCTTAATCAAAATTTCAATAGAATTGCATAGCACACCAAGCTTAAATTTAAGTGAAATAAATATTTTCTTTCTAATTTTGTTTTAGATTATTTTTACTATAACTGATCATTTATGCTATTTCATAATCTGATAGTTTACCCATTTACTTTCCCTTAACCAGTTTTCATTTATTTACATTATAATCAAGGGCAGAAGTGGCACAGTCGGTAGTGCGCCAGACTCGTAATCTGCAGTTCCCAGGTCGAATCCAGTTGGGTCAGCAGTGAGATTTATCTCCTCAAAACTCCTCGCCCTGCCCACGGTCAGTAAGGGCCACTGATGGACTTGGAAAGGCTGCTGTCTGTTGGATGAGATGTTAAGCTGTGGCCCTGTGTGCGGAAGAGTCGTACCTTTTGCACATTAAAGAACACGCTGGATGGCCTTGATGGGAAGCTACCATCTGTCTCCCAACATTCTTTGAGCCTTCAGGGTCCTTGTGACCTGTCTATTTAGTCCATTGTGTGCAGAAAATGCTGCTCAGAGGTAAAACAACCCAATCCAACTTACATTATAATCATTATTTTGGGGCATTTCTTCGGATCATCAATTCTCTTCACCCATAGGGTTGCTTATTGTGCAACTTCATTTTGATTGACAGCTGCTAACCTCTCTCAATAAACATAGTTTCTTTAAACATCCCACTAACCATTTTCTCTCCATAGGTAGTTGGAATGTGAGGACTCTGCACAGAGCTTTTTCTCTTGATGTCCTCACACAAGAATTCCACCGTTATAATTTAGATATTCTCGGCTTGCAAGAGACCAGATGGACAGATAAAGGTCAGATTCTTAAAAATAATCTTAAATTTCTCTTTTCAGGGAGGGATGACAATAAGCATCACGAAGGCGTGGGTCTGCTTCTCAGCAGACACGCTAGCGATGCTCTTCTAGGATATGAGTGCATTAATGAAAGGTTTCTTACAGCAAAATTTCAGACAAGCGTTAAAGACTTGAATGTTATCTGCTGTTATGCCCCCACTGAGGATGCTGATGAGGATGAGAAGGATAGGTTTTTTGAATTCTGTCAAGAAAGGAGATATTACCCTTGTTCTTGGTGACTTCAATGCCAAAGTTGGTACTGACTCTGACCTTTGGGGAGGAGTAATAGGCCCTTTTGGTATTGGTAGCTGCAATGGCAATGGGCAACGTCTCCTACAGGTAAGTAAACTCAATGGATTCAGAATAACTAACACTTATTACAAACACCGCGACATACATAAGTACACATGGGTTTCACCTGATGGGCTGCATAATATGATTGATTACATATTAATTAACAGCAAATGGGCTAGTTCTGTTAGGAACACCAGGTCATATAGGGGAGCTGAAATTGGATCTGACCATTACCTTGTTAAAAGTGTGTTGCAACTTAAACTTAAAAAGTGTTGTGCTAGGGTTAAAAAATTTACTTTTAATACTGAAGCTCTGAAAGATTCAGTTATAGCCAAAGCTTACCATGATAGGTTACTTAGTCATTATGACAGTCATGGTTTGCTTACTACTGAAGTTGAGGAAGAATGGGATCATTTTAAACAGGCTTTTTTGGACACTAACAGTACTCTTTTAGGAAAAAAGGAGCAGAAGAGGCAGAATTATCTGAGTGATAAGGCACTTGAGCTTATTTCGGAAAGAAAGAATTGCAGCAATGTGTTTAATCAATACCCTACTAGTCCTAACAGAAAGCATTACAGAGAACTTAATAAACGTGTAAAAGATCAGTTAGCTGCTGATAAGAATCTTTGGCTTGATGGTTTGGCTGACAAAGCCGAGGAGGCAGTTAGAGAGCACAACAGCAGAGAGCTGTACCAGATAGTTAATGTTTTATGTGGTAGAAAATGGACAGGCATACAAGGATTGAAGGATAAACAAGGTAAGGTTATAGAAGGGGAGAATTCTGTCATGGCTAGGTGGGCTGAGCATTTCAGTGATGTTCTAAACAATGTAGTTGGTTCTGCTCCCATTGTTTGCAGTGATGATGGATGCATTGGTGGCTTTAATGTTGGCCCTATAACACAATCTGAAGTTACTTTGGCTGTTTCTAAACTTAAACTACATAAATCCCCAGGGGTAGATGAAATTACTACCGAAATGCTTAGAGCTGGGAATGTTTCGGTTACCACTTGGATGACTGAAATTCTGAATATCTTTTATGATAAAGGCATGGTTCCTAAGGATTTTACCAGAGCTATTGTTATCCCTATTTTCAAAAAAGGTGATCGCAGTTCTTGTGATAACTATAGGGGTATCAGCCTACTCTCTGTTCCAGGTAAAGTTCTTTCCATGATTGTGCTTAATAGAATTAAGAATCTGGTTGACAGTCAATTGCGTGATGAGCAATGTGGATTCAGAAGTGGTAGGGGATGTGTGGATCAGATATTTTCACTTAGGCAGATTCTTGAGAAATGTTTAGAGTTTCAGAAACCTTTGGTTGCTAGCTTTGTTGATTTCAAAAAGGCTTTCGACTCTGTTGATCGTCATAATTTGTGGTTGATTGTGAGATCATATGGTATACCAAACAAGTTAGTTAACATTATGAAAGCTCTCTGTAATAACACTGAGTCGTGTGTGAGAGTTGGTAAGGCTTATAGCAATTGGTTTAGCATTACTTCTGGTGTTCGACAAGGGTGCATTTTGTCTCCTTTTCTCTTTAGCTTGGTTATTGATTATGTTATGCCAAATTCACTTCAAGGGAAAGATTTTGGCCTTAAATGGGCTGGAGATACGAAAATTTCTGATTTAGATTATGCTGATGATTTAGCCCTTTTGGCAAATGATGTTGATGAGATGAACTCTTTCATTCGAGCTGTTGATGAGACTGGTAGTAGAGTAGGTTTGGTTATAAACAGAGAGAAAACTAAAGTGATGAAAATTGGTCAGGCAGGCTGTGATTCAGTTAATCTGAATGGTTGCAGTCTTGAGCAGGTGTCACAGTTTAATTATCTTGGGAGCTATGTAACAGATAATGGTGATGTGCGGCATGAGATTAACAGACAAATAGGGATTGCTGCTGGGACTTTTTAGAACCTATGGAGAGTGTGGAGAAATTGGTGTATACACCTAAGGACTAAAATTAGACTTTATAATAGTTTGGTTCTTTCTAGGGTTAGTTATGGTAGTGAAACTTGGACACTTTGTAAACAAGATAACAGGAAACTAGATGCTTTTGATTCCAGATGCTTACACAGTATCTTGGGCATTAGGTGGTTCAACTTTGTAACTAATGATGAGATTAGGCAAAGGAGTTTGCAACCTCCTTTAAGCAGCATATTGTGCAGAGAGAGACTCCGCTGGTTTGGCCATGTTGCCCGTATGGATAATTATAGATTGGCAAATAGGGTTATGAACAGTGTGCCTAAAGGCTTCAGAAAGAGGGGGAGACCTAGGATGCGGTGGGCAGACAATGTCAAACAGGACCTTGTTAGAATTGGTGTGCAGTGGCCAGATGCAGTAGATGTAGCTCAGGATAGACTTGCTTGGAGAACTAAATTGCACGGTCTAGTTGGACCTCCGTAGCCCATGGCTGCTTGAGGATGATGATGATGATGATGAAATGTGCAGAGGAACGACATGCCCATTTACATCATCTTCAGTGTCCAATTGCCATATGCAAATATGGTTTTCCTGTGTGATGTTGCACAAGCCACGTTAGCAAGCCAGGTGTGGCTGTGAAGGAAGTCATGGCAGTCAGAGGATTGTAGAGAGATAGAACGAACAGTAGGAGAAGTGAGTTAGTTTTGTTGAAGGTGTGGAGAAGAGTGACTTGTCATAGGGGTTTTTTTTTGTGAAAGTGTTTATTGGTGAGTCTAAAATTTAATAAACTTGTTTTATGAAATTGATTTTGACTTATTAATTTTTTTCTCTTGAGCAGAGTTTGTTTAAATATTTGATTAAACTTCAGTTGGACAATCTCTAACTTTAGTTTTTTTTTCTGATGCTAGTTAAAATAAAGAACCCTTGTTTAATTTCATTGCAAGATTAATTGGCTGGTGCCCGACTTTTCATAATCCGGCAAAGTAATTATTAACATACCTTTGAATGTTACAATAATAAGGGTTGTTAATGATGTCTGAAAAAAATAAAAGATTAATGATAAAAGTATAAACACAGTGTGCAGAATTAAATTGATAACTAATATTGATAATAATAGATAATAATAGTCAGATAATATTGGGAAAAACAATCAGCTCATTGACAACTAATATAATTGATAGTCGTGACTATATAGTGCCTACAGAGTTTATAGAATAATTTGAATCTTAATTTGTGATTGAGATGGTTATGAATTTATAATTTTGAATATCAGTTATTAATTTTAATAATTAATTAACTGATTAAGATCATTAAAACCTTCCTCTCTTCCTGCCCTACCCTATGGATGCCAATGATACATATGAAACTACCTACATACATATTCAATGATGAATTTTAACATATAGAGTATTTAAACCCTGCCAAAGTTTGGTTTGAAGCATGATTCCATAACTTTTACCATCGACAACATACTACTCCATTCACAACTGTTGTTCATAACGTACTACTCCATTCATAACTGCTGTTGATAATATAATACTTCATCCATAATTGTTGTTGATAACATACTACTCTATTGACAACTGTTGTTGATAATGTAGTACAAAGTAAAGTAACTTAATTCTCTATGACACTGTTAAATGTTTTTAAACACTTCAACACATGGACTATGCTATCAAGTATCAATAATTATTATAGAGAGATTTACTTACCATGCCATAGAGGATGGGAAGTAACAGGAGCTTCTTGGAATGCTTTTGGTGAGAAATTTAAAATTCAACGTTCTTGCCGGCAAGTGACATCTCAGTGGAGATTAAGATAATGATGACTGCTGCCAATGGTCTACCTGCATTGGCGAATGACATAATTATTTATACTTTTTGATAGCATAGGGTGCTTTAAAAAGTTTTAGATCCATGAGGCACATTTCACGCTGTTCCTATCGGCACTTCATCAGGTGGGAAGTGAGGGACAATGCAGGAGAGGCAGTTGGTTGGTGAGTGCAGGGGAGGGGTGGGGTGCCATAAATTGACATGTCAGTGGTTTAGCTCCGAGTATCGGAGTGGTCGGCAGAAGTGCGAGTGGCAGTAATGTGATCTGCATGTAACAGAGGTTGGGAGAGTGTGGGATTATGGCAAATCACTCTCTCCCAACCTCCTATCAAAACACTGACATTGAGGCTGCAAAGCAGTGGAGTGAGTACCTGTTGTTTACATTACTTTAGTATTATCGAAATCTTTGATTCATTGCATTCTGTAATTTTGAACTTTCGAATTTTGAGCCCTGTGTGCTGGTTGATGCCTATCAGAACGCTGACATTAAGGTTGCGGAGCAGCAGGGAGAGTACCTTTCGTCTAAATTAGTTTAATATTATCAAATCAGTCATTCATATCTCTAATTATTCATTATATAACAGTTCATTCATATCTCTAATTATGAACTTTCGAATTTCGAACCATGCCGATGATTTATTGCCAATATGGATAGGTAGCATTATGGTCTAATTGTTACTGCCACTCTGTACATGAATTGTGTCGAAAGTCTGCCATTATTTAAGGGGTAAATTAGAGCTCTTTTAATTTTAAATCATGATATTCGCTACTTAAATATCAGTTATTTGGGACAGATGTCCAAGTTCAAAGCTCTCGTGGTGTCGTTGATGGTTGGGTGATGGGACCCACTGGACAGTTTTGGGAAAAGGGTGTCAGCCTCCCGTCAAGGCCATCCAGCGTGTTCTTTAACATGCGTGGGTGTGTCTCCCACACACGGGACCACGGCTTAACATCCCATCCGATGGGCAACGGCCTTTTGAAGCCCAACAGTGACCCCTATTCACTGTAGGTAGCCTCCCGTCAAGAGTATTCCTCCGTCAGAGTATATGTAGGTAGGGCGGGGAGTGTGGCAGAGACCTGTTTACAAAAGTTCCATGTTTTGCTATCATAACTAACCTTAGAAAGAACCAAACTATTATACAGTCTTTAGGTGTATATCCCTATTTTTCCACACTTTCCATAGATTCTTAAAAGTCCCAGCAACAATCCCTATTCTTCTGTTTGTCTCATGCCGCACATCACCAGTATCTGTTATATAGCTCCCAAGATAATTCAACTGGGGCACATGCTCAAGACTGCAGCCTTTCAAAATAACTGAAGCACCATCTGCTTAACCAATTCTCACCACTTTAGTTTTCTCTCTGTTTATCACCAAACCTACTCTATTACCAGTCTCATCAACAGCCCTAATGAAAGAACTCCATCTCATCAACATCATTAGCCAACAGTGACAAATCATCAGCATAATCTAAATTAGAACTTTGCAGATCTTCAGATCATATAAGGCCAAAATCTTTCCCTTGCAGTGAATTTTGCATAACATAATCAATAACCAAATGCACCCTTGTTAAACACCAGAAGTAATGCTAAACCAATTGCTACAAGCCTTACCAACTTTCACACACAACTCAGTGTTATTAAGGAGAGCTTTCATTATGCTAACTAACTTATCAGGTATTCCATATGATCTAGCGATCAGGCACAAATTATGTCGATCAACAAAGTCAAAAGCCTTTTTGAAATCTATAGTTAGTAACCACAAGTTTCTGAAACTTGAAACATTTCTCAAGAATCTGCCCAAGTGAAAATATTTGATCAATACATCCCCTACCACTTCTGAATCCACTTTGTTCATCACAGTTGTCCATCAATCAAATTCTTAATTCTGTTAAGTATATTCATGAAAAGAACTTTGCCTGGAACAGAAAATAAACTAATTCCCCTATAATTATCACAAGAACTGTGATCACCTTTTTTTAAAAAATTGGGATAATAATAGCTTTAATAAAATCCTTAACAATACCTTTATTTTAAAAAATGTTCAAAATTTCAGTCAGCCATGTGACAAAACAAATGGTACGAGTTCTAAGCATTTCAGTGGTTATTTCATTCACCCCTGGGGATTTATGCAGCTTTACTGTAGAGATAGCCAAAGTTACTTCAGTATGTGATAAAGGGCCAACATGAAAGCCACTAATACAAATATCCTCATTACAAACAATGGGAGTATAAATAACCAGATTGTTTAGATGATCTCTGAAATGCTCAGCCCACCTAGCCATGACAGAATTCTCACCTTCAATAACCTCACCATGTTTATCCCTCAATCCCTGTATACCCACTTGCTTCTTCCCACACAAAACATTAACTATCTGGTTCAGCTCCCTGCTTTTATGCTATCCTGCTGCTTCCTGCTATTTCAGCCAAGTTATCAAGCCAAAGATTCTTATCAGCTGTTAACTGATCCTTTACACATTTATTAAGCCTTTCATAAGGCTTTCTTTTAGGACTAGGAGGGTATTGATTAAGGTTATTCTACAGTGCCTTATCACTGAAATAACCTTGTCTTTGCTGAAATGACTTATCCAACTTGTTTATCACTAAAATAACTTTATCCAAAAGGTTACTGTTACTTTCAAGAAAAGCTTGTTTAAAATGATCCCATTATTCCTCAGCTTCATTAGTAAGTAACCTATTATAAAGCTTTGGCTATAACTGGGTCTTCCTGAACTTCAATGTTAAAGGTGATTTTTTTAACCCTAGCACAACACTCCTAAGTTTAAATTTTAAGACACTTTTAACAGGGTAATGGTCAGAACCAATTTCAGTTCCCCTATATGGCCTGGTATTCCTAACAGAATTCACCCATTTCTTGTTAATTAATATGCAAGATGTCCCATAAGTCCTTATACATAGGCAAAGTAATAATATTCAACTGTACATGTATTGAATTTTTATATTCTCTTTATTCTATGAATCCATATCAAGACATCAAATACTCAAACTGAGCACCCCTGTGTTTCTTGCATGTGGCAATCCTGTCTCTGAGTCACTGACACATGTTACGGAGAACTGACGATGTTATCTTGTGACGTTCACTGCAGATGGTCTCCTTTAATATATCTGGTGTTCAAGGACGATTTCAGTACACATGAGATTTTAGGTGGCGCCATATAAAAAAAATCCAAGGGAATCAAATCTGGACTGTGAGATGGTCATTCCACTACTCCACATTGGCCTATCCATTTGTGGGTTAGTGCTTCATTCAACCAAGTTTGTAAAGTTATGGCACAGAGGGATGGTGGTTTGGTATAAGTTTTGGTATAAGAGTGAAGATGCAATTCATGTTGTCACCATGAATTGCACACTAAACAGATACTTTTGAATTGTTCTGTACATGTGCATTTTCAACCCAATGTGGTTGTGCCAAAGCCCAGTAACAACAATAGTGGGGGTTGACTGTCCAGTTTAACTGAAAGTTTGCTTCATCACTGAAGATTATGTCAGCCAAGAACAAGCCAGAGAAAGACTTGTTCCTGAAGTTTTTCTAGAACACTTCAGGAATACAGAAAGAAGTTCAATCATTGAACTGCTCTCTGTGATCCATGCTGTCCCCATGCAACTTCTGTACCATTTGCATTTTGTGTAGGTGTAACCTGTTTCTTCTCAAGATTCTGAATACAGATAATTTTTCAATTTCCACCTCCTGTGCAATTTTTCTTACAGACTGAGTACTAACTTCGACTTTAGCCAGAACATCCCCAGTGTGGCACTCTGATGACCTAGTGTAGGTTTATGTCACCGAACCAGTCTCCTTCATTCTCTGCAGAATATTACTGACAGATGTGACATGGCTTTGGCTTGTCTGGATGGAGCCTGTGAAATTCCTTGCATACTCCTTGCTGATTTTTTCCAACAACATGATATACCAATAGGCTTGGAAATGTCACCATCTGTCTGATGAAACATTAAGCATTGGCCCCATGTGCAGGAGATCCATATCCTGTGCACTTTAAAGAATATCCTGATGGCCTTAACAGGCAGCTACCATCTATCTCCCAAAAGCTGTCCAGTGGGTCCCTTCCCCAACCTTCTTCCTACTTGTGATCTGGCCATTTAGCCCATTGTGTGCAAAAAAGTGCCACTCAGAGGTAAAATAATCCAAAACAATCCAGCAATGTGAATAAATACCAATTGTACTTTCTCTTTGGGTGTGAGACAATGCATCGTTACTCTGTTATTCATCAACTTGTGGACTCATCTGAAGCAAAGAAGAACACATTATAGTTAGTTTTTCTTGTATACCATACCATGTACTTTTGCCATGTATACAAATGTATGGAACACTTATGCCTATATATAAGGACTGGGAAACCATATATAATCAGTCATATTCTTATGTAACTCATCAGGTGAAACCCGTTTGTATTTATGTATGTCATATTGTTTGTAATAAATGTTAGTTATTCTCAAGCCATTAAGTTTACTTACCTGGAGAAGACTTTCCCCAATGTAAATAAATGCAGCTACTCAAAATCTCTAGTTCCCAGGTTTGACACCAGCTGGGCCAGTGCTGAGATTAATCTCCTCAAAACTCACTGCTTTGCCCACAGTAGTGGACACTGTTGGGCTTGGAAAGGCTTTCAAGGGTATATGAAATTACTTCTGAAATTCTTTGAGCTGGTAATGCTTCTATTATCTCATGGTTGACAGAAATTTTGAATTTTTTATGATAAAGGTGTAGTTTCTAAGGATATCTTTTTATCTGGGCTATTATTCCCCCCCCCCCCCTTTTTTTTTTAAAGTTGATTAAAAATAACTTAAAATTCTCTGTCATTGAGCAATAAAATTTTAAAGTTTATCCTTCAAACTATTTGCATGTTAGAATTTTTTTTTTTTGGAGAAAAATAAGCTTTTCAGAGCAAGGACAGCCTTGGAAATGTCACTGTCTGCCTGATGGAACATTAGGCAGTGGCCCCGTGGGCAGGAGATCTATATCCTGTGCACTTTAAAGAACATCATGGATGGCCTTGATGGGAGGCTACCATCTGTCTCCCAAAAACTCTCCAGTGGGTCCCCTCACTGTCCTTTCTCCTAAAAACTTTTAACATGCAAATAGTTTGAAGGATAAGCTTTAAAATTTTATTGCTCAACAACAGAGAAGGTCCTTTTAATTGTGTACCAAAAAGTTGATTGCATTTTTTGTGATAATTATATGGGAGGCAGCCTTCTTCCAGTTCCAGATAAAGTTCTTTGTATTATTGTGCTTAATTGAATGAAAATTTGGTTGATGGTCAAATGAGTGATTAACAGTGTTAATTGAGAAGTGGTAGGGGATGTATATGTCTAACTTTTTCACTTAGGCTGATTCTTCAGAAGTGTTTAGGGTCTCAGAAACCTGTGTTTACTAGTTTCTTAGATTTCCAAAAGGCTTTTGGCACTTGATTGCAGGGGCAGCTCATCCATTAAGGCCACCTGGAGCACTGCCCCACCAAAAAAGATAATAAAAAATGATAAACGAATTTCAAATTTAATGGCTAACCTTTGGTGGTAGCATAACAGGCATGTTTCCTGGAGACATGGGTTCGAATCCCACTCATGGCATCATCAGCAATTTTTTTCAGCTTATTATTTCATGAGTTCCATGTCTACAGGACATATCCTGTGATTCTTTACTACTGATTTATCGATTTAACACCATGAGTGTAAATGACAAATATTAATACCATCTGCTTGAGGCAACAGAGTTGTCCACTTCCCGGATAGATGGCACCACTGTGCGAATCAAATATAAAAAAATCCAGAAAGTTTATAAGGTCACACAAGCTGAGAAAAGATTAGCCATTGATGTGTAGTGGTAAGCATAACAGGCATGTTTCCTGGAGACGGTTCGAATCCCACTCATGGCAAAACCAATTTTTTTCAGCTTATTATTTCATGAGTTCCATGTCTACAGGACATATCCTGTGATTCTTTACTACTGAAAGTATAACTGGTGTAAGGAAAAGTAAAAGTGAATGGGTGGACCATCACAACAACTCTTTAAGTAATAATGTATGACAAGTAATTCAGTTTAAAATTGTAAACATAAATTTATAATCAGAGTGGAGTCAAAACACTAGTAAACCTATAACAGACATAATTTTCATGAACAGTTTTTTAAAATACCACTTGGGTAGAAAGGAAAAATGCATAATAGGTAATTATTACAGTGGAGAGGCAAAATATTAAATTGAAGTGGAAAAGTCAAAAACACTTTTTTTGAGCCCCCCCCCCCCCCCTTTTTTTTTTTGAATGATAAGTTTTGAGAATAGCCAACAAAAATGAATATATGCATTACAAAATGTCTTTTCAGTCCTAAGCAGTTCAATAAAGTATCAGGCATCTCAAAAAATGTTTTTTCCTACATCCATGCTCTGCCTGTAGTAGTCAAAGTGCCCCACCAAAAATTGTAGTCACAAGCCACCACTGCTTGATTGTCATAATTTCTGGTTGACAATGGGATTGTATAGGACACCTGACAATTTAGTTAGCATTATAATGGCTCTTTATAATAACATTGAATTGTGTGAGAGTTGGTAAGACTTGCAGCAATTGGTTAAGCATTGCTACTAGTGTTCTCAACAATGGATGTGAGGTTGATGGATCGACAATGGATTGTTGAGATGAACTCTTTCATTAGAGCCATTGATGAGACTGGTAATAGAGTAGGTTTGTTGATAGACAGAGTAAAAGCTAAAGTGATGAAAATTAGACAGGTTGTGCCTCAATTGTTTTGAATGGTTGCACACTTGAGTAAGTTGTCAGTGTAATTACCTTGGGAGATGTTTAATAAATGCTGATGATGTGGAGCATGAGATAAACAGTATAATAGGGATTGCTGCTGTGAGTTTTAAGAATCTATGGAGAATGTGGAGAAATAGTATACACATAAAGACTAAAATTAGGCTGGTCCTTTCTAAAGCTACTTATGATAGTGGAACATGGACCCTTTGTAAACAAGATTACAGGAAACTTGATGTCTTTGATTCTAGATGTTTACACACTGTCTTGGGCATTAGGTGGTTAAACTTTAAGTAATGATGAGGTTGGAAAAGGAGTTAGCAACCTCCTTTTAGCAGCATATTGTGCAGAGAGAGAGACTCCATTGGATTGACCCTGTTGTCCAAATATATATAGCTACAAATTAGTGAATAGAATTATGAATATTGTGCCTAAAGGCTTCAGAAAGTTGGGATTGCAGTGGGAAAATAATGTCAAAGAGGACCTTATTAGAATTGGCCTTCACTAGCTAAATGCAGCAGCAGCTGCAGCTCAGAACATATGCATTTGGAGGACTAAATTATAGTCTTTGTTGGACCTCTATTGTCAACAGCTGTATGAGGATTTTGTAGGCAGGGATGAAGACATTTTTTTTAATCCAATGAAATCACTCCTAACATCTGTATCACATTCATGGTATCATTGAATTTTTTTGTACATTATAATTTTTTTGCCAACTTAATGTTTTATAAATATGCATAAATTTTAAAAGCACTTTTTAATCATTAACAATTAAAAGAAATGAGGAAAAAGTAAGCAAAAAATAATGAACAAAATTGTTAAACTATTTTTTAGTTGGTTTTATAGTATAACATTTATTAAAGTTCCCCATGATTTCAAAATCAGCATCTAAATTACAATTGCAGTACTTTAAACTCAATTGTCAGTTTATTGATTAGCTATTATTTTATTCTTACGATGTATAATATTTTATTTATATTATTTTAGATGGCTGCAACATTACTGAAAAATTATGATACCCCTCTGAAATTGGCAGCTTCATTACTTTTTGGACTTACTGGTGAACACTTAATAACAAAAAAATCTGTGAAACAACTAGCTTATGGTGGATACAAAGATATTATTATTGCATTGAGCCCTCTAATAAGACATGATATTCCATTTAAGAATGGAGTATTCTCATGGTTTTATAAGGTAAGTATAAGACATATAAATGCTTTGTAAAACTTTTCAAATTTATGTTCCTAACAATTTAAGTTTCATGCTGATTTTAAAATACATGAGCAATAGAATCATAAAATACTAAGTAAAAAAAAGTTAAAGTTTTAAATAATTAAATTTTGAGAATATATTGAGTTTAAAATTTCAACAATCGGAATGTCTTTAAATGATTATTTTTTCAAATAATGCAATTCAATTGTAAATGGCTGCAAAGTTTTAAATGCACAGTAAAATAACACATTGATACATAGGAAATGTTGAGGTGTGGTTGGGAAGGTGGATAAAGAGTACCTCAGTGCATTTCCATAAGAATATATTAATGTAATTTTTTCAGCCGTGAGGAGGATAATATTAAAAATCATAATAGTTTTATTCAGTCTCACTCTGTGCAATATTAAGGTAATAATTGCCACTGGAGATCATAGATGGTGCCAATGGCTGGCCCGAAAAACTCCGTGATAGAGTTAAGTCAAAATTAGCAGAAAAAAAGACAACCTGGCATTAGTTCAACTGGAAGAATACTCTGGCATGTTTCTGGAGAGATGCAGGTTCAAATCCCGTATGTCAGCGAAAATATTTTCCTCTGAATATTTATTGATTTATCAATGCCAAATGAGCAACAGGTAACACTGTGATTATTCATCTATGTTTAAATCATTAATGACACTAAATAGCGTGATGAGACTTATTTATTTCCATCTCACTCTGTGCAATATTAAGGTAATAATTGCCACCGGAGATCATAGATGGCACCAATGGTTGGCCCGAAAAACTCCGTGATATAGTTAAGTCTTAAAATTAGCGGAAAAAAGACAAGCTGGCATTAGTTCAACTGGAAAAATACTCTGGTATAGTTCTGGAGAGATGCGGGTTCAAATCCTGTATGTCAGTGAAAATTTTTTTCCGCTGAATATTTATTGATTTATCAATACCAAATGAGCAACAGGTAACACTGTGATTATTCATCTATGTTTAAATCATTAATGACACTAAATAGTGTGATGAGACTTATTTATTTCCATCTCACTCTGTGCAAAATTAAGGTAATAATTACCACCAGAGATCATAGATAGCACCAATGGTTGGCCCAAAAAACTCCGTGATAGAGTTAAGTCTTAAAATTAGCGGAAAACAGACGAGCTCGCATTAGTTCAACTGTAAAATTTTTTCCGCTGAATATTTATTGATTTATCAACACCAAATGAGCAACAGGTAACACTGTGATTATTCATCTATATTTAATTGTTTTATTCAGTGTAACAAACAATGTAGAAATCACAGTGCAGTAATTAAACTAAAATGTGTTTAATTCTCTGCCACTTTAAAAGTACTTCAACTTAAATATTTATGCTACCTAATATCAAAAGTTATAATTAACTCTGGTATACCATGGTATATACAGCTAGGAGATCTTGAGAGGTGATAGTTAAAATTCCACTACGTATTTTGTGCACTGACTGAGCATTTCGTCAGGTGGTAGTGTGCATTCTTTGGCTTAGTGTGAGATGCAGTTGCTTAGAGTGAGGGAGAAGCAATAAATTGAATTGTTTGCACTACAGCTTCTGATTTTGGGATTGTCAAGAGTTTTGCAGGTGGGTGTGAGCTTATCATGTGATGGAGGTAAGTATATGTGGAAATCTTTCAACTGAAACTGTATGAATAAATTATTATATGGTTTAGCTTAAAATAGTATCTGTTGCATGGAATTTATAATAAATGTGCTTTAAGTATTCTTAATTCATGATTGTTATATATATATAGTAGTTAGGTGTACACTAGAAGGAAAACTGTGTACCAAATCCCTGTGATTAGGGTGACTTTTTATTAGAGGGTCTCTTTTTTTGTGTGTGTGTGGATATTTTTTCGTCTTTTTTTATATAAAGGAAGTGTTACTTTTCTCTTTTTTAACTCCAACAAAAATATTCCAAAAGAAATTTAACAATGGAGAAATGTGTAGAATTGAAAATGTATTATAAATATATGCATTAAAAATATATGGCAGACATTGACCCTTACATTTCGCAGATAACCATATGTTAACACACTATCGAAAAAAGGTTGCTAATTAGTGGTGTGATAATAAGAACATTTAAAAATGTTTTTGAATAGTGGTGCCAATTTTATATTCAGTATTATCAGGTATTTTTTTTATAAAATATTATCAAAGTTCTCTCAAGGTGTTAACATTAAAATTGGTTACAAGGAGTTCATAAACAGTCAAGTATTGAAATTTATATTTGAGTTTGTTTTGTAATTATTTTAGTTACAGAACCGCACCTGCTGTAATTTTTTATTTTTTACATTTAGTAAATTTTTTTAGCAACTTGACTGGTCAACATCAGGAAATTCTGCTTGCCTCATTCTTTTTCTTTTTCCTTTATTGCAATCTAGTGTTTCAATACCATATTTTTTGCTTTAAAATGGTTGATAGAGTACTGCTAACAATTCTGAATTCTTTGGCAATGTATTTTTTCTTCTTTCCCCTACTTTCAACAGCTGTGAATCACTTTTGCTTTATCACTTAAAGACAGTGCATTCAACTTGCACTTTGTTACCATTGCAATGCAATTAAATCTGTACCAAGAGAATCTAGCTCTAAACTGAAACTACTAACACTTTCTATGATGAATGGGAGGAATGCTTATCTGTCAACCATGTGAGCAGAGGGGGGAAAGGATTACACAGCCAATGAGAATCACTTTGTATACCTGCAAGCAATAGCAACAATTCTTAGTCAATAAGAATTGCTTTGTCCACCTGGCAAGGATTTCAGCAACTTACCATCACAAGTAACAAAATAAAATGTCATGGGGGAAAAACTTGTTGAAAGGGGATTTTCTTTCAAGTATTCTTCATAAAATTTTCAAGTTATCGAGGTGATGGGTTGGGTTGTTTTCCTCCGAGTGGCACTTTTTTGCACACCATGGGCTAAATGTCCAGGTCACATGGACCCCTAAGACTCGGAGAAGATTGGGGGAGGGGACCAACTGAAACACCTATTGGGAGACAGATGGTAACCTCCCATCAAGGCCATCCAGTGTGTTCTTTAACGTGCACAGGGTATGGCTCTCCTGCACATGGGGCCACGGCTTAATGTCCCATCCGACAGACAGTGGCCTTTCCAAGCCCATTGGTATCCTCTACTGATCATGGGCAGGGCAGGGAATTTTGCGGAGATAAATCTCAACGCTGACGACGAGGTGATGAAAAAAAATAGTAAAGAGAAAGTGCAATAAATGTATAAGGATTCGGTTTGGAATTTAAAATATCTGAGTTAGCAAGAAATTCAAGATATAGAGGTTCAAGTGAACAGGAGTTGACTGTATATTCAATTAAAAGCAAATCGATGAATAATAAATCAAATATTCGAAATTCAGATAAATGTGTTAATTATAAGAAAGTCATG
Organism: Ryuthela nishihirai; assembly: GCA_038380435.1. NCBI lineage: Eukaryota > Metazoa > Arthropoda > Arachnida > Araneae > Heptathelidae > Ryuthela > Ryuthela nishihirai. Next base: position 88,347,059 of record JAWZYU010000002.1, read on the forward strand.
GGTTCATATTCCACTTGGTTCAAGACAATTTTTCTTCTATAACCATGATTGTTTAGTGATTCTTGATTACCTTGTGATCATTTGCTATTAAATATGAAATTTCCAACTAATCTTAATTATAAGCTGTAAAAGACACTTTTTTTTTTAGGAAAATAAATTATCTTTGATAGTAATCAAATTTATGTAACATTACTTTTATAAAATGAATGTTTCCTGATAGATTTTTGCATTTTCGAAAAAAAATTCTCTTGTAAAAAAAACGCAATGTTTGGAAACGTTACATGAAACATAACAAAATAATGAAATACATAATGAAATGAATCTTTTAGAGAAAATAATATTCTTAAGATTTTCTCAACCAGAGAAGTTCCCTTGTTACAGGCAGTCTGAGGTTGACCCTGCACATTAGATATTCAAAAATATTTATAAAGGCTTTTAAGGAATGCAAAAAATGCTTGATTTTTATTAAAAAAAAACCTTGCAAAAAGGCATTTTTATTTAGTGTGTACCAGATAAAAGTAGTGTAATACATAAAAAATTTACCCTTAAAAAAAAGCAGAGGTTTGATAGTATCTTGTTAGTTTAATATGTTATAGAGAAAGTCTGTAAGTAAGGCAAGATGCTTGTCAGCAGAAAATTACATATAACTTTTCTAAATTAACCAAAATAAACCTTAGTCTTTCCAAATTTTCAAAAAACCTTAAATTTCATGATTTTTTAATCTCCTGTCCCTTTAAATGAAAAGAACTAATACAACAAATAACTTGTTTTATGACACCTATGGCACTTCATTCTGAATTAAGCCATAGGTGTCATAAAAGTCTGTCACTATAGTACATCACAGAGGTCTGTGAAGAAAACAAGATGCCGCACAAAGACAACATATGAAAAGAAACATCCACACCTTTTCAGGGGCTTGAATACAAGTCCCTTTGATCTTCAACCAAGTACACTATCCACTTGCCCATTGGTTGATTAACTTTTTTTTAAACTTTTAAACAAAAATGTGAACTGAAATCATTTGCTAAAAGAATTTTACAGAGGAAGACAAATGAACCTCAGCCTTTTATACTCCTACACCCCTAAAGATGTACTACTGCAACACCCCTAAAGATGAATCACTGCAAAGACCACCTGCTAGAGAAAACAACTACTACTTCAAGATGTACAAGGGCCTCCTGGTTATTTCTTTTTCTCTTAGGTATATTAATCTTTTATTCCCAAATCTTTCCAAATTCAGTTCATGATCCCCAAAATATTTTTATTCTGTTGTTGGCAGAATCGATAACTTCTGTTAGGCCCTCTCACAGGTCTAGAGAGGTGCACACTTCCAACTGGTGAGGTCCCAATCCAATGTAAAAAGTGATTGTCATTAATATTTACCAAAATTTTTAATTCTAATTTGACAAAATCTATATAAAAATGTACCTATTAAAGAGCAGAGGTCTGACAATAGCTTGTTAGTTTAATAAGCCATAAAGAAAGTCTGTAAGGCAAGCAATCTACTAATCACTTTCTTTTTCAGATGATCTGAATTCATTGTCTTCATTCTCTGAACTGTTAATGGCAAATAAAATGTTCATAATTTCTCGCTCCTCTAAAATTTTACATTTACAGGAAACCATTCCAAATAACAAAATGAAATATAAAAATTTAACTGTTAAAATTATATTGGTGAATTTTAACAGCTGCAAAAGTTCCAATCCCCTAAATTAAAAATAACTTCTCATTTTCTATTCTTGATGTAGAACTGGGTTGGGGACCTGTTCCTTTTCATTCAGTGCAAATATCCGAGTCATACCAGAAAATATTAGAACAGTGCCAGGGTTGCTGCACCAGAAAGCAAATTTTCCAAGTAATCTTAACAATAGCTGCTGTAAAGTTGACAGAGTTAATGGTTGAGCTGAAGAAAGGGGTGGCAGATATTCAAGTTTGCTTCTGGTGGCAAAATAGCTTTTTCCAAGCTTGGGTGGGTCAGCAATAAGTAGTTACCACTGAGAGGGCAGCCTGAAACTATACAATATCCCTCAAATGACCAAACCCATCCAAGCTGATAAAGGTGACTTGGCCCTGGAATCGTGAGTCATTGCACTCACAGTAATGGTAAATTCCACTTAGTAACTTATAAGGTAGGTGATGTTTGCCAATTGTACTGAGTCAGATAAACATCAAATATAGAATTAAAAAAAAACAATCAACAGAACTAGGTCATGTTATATACCAAATTAAAGAGAATTTAACTCGAAATTTTATGAAAATAAAACAAAATTAATGACTTTTTTACAGTGATATAATGAAAAAAAAATTGATCGGACCATGCAATTAAGGCTTAATGTTGGAAAAGAAAAAGTTCAATTATATATTAATCGAAAGAAAATAATATAATATTACCCTGAAATATGATTTTTATTTCTTTTAATGATTCTTTTCATTGTGGTATATTTTAAAAGACAGGCCATGTTATACAAGGTAACTTGTATTGCTCACATTAATGGGATTTTCTGTCCTGTTTGCGAAATCCGTGAACTTTCCTTGGCTGCTTTTTTTACTAATCATTATGAATTGTTTTTCTTTGGGTGTTGAATTTTAAGGATCTTGGCTAAGTGCCAAAAAGTTAGTGCACCAAAGCCATAAAAAAAGTCTATATTGTCAGAATAGCACAGCCAAGATACTAAGGTGACTTTTTTCTCCAGCTCAGTAATCCATAAAATCTGGAACTGACCTTATACATAAACTGAAAAATATTGAAATTAAATTAGAATTCACTATATATTCCCTGTGTGCAGTATCCCTGTACTCAAGTACTCCCATTTTTGAAGCTTCCATGCTCATCATCATCATCATCCTCAAGCAGCCATGGGCTACGGAGGTCCAACCAGACCGTGCAATTTAGTTCTCCAAGCAAGTCTATCCTGAGCTACATCTATTGCATCTGGCCACTGCACACCAATTCTAACAAGGTCCTGTTTGACATTGTCTGCCCACTGCATCCTAGGTCTCCCCTTCTTTCTGAAGCCTTTAGGCACACTGTTCATAACCCTATTCGCTAATCTATAATTATTCATACGGGCAACATGGCCAAACCAACGGAGTCTCTCTCTGCACAATATGCTGTTTCAAGGAGGTTGCAAACTCCTTTGCCTAACCTCATCATTAGTTACAAAGTTGAACCACCTAATGCCCAAGATACTGCGTAAGCATCTGAAATCAAAAGCATCTAGTTTCCTGTTATCTTGTTTACAAAGTTCCATGTTTCACTACCATAACTAACCCTAGAAAGAACCAAACTATTATACAGTCTAATTTTAGTCTTTAGGTGTATATGCCTATTTCTCCACACTCTCCATAGATTCTTAAAAGTCCCGACAGCAATCCCTATTCATCTGTTAATCTCATGCTGCACATCACCATTATCGGCTACATAGCTCCCAAGATAATTAAACTGTGACACCTGCTCAAGACTGCAACCATTCAGATTAACTGAATCACAACCTGCCTGACCAATTTTCATCACTTTAGTTTTCTCTCTGCTTATAACCAAACCTACTCTACTACCAGTCTCATCAACAGCTCGAATGAAAGAGTTCATCTCATCAACATCATTTGCCAAAAGGGCTAAATCATCAGCATAATCTAAATCAGAAATTTTTGTATCTCCAGCCCATTTAAGGCCAAAATCTTTCCCTTGAAGTGAATTTCGCATAACATAATCAATAACCAAGCTAAAGAGAAAAGGAAACAAAATGCACCCTTGTCGAACACCAGAAGTAATGCTAAACCAATTGCTACAAGCCTTACCAACTCTCACACACGACTCAGTGTTATTATAGAGAGCTTTCATTATGTTAACTAACTTGTCTGGTGTACCATATGATTTCACAATCAACCACAAATTATGACGATCAACAGAGTCGAAAGCCTTTTTGAAATCAACAAAGCTAACAACCAAAGGTTTCTGAAACTCTAAACATTTCTCAAGAATCTGTCTAAGTGAAAATATCTGATCTACACATCCCCTACCACTTCTGAATCCACATTGCTCATCACGCAATTGCCTGTCAACCACATTCTTAATTCTATTAAGCACAATCATGGAAAGAACTTTACCTGGAACAGAGAGTAGGCTGATACCCCTATAGTTATCACAAGAACTGCGATCACCTTTTTTGAAAATAGGGATAACAATAGCTCTGGTAAAATCCTTAGGAACCATGCCTTTATCATAAAAGATATTCAGAATTTCAGTCATCCAAGTGGTAACCGAAACATTCTCAGCTCTAAGCATTTCAGTAGTAATTTCATCTACCCCTGGGGATTTATGTAGTTTAAGTTTAGAAACAGCCAAAATAACTTCAGATTGTGTTATAGGGCCAACATTAAAGCCACCAATGCATCTATCATCATTGCAAACAATGGGAGTACAACTAACTACGTTGTTTAGAACATCACTGAAATGCTCAGCCCACCTAGCCATGACAGAATCCTCCCCTTCTATAACCTTACCTTGTTTATCCTTCAATCCTTGTATGCCTGTCCGTTTTCTACCACACAAAACATTAACTATCTGGTACAGCTCTCTGCTGTTGTGCTGTCTATCTGCTTCCTCGGCTTTGTCAACCAAACCATCAAGCCAAAGATTCTTATCAGCAGCTAACTGATCTTTTACACGTTTATTAAGTTCTCTGTAATGCTTTCTATTAGGACTAGTAGGGTATTGATTAAGGACATTCCTGCAGTTGTTTCTTTCCGAAATAAGCTCAAGTGCCTTAGCACTCAGATAATTCTGCCTTTTCTTCACCTTTTTTCCTAAAAGAGTACTGTTAGTGTCCAAAAAAGCCTGTTTAAAATGATCCCATTCTTCTTCAACTTCAGTAGTAAGCAAACCATGACTGTCATAATGACTAAGTAACCTATAATGGTAAGCTTTGGCTATAACTGGATCTTTCAGAGCTTCAGTATAAAAGTAAATTTTTTAATCCTAGCACAACACTTTTTAAGTTTAAGTTGCAACACACTTTTAACAAGGTAATGGTCAGATCCAATTTCAGCTCCCCTATATGCCCTGGTATTCCTAACAGAACTAGCCCATTTGCTGTTAATTAATATGTAATCAATCATATTATGCAGCCCATCAGGTGAAACCCATGTGTACTTATGTATTTCGCGGTGTTTGTAATAAGTGTTAGTTATTCTGAATCCATTGAGTTTACTTACCTGTAGGAGACGTTGCCCATTGCCATTGCAGCTACCAATACCAAAAGGGCCTATTACTCCTCCCCAAAGGTCAGAGTCAGTACCAACTTTGGCATTGAAGCCACCAAGAACAAGGGTAATATCTCCTTTCTTGACAGAATTCAAAATATCCTGAAGTTGTTCATAAAACCTATCCTTCTCATCCTCATCGGCATCCTCAGTGGGGGCATAACAGCAGATAACATTCAAGTCTTTAACGCTTGTCTGAAATTTTGCTGTAAGAAACCTTTCATTAATGCACTCATATCCTAGAAGAGCATCGCTAGCGTGTCTGCAGAGAAGCAGATCCACGCCTTGGTGATGCTTATTGTCGTCCCTCCCTGAAAAGAGAAATTTAAGATTATTTTTAAGAAACTGACCTTTATCTGTCCATCTGGTCTCTTGCAAGCTGAGAATATCTAAATTATAATGGCGGAATTCTTGTGTGAGGACATCAAGAGAAAAAGCTCTGTGCAGAGTCCTCACATTCCAACTACCTATGGAGAGAAAATGGTTAGTGGGACTTTTAAAGAAACTATGTTTATTGAGAGAGGGAATGCCGACAATATCAAACAGCCCCCTAATCGCAGACATGGGGCAAAGACTCGTTCCCCCACTACTAAAGGCTGAAGCCATCTACACTGGAAGATTTCCTTCAATGTAGAATTTGACGATGCCAATAGAAGCAAAGAGTTCAGGTGCCTGTGATGACTTCTGCTCAGGATTATCCACCAGCTGATAAACATATCCTGTGAATCTATTCACTTGGGGCTGTCAACCCACAAACAAACAGAAAACACAGACGGAAGATTTTCCCTCCACAGAAGCCCACCAATGCAGCAAAATCAGGATCCATAATGAAGCTCAGAGCCATATATCTGTCCAGTCCAGTAGGTTTATATGGTCAGCACCAGGACCCTGTGTGGTTGACCACTCCTCAGCAGGGTAGAAAAAAAAAGAAAAGTAGCCATAGTTGTCCAGATCAGTAGGCCACACTAATCTGGCAGCCCTCCCCTTCCATTCACTTCCACAAGAGAGTATCTCATTTGAAAGTTAATAACGGTCTGCACCACGAGAAGGCGGGGTCGGACATTAGGTCTAGGCCTGGCCGGTTCTATGCATCATCACAGGGGATTGGTGCATAGCTCTCCTTCCAGTGACTACCTAGCTACCATTTACAGATCGCTTCCATGCTACTCAAACATAAATGGTTGGAGATCACCAGGCCCACTGCCCCAGAATATTTTAGTACTCATGAGGCACTAGACCTGGCCACCAACAATTGGTTTTCTGGTAATAATCAATTATACATCCAGAAAGAAGGCATACCAACGGATTCACCACTGTCCCATTTATTGGCCGATACTATCACAAGACAGATTGAATCCAATATTCTAAACAACTGCCCTCTTAAACTATTCTATTATCATTACATTGATGATATTTTCTTAATTTGGCCTTATGACCCTACAGAAGTTAATCAATTAATACAATGTTTAACAATGCAGTTCCTTTAATCAATTTCACCAATGAAGCTGAAACTAACAACACATTACCATATTTAAATGTTTAATACATTGCTTTCCCAATCACATCATCATGGAAGTGTACTGTAAACCCACATGCATGCCAACTTTCATACCTTTCACATCTTCCCAAACCCATAAGTATAAAATATCGACATTCAACTCATATTTTTGCAGAGCTTTAACATATTACAGCCATAAACAACTTTTAAATAAAGAATTAAATTACATATACCAGATCAGTTTAAATGCAGGATATCTCCTTCGCTTAATAAGAAAACGTTTCAAGGTCAAAAGTCAATTAATTGCTACCTCCCAACCCCCACACAACCAACTAGACATAGCCAAGCATAGCAAAAATATACTATTGCATTCCCATACATCTACACACTGACTCCCACCCTTAACCCTTCCCCAGTCAAGGACGTCTATAGACTTTTTTGTACAATGCATAGAACTTCGATTTTCTTAATTGCATTTGAAAATTTTCATATGTATAACTTTTAAAAATATGTACTTCAAGCTTGAAAAATATTTTTTTTTTCATTTGATGCATATTTTATTAAACTACAATATAAATTAATCAATAAAGCCATCTGATTGCCATGTTTTAGAAACTATACTGTTTTGCTGGCTTGTAAATGGTAGCTAGGCCTAAACTGGAAGGAGAGCTGTGTCCCAATCCCCAGTGATGATGCACAGAACCGGCCAGGGCTAGCACCTAATGTCCGACCCCGCCTTCTCGTGGTGCAGGCCGTTAGTACCTTTCAAAAGAGATATTCTCTTTTGGAAGGGAAGGGGAGGGCTGCCAGTTCAGTATGGCCTACTGATCTGGTCATCTATGGCCACTTTTTTCTTTTTTTTCAACCCTGCTGAGGAGTGGTCAACTTCACAGGGTCCTGGTGCTGACCATTTATACCTACTAGACTGGACTTGTTTATGGATTTGAGCTTGATTATGGATCCTGGACTTGCTGCACTGGTGGGCCTCTGTTGAGGGAGAGTCTGCTGCTGTGTTTTCTGTTTGCTTCTGGGTTGCCAGCTCTAACTGAACAGAGGCATGGGATACCTTATATCAGCTGGTGGATAATCCTAATCAGAGGCCATCGCAGGTACCTGAACCTTACTTAGCTAGTTGGGCATCGTCAAGCCTAAACTGGAGTAATGTGTCTAAGGCAGGCCATATGGTTCTTGAAAAAGTCCGCTTGAAAAGGTGGTGCCTGAAGTTCCTACCAGCATCGGTGACTTCAGCCTTTAGCGGAGGAGGAACAGGTCTTTGCCCCATGCCTGCGATCAGGGGGCTGTTTGATATTGTTGGCCCTACCAATCTCAATAAACCTAATTTCTTTAAAAATCCTACTAATCATTTTCTCTCTGCAGGAACGTGGAACATGAGGACATTACATAGAGATTATTCTCTTGATGTCCTCATGCAGGAATTCCAGCGCTATAACCTAGATATTCTAGGCTTGCAAGAGATCAGATGGACAGATAAAGGTCAGATTCTTAAAAAGAATCTGAAATTTCTCTTTTCAGGGAGGGACGACAATAAACATCACCAAGGCGTGGGTCTGCTTCTCAGCAGACAGGCTAGTGATGCTCTTCTAGGATGAGTGCATTAATGAAAGGTTTCTTACAGCAAAATTTCAGACTAGTGTTAAAGACTTGAATGTTATCTGCTGTTATGCCCCCACTGAGGATGCCGATGAGGATGAGAAGGATAGGTTTTATGGACAACTTCAGGATATTTTGAATTCTGTCAACAAAGGAGATATTACCCTTGTTCGTGGTGACTTCAATGCCAAAGTTGGCAATGACTCTGACCTTTGAGCAGGAGTAATAGGTCCTTTTGGTATTGGTAGCTGCAATGGCAATGGGCAACGTCTCCTACAGGTAAGTAAACTCAATGGATTCAGAATAACTAACACCGCGACATACGTAAGTACACATGGGATTCACCCGATGGGCTGCATAAGAATATGATTGATTATATATTAATTAACAGCAAATGGGCTAGTTCTGTTAGGAATACTAGGTCATATAGGGGAGCTGAAATTGGATCTGACCATTACCTTGTTAAAAGTGTCTTGCAACTTAAACTTAAAAAGTGTTGTGCTAGGGTTAAAAAATTTACCTTTAATACTGAAGCTCTGAAAGACCCAGTTATAGCTAAAGCTTACCATGATAGGTTACTTAGTCATTATGACAGTCATGGTTTGCTTAATACTGAAGTTGAGGAAGAATGGGGCCATTTTAAACAGGCTTTTTGGAAACTAACAGTACTCTTTTAGGGAAAAAGGAGCAGAGGAGGCAGAATTATTTAAGTGATAAGGCACTTGAGCTTATTTCAGAAAGAAGGAACTGCAGGAATGTCCTTAATCAGTACCCTACTAGTCCTAATAGAAAGCATTACAAAGAACTTAATAAACGTGTAAAGGGTCAGTTAGCTACTGATAAGAATCTTTGGCTTGATGGCCTTGCTGTCAAAGCTGAGGAAGCAGTTAGACAGCACAACAGCAGAGAGCTGTACCAGATAGTTAATGTTTTGTGTGGTAGAAAACGAACAGGTATACAGGGATTGAAGGATAAACAAGGCAAGGTTATAGAAGGTGAGGATTCTGTCATGGCTAGGTGGGCTGAGCATTTCAGTGATGTTCTAAACAATGTGGTTAGTTCTACTCCCATTGTTTGCAATGATGATAGATGCATTGTTGGCTTTAATGTTGGCCCTATAACACAATCTGAAGTTAGTTTGGCTATTTCTAAACTTAAACTTCATAAATCCCCAGGGGTGGATGAAATTACTACGGAAATGCTTAGAGCTGGGAATGTTTCAGTTACCATTTGGATGACTGAAATTTTGAATAACTTTTATGATAAAGGCATGGTTCCTAAAGATTTTACCAGAGCTATTATTATCCCTATTTTCAAAAAAGGTGATCGCAGTTTTTGTGATAACTATAGGGGTATCAGCCTACTCTCCTTTCCAGGTAAAGTTCTTTCCATGATTGTGCTTAATAGAATTAAGAATCTGGTTGACAGGCAATTGCGTGATGAGCAATGTGGATTCAGAAGTGGTAGGGGATGTGTAGATCAGATATTTTCACTTAGGCAGATTCTTGAGAAATGTTTAGAGTTTCAGAAACCTTAGTTGCTAGCTTTGTTGATTTCAAAAAGGCTTTCGACTCTGTTGATCGTCATAATTTGTGGTTGATTGTGAGATCATATGGTATACCAGACAAGTTAGTTAACATTATGAAAGCTCTCTATAATAACACTGAGTCATGTGTGAGGGTTGATAAGTCTGTAGCAATTGGTTTAGCATTACTTCTGGTGTTCGACAAGGGTGCATTTTGTCTCCTTTTCTCTTTAGTGTGGTTGTTGATTATGTTATGTGAAATTCACTTCAAGGGAAAGCTTTTGGCCTTAAATGGGCTGGAGATACGAAAATTTCTGATTTAGATTATGCTGATGATTTAGCCCTTTTGGCAAATGATGTTGATGAGATGAACTCTTTCATTCGAACTGTTGATGAGACTGGTAGTACAGTAGGTTTGGTTATAAACAGAGAGAAAACTAAAGTGATGAAAATTGGTCAGGCAGGTTGTGATTCAGTTAATCTGAATGGTTGCAGTCTTGAGCAGGTGTCACAGTTTAATTACCTTGGGAGCTGCGTAACTGATACTGGTGATGTGCGGCATGAGATTAACAGATGAATAAGTATTGCTGCCGGGACTTTTAAGAATCTATGGAGATTGTGGAGAAATAGGCGTATACACCTAAAGACTAAAATTAGACTTTATAATAGTTTGATTCTTTCTAGGGTTAGTTATGGTAGTGAAACTTGGACGCTGTGTAAGCAAGATAACAGGAAACTAGATGCTTTTGATTCTAGATGCTTACGCAGTATCTTGGGTATTAGGTGGTTTAACTTTGTAACTAATGATGAGGTTAGGCAAAGGAGTCTGCAACCTCCTTTAAGCAGCATATTGTGCAGGGAGAGACTCCGCTGGTTTGGCCATGTTGCCCGTATGGATAATTATAGATTGGCGAATAGGGTTATGAACAGTGTGCCTAGAGGCCTCAGAAGGAGGGGGAGACCTAGGATGCGGTGGGCAGACAATGTCAAACAGGACCTTGTTAGAATTGGTGTACAGTGGCCGGATGCAGCAGATGTAGCTCAGGACAGATATGCTTGGAGAATTAAACTGCGCGGTCTGGTTGGACCTCCGTAGCCCATGGCTGCTTGAGGATGATGATGATGATGACTGTTTTGCTGATTTTGCTGATTTACATCGCTGTGTTTTCTGTTAACATTACTCTGTATTGAAGCAATCACCTGATTTAAGCTCACAAGTTTGATTTGAACTATTATCAACATATTTATCCCTAAATTTTCAAAAATTTCCTAAAAATTAGCAAAAAACTACTATAATTAATAGATTCTGAAAAAAAATTCATCGCCGCCACGGCGGGAATCGAACCCGCATCTCTCCAGATTCATGCCAGAGCGCGCTAACCATTGCACCATGCGTCGGGTTCGATTCCCGCCGTGGCGGCGATGAATTTTTTTCAGAATCTATTAATTATTGTTTCTTAACAGGGAATACTGTGCATTCACTTTGGATTTCAAAAAACTACTAGTTTTAAAAGTGGAATATTTTTGGATGTAATTATGAAATATGTATGTATTTTTTTGGTATACCACTGTAAAAAGTGTTATTAAAATTAATATATTACTACATTGTTCATATTTCAATAAAATTCAGAATTAAATTCTCTTTACTTTGGTATATAACATGACCTATTTCTGGTGATTAGTTATTTATTAAAAATATTCTAAAGTTGACATGTTTATTGGACTCTGCAACAAGACTGGACTTTTCTCAAAGTATGGTATGGACAAAAAAAAAATTACAAAACGGAAGAAATGTTTACTTCAAACAAGAAAAGTTTTTTGTTTGTTCAGAAATAAATAGCTTTTCTCTATTCATGTGCATTATAATCATTTCTGTCTATTAGTGTTTTTTAAATAAATTTTTATTTCTGTTGCCAAATGCATTCTTTTACTACATGACTCTAAAAAAGTCCTATTAAAATAAAACTAGTAGTCTTTTTTTGTTAAATATTTTATTTTCAGAAAAATGAGAATTAAATGCTGATTAATATGGCATATGACATGTTGTAATTCCTTTCATTACTTATATGGCAAAAAAGTTCTAAAGTAAATTTTTTTTTACCTGATCAGAGTGAAAAAATAGCTGGACCTGGGAAGGGTTAATAGCATAATGTCCACTTATGGATTATAGTTCCCACTACAATGCAGCATACTATATTTAATATTATCCATAAGGATCAAGTTGTTATCCCACCCTCAGGAGGCATATATTATGTTAAAATACAAGATTGTATTTTACTTAAAATCTCCCACTCACTGGATACATAGGAAAAACTTACTGACCTTTTCCCATTAGATGTAAAGAATATAATTTGGACATAAAAGAACAAAAACCTACCACTGCATTAGCAAACTATTATTGACCATAAACTACCCACTGCTATAACAGAAAAAACTACTTTGCCACCCACTAAATTCCAAATATCCTACATGGGAAACTTAATCATTAACATAAATCAACATACACTATATAATACGGACATTCACACATTGCTATCACCATGGAAATTACTTTCCAAGAATATCAGCTCCCATTGGAGATCACCTCCAATGCATATGTAAATTGACATTGCAGCAGCCTTTCTTCACTTGCCTACTGAAGATGTGACCAAACTCTTGGATCATGAAATGCGTCGGACTGCAGCAGAGACATCCAACAACTAATGGTAATACCTAATATATTTTTATAACTAAGTCTTATGATATTGTTACAAATTAAAATGGATGAGCACCGAGCATGAGTTCAAGTAAAAATATGTCAATGATAATTACATTACAATTACATGTACAAAACAATGCAATTTATTACAAAAGTATGGATGAAATTATTTATACAAACTAAGTCAACTGGCATGAAAATCTATAACAATATAAAGACAAACTTTCAGAAGTATCCATTATCTTTATTCACACACAAATCATAAGGCAAGGCTGATATCCTTCGATGAACAGTAACATCATGATTGTAAACAAATATGCAATCTATCTAGAGTAACTTCCACCCACAAAATTTCAACTACATGGAAAATTTAATTATAAATATTAAAAAAGAGAACTATGCAACACCCATCTAACCCCATTCCCACCCACCTGGAACTTGATATTACACAATTTCCAGTTTAAGTTATAGGAGCACCACTAGAGGAACCACATTATATCAACCCCATCTGCCAAGGAGTCGATAGCATCTGATGATGTCAGTAAAGCATACCAACGAAATTCATTATGCTCAAAAATATATGTCAAATATGTAAAGCAGCAGATGATCCTCTACCACATATCACAGTTAAAGCTGGAAGATCTTCACTGTAACTGTGCCACGTAGCATGTCATCCTGCAGCACATTTAGAAAAACACCTTTGTTATGTGCTAAACAGATGAACATTCTGTGCATCAGCAGACAGTGGCAACAACCAGCCATCAATGCTATTGGACTGGCAAACTGACAACTAGAGCACCACAGCATAAGTCTTGGTGCAACTACAGCGAGTGTACCAGCCAAGGATTTCCTCCCATAGCGGTAAATATACCTAAGCCTTTAACTGTACAACATCAAAAACGAACTATTATCATCAAATCGTTTTAGCATCTCTAGCTGCGACATGAGACATAAATCTCCCAACAGTGATAATTGTGAAATAAATCTGTTATTATTACTCACTATGTTCACTCGTTAAGATTTAATATATATTTTTATGTATAATTAATGATCATCATAAACTATTTCGAAATTTGCCCCCATATTCCCACCCTGATAAGGGAGGGGGAGGATTTTCAAGGGGTTTGATTTTAATGAGTTTATCTCAAATTAAAGCTGTATAATAATGTAAAGCAAAATAAGTGTAGAATTTTCACAGTGCTAACAATACTGGTATTAAATATACTATATGGCTGTTTAGCATAAAGATATCGAATTTAGTTTTCTTTTTTATTCTTTTTTTTATATCACATCTTGCTACATTAGAACTTGCTGTGCCATAATGAGATAGAGTTGTACAGTAGGACAACTCTATCTTTGAAAGAGAGTCAATGGAACAGACTTACTATATTCAGTAGCAGGTCAACAAATCTCGTTTATTTTACATTAGTCGTGTACATCAGGGTGTTATGAACTGGGAAAGTCCTTTGGATGTCTTGACTTCTTCCATACCAGGAATACACATAGAAGCTCTATTTTGTCAACAAGAAATTATGGCAGAAAAAAGTTAAAAGATTCAAAAAAATTCTTAAAAGGCACCAAAAGTTAAAAACTTTTAATGGCCCGACTTGAGTAGCTTCGAATTTTGCAGAAAAATTCCAAATTTTTATATCTTCCCTGAATTTGCTAATTTACTTTGAATTTTACCAACTTTCCTTAATTGCACAAAAACAAGGCCAGTTTTCACAATTTGCCTGTATTTTACCAAGTGACTTCCAATTTTGCCAACTCTCCCAGATTTTGCCAACTCCCCAAAATTTTGCTAAGATCAATCCAAAGTGAATACACAGTATTCCCTGTTAAGAAAACATTAATTAATAGATTTTGAAAAAAAATTCATTGCTGCCACGGCGGGAATCGAACCCGCATCTCTCCAGATTCATGCCAGAGCGCGCTACCATTGCACCATGCGTCGGACAACGAATATTTTCAGAATATGACCTTATAAATCTTCTTCCTGAGACGTGACTGAGATAGCGCCATCTATACTCAAGGAGATGCAACTTTTCAGTCATTGCATTTGATTATCAGATGTTAATGAGAAGGTCGCTAAGACGTTAATATATAATTAAAATCAATCCAAAGTGAATGCACAGTATTCCCTGTTAAGAAAACATTAATTAATAGATTCTGAAAAAAATTCATCGCCGCCACAGCGGGAATCGAACCCGCATCTCTCCAGATTCATGCCAGAGTGCGCTACCATTGCACCACACGTCGGACAACGAATATTTTCAGAATATGACCTTATAAATCTTCTTCCTGAGACGTGACTGAGACAGCGCCATCTATACTCAAGGAGATGCAACTTTTTCAGTCGTTGCATTTGATTATCAGATGTTAATCAGATTTTAATTATATATTAATGTCCAAATCAATCCAAAGTTGGATTGATTTTAATTATATATTAACGTCTTAGCGTTAGTGACCTTCTCATTAACGTCTGATAATCAAATGCAACGACTGAAAAAGTTGCATCTCCTTGAGTATAGATGGCGCTGTCTCAGTCACGTATCAGGAAGAAGATTTGTAAGGTCATATTCTGAAAATATTCGTTGTCCGACGCGTGGTGCAATGGTAGCGCGCTCTGGCATGAATCTGGAGAGATGCGGGTTCGATTCCCGCCGTGGCGGCGATGAATTTTTTTCAGAATCTATTAATTAATGTTTTCTTAACAGAGAATACTGTGCATTCACTTTGGATTGATTTTAATTATATATTAACGTCTTAGTGTTAGCGACCTTCTCATTAACATCTGATAATCAAATGCAATGACTAAAAAACTAATATTCGTTGTCTGACGCGTGGTGCAATGGTAGCGCGCTCTGGCATGAATCTGGAGAGATGCAAGTTCGATTCCTGCCGTGGCGGCAATGAATTTTTTTTTTCAAAATCTATTAATTAATTTTGCTAAGAGTTCTCAATTTTTGTCAACTCTAATTTCACAAAACCAATTCGAATTTTCACAACTCTCCTGTATTTTATCAAGTGGATTTGAATTTTGCCAACTCGCCATAATTTTACAGAAAAAAAAATCCCAATTTTTTCATCTCGCCTGAATTTTTGCTGTCACTCCAAATTTTGTCAACTCTCCAAAATTTTTGCCAAGTTGTCTCGATTTTACCAACTCACCTGTATTTTGCCAAGTGGCTTCGAATTTTGCCAAGGTGTCTAGATTTTGCAAACTCCTCTTAATTTTACAAAAAAAAATACAAATTTTCGCAGCTCAACTGAATTTTGCAAAGTTGCTTCTAATTTTGCCAACTCTGATTTACTTTGAGGGGGAAGCTCCCCCCCCCCCATAGCTACACCCTGCCTGTAGGAAACATTGCCCATTGCAGCTACCAATACCAAGAAGGCTTATCACCCCTCCCCAAAGATAATTATTTTTATCATTTGTCCCATAATTCAGCATGTAACTTCACAAACGTGAAACTAAACCCACTATTGTTTATCTCCTTGAACGAATGACTTCCCAGCTGCAGTATGCTGTGACTTATTTAAATGCATATGTATAATCGTGGTGCACTAAGTAGTTACTGTAAACACCAAACAGAAGAAAATTGCACACTCTCATTTGGAATATGCACTATATGATCAAAAGTATCTGGACACTCACTCATCCAGCATCTCCCAGTAATAGGAAAGGAATTAATATCGCACTGGTCCACCCTTTGCTTCTCTCACAGCCTCCACTCTGTGATGGAAAGCCTTCCACTAGATTTTGATACATTGCTGTGGGAATTGCCTGCCATTCTGCCACAAGAGCATTGATGATGCTGGTCACTGATGTTGGGCAGTTCAGCCTGGCTCGTAGTGGGCATTCAAATTCATCCCAAAAGTGTTCCGTGGGGTTCAGATAAGGGCTCTTTGCAGGCTAATCAAGTTTTTCACACCCATCGCATGAAGCCATTCCTGCATGGTCCTCGCTTTGTGGACATTGTTGTCGTATTGGTACAGGAAAGGGTCTTTGCCGAACTGTTGCTATAAAGCTGAATTGGGAGAATGTTATTATAGACCGTGACATTCACAGTCCCATTCACTGGAACTAGGAGGCCCAGCCCAAAACATGAAAACAGCCAAGAGCATGATGCCTCCTCCATCAAACTTCATGATTGGCACAATACAGTCTGGCAGGTAGCGTTCACCTGGCATCCTCCGCACCCAAACTCATCTGTCAGACTGTCAGATGGTGAAGCACGATTCATCACTCCAGAGAATGCGGTTCTACTATTCAAGAGTCCACTGGTGCTGCACTTTACACCACACCAACCAACATTTGGTGTTGATCTTGTTGATGTTAGGCTTGTGTGCAGCTGCTTGGCCATGGAAATCCATTTCCTGCAGCTCGCAGTGAACAGTTATGGTGTATGGTGCTGTCATTGCTTCCAGAGGCATTTTGGAACTTTGTGGTGAGTTTTGCATTCAAGGTGACATTTTGTTGCACCACCAGCAGTCACACTCTTATCATTTTACATGGCCTACCGTGTCATGATTACGCTGTTGTTGCTCCTAGGCATTTTCACTTCACAATAACATAGCTGTAGCAGGACCAAAATGCCCCAAACTGATGTGTTGCTAAAGTGAAAGTCACAGAGTTTTGTCGTATGGCACATTATCCTGTTCATGCATGTCTATGAGGTTTGTGTCCTTTTATACCTGTTTGGGCGATGGCTGTGGCATATGTGGTTGAATCCATTACTCGGAAGAGGTGTTTCGATACTTTTGATCAGATAGTGTATCTTTAATAAACTTAAGTTTTTTTCCGATATTTATAAATCATTATTGATCATTTATAGTTATGATACATCAGCAATATTTTTCTGTCAAGGAAATCACTACATGTTGTTGTTGTTTTTTTAACATTGCTTTAGATTACTGCTTGTTTTTTAGTAAAACATTTTTTAAACTTTTGTTGCTTCATGAAAATGAATGAGGACTTGGATATTGGAAACAAAAGAGATTTCTTGGGAATCAGTAATCAGGTAACCTGTGGCTGGCAGACAATGCAATTTCATCAATAACTTTTTACCCCATCTGCTATTAGGCTGAGAGGTTTTTAGTGTACTAACATTTTGCCTATTTGCCAAGATATAAATGCACAACACCCAAAGATATAAATGTGTGACGTTCAACAAAAACACACAAGAAAGTGTTTTCCCATAGCCATATGAATATAAGCAGTGCCAAATCACCTTGTGTAACATTGACCCATGTTTTAAAATATACCACACCAAAAAAAATTATAAACAGAAATAAGACATATTTCAAGTAAATATTTTTCATAATTTCCTTTCCATTGTATATAATTTAGCTAGTTTTATTCATTAAGCTTTCAAAATTAAGCCTTTAATTGCCTTGTCAAATCCTTCTTTTTACTCTATTACTATGAAAAATGGTATTGAAACTAATATGTGGCAAACTAGTTTAAATATTTTATAAAGATTAAAATAACTCTATAAACACTGTAGGTGCTAGACTAGTCACATGTTATTGGGAAAACAATCAGTTCCTTGACAACTGATAGTCATATAATGGTGCGGTGAAGTTTAGTTAATTAGTCATACCTGCATTGGCTTCATTACTGCGTTCTTGAGACAATGCAGTAATGAAGCCAATGCAGATTATGACTAATTAAGCTATGATATACAATTATCAGTTACTTCATTAGTTGGTACATGACAAGTTCCACTGCTTATCCAGCAGCTTTATTAAGTGCAAAGTTCACTGCACATGGGAGTAGTTATACAGGTCCAAAGACAGTACATGCACACTAGGGTATTTCTGATCCAGATGGTCCCCAGGCTAGTTCAGTATGGCTGTAGTATAGGATAATGTTTTTTTTTTACTTTTGATTATCTAGAAGAAGTTTCCAGGCTGATGGAAGGGAGTAATATTATTAAATTTTGGTATTGCTTTTCTGAGGTAGACAGCTTTTGTCAGTGCTGTATTCTGTGTATGCATATCTCTTTTGTGTTCTTTTAGTCTTTGCCTGACGGGTTTCTTGGCTTTTCCATAGTAATCACACATTTTGTTTTCATTATTACCTTGCATTTTGACTGAAATTTAATATATACCATGATGCTGGAATAAAATGCCTGTCATTTTTTAATTATTTTCACAATGGTTTTATCTGCTTTTATGGGAACTTTGTAGTTGTGTAGTTTTGTAATTGCTTGTGGTGTTCATATGATCCATGGTATGTTGGGACAGCTTGTTGTGAATTTGGGTTTATTTTGAACCCAATGCAATGAAATTTTCTGTTGGAAGATGGCTTCTTTCTCTCTTTTTTTGATAAATTCAGATTTGTAATATAATAATAATCTTTATTGACACAAAAAAGCATTACATTTCATAGGCATACTAAATCTGCCTAAGAAAACTAGTTTACAGATATAAAATTATAAATAATGTTGGAGAATGGTTTCAGAAGGAAATGATCTGCTCGGTGAATTATAAAGTCCAAATATTTGAGTGTTTTATCAATTTCTTGTTCCAGTTTTTAATAAATTGATGAAAAATTAAGATATTGTCATATCATCCCCAAAAATTCAATATCCTGTTCTAAAGGCTGAGTAATTTTATCTTCAATAGATCTAATACTGATATCTGCAAGTTACCCATATCCATAGTTGCAGGTTGGCAAACAGTGTGCCTAAAGGCTTCAGGAAACTGGGGAAACCTGGGATGTAATGGGCAGACAATGTCAAACAGGACCTTGCTAGAATTGAGCTACAGTGGCCAAATTTAGCAGCTTGTAGCTAGGACAGGCATGTCTGGAGAGAGAAATTACAGTCTGGTCCGAGTGGTTAGTGCACTTGGCTACTGATCTAAGGGACCTGGGTTCGAGCCCCAGGTAAGGCATGGTTGTATGTGTTGTTTTTCTGCTGAGGTCCTGCCATCCTCTCAGATCTTCTACTTTGGCATATAAACTGACAGGCTTCTGTCAGACCTCTGTGGCAAGCAGCTGCTTGAGGGAGTATTTATTTATTATTTATTTAGGATCTTTATAGCCCATGGCTGCATGAGGATTTCGTATGTATGGATGGATGTGTGTGGATGCATGCATCCATCTCTCCACCCATTTTTAGCCCTCTAACACTAGGCCCCATTGTTACACCAAATGTTTATTCCAGGCTGGTTGACAACTGGTGTTGACAAAAGGAATTATTTCACTAAATCTAATAGTGTAGTTTTGGTGATAGAAAATTAAAATGATGAATATTGGGCAGGTTATTTAGGTTTCTTTTATTTCCAATTTTTTTGAATGTCTGTGCTCTTGAGCAAATTTCTCAATATTTCTCAGGAGTTGTGTGATAAATATTATCACACAACTATTATGTGGAATTTTTATGTGGAATGGATAAACACCATTATTCATTATGATTTTCTCAAAAATTTTGAGGTCTTCTGAGACTGGAGTATTTGGAAATAATGGAGTAATTGAAGTATTCTGTAATGGCATCAAATGTAGCATCTATAAATTAAAACTCACAGCTAATTTGATAGAATTTAATAACCACGATTAATAGCTGATTAATAACTAGCACAATTAATAATGGTTAAACATTATAAGTCCAGAGGACTGCCAATCACGACATTAATCCTATATCAGCTTAATGCCATCACGGCATTAAGCTGATATAGGAGTGCCCAATGTATATCAGGTAATATCGTATCAGCTTAATGTGCAAACATAATGAGCAGTAAACCAGTGACGTCAATGAGACACCTATTTAAACTATGGAACATTTGTAATTGGAAGCTTGAGGAAGCCAAAACTATATAAGGTTGGCAAAATGCATAGCTTTAGGAGAGAGCCTTGTATTTTAAACTTTTAACTTTTTGAAGTTATTTTTATTAGTCTCGGGGATGTGTATCGGAATATCATAACATCAGTTTAATATTGACCAGTTCAGTGAGTAAGGAGATGAATTCATGTATGAGATTTATAACATCCAGAAGTTGTCAAGGAAATAGATAACAGCAATTCTCCTAAGGACTGGTATATAGATATTGCACTGAGTGTTACAACTACACCAATAGTTATGTCAAGTTCATTAAACAATGGGGCAAGAGTACGTAATGCATCACAAATGACTACAATCTGCTGTAACGATTAATAACAGTTCTAATACCTTTGCTAATTTTCAATGAATAACCAAAGATAGAGCAAGATTTAATTGCAAGCTGTACCTCTGCCAGTGGACATTCATCAAAGTTCATCACCAGTACTGGTAAATATTGTTCCTCTTTTTACTTGAGCACCTTTACAGGATAAAGGATAGCTTAAAGAGTGCACCAATGGAAGTTACAAAAATTAGGAGCATATTGTAGTAGTTGAATAGCAGCCGTGGTCAGGGGTTGTGTGTGTGGCATTAAGCTGATATGATACTACATGATATATGTTGATCACCCCTCTGGACTTATAATGTTTAAACATTAACATACAACTATTAATCATGGTTATTAAATTCTATGTAGCATCTTTAATTTCGGAGTGATAGGAAGTGCTTAATTTATTGATACAATTAATAGATGAAATAGATCATTGGAGGAAAATGTTCTTTCAGGTAGTGATATAGTGCTTTTTCCTGTTGTTGGTGCTGAGCCTTTTAAGGCCAGTTGTTGAAATGGTGTTCCTTCTTTATGAATTTTAATTTTCACAAATAGATTGGGTTAAGCTGGGTAAAATGTGTTGGTGTGCAAGCTATCTGGATGTTGAGTGGTAGAGTCAAGTGGTATATATCAAATTCCAATCAAAATGCAAGGTAATAATGAAAACAAAATGTGCTATTACTGTGGAAAAATGAAGAGATCCTTCAACAAAGACTAAACAAACACAAAAGAGATATGCATAAACAGAACACAGCACTGGGAAAAGTTGTCTACCTCAGAAAAGCAGTACTGAAATTTAATGAAAACAAAATTATTTGTGCTCCACTGACCCAGTACCAACTCGACTATGCTGGCATCTTACAATATACAAAATTTAAATCCCTATCATCAACAGGGTGGAGGTGACTCAGTCGGTAGCACATCAGACTCGTAATCTGTAGTTTCCAGGTTTGAGTCCCAGCTGGGTCAGCGTTGAGATTTATCTGTGCAAAATCCCCCATCCTGCCCACAGTTAGTAGGGGACACTGATGGGCTTGAAAAGGCCGCCGACCGTCGGATGGGATGTTAAGCCGTGGCCCCGTGTGCGGGAGAGCCATACCCTGTGCATATTAAAGAACACACTGGATGGCCTTGACGGGAGTACACTGGATGGCCCTCCCAACCTTCTCTGAGCCTTCAGGGTCCTTGTGACCTGGCCATTTAGCCCATGGTATGCAAAAAAGTGCCACTCAGAGGTAAAACAACCCTATTATCAATGAAGAAATTTACTCCTTTTCCATCAGCCTGGAAACTTCTTCTAGATAATTGTAAGAAAAAAAAATCCATATTACCCCATATTGCAGCCATAATGAACTGGCCTAAGGACCAACCACCAAACCATCTGGGTCAGAAATACCCTACTGCATATGCACTGCCTTTGGACCTTTACTGCCACATGCCCCAAACTTTACACTTAATAAAGCTGCTATTAGATAAGTAGCAAAATTCATATCTCCCATTTGTATGACAGCCACCCAATCAAAGGAAGAAGAGGACCAGAAGTGATAGCTTAACCACAATGCCAAAACTTTGAAATTTACTGTCTATAAGTACTTTTATTTATCTCTCACCGGAAAATCCTCTTGACACTGTAGCATCACCAACAGTTGCCATATATACATACTTTTACCTACAGCATTATAGGGAGCTTTTATGAACCTTCAATTCCAATTATATCTATTTAAATTTTAATTTATACTATTCATTCAGTATTTAAAAAGTTATGATGGAAACTGAAATATTTAACAATAAATTATCTTGTTTTATAAAATTCATTCATAATTGTCTAATACTGAAATAATTATTATGCAGACTTCTAAAATGTATGTTTTATTACATGGTTTGAAAAATATTTATTTGAATTTTAATTAACTTCTTATATAAATTCTCATGATGCATTACTGTTGTGAAATATTCTAGCTTTCTTGACTCTTTAAATACAGAACAAATATTGCTGAAAAATTAAGATTTAAATAAATTAAAATCATTACTGAAATCTGTCTTTAGCACATAGTTTGAAAGTTATAGAGCATTAAGTTAGATTTCCATTGGCATAACATGGAAATTCTCTTAATATTTTGGTAGAGCAGTATATATATATATAAGAAATAAACTTTATTTAAAGGACATAATAAACACTTATACATGCAAATCAATTGGAATGGGTGAGTCTTGATTAGTATTTGGATTTTGAATATTTCTTGTTTGAAAAAAAGAAAAGGTACTTGCAAGATATATTAAAGAACAATAAGAATATATTATTTAAGAATATCGTTTCAATCAGTGAATGACTAGTGAATGCCTCGCAGGTGCCATATAGCACTTGTGGGCAGTATGTTGCCCATCTCTGGTCTAGAGGTTTAAAAATGTCTTAATTAGATTATGCTGACAATTTGCCCTGTTTGACAAGTGGTGTTTACAAAAGGAATTATTTCATTAAAGCTAATGGTGTAGTTTTGATAATAGAAAATTAAAATGATGAATATTGGGCAGGTTATTTAGGTTCCTTTTATCTCGAATTATTTTGAATGACTGTGCTCTTCAGCAAATTTCTCAATTTTTCTCAGGTGTTGTGTGACAGATAGTAGTAATGTGGAAAGAATAAGCAGAAAAATGGTCATTGCTCCTTGGATTTGCTACTGTAGTAAGACTTTGACTCTTTGTAAGAAAGATAACAGGGATGCATTTTATTCTAAATGCTTATGCATGGGTATTAGGAGGCTTGGCTGTATAATTAATGATAAAGTTAGATGAAGGAGATATGTTAGATAAATTAAGCAGCATTTAATGTACAAAGAATTTGCATTTGTGTGGACAAGTTGCCTACATGCAGAATTAAAGTTTGACACAGATGTTTTTATTACATCCCTCACAAAATTTATTATTTTTTTGGAACAAGCTGACTGGCATAAATTTAGAGTATAATTTTTTTTTTGTGATTTCTGTTGACTTTTCGTTGAAAATCTACAAGTATTTTTTTTTTCCTACTGTGTTGTCAATGCTTGCTGGATTTTGTTTGTAAATGCTTTTATATGTAATAAAGTTTCAAACACTACATTTGGTTAAATTTAATTTATGACAATAATACTGTCATTAAAAATTTGCCTATGAGTAAGAGTATATATCTCCATAGAGTTTATTATCTGTTACCACTTTGGCAACCACAGAAACTCATATTTGAGTTCAAAAATACACTAAGATTCTTTTAACGTTATAAAAGTTCTTGAATCTGAGATGATGCAATTTTGGAATAGTACACCACATCAATGACGATATTTGCTGATTGAGAGTTCTTACATTTTAAATTGGAATTGTGAAAGAATCATACCTCATATTGGCTAGCTCAACTGGTTTGTTTAACAGTTTGCTGACACTTGAGTTGTTAGTAGCATACATTGTTGGAAACCAGCTGTTGATTTAAACCAGATACCAATCCATCATGTTGTACTTTCTGTTTCGATATATATGGCTTTAGTTTGCTTTATTTGCAGTGGTTGCATTCTTGATGTTTCCTTTCCTGTTGTATTGTGGTGTACTAGAAGCAAACTCGGTCGGCTTGAGATGGTATGATCCTTTTACAGTTCCAACTTAAAATGTAAAAACTCTCAATTGACAAATATTGTCATTGATGCAGTGTGCTCTTCTAAAATTGTACCATCTAAGACTCAAGAATTTTTATATTGTTAAAAGAATGAATTTTTGAACTCAAATGTGAGTTTTTGTGGTTGCCAAAGTCACAATAGATAGTAAACTCATGGAGTTATAGATGCTTGCTTATAGGCAAATTTTGAATGACATTATTATTATGATAAATTAAATGCAAAGGCTTTTATTTTATACTGTTCTTATGTACTGATATATTAAATAAAATGAAAGCAGACATGGTTGTTTGTCTTGAAAAGTAGTAGTGTGAGCGAGAAACCAGAAAAATTAGCAGAAATGATCACCTGAGGAGAGCTGCAGTATTGAGACATATGTGAGCCATATGGGAAGATGTCTTGTGGTGAGCAATGCAGAACCATGGTGATATTTCTTTTCCCATGCTGGACATCTTGGTAAATGCTTGGCACTACCTTCATATGCCCTAAGATAGTGATGGGGAAACTAGGCCTGTGGGCCAAATGCTGCCTGCAGAGGACATTTTATTGGCATGCCAAGATTTCATAGGAATAGCTTATGAACTGAAGCTGTATTTTATTTTGGGAATCTTTAAAATGCATAGCTAAATAGTAAAGGAAGACTTTTCTGAATGCAATTTCCATTGGTTGTGAGTTGCTGAATGCTGCAAGTTCAAAGCAGATATTGTTTAATTGGCATTTATTGCCATGACCCACATGGCAGCACTGACTTATGTCTCACACTTGGGAAAAGTTTCCTCACCCCTGCTTTAGGGAATCAGAACTCCAAAGCTTGCTCAGGTGTTTAATTTCAAAGTAAAGGGGATTTCAACCCAAGCATATATTAGTATGTTGATTAATTGAAGCAGTTCACACCATTTATTTGGACTGTATAAGATGCAAAATCTGCACTAAAGAAAGAAATTTCTATATCTGTTTACTATGTATTTGTGACTGCATGAGCTGTAAAATCAGCTAAGAGCTATTTTGTTAGTACAAAATTATCTAAACTATCAACAAGATGACAAATAGATTGTTCAGGGATGAAGTTAATTAATCTGTTAAGTTCTTACTAACAGTTTAGTGAATTATTCAACAGTCAAGAGTGAATGAGTGCATATACCTAGGGCAATCAGAATACTGAAACAATGAAGCTTGGTCAGATGTTGGATCTCAGAGTAGAGTTTAGAAATTTCAACTCGGTCATCTCTTAATTAATGATTCCTTTGATTCATCTCTAGATGGCTGCCCCAAGTTTTGGTGCAATAATCAGGACATTAGTTAAAACCATCCGAAAAAAATTATTGCTGATGTGGCAGGAATCAAACTCAAAACTCTCTAGATACATGCCAGAATGCTCTGGCATGTATCTAGAGAGTTGCCAGTTCGATTTCTGCTGCATCAGCAATAATTTTTTCAGATGTTTTAACTATTGTTGAAGTCTATTTCTACAGGTAATCTGTGTATTTACTATGGGTCAATCAAGACACGTTAATGTTAGTGAGAGCATGTGATTGGTGCCTTTATCAGTGACAAGAAGAGGCCACTTTTTATCACCACAACAGAGGAGCTAAGTGGAGTAAGGAATAGAAATGATTTGGGCTCAAATTTTGGAATCTAAGCCCAAAGTTATAAAGCCCAGGTCCATTTTGGCTTGAACCATATTATTAATTACTGAGCCAGAGCCTGGTTATGGAGAAAAAATTCTTTTGACACATTGTAAAATGTGTACAGAAATGCATGCTGCTAAACCATTTTTTAATTCTTATTTTAAGCTACTACAAACTTTAAAATTATAGTTGAGTATAAAATTAAAGTTTTTAATTCTGTATGACACTGTTAAATGTTTTTAAGCACTTCAACACGTGGACTATGCTATCAAATATCAAAAGTTATTAAGGACAGATTTTTAAGCACTCTATGCTATCAAAGGTATAAATGGTTATTTCCTTTGCCAAGGTGGGTAGACCATTGGCATCTGTTACCTTCTTTTAATCTCCACTGAGACATCACTTGCCGGCAAGAATGTCGATTATTTGTCACCGAAAGCATCCCAGAAGTTCCTGTTAACTACCCATCCTCTACGGTATGGTACGTAAATCTCTCCTTAATAACTTTTGATACTTGATTAGCATAGTCCATGTGTTGAAGTGCTTAAAAACATTTAATAGTGTCATAGAGAATTAAAAACTTTAATTACTGCATTCTGTATCTCTACTCTAATTTTTGATAATTGAGTATAAAATTAAAATGTTACTTGTAATGAAAAATATTAAAAAAAATTGTAGAAACTGAATTTTTTTATGACATCAATATAAATGCTAAGAACAATTCATTAATAAAACAGAAAACACAAAAAAATTGAAAGCTGGTGTTTATTTTTAATTAATAAAGACTGATTTGCAAAGATTGAACTTATAACCAAAAGAAATTGTTTTCCTCTTTTTCACAATTACAAGAAAAATTAAAAAATTTTGATGTGTGAATATGAACCTTTCTATCAAGTATGATGTGCTTGATATTGCTTGTATAAAGTTGCAAGAGGCTGTGGGAAGGAACTTTTGCTCTAAACTGTGAAAGAGTCCTAGTGAAGTTCCACAGAAGAAACTGTCATTAATCATCATTGGCATATCACACAAAATCAATCCAGTAATTTTTCTTCCCGATTTTGTTGGTGTGGATGACCAAAAAATCCAGACTAAAAGCCAATAGTCACATCAATGGTGCAGTGGTATTGCTTTGACACTGCAGCCACTGGGGTCTGGGTTCAAGTCCCAGGATGGCATGGTTGTATTTTTATATATGTGTTTGTATGCTGTATGAGAAACCAAGAAAAGCCTGATAGTGCATCTATGCTTTCTGCAGGGGAGTATGTACTTTTTAAAAAAAAGGTAATAGAAAGAATTAAATATTACCACATGTAAATTTCTAATTAACCCTTTGCATTCAAGAGGCAGCCCTCAGTCACCAATTGGTTTGATGCAGCAACTCGAATGGTGACTGAGAGGCGACAATAACTGGTTTATAAATAGAGATCCTTTCAGCTGTGACGGTGGATAGTGGTAAAATGTGGCATTATCCCGATAGATGTAGTGTATTCTGCGGAACATCTGGGTCTTGTCACTAATCATATTACCTGCACTCGAGAGGTAACAATAACTTTTATTAACAGATATCTTTCCTCTTTACATTTTACATGTGTAAATCTATTGTCTATGTGCACGTCATAGCACAGCATTGGATTTAAGTAAAATTGTTATTTTAACCCTTTAATGCCCAGAACTGGCCAAAATGGCCGAGATATGAAATGGACTAATATAAATAGTGCTATTTCTTTGTCTTTACTACCCTTTTCTAAGATTCTTGGGTGTTAAAGGGTTAAACTTGGTATGTTTTTACCTACACAACTGCAATCTCCACATAATACCCATAAGATATCTAAGATGACCAGTAAATATCCATGGTCATCTTAGATATCTTATGGATATTTTGTGGAGATTGTGGTTGTGTGGGTAGTGGTTATAAAAATGGAGCCAAATGATGAAATTAGTAGCAGTGAAGATTAACGTGATTTTACATTGTTTATGTATGATTAATTTTTATGTTATTTGTAAAAAATTTCATCAACTTTTTAGCAAAAAAAAACTTCAAGTTGATATTTCCCTATAGCAAAAAAACTTTAGAGTGCAAAGGGTTAACTTTAAAAGTACTATTTCTAATTGTAATGGTATATTTCATTTATTGAGTAAATATTAATAAACTAGAAGAACACATTACCTCTGGCACATATGAGAATCTTGTTTTTTTAAAGAGAATGAAGTTTTTCCCTTTGCCTGCTCTTTCACTCCTTTACAGTTTTAATTTGAGCTAGTGGGTGATGGGAGAAAAAATGTATATTATTAGTAATTATACAACATAAAGGTATTCATCTTTTAATTCTTAAATTTAAAAAAAATTATTTTTCACACTTTTTTCTGAAAAATGGGTAGATTATTGATGTCAGTGGAATATCTCTTGAAAAGCTACCACTGAAATTTCAAATTTCTATTATATATGTATTATTTGAAAAACTCAATAACAGCTCTTCCATTTCCATATTTAGTGATTGTAAAGATATATATTTTAAACTACCTAAGTATTTGAAAAATGAGAATTATAATATTTCATTAGTACCAATCAAACTAAAATAGAGTTTTCTAATTATCACTTGCATTGTTTCAAATGGAAACTTCATGACGTTCACATTCCACCACCAAAATTTCAATAATTGTCATTAATAATGTCATTCAATAATGTCATTAATACATCATTGCAATATTCCTTTGAAATTTTGGAATTTTCAACTTTTTTCACCATTAGAGGGTGCAATTATAATGTTTGAAAGATTCAAAAAATGCGGATCATATTTTTTTAATTCCTATCTAACCCAAAAGGGAATTTTTTATTTATCTCTAAAAACAAAAAGTTGAGTTTTCCCACTCCCTTGGGCCTAAAGCACCAACTCATTGTTAACAGTGGAAATTTCGTGACCTTCACATTGCACAACCAAAATTTCAAATTTTCTAGCATAAATATGTCGTTTGCAATATTCATTTGAAATTTTGGAATTTTAAACTTTTCCACCACTAGAGGGTGTACTTATAGCTTTAAAGAGATTTGGAAAGTGTAAATCGTAATATTTCTTAGCTATCCTACACAAAAGGAATTTTTAATTTATCTCTAGAAACAAAAAAGTTCGATGTCTTCAAACAGATGGACAGATGACAAAGTGAAACTATTATCTCGTTTTCAAAGAAAATAGGATAAAAAGTAATAAAACATAATAAAAAATTAAAATAGTTCACTAATTTTATAATAAAATAAGGGTACAGTCATAAAATTCAATAGCATTTTTAAAAAGCATAAATCAGCATACATTTCATTTCAGAATGTAACATCAGTGTGAAATTTTTTATTGCTAAATGTAAATATGAAGGGTAAAACATAGTGTGCTGAATTAAAGATAGATTAAGTTAACTCTATAAACACTAAGGGCTGGACTAGTCGCATGTTATCGCAACAAACAATCAGCTCATTGACACTAATGAGGTAATTGATAGTCATAGATCGGTGCGGTGAAGTTTAGGTTAAATAGTCATACCTGCATTTTCTTCATTCTTCAGAGGTAGCTTCATCAATTGTTCAAGGCGGACAATTCCAGGTTCTGTGCTATTCTCAGTAGCTTATTTTCACAGGTAAAAATTTATTTGTTGCTTCTCACTTGGTGATATTCTTAAGCACAGTGGTGTTGCACTCTGCTGCCTCTATGGTATGAGTCACTGGATGTCATTCTAAACTTTGCTCTCCTATTAGTGCACTGAGCCGATATGCAATGCCTGGTCATCAACATCTCATATAGGCAATCGGATTAGCATTTTTTTGTCTGTTTCACATAATATTAATATAATAGTTTATATTAACAGATTGCCAATATTTTTTTTTGACATTTCAGAAAAATGCAACAGATGATGGTCTTTTTACAGTATTTACTGGGGAAAGTGGCCTTAACTTTTTAAACATTATTGATGGATGGAATGGAAAGAAGTAAGTATTAAATATAATTTTAATGTGATTTTCTTCTTCACAATATTAATTGCACTCAATATCAAGACAAGAAATGTAAAAATCTGTATAGCTGAAAATATTTTATTATTTGCCGAAATGTAAAACATACTTTTAAAGGAACTAGAATGTTAGCTCTTTCACTGTTGGTTATGAAGTTGTCATATGTAATGTTTTACACTACAGAAAAAAATAAAAATTTCTCAGTTAGTTAGCTAAATGGGTTATATATATAGTAAAAGTTTGTTACACGATTGAATATACCCTGAAAAAAATTGCTTTGATGGATATCTCATTATATAGGACAAGCCCTTGATTTTCACTTACATGGATAAAAAGGGGAAATTATATCTATTGAACACAGTTCAATAAATCAGAAAATGAAATATTATCTAATGTAGGTTTTTTGAATGAGGTGTAAAATAGACTGTATCAAGTAAGAGTTACTGATTACACAACAGCAAGCATTAAGGAGTTAAATCAATAAGTAAGGTCAGCTGCAGTCAGATCAATGTCACAGCTCATAACCATAAAGTATCTGCCAACTGTTCTACTCAAGTGCTTTAAATTTACTGAAATAAAGGCCAAGGTAGTACCTGCTTTTCTTAGCTGATAGATGTTTAGTTCTACTTGCTGTGACTTAAAGATAGATTTGTAGTTTTAATAACTATTAATTCTGTAATTAAAATCATTTGGCAGTGAGATTTATATATTATATTCTATTTATATTTATATAAACAAGCAGCATTATCTCTTTTAATTAGGAGGTGGGGGTGGCTCAGTCAGGCTCGTAATCTGTTGTTTCCAGGTTCGAGTCCCAGCTGGGTGAGCATTGAGATTTATCTCCGCAAAATTCCCCGCCCTGCCCACGGTCAGTAGGGGACACTGATGGGCTTGGAAAGGCTACCGTCTGTCGGATGGGACGTTAAGCCATGGCCCCGTGTGTGGGAGGGCCATACCCTGTGCACATTAAAGAACACACTAGATGGCCTTGATGGGAGGCTACCATCTGTCTCCCAACAGATATTCCAGTGGGTCCCCTCCCCCATCCTTCTCTGAGCCTTCGGGATCCTTGTGGCCTGGTCATTTAGACCATGGTGTGCAAAAAAGTGTCGCTCAGAGGTAAAACAACCCATCTCTTTCAGTTATTAATGTTTCATTTATATAGTCAATATAAAATACTAACTTTGACTCCCACAATGTGATTCAGAGACACATAGTTATAATACACCAGCTTCCATAAATTAAGGAAAATCCCTATGTTATGTAATGAGAAACTAATGTCAAAGTTCTATAATTTCTAAAATAAGATTTTTTGTTTTGAAAAATGTGGTAGCAGATAAAGATCTCAATCAAATATATCAGTACTTGTTTTTGAACAATATTCATTCAATATTTAATGACTTATGGAAGTTTGAATGTTTAACAGCAATGCCAGTCTTAAGAAACTTATATAACAATGATGAATAGTGAAAGAATTCTTTACACAAACTTTTAAATTACACACTAACTTTATTAAACATATGATAATTAAAATTTAGTAATAAGTTTTAATTAACTTATGAAGTCAAATTTTGTGACTGTCATTGTTATTGTTAAATATTCAAACTTCTATAACTCGTTAAATATTGTTGAAAATTGAAATATTGATATCGTTGATTGAGATCTTTATTTGTGCCATTACATTTTTCAAAAATTCTTTGTTGCCTGATGCATGGTTTAATGATTAGAACACCCTGGCATGTATCTAGAGAGCTGCATCAGCAATAGTTTTTTCAGAAGTTTTTAACAATTGTTGAAGTCTATTTCTACAGGTAATCTGAATTTTCTATGGATGGATTTTTAATAATAAATGCTTAAGTGTGATTGGCCTCCTCATTAACATCTAAATCATTAGCAACAATTGGAAAGGTTGCCTCTCCTGAAGACTTCCTGAGATGTGATGGTGCAAGCTGCATCACATCTCAGTGAAAGATTTATAGGTCTTATTCTGGAATTCTTTGTTGCCTGACGCATGGTTTAATGGTTAATTCTCTGGTATGGTTTATTGGTTTAATGGCAATTCTCTGGCATGGTTTAATGGTTAGAATGCTCTGGTATGTATCTAGAGAGTTGCAGGTTTGATTTCTGCTGCATCAGCAATAATTTTTTTTCCAGAAATTTTTAACTATTGTTGAAGCCTATTTCTACAGGTAATCTGTGAATTTACTATGGATGTATTTTAGAAGTTATAGAGTTTTGATTTTAGCGTCCCATTTATATAATAGATTTGTTCCTTAATTTTTGAAAACTTAGTGTATAACAAACATTATTTGTCAATGTGTCTTGTTTTATTCTGTTACAATGTATTATATGCAATATTATTGTGTATTATCTATCCACACATAACATATGTCATTTTATCATTGGAATGTCTTAGACCAGCGACTAATTCCTAACATCCAATGTAGAACAACAACATACCTATCAAAAAGTCATATTACCCCAATGAACAAAGTTGGTATAATCATCAACAAACATATAGGAAATGTGATATCACCCACAACAACAAAGGTTCAATGTTACTGTTATCTGTGTCTTCTAATCGTTGTTGTAATTTTTGTACATATTGTGGAGTGGATACAGGCATTACTTTGGGTCCACCGTACAAAAAAGGTCACAGGGAAGATGTAACTCTCTTCCAAAGAGCATCATGGAAGGTGTCTGTCCAGTTGTCTCATGCACTGCTGTTCTGTATGCCAATGAAAGGAGCTGTATATGGTGATCCCAGTCGCATTGATGGTCGTCAACAAACAATGCTAGATGTTGTGTAATTGTCCTATTAAATCTCTCAACCATTACCATTCGACTGAGGGTTTAGGGGAGTTGTTCTGGTTTCCTGAATGCCTAATAGTTGGCAGATGTCTTTAAACACATTGGATTTAAAGTTCCATCCTTGGTCAGAGTGGAGTTGTAAAGGTACTCCATGCCTACTAATCAAATTATTTACTATCATCTCTACAACTGTTGTTGCATCCTGGTCTTGGATGGGATAGACCTGAGGCCACTTTGTGAAATAATCCATTACCACTAATAAATAGCGATATCCATCATCAGTCCTAGGAAGCAGACCCATTACATCAATGGCTATTCTCTCAAAAGGGGCATCAAACTTATACTTCTGCAGCTTACCCCAACTCCTATTCTTAGGGCCTTTCTTTACTGCACAGGCCTCACATTGCCTTACACCATCTTTCAACATCTGCCCTACTTTTCAGCTAATGAAATTGTTCCCTGGCTTTAGGTAATGTCTTATTAACACCGAAGTATCCTCCAGTGGCACTATCATGCACATCTTTCATCACTAGTTCCACTTGGGAGTGAGGAAGGATTATCTGCCAACGAATCAGTCGCCAGTGGGATTTTCCATATTCTATATAATACACCATCTTTCACTTCTAAGAAGTCCCACTGTGCCCAGTAACTTTTGGTAGTTGGGCAATACCTCGAGATTTGTTCCCAATTAGGTCTTATATCAGATTTTTCGATCAAATACGTTATTAGCCTTATATCTTCATCATCCAGTTGGACCTTTCTAATTTCTATTGGACTCCAGATGTTAGGAGTATCACTGTTTGCTTGTGTCAATGTTATTTGTCTTATAGGCATTATGTCTCTAGTACCATATTTCAACTTTACATTATAACAATGCTTACAGTTGTCAATACATGGATGTCTGAAATGGGCATCTGCATTCTTACGCATTTTGCCACTTTGATGCTCGATGGAGAAATTATACTCTTGTTACCGCTATAACCACCTAGCAATTTGTCCTTCAGGGTTTTTAAAGTTTAGTAACCACCTGAGTGCAGCATGATCAGTATGTATAAGAAATTTCTGGCCATAGAAATAATAATGAAAATGTTCTATTGCTTTTACTATTGCTCACAGTTCTTTTTGTGTGACACAATAATTTTGTTCTGGTTTGGATAGAGTTTTGCTAAAATATGCAATAACTTTTTCTTGTCCGTCTTGTTGTTGTGAAAGTACAGCACCAACTCCTGTGTTACTTGCATCAGTATCTATTATGAACTGTTTTCCAGTTTGTGGATATGCTAACACTGGTGCTGTGGAAAGAGCCTGCTTCAACTGTTGGAAGGCTACTTCACATTCGGTGGTCCACATGAACCACTGGCTCTCCTCTGTCAGATGATGTAATGGTCTTGCGATGTTGGAGAAACCTGACAAATAACTGCAAAGTTGATGAACATCTTGTGGTAGAGGCCAGTCTCTTACAGTTTCTATCTTATTAGGATCAGTCTTAATCTCTGATGTAGTGATGACATGACCAAAGTCAACTTGCTGGAACAGTTTACACTTTGTCGGTCCCAAATTTAGCTTGGCTGCCCTAAGTTTTTCGAACACTCAATGAAGATTTCTCAAATGTTTTTTGAAAGTCTTTACAAGAACGACGATGTCATCCAAGTAAACCAGACAGACCTCCCAAGACAAACCTTTGAGCACCGACTCCTTTAGTCGTTCAAACATTGCAGATACGTTGCAAAGTCCAAATGGCATCACTTTAAACTGCCAAAGGCCATTTCCTGTAGTGAAAGCTGTTTTCTCACGGTCTTCAGGATGTATACCAACTTGACAATAGCCGCCTTTCAAGTCTAATGTCGAAAATCATTCTGAGCCAGATAGTGTCCAGTGTATCATCAATCCTGGTTAAAGGAAAGCAGTCTTCCTTTGTTATATCATTTAATCTGCAGTAATCCACACAAAATCGGGTAGATCCATCCCTTTTCTTGACAAGAACCACTGGTGATGTCCAGGGACTCTGTGATGGTTCTATAATGTCTTGAGCTTCCATATCCCTTATGAGTTGTTCTGTTTCCTCCCGTTTTGCCAATGGAAGCCTTCTTTCCAGTAGATGGACTGGAGGAGAATCACCAGTGTTGATCTTATGTTCTGTCAGTTTAGTACGGCCATAATCCTTTGATGTAGCAGAAAAAAATGTTGGAAAACTCTTTCAATAGGTTCTGAGCCTTAGCAGTTTGATCTTCAGTTAATATTCATCTTGTTTCTATTCAGTAATTCATTGTCAGTAAGATGAGATGGGATGTCTGTATGGTGTTGGTTTGAGTCAGTAACTTCTATTGTGTTTATACCTGTTACCCAAATAATAGGTTTACATATTGCTAATTCTTCATCCTTTTTCAATATTCTATTGGATTTGTTGCAGTTCATCACTCTGATAGGAATCTGTTCTTTATATGCATTGACTAAAGTCCTTGCAACCAGGATACCATGAGCCAAAGCTCCTTTACCAGGGGCATCAGTGACTGCCAATCAGAAGGCCCTAGAAGTCTCCGCCCAATGTCCACGGACTATAATTTCACTTTGTGCTGGGTCTTTGTGTGTTCCGTCACTAATATTGGGGTCACTCTTGATAAAGAATCAAATGTTCAGCTAAGCAGAGGGATCTCTTCTGTCTTATAGATGAGTAGGCTGTCACTGAGTCTAATGCTGAATCCATGTTTGTTTAAGAAATCAAGGCCTAATATGCATTCATCATAGATATCAGCAATGTAAACAGGATGGCGTACCAGACAGTTACCAACTCTGATGTTGAGTTCTATCTTTCCATGGACTTTAGCATGATCTCCAGTGGCTGTTTGTAGGGTTTTATTAGACTGTGTAGCATTCCAGTTTGGGTGAGGTATTATATTCTTTATTATGTCTGTTCTGAGTAAGTTACATTTGCACCAGTGTCTACTATCATATGACAAGGCACTCCATTCATGGTTCCAACAGCTACCAATGTGTTATTATCACCTTGTAGTGTTGAAACATGGACAACTTCCCTTGGTCAAGCCTTTGCCCTTCAAGTTGCTTATGCTGGTTCTGTTATCTGTTAGACGTGCTTGAACTTTGTACCCACCATTTTTTGCAGTTGGCTCGAATGTGTCCAGTCTTGCCACAATTCGAACACTATGTTTGTAGAAGTTCTTGGAGAGGAACCTTTAATGTCTTTCAAAACAGATAATATTGTTTTGGTTAGTTCTTTTATTTCACTATCCTTTTCTATAGTTTCTTCTGCATTCACAAATATTACTGTGCTTTTCAATGCTCAGGAGGATTGAGCTAAGTTATCTTGAATTTCTGGTGGACAGTTACTATAAGCTAAACTAGTTAGATGTTCAATATCACTAGCAAGTTCTTGTGAAGTTTCACCACTCTTTTGCATATGATGTTTAAATTGTGTCATATAGTAAGTATTGTTTGAAATAGCTATCACCAAACCTGAATTTTAATGCAGAAACCAGACTTTGATAATCAAGTCTTTTTTTTTTTATGGAACAGACTATAAAACTTCTGCAGCAGAATTTCTTAAGGAAGCTGCAAAAAAACTGGCCTTTTGAAATTAATTCCACTCATTAGCTCTAGAGATGACTTCAAACTGTATTTTGAAGACTGTCCAAGACGATTGACCATCATATGTGGATGGTTTAGTTGTATTTATAGCGATATGTGTAAAAACATTATTGACACTAAAATTACCATTGTCACAAGAAGAAGGTAACCTTTCATTTCCTAAAATCTGAAACAGACGTTCACAATCAGTTTTTACACTTTCAATTTGATGTTTAACACTATCAAGTTTTGTATTAAAATCACAAGTGATTTCATTAACATTACATTTAACCCCATCAATAACGTTTTTTACACCTTCAATTTCAACCTTTAAAGTATCACACTGTCTGTTAAGTTCGGTTTTAATGTCTTTATACTGGTCAGTTATTTCATGTCTGTGAGCTGCCATTTCAGCTCTGAATTCATTATTTTGTGTAGTCATTTCAGGTTTTCACTTTGTTTAGCAAGATCGCCAATTTTACTGTTTATGTCATTATTTTGATTAGCAAGTTCATCAACTTTGCTGCTTTGGGCAGCTATATCACCTTTAATGTCATTCATCAGCTTTACTAACTCATCCATGGTTCTAGTAAAAGGTATTCAATAAATTATCCCACTTCTGACACCAATTGTTATAAATTTAAAATGGATGAGCACTGAGCATGGGTATAACTAAGTATATTTTACAATACAATTTGCAAAATAATGCTATTTATTACAAAAGCATGGTTGAAATTACTTATAAACAAACTAAATACTATTGTACATAAAGTAATAATCTTTTCCTACAGAACAGTTAAAACTAGCTCTGTCTACTCAATTGATCAAAGTTTACCTATTAAGTTTTATAGGAAATGTCCTTCTTTTTATCCCTCACTTCAGACACAAATCATTCTAATTATCTGTGTTAACTCATTAGATTTTACACTAATAAAACTAATCAACCTCCCATGCACTCACCTATGAAAATATTTCTTCTTTTCAAACACTTATCGCATATATGCTGAGACTGCTCTTTCACATGTCCACAACTACAATATTACAATTCTATCTTTCTATTTTTCAGATCAGTTCTGTATTCCAATACGTTGGTTACATAAATCTTGCACAGAAGCATAGGCAAGCATTCATGTCACGCTTATCATAAACTCGCTGCAGCACATTCATCTGTCGTAACAATACTGTTCAATTAAATCAAAATAAATTTCTTGGTCCCAAAGTCACACCATGAAAATTTAAGTCTGTAAAAGAGCCTGGTAAAATTGAGGAAAAAAATTGGTAATCCATTTTGATTTAAATTCAGGCTGAAAATTAACAAATCAAATTTTTAAATCACTTGTTAATTTATTCATTATATATTATCCTTTGACAAGTGCCTTTGCAACTTTTACCAATGTGCAGTAATATAATTTCACAGGCCAATTGCCTTTAAAATATTTAAATTGCTACAATATCACCATTGATTATAAATAAAAAATAAATAAATACCACCTCAAGCAGCTGCTTGCCACAGAGGTCTGACAGGAGCCTGTCAGTTTATATGCCATAGCAGAAGATTTGTGAGGATGGCAGGACCTCAGCAGAAAAACAACATAAACATCCATGCCTTACCCAGAGCTTGAATCCAGGTCCCTCAGATCAGTAGCCAAGTGCACTAACCATTTGGCCATATAAAAATAATTTTTAATCTGGAATTTTAGATTATGTAAATCTTTTGTTACATGATGTAAAGGAGGCAACATTATGCTGAAGCAAGTAACTCAAAATTTACAGATTTTTTAAGATCATTTGAATCTGTTTCTAATGGTCCACGTGTTTTCAAAGATTTGTTGTTATTCCACTGTTGTAGTCAGTGGATCACTCATTCATCTGCACCTGGTGACATACATTGTCAATGGTTGAAAGCAGGCAATATCATTTTTTTTTTTGCAGGGTTATAACTCTACGTGATACTAGTCCTTTTTTCGTTGAATAATAGCAGTTTGCTATATTGCCAGGAATGATAATAGTAGTACATTATGTTGGCTCACTAGTAAAGGTTAAATAAATCTCTAAAGAAGCTTATTGCCATTGTTATTACATTATTGTGGATCTTCTAGTAGTAACAAGTTGACAATTCCAGACAAGCACATTACTACTTTACAAATAAAAAATTATTTTTGAAAAGGGTTGCCACAATATGTTTCCCTCGACCCTCTGCCAGCATCAGATGGTGAACCACTGATTACACTGGTCTGAAAAGGTTTTTGGTACCTAGGAGGTTTTGGTGGCCAAGACCTTCAAAAATAATCCTGATGTGCTTTGTTACATATGTGGAACTTTCACTGAGTGAACAGAAGTTGAATGTCAATGAAATGGCTAAGAAATTATACAATGTTGGCGTTGGTTGTAAACTATATATTCAAGACAAACCTTGGTCAAAAAGTAGTGGTTTACCGTTTTTTATTTGTGTGTGTGTGTAAAATAGACATTTCAGAGCTCCTAAAAATGCTAATTTTTTCGATTTATTCTTCAACTTTTGATGTTTCAGAAAATAAAAAGTCCTTTCTCTTGTTCAAACTGCTATTAGTACAGTCCAGATGATGGTTTTGCTGTAACTCTTGTTCTATCTTTAGAACACTCCCCCACTAGCTAGCTGAGAGCTCCAGTGAGTTGTTATTTTGTAAACATTCCACCATCTGTTTCTCAATAAAATGAAGTCAGATGCCAAGGAAACCTTTTTTATTTATTGGAGGTTTGCAGTGATTTGTATAAAAATACAGCTATATACGTTTTTGTATCATTTTAGTATATTTTGCAATTAAAAACTATTTTACATAAATACATACATACAAAATTCTCATGCAGCCATGGACTACAGAGGTTCAACCAAATTGTGCAATTTTCCTCTCTAGATGCGTCTGTTCTGATCTACTGCTGCTGCATTTGACCACTCTAGGCCAATTCTAGCAAGGTCCTGTTCGACATTAACAGCAGGGAGTTGTACCAGATTATTAATGTTTTATGCGGGAAGAAACACAGGTACACAAGGATTAAAGGATAAACATAGCAAGGTGGTTGAAGGTGAGGATTCTGTGATGGCTAGGTGGGCTGAGCATTTCAGAGAAGTTCTAAATAATGTGATAATTTCTACTTCCATTGTTTCTAATGAGGATAGATGCATTATTGGTTTTTATGATGGCCCTATATCACATTCCGAAGTAGCATTGGCTATCTCTAAGTTAAAACTGCATAAATCCCCAGGATGGATGAAATCACCACCGAAATGCTTAGAGCTGGAAACATTTGTGTTTTCACACGGCTGACTGAAATTTTGAATTTTTTTTATGATAAAAGTGTTATTCCTAAGGATTTTACTATCATTGTCCCAATTTTTAAAAAAAGGTGATCACAGTTCTTGTGATAATTATAGGGGAATTAGTTTACTTTCTGTTCCAGATAAAGTTCTTTGCATGATTATATTTAATAGAATTAAGAATTTGGTTGATGGACAACTGCATGATGAAGAGTGTGAGATTTAATAATTTACACGATAATGCTGTTGTACATCTAAAAATCAGATATTAAATAATATGGAAAAAAACTTATTTTATAAATTAAATAATATATAAATAATTTGGAAATTATTTAATATCCGATTTTTAATAGTCGTGTTTAAAATTATTCTAGTTATGAAGAGTGTGGATTCAGAAGTGGTAGGGGATGTATTGATAAAATATTTTCACTTTAAGCAGATTCTTGAGAAATGTTTAGAGTTTCAGAAACCTGTGGTTGCTAGCTTTATAGATTTTAAAAAGGCTTTGATTCTGTTGATCGGCATAATTTGTGGTTGATTGTGAAATCATATGGTATACCAGACAAGTTAGTTAACCTAATGAAAGCTCTCTATAATAACAGAGTCGTGTGAGAGTTGGTAAGTCTGTAGCAATTGGTTTAGCATTACTTCTGGTGTTCGACAAAGGTGTATTTTGTCTCCTTTTATCATTAGCTTGGTTATTGATTATGTTATGCGAAATTCACTTCAAGAGAAAGATTTTGGCCTTAAATGGACTGGAGATACGAAAATTTCTGATTTAGATTATGCTGATGATTTAGCCCTTTGGGCAAATGATGTTGATGAGATGAACTCTTTCATTCGCGCTGTTGATGAAACTGGTAGTAGAGTAGGTTTGGTTATAAACAGAGAGAAAACTAGAGTGATGAAAATTGTTCATCACTTTGTTAGAACATATGGAATACCTGATAAGTTAGTTAGTGTAATGAAAGCTCTCTATATAACACCGAGTCATGTGTGAGAGTTGGTACATCTTTCAGCGACTGGTTTAACATTGCTAGTGGAGTTAGACAAGGATGCATTTTTCACAATTCAATTATCTTGGGAGCTACGTAACAGATACTGGTGATGTTCGGCATGAGATTAACAGATGAATAGGGATTGCTGCCAGGACTTTTAAGAATCTATGGAGAGTGTGGGAAAAATAGGTGTATACTCCTAAAGACTAAAATTAGGCTGTGTAATAGTTTGATTCTAAGGTTAGTTATGGTAATGAAGCATGGACCCTTTGTAAGCAGGGTAACGAAACTTGATGCCTTTGACTCTAGAAGCTTACGCAGTATCTTGGGCATTAGGTGGTTTGTCTTTATAAGTAATAATGAGGTTAGAAGGAGTCATCAATCTCTTTTTAGCAGCTTATAGTGCAGAGAAAGACTGCATTGGTTTGACCATGTTGCCCATTAGCTGCAGATTAGCAAACAGGATTATGAACAGGGGAAAAACTATTTTAGTGTTTCTAAATTATTTTTATCTGTTATCGGATATTTTTTGTGAAAGGTATACAAAGAGAAAAATCGATATTTCTTTGATCATGTGATCAGCAATTTCATAGAAGTGTGATATTGATTGACAAACATCTGGTTTTGATTTCAAAATTAGTGTGCATTTTAGGCTATATAGATAAAATATTTTAGAAATTAGAGAAGTGTTGTTGCATTTTCTTTCGCTGATAAAATATAGTTAAAAATAGTAATGGACAAATTATTTATAGCACATAGATAATTAATCATAATGGATATTAGTTGAACAGGAAAATCGTGAGTTTCTTTTAACTACAATATTTCATTGACTCAGAGTGATTCAGATGAATTCCAGCCTTTCTCAGATTATGAATAGGGATATCATTTTCAGCTATTTCTAGAATTATTTATATTGATGATTCTCAAATATATAATAAATAAAAAACAATAATTATTTGAAGCTTAATTGAAAATTAAAACATTAGGCATATATGAATTAAAATGGGAGCTACTTTAGGAAATATCTGATTAGGACATTATAATGAAAAATTTGATTTTCAAATGATAGAAATTTTTCTGTACAATTTTTATATAAACTGAACTAATTTCATAAAAAAATTAAAGTCACAATTTGTAATTTCTAAGTTTGTGCATTTTCATAATGTTCAACTTTTCTGTAGTAGTCAGTATATAATGCAAATTGATCTGGAAGGGTCCAATCTCAAATTTCAGAGGCTAAAATAAACTATATTGCTTTTAAATTTTTTTAAAATAAATTTCTTCACATCTCTTTATCCTTTTCTAGTTATTTATTTCTCAGTGTTTGTTTAAATATTCTTGTTTTAGCAAAATAAATTTTTGTAACATTGCTACTTTAGAGGTTACATACATACAAAATCCTCATTCAACCATGGGGTATGGAGGTTCTACCAGACTATAATTTTTCTCTCCAGACGTGTCTGTCCTCAGCTACAGCTGCTGCATTTGGTCATTGCAGGCCATTTCTAGCAAGGTCCTGTTCGGCATTGTCTTCCTTTCACAACCTAGGTCTCCCCCTTTTCCTGAAGCCTTTTGGCACACATAATCCTATTCGCCAATCTGCAGCTATACATATGGGCAGCATGGCCAAACCAACAGTCTCTCTGCACAAAATACTGCTCGAAAGAAGTTGATGACTCCTTTGAACCTCATCTTACTTACAAAGTAATGATGAGGTAATGATTACTTACAGGTAAAAAAATCACCTAATGTGCAAAAATCTAGAATCAAAGGTATCAAGTTTCTTGTTATCTTGCTTACAAAGGATCCCCCCCGTTCCACACCATAACTAACCGTAGAAAGGACCAAACTGTTATACAGTCTAATTTTAGTCTTTAAGTGTATATACGCCTTTTTTTCCACACTCTCCATAGATTCTGAAAAGGTGCTATGAGCAATATCTATTCTATTTATCTCATGCTGCACATCACCAGTATCTGTTAAACAGCACTCCAGATAATTTTATATAAATTGAGACACTTGCTCAAAGGCACAATCATTCAAAGCAACTGAAGCACCACCAATTATCATCACTTTAGTTTTTTCTCTCTTTATCACCAAATCTACTCTATTACATTGTCTCATCAACATCATTAGTCAACATGGACAAATCATAAGCATAACCTAAATCAGAAATTTTGAAATCTCTAGCCCATTTGAGGATAAAATCTTCTCCTCACATAGAATTCCACATAACATAATCAATAACCAAAGGAAACAAAATGTATCCTTGTCTAACTCCACTAGCAGTGCTGAACCAATTGCTACAAGCCTTGCTAACTTTCACACACAATTCAATGTTATTATGGAGAGCTTTCATTATGTTAATTAACATGTCAGGTATTCCATACGATCTAACTATCAATCACAAATTATGTCAATCAGCAGGGTCAAAAGCCTTTTTGAAATCTATAAAGCTAGTAACCACAGGTTTCTGAAACTCGAAACATTTCGCAAGAACCTGTCTAAGTGAAAATATTTGATGTACACATCCCCTAATACTTCTGAATCCACACTGTTCATCACATAGATGTCCATCAACCAAATTCTTATTTCTTTTAAGTATAATCATGCATAATATTTTATCTAGAACAGAAAGTAAAGTAATTTCCCTATAATTATCATAAGAACTACGATCACTTTTTTTTAAATACACTAGGCAATAAATTTTGATAAAAATGATGCTTCTGAGATAAAAGTAGCCATTTCTTAAAGATTTCAAGGTGCTGAACACAAATATGACAATGAAAATGCAAAATTGGCTTTGATTTCTGAGAAATCTGCAATAGTTTCTTATAGAGTA
Source organism: Ryuthela nishihirai (assembly GCA_038380435.1). Classification (NCBI taxonomy): domain Eukaryota; kingdom Metazoa; phylum Arthropoda; class Arachnida; order Araneae; family Heptathelidae; genus Ryuthela; species Ryuthela nishihirai. The sequence continues at coordinate 88,390,598 of JAWZYU010000002.1, forward strand.
ATACACATCATCATCCTCAAGCAGCCCTGGCTACAGAGGTCCAACCAGACTGTGCAATTTAGTTCTCCAAGCAAGTCTGTCCTGAGCTACATCTACTGCATCTGACCACTGCACACCAATTCTAATGGGTCCTGTTTGACATTGTCTGCCCAATGCATCCTAGGTTTCCCCCTCTTTCTGAAGACTTCAGGCACACTGTTCATAACCCTATTCACCAATCTATAATCATTCATACAGGCAACATGGCCAAACCAACGGAGTCTCTCTCTGCACAATATGCTGCTTAAAGAAGGTTGCAAACTCCTTTGCCTAACCACATCATTAGTTACAAAGTTGAACCACCTAATGCCCAAGATACTGCATAAGCATCTGGAATAAAAAGCATATAGTTTCCTGTTAACTTGTTTGCACAACATCCAGGTTTCACTACCATAACTAACCCTAGAAAGAACCAAACTATTATACACTCTAATTTTAGTCTTTAGGTGTATATGCCTATTTCTCCACACTCTCCATAGATTCTTAAAAGTCCCAGCAGCAATCCCTATCCTTAATCTCATGCCGCACACCACCATTATCTGTTACATAGTTCCCAAGTTAATTAAACTGTGACACCCGCTCAAGACTGCAACCATTCAGACTAACTGAATCACAGCCTGCCTGACCAATTTTCATCACTTTAGTTTTCTCTCTGTTTATAACCAAACCTACTCTACTACCGTTTCATCAACAGCTCGAATGAAAGAGTTTATCTCATCAACATCATTTTCCAAAAGGGCTAAATCATCATCATAATCTAAATCAGAAATTTTCGTATCTCCAGTCCATTTAAGGCCAAAATCTTTCCCTTGAAGTGAATTTCGCATAACATAATCAATAACCAAGCTAAAGAGAAAAGGAGACAAATTACACCTTTGTCGAACACCAGAAGTAATGCTAAACCAATTGCTACAAGACTTACCAACTCTCACACACGACTCCGTGTTATTTTAGAGAACTTTCATTATGTTAACTAACTTGTCTGATATACCATATGATTTCACAATCAACCACAAATTATGGCGATCAACAGAGTCGAAAACCTTTTTGAAATCAACAAAGCTAGCAACCAAAGGTTTCTGAAACTCTAAACATTTCTCAAGAATCTGCCTAAGTGAAAATATCTGATCCACACATCCCCTACCATTTTTGAATCCACATTGCTCATCACGCAATTGACTGTCAACCAGATTCTTAATTCTATTAAGCACAATCATGGAAAGAACTTTACCTGGAACAGAGACTAGGCTGATACCCCTACAGTTATCACAAGAACTGCGATCACCTTTTTTGAAAATAGGGATAATAATAGCTCTGGTAAAATCCTTAGGAACCATGCCTTTATCATAAAAGGTATTCAAAATTTCAGTCATCCAAGTGGTAACCGAAACATTCCCAGCTCTAAGCATTTCCGTAGTAATTTCATCTACCCCTGGGGATTTACGAAGTTTAAGTTTAGAAATAGCCAAACTAACTTCAGATTGTGTTATAGGGCCAACATTAAAGCCACCAACGCATGTATCAGCATTGCAAACAATGGGAGTAGAACTAACCACATTGTTTAGAACATCACTGAAATGCTCAGGCCACCTAGCCATGACAGAATCCTCACCTTCTATAACCTTATCTTGTTTATCCTTCAATCCCTGTATACCTGTTCGTTTTCTACCACACAAAACATTAACTATCTGATACAGCTCTCTGCTGTTGTGCTGTTTAACTGCTTCCTCGGCTTCGTCAGTCAAGCCATCAAGCCAAAGATTCTTATCAGCAGCTAACTGATCCTTTACACGTTTATTAAGTTCTCTGTAATGCTTTCTATTACGACTATTAGGGTATTGATTAAGGACATTCCTGCAGTTCCTTCTTTCTGAAATAAGCTCAAGTGCCTTATCACTCAGATAATTCTTCTCCTCTGCTTCTTTTTTCCTAAAAGAGTACTGTTAGTTTCCAAAAAAAGCCTGTTTAAAATGATCCCATTCTTTCTCAACTTCAGTAGTAAGTATACCATGACTGTCATAATGACTAAGTAACCTATCATGGTAAGCTTTGTCTGTAACTGGGTCTTTCAGAGCTTCAGTATTAAAGGCAAATTTTTTAACCTTAGCACAACACTTTTAACAAGGTAATGGTCATATCCGATTTCAGCTCCCCTATATGCCCTGGTATTTCTAACAGAACTAGTCCATTTGCTGTTAATTAATATATAATCAATCATATTCTTATGCAGCCCATCTGGTGAAACCCATGTGTACTTATGTATGTCGCGGTGTTTGTAATAAGTGTTAGTTTTTCTGAAACCATTGAATTTACTTACCGGTAGGAGATGTTGCCTATTGCAGCTACTAATACCAAAAGGGCCTATCACCCCTTCCCAAAGGTCAGAGTCAGTATCAACTTTGGCATTGAAGTCACCTAGAACAAGGGTCATATATCATTTCTTGACAGAATTCAAAATATCCTGAAGTTGTCCATAAAACCTATCCTTCTCATCCTCAGTGGGGGCATAACAGCAGATAACATTTAAGTGTTTAACGCTTGTCTGAAATTTTGCTGTAAGAAACCTTTCATTAATGCACTCGTATCCTAGAAGAGCATCACTAGCATGTCTGCTGAGAAGCAGACCCACGCCTTGGTGATGCTTATTGTCGTCCCTCCCTGAAAAGAGAATTTTAAGATTATTTTTAAGAATCTGACCTTTATCTGTCCATCTGGTCTCTTGGAAGCCGAAAATATCTAAATTATAATGATGGAATTCTTGTGTGAGGACATCAAGAGATAAAGCTCTGTGCAGAGTCCTCACATTCCAACTACCTATGGAGAGAAAATGGTTAGTGGGATGTTAAAGAAACTGTTTATTGAGAGAAGGAATGCCGACAATATCAAACAGCCCCCTAATTGCAGATGTGGGGCAAAGACCCGTTCCCCCACCACTAAAGGCTGAAGCCATTTACACTGGAACTTCCTCCAATGTAGAATTTGACAATGCGAGTAGAAGCAAAGAGTTCAGGTGCCTGCGATGACCTCTGCTCAGGATTATCCACCAGGTGATAAACATATCCTGTGAATCTATTCACTTGGGGCAGGGTTCTGTTCATTCTATTTCATCTATTCACTCCTCAGCAGGGTAGAAAGAAAGAAAAGTAGCCAGAGTTGTCCAGATCAGTAGGCTACATTAATCTGGCAGCCCTCCCCTTCCGTTCACTTCCACAAGAGAGTATCTCTTTTGAAAGATACTAATGGTCTGCACCACGAGAAGGTGGGGTCGGACATTAGGTGCTAGGCCTGGCTGGTTCTATGCATCATCACAGGGGATTGGTGTATAGGTCTCCTTCCAGTGACTACCTATCAACCATTTACAGACCAAACCATTTACAAATAATTTTTTTGTATTGGTACTAATAAGTTATTACTTTTTGCATTTTCCCAATCATCCATTAGTTGGAATTTCCACTGTTAAAAGGTGTTAAAGGCAGAAAATAAAAAAAACTTAAATTTCTTTGAAAACAAGCATCCATATTTCCCAGAGGCTCAAGATTGTCCTTAAAGGATCAAACAAGAAATCGTTGAAACGATATATTTTTGACATTTTTCCACATACCAGTGTTCCAAAAATCCACTGTTCTGCCTTGAGAAAAACGAAGTTATTAGCAGCTATCAAATGCTAGTTAGAAAATGATTTTTAATAGTTTGATATTATAAAATTATGATTATAAGAGGTTGACTTCAAATAAGTATTGCATTCTTATGTGTAACTGCACCTTTTTTCTACAGCTCTCTGGAAATATGGGATGAAAAGCCTTGCAATATGATAAATGGATCAAGTGAGTATAATTGTTTTTAAGCATTTTAAAGGAAAATGCAAGAGATGTGTAATAATGTCTTTGTGGGTTATGAAATACTATAATGTTTTCATACTTTAGTCATTCATATGCATAAGTTTATTTCACACTGTTTCTACAATTCAAACTTAAAATAGTCACTCATATATAAATTGCTGTCAGTTTAGAGGAAAAACAATTTGAGCTGGGGAGAATACTATAATATTAGGTACTGCCTATACCATAGAGCAAGTATTTTTTTCAGATTTCAAATGTTATAGTATCCTGATACACAACATCAAATATCATGATATGATATTTATTAGAGTAGTTTGCATGAAGATTATTTCTTTTAATTAAAGCACAAAACATGCCAAAATATTTCCTCTAAAAAACACATTGTATGTGCCATCATAAATAATATAAAAATTAATTTCAACCATCTGAAAACAGTTCCACAAATTTGGAAATAAAGATATTCGAATTAGTTCTTAAAAATACATTGTTTTTGAATAGAAAATTATATTTTCTATCACCCTAATTTAGGAAACAGAGTGGTTAGATGCTTAGCTACCAATCAAAGGGACCTGGATTTGAGCCCCAGATAAGACATTGATGTTTCGTCTCGTAAGTTGCTCCTGTCAGATCTTCTGTGGCAAGCAGCTGATGATCATAATTTATTTATATTATTAAAATTTAGAGTACAAAAGGGACCCAGTTAATAAATTAACTGTTCATCTATACTGGAAATTTAGCTTCAATATTATGTATAATTTGGTGATTCACAAAACAATCAATTTTTCACTATTGCTCCAATATATTTTTGTTTTGCAATAAATGATGCAATTATTTATTTTTAGTAATGTTTACAGTCATGAAAATTTCATTAAGTGCTATATATACTGTAATGAAATGTCTGCCTTAGGTGATGTTAAAGTGTTAAAGGTATAATAGCAAGGGGAAACAGAGTGTTGTAATCACACTGTCACCTCTGGCAGGACATTCTAGATGGTAGAGGGCATTAAAAATGTGATGTCACATTAGGGAGCAACCGTTTAGCTTGCGCTGCAGCATATCGGGTTGAGTTACAAGATCTTTTTCAGGCTTCTATCTTTTTGAATTATTGAAAGCATTGCACTGAATTTTATTTTGACATATTCTGTTGATGCATTATTTTATGTGTTGATATATTTAATTTTTTGTATAAAAAAAGCTTAAATATTACAGTTTTTTTTTTTTTTTTGGGGGGGGGGGTTCAATGATGAAGCTGTTATCGGAATTTCAGTTGAATTGTATGAATTTTTTTATTTTGGCAATATAAATTAAAAACATTTGGCTCAACATTTAGATCTCATATGTTTATTTCGCATTAATATCGGTTAAGGTTAAAATAATTTTCGAACTGTATGTTATGTAGATCATGGTGTTCCTTTATATGGTCCTGATAAATGACCAAACTCTTAATACACTTTTGTAAATAAAGTAATGGTCATTACATAAAATGGAAATGTTTACCATGAAGTTCTGAATTATTTGTAGACCACCTGTGGATATATAATTTTTATAATTGTGATATTCATTTGTTAAAAAATTTTTTGGTTTGATTTATTTTATTAGATTTGCTTTAAAACTGAAATCTAATATATTTAAAACAAACTGGAAACAATATTTTTTATTACTTAAACCAACATAAACATCAACATCTAATGCAGATCTGATAGGCTTTCATATTCAATTTCGATAATAATTAATAGAAGCATAATTGCAAGTGCAAATATAAAAAAAAGAGATACAATTGCATTTATAATACCAAAGCACTAATTTAGTAATATGTACATTTTTTATGATAGGTTACATCAAATTGTCAAATATTTATTGCAATTAACGTACTTTTAAAATACTGTATATTATTTTTGAAAAATTAGAATTTTCCATAATTTCCATTTTCTTTCCTAAGTAGTTCTTAGTTTTTTTGCGAATAATTTTTCAGCAGTATATTGCTAATGCACGTTCAACAATGCTTTAATAGCCAACACAGGGCTTTTCCTTATATGCTTCAAGTAAATCCATGACAAATGATATCAAAAGTTGCTTTTGTAGGAAGTTTCACACCCCCTCCCCTCTAGAAATATATATTTATATTTTAAATTACAAGTTTTTATGTTTATATTAAATGATTTTAAAGGCAATTCACCTCCCTCAGTACCTTGACTGTGCAACACAGACGATACAATGCTGTTTATTTTTTTAGCTTTGGTGCACAAACCTTTCTGCATTTAGCAAAAAAAAGTAGCCAAGAAATTTTTTTTTTCTATTTCATAACCAGTTTAGAAAATCCTGTGAATGTGAGAAGTCCAAGTCACTTTGTATAATACTGGCCATATTTAAAATATACAATACTGAAAAGAACCATTAAAAGAAATAAAATTCACATTTCAGGTTGAATATTATATTATTCAAGAGGAAATTTCCTTTCGATAAATATATAATTTAACTATTTTTATTCATCAGGTTTGCGAAAGTGATCCCTTAATTGTATATTGTGATCTTTTTTTTTTCACCATATCACATTGAAAAAGGCTTATTAAAATCAATATGCTTGTAAATTTATTTATATTATTTATTTTTATAAAAGTCGTAATTAAATTCTATTTAATTTGATATATAACATGACGTATTTCTGTTGATTGTTTTTTTTTAGATTCTAAGGTTGACTTGTTTATTTGACTCAGCACAATTGGCTAAAAGCCTGGAATTTTCTCAAAGTATGGTACCGAGAAAAAAATTACAAAACGAGAGAAATATTTACTTAAAACCAAAAAAAATTTTTTTGTTATTCAGAAATATATTGCCATTTTATTCTTGTGCATTGTAATCGTTTTTGTCTATTAATTTTTTTTTAAATAAATTCTTATTTTTGTTGCCAGATGCATTTTTTACTACATTACTCTAAAAAAGTCCTATTAAAATAAAACATACATAACCCATGTCAGTCATTTTCATGCATAGAAACAGCTTTTCATCCAATTCTAACTCTTTTTGTCTCTGTTATTTGTGATATGCATGCTTTGCAATCTGATAAGACTTTGACTTTGTAAGCAGCATAGCCTGCGATGGAAACTACCATCTTCTCATTGTGAGTTAAAATCATATCCTTTATTTTGTGTTCTTTAATCACAATTTTTTCCCCTCAAAAATGCTGATAATGTTGTCAACTCTTCAAATGGAAATCTGAAAAAAAAAAATCATTGACTGATATATTGCAAAATTTACTACTCTGATTTTGAATAAATTACACTAGACAACAAATTGAAACTTTTTTGTTTTATAACATTGATCAAATAGGATGTTTTTAACTAATTTAGGAGTGCTGAATTCAAATATGGCTGTGAATAATCTGCAGCATGTGCAGTTTTTGTTTTTTTAATTATGGATTGTTGTATTTCAAATTTCAATGAATATGCATATCTGGGAAATGAAAATAAACGTGACTATTTTATTAACTTGCAACTTAAAACTCATTAATTAATTACATGATATGAGTGAAAAAATTATAAACATCAGAGTTATAGACCACTGATTATAAAGTAACAAATGAAATAATATTGAAATGCAAAATAAGAAAACATGGGTAAGGATCTTTTATACATACAAGAAGTTCATTTTTGTCTTTCATGTGCTGAGCTATCTTCCTTTTGCAAGAACCAGCAGTAATCACCCATCATTGCTGGGTCTCACCTGTCTTGGTATCTCTCCTCCATGGTTTGGATATCCTGGTGAAATCTTTCCCCTTGCTCATTACTGACGGTTCCTAAGTTCTTGGGAAAGAAGTCGAGATGCAAGTGCAAGAAATGGATTTTCGAAGACATCTGGCAGCCAAGATTTTCATATTTTTAAGAAGATACTAAATGAGCTGATAGTAGATTTCCTCTTTGTGATTCCCCAGAAAACCCTGGACCATAGACATGAAGGATTTCCATGCAGCACACTCCTTCATATTCAATTTTTCTTCTAAAACAATATCATTCAGTAGCTTCCTGATCTGGGGACCAATAAAAACCCTTCTTTGAATTTGGTATTACTTAGTTTTGGAAATTTTTCCTTCAAGTATAATGAAAGCTCTCTATAATAACACTGAGTCGTGTATGAGAGTTGGTAAGGCTTATAGCAATTGGTTTAGAATTACTTCTGGTGTTCGACAAGGGTGCATTTTGTCTCCTTTTCTCTTCAGTTTGGTTGTTGATTATGTTATGTGAGAAAGATTTTGGCCTTAAATGGGTTGGAGATAAGAAAATTTCTGATTTAGATTATGCTGACTGACTGATTAGATGCACTCTTGGTGAATGATGTAAATGAGATGAACTCTTTCATTCAAGCTGTTGATCAGACTGGTAGTAGAGTAGGTTTGGTTATAAACAGAGAGAAAACTAAAGTGATGAAAATTGGTCAGCCAGGCTGTGATCCTGTTAATCTGAATGGTTGCAGGCTTGAGTAGTGTCACAGTTTAATTATCTTGGGAGCTATGTAACAGATACTGGTGATGTGTGGCATGAGATTAACAGACGAATAGGGATTGTTGCAGGGACTTTTAAGAATCTATGGAGAGTGTAGAGAAATAGGCATATACACCTAAAGAGCAAAATTAGAGTGTATAATAGTTTGGTTCTTTCTAGGCTTAGTTATGGTAGTGAAACTTGGATGCTGTGCAAAGAAGATAACAGGAAACTAGATGCTTTTGATTCTAGATGTTTACGCAGTATCTTGGGCATTAGGTGGTTCAACTTTGTAACTAATGATGAGGTTAGGCAAAGGAGTTTGCAACCTCCTTTAAGCAGCATATTGTGCAGAGAGAGACTTGGTTTGGCCATGTTGCCCATATGGATTGGCGAATAGGGTTAGGAACAGTGTGCCTGAAGGCCTCAGAAAGTGGGGGAGACCTAGGATGCAGTGGACAGACAATGCCAAACAGGACCTTGTTGGAATTGGTGTGCATTGGCCAGATGCAGCAGATGTAGCTCAGGACAGACTTGCTTGGAGAACTAAATTTCACGGTCTGGTTGGACCTCTGTAGCCCATGGCTGCTTGAAGATGATGATGATGATGCAAAAAACCCTTTACCAGTTTTGTCCATAGCCTTTGCAAAGTTTTCCATAAGCCTCAGTTTGATGTGTAGTGGTGGGAGCAGAACATCAGAGAGGTCAACTAGAGTCTTATACCTCACATTACTCTTTCCAAGAATAAAAGCATCTCTTTTGGGCCAGTCTTTTGTTTTGTAGTATTCCTTTCTGGCCCTACTGTTCCACAAACACAGAAAACAGCAAAATTTTGTGAAGCCCGAGCAAGAGAGATACCATGTATTGCCCACTTAAATTGGTCATATTTTATTGCAGTGAGTTTTTTTCCATGTCGTCATAAGTTTCCTTCATTCCCACAGCATGTGTCACTGGAATGGAAGGTTTTTGGCTTCCTTTACACAAAAGGACAGCTTTTAAGCTGAATTTGACGAATCTACAAATAGACACCACTCCTTAGGGCTGAGACACACAGAATTGTATACTGTTGATAGAAAGTTCATAACTTCAATTAGAGGAGATCTTAATTAGTGGCCGGTAGCTCAGTGATCAAAGCACTTGGCATGTTATCAGGAGGTCATGGGTTTGTATTCCAACTGGCTCAAGACAAGTTTTCCTCTTAAATTGATTGACATTAAATTCAGAGTGATATCTTCTTCTTTCATAAGGGTTCTTATAATAGTGTTAAATGAAAAGAAGAACTTAAATTATTGATTGTCAATTAAACAATTAATTATATGATTCGTATCCCACCCAACTTAAGACAAGTTTCATCGTTATATGGCACACGACTGACGTCATGATGCCCAGGTCCTTTCACATCTAGAATGCCCTGCCTCTGTTCAGTCAACCTGCAAAAAAAGTGAGAGGTTCTTTTCTTTGGCAGGGGGACTGACATACATACGATGGCACATGACCAGATTTGACTGGTTTTTAGGCAGCAGTTTCTTTGGGTGTAAACTGTACATCTGTTACAGTGCGCCAGCTTGAAGAAGTACTCTTGCTTATAAGTGCCTTCTCTTACCTCTCGCCACAATCCTTTTGACACTCTAACATCACTTGTTGAGGCTGCTGCATGTACATAGGTTTACATATAGCACTGTAGTTAACTGTTATAATTACCGTAATAACTAGAGATATTTTTAAATTACTTCTATAGGTATAATATAAACCATAAAAGTTATTAAAACATTTATTTTTGTGTGGACAAAGTAGAGTAACTAATACTACATTTCATCAAGGCCATACTCAGAATAATATGAAAAATATAACTTGTGAAACATTTCACTCACATCAAGATTATTATGACCAATGTACACTTAAGTGCCATTGAATTAGGGACAGCAACCTAGTAATGTGTTGGACCTCCCTGGTCTGATAACAGCCACCACATGATGAGGTAAGATTCCACAAACTTGCGTAAATATTCCACAGGTATGGCGACCCATGCAACTTCCAGAGCTGTCCACAATTCTCTCAAAGTCGTCGCTGATAGGACAAGGGCCTGAATACTCTGCTCGACGGTATCCCAAAGATTTTCGATGGGATTTAAATCTGGGCTTATAGGTGGCCAATTCATTATTTCAAAGTCAGCAGAATGCTCCTGCAACCATGCAGTAGCCAACCTGGATCTGTGAGATGAACAGTTGTCTTGCTGGTAGAAGCTATCTCCATTGGGATGAATGATGGCCATAAATGGGTGCAAATGGTGCATAAATGGGTGCCATGATTTCTACATACCAGGATACATTGAGAGTCATCGGTACACCTAACAAAGGTCCCACAGACGTCCAACTGAAGACACCCCAGGCCATCACTTGTACCAGCTTGTACTGTTTCGACCTGACATGCAGGATCCATGGCTTCATGGAGTTGGCGCCATACCCACAGTTTCCCATCAGTGTGATGAAGTTTAAATCGGGATTCATCACACCAGGCTATCTGCCAATTTTCGATGCCAATTTCGATGGTCCAGTTTCGATGTTCTTTAGCCCAGGCAAGGCGTTGAGCCCGGTGTCATGTTGTTAGAAGTGAGACTCTCCTAGGTCGGCAGCTCCTGAAGCCGAGATGATGAAGTGAGCGTTGCACGGTCCGTGCACTGAATTCCCGGCTGGAACCATGTTTAGATTCAGATGGGAGGTGCTTTCAGATAATGTCTTGCACCTATCTGTCTGTACGATGTGGATCAGACGGCGAAGCCCACAATCATTCAAGGCTGGTTGTCCTTTGCAGTTTGTCCGGGTACTTGTTTTTTTACCAGAATTTTCATATTCCCAGAACTTGAAACTGTCGTACAAAAAAATCCAAGTTCATTGACAATTTTGGAGATCGATCAAATGCATCTAAATCTCATGCCTTTCCCATTACTCTTCTCATGACTAATGCTTGAGGAAGCCAAAGTTGACAGCTATATATGACCAGAGAAGTCAATATATAGCTTTAAAGCCACACATGCGTGCAAATGCAGGACTTGTGGTACTGAATTTAAATAATGTCTCCTATCCCTAATTCAATGGCACTTCAGTGTATTATCATTCATCAAGCTTAATGTTATATAGCTGTACCATTGTATTACACTACATTCAAATATATGTAATTAGATGCATTGAAAAGTTTGAAAGTGTAATCATCATCATCATCCTCAAGCAGCCATGGGCTACGGAGGTCCAACCAAACCGTGCAATTTAGTTCTCCAAGCAAGTCTATCCTGAGCTACATCTACTGCATCTGGCCACTGCACACCAATTCTAATAAGGTCTTGTTTGACATTGTCTGCCCACCGCATCCTAGGTCTCCCTTTCTTTCTGAGACCTTTAGGCACAGTGTTCATAACCCTATTCGTCAATCTATAATTATTCATACGGGCAACATGGCCAAACCAACGGAGTCTCTCTCTGTAACTTGAAAGTTATGCAAATAATTGTTGAAATATTTGAAAATGAACTACAGGCAGTGCTCTGATACAAATATATTAACAACTGGGTCTCTACAAATGTAATTATTTTATTTTACTTATATTTTAACATAGAAGCCATGAAATGCATTTAGCGAATATTTTCATGCAAACTATCAGCTTTCAACATCGACATAATTCTTGAAAGTGACATGTGCCACATGCTGGCTGATACCAGAAGTGATTTTAAATTTGTGTACAAACTTTTGCTTCTAAAGTAACAAATTTATAACACAGAATTCTGCATCATTTCGCCTTGTTTCAGCATTCACTAAATTACTATTGAGCAAACACATTTTATGTCACAATAGTGATTTAATTACCAATACTTTTTAAACATACATACTGTATAATGTGGAGATTAGAATTACTCTTTTCCTGCTTGAATAATGCTTGCTTATACTGATGTTTTTTGGGAAAGTATTGCTCAGCATTAGCTATATCGTATTGTTTTAAAAGTTCAGTTCATTACCTATAATAGAATCTTTAGTCAAACTTTAAACTAATTTTAACTATGATGTAAATTATAAATAAAAATAGAGAACTAAAGGACTGAAATAAGTGGCAGGAAAGTTTCAAACAGTTCATATAAAAAATTCTGTCACATTTCAAAAGTGATTGTTTAGATTGAAATTATAGAATGAATTGAATTTTGAATTGATCAGATTTTTAAGCAGCATTCAACTAGTATGGTTCATTTTATAAAAAAATGTATTAATAAAAATGAAAAAACTTAATCATTGGTATTAACCATTTCAATGGTAAATAACATCTTTCATATTTCTCAAACATAGGGAATATTGAAACAGTTTATATCAGGGCTACAAAGTAGCTGTCTAGGACATAAGAAATATGTTCTTTAGCCCTTGAATATTTCTGAAAAATGGAAATATAGAGTGTTTTTGAGAACAAATTATGAAAAATGGCTGCAAATTGGGAAACATTAAATGCATGTAATTTTATTATTAATTTTGGTTTTTGCATTCAAGCCACAATTCTTTTGGCTATTTTAATGTTTTTCACTCAAGTTATAATTCTTTCGACTTTTACTGTTTTGCTTTCCGGCTATAAATCTTTTGGCTTTTTTTATTTATTGATGATAGAGTTTATTCATTGTTAACAACGTACTGGTGCTTTTATACAGTCGTTTTGTTCCATGTATTACATTTAGAAGATGGAATTTAAGCTAAATAAAGTTAGAATAAAATTAATTTTCTGTTATTTCTACCTAATTTTGGAATGGCCACACTGTAAGCTACAATGAAAAGATTTGTATCTATTTCGCTAGCAATGAGTTCGGGCTCGAACTTTGTCATGCTGAGCCAGAGTTTGGCCGAGAATGGTCTGGCTTTTGAACATTCATTTCAGTATATGCGTCTTATGATATATCTGAAATATTTTTTCCCAAAGAGGGATCGGGCAGGTGCAGACTAGAAAAATTGAGCCCAAAAATCATCTCCACTTCTAACAGTATCCTTTGATGTTTTGCTTATATTTCTCTGACTTCCCAGTCAGAAGTTGTCAAAATAGCCTTTGCATTTCGGCAATGGTTCAAGGATAGTTTAATTTGTAGTGTGCCAGACTAGTAGTCTGACAATCCCAGTCTCAGGTCCCAATTGTGATTTTTATTCCATTTAACCTGCAACAACTCTTGGTGAGAAAGGGGACATGTATAGACTTAGATTAACTGCCATCCATCGGATGAGGCATTAAGTCGTGACTTTGTGTTCAGAGGTTAGTTTTTTTACCTCTGAGTGGCACTTCTTTTGCACACATTAGGGCAAATGGGCCAGTAATAAGAACCCCGAAGACTCAGAGAAGGTTGGGAGCAGGGAACCCACTAGACAGCTGCTAGGAGACAGATGGTAGCCTCCAGTCAAGGCAATTCAGCATTCTCTTTAATGTGCCCATGGTATGGGTCTCTCGCACAACGATACCCCAGCTTAATGACCCATCCGATGGATGGCAGCTTTTCCATCAGTGTCCTCTCTGACCTTGTGAGGAAGGGCATGGTATTTGGCAGAGATAAATCGCAACTCTGGCCCAAGTGGAAGTCGAACCTGGGAACTGCAGATTACAAGGCAGGCATGCTACTGACTGAACCACTCCATTGGTTGGCTCGTAACAGTTGTCCAGTGGACCCTCTTCTGCTTCTCGAATTTGAGCCCAGAAGGAGGGTTGGGGGTACCTGTGACTGATCTGATCTTTAGCCCACTGTGTATGCAAAAGTGCTATTCAGAGGTACTACGTTTCAAAACTGGCATAGCAATGATGGGCATGACTGGTTTTTTTTTTGGACTGGGACAAAATTTGGCGTCTTGCACACAAGATCTGTTTATAGAACTCAATATTGGGAGGAGAAATTAGAGGGATTTTTCATAATTTAATGCATTTATTCAAGTGCAAACAATATCAATTAAATGGAAAAAAATAAGAATGAAATTTAGGAATTATACACAATTCTTTCATGTACAATCAGAAGTCGAACCTGGGAACTGCAGATTACAAGCCAGGCATGCTACTGACTGAGCCACTCTGTTAGTTGGCTTGTAACAGTTGTCCAGTGGACCCCCTTCTGCTTCTCGAATTTGAGCCCAGAAGGAGGGCTGTGACTGATCTGATCTTTAGCCAACTGTGTATGCAAAAGTGCTATTCAGAGGTACTACGTTTCAAAACTGGCATAGCAATGATGGGCATGACTGTTTTTTTGGACTGGGACAAAATTTGGTGTCTTGCACACAAGGTCTGTTTATAGAACTCAATATTGGAAGGAGAAATTAGAGGGATTTTTCATAATTTAATGCATTTATTCAAGTACAAGCACAATATCAATTAAATGGAAAAAAAATAAGAATGAAATTTAGGAATTATACACAATTCTTTCATGTACAATCAGTTACCTAGCCAAGACTAGCCAAATATTTGTAATTGTTTTTATTTTTAAAAATGTTGCTGGTATTTTTATTAATACCAGTTAATGAACAAAATGAATTTAGCATAATATAAGATAATGAAAGCTCTCTGTAATAACACCGAATCATGTGTGTGAGTTGATAAAACTTGTAGCAATTGGTTTAGTATAGCTTCTGATGTATGACAAAGGTACATTTTCTCTCCTTTCCTCTTTGGTTATTGGTTATGTTATACGAAATTCACTTCAAGGGAAAGATTTTGGGAATTAATGGTTTAGAGATCTGAAAATTTCTGATTTAGATTATGCTGATGATTTAGCTCTTTTGGCAAATGATGTTGATGAGATGAACTCTTTCATTCAAATTCTTGATAGGATTGGTAGTAGAGTAGGTTTGGTGATCAACAGAGAGAAAACTAATGTGATGAAAAATGATCAGACAGGTTTCAGTTCAGTTAATCTAAATGGTTGCACTCTTGAGCAGGTGTCTCAATTTAATTATCTTGGGAGCTATACAACAGATACTGGTGATGTGAGGCATGAGATTAACATATAACCAGGACTTTTAAGAATCTATGAAGAGTGTAGAGAAATAGGTGTAAACACTTAAAGATTAAAATTAGACTATAATGGTTGGGTTCTTTCTAATTTTGATAGTAAACTTGGCATTTTGTAAGCAAAATAACAGGAAACTTGAATATTTTAATTCTAGACCTGGTTACAATTTATCTACAGTGGCAAGATGTAGCTGCTGCATCTTGCCATTGTAGACGAATTCTAACAAGGTCCTCTGTAGACCAGGTCCAGGTAGAAAGATCTACTGTAAACCAGGAGAGATGTGTTTGGAGAACTAAATGGCATGATCTGGTTGGTCTCATTAGCCCATGGCTGCTTGAGGATGATGATGAACGAACAAATAAATAAAATACCCTCAAGTAGCTGCTTGCCACATAAATCTTACAGGAAGCCTGTCAGCATAATATCCATGTCTATTACATGGGGCTTGAATCCAGGTTCCTAAGATCAATAGCCAAGCAAGCTAACTATTCAGCCATGAGACACTGATGAATAAATGATTTCTTAAAAATAAATTTCCTGAGTGAGGAGGAGATTGCAACTCTAGTCCCCCTACCCCTCATTTTTCATTACAATGTGATAACTCATAGTTATATATATATAGGTAGTGGACTGAAAAATGGAAACAGTTTCATGTTTATATGAATGGAAAATCACATTCAGAGCTCAATAACTTCTTCAATATGATTTTTAGTGAAAAATGTGTCTAAAGATAATTTTAAGATCTCAATAAAATCTATCCGAAGCTCACTCAATTTTAAACATTATTTTTTTCAGTATTCAAATAGTTCTGAAAATTGACCCAAAAATTTAATTAACATTAAAATAGGTTAAAAGATAGATATGGGTACAATGCACCCTGTACTCTACTAGAGTCATCTCTGATCTCTTAACATGTTTTAATTAAATTTTTGGGCATTTTTTGTAACCTGTTAAATATATTTCAGCTTTCAGAACTCTTTGAATGCTGACCAAATATTGTTTCAAATCGAGATTTAGATAGATTTGATTGTGATCTTCAATTTATTTTTAGACATAGTTTTCATTAGAAATTATATTGTGAAGTTATTGAACAGTGTGATTTCCTTCTGAGATAATGCAACTTTTTTAATTTTTCTGTCCAATGCCTGTATACAATACCAAGTTTGTTTGTTTTTTCTGAGGATACTCACATATGCCCCATATTCCCACATTGTTTTCATTCATATAAGAATGAAATTTAATTATCATTCTTTAGTTGAGAGTTTGTTGATAAAATATTTTTAATATACACTTCATAATATTTTTCTTTACCCCATTTTCGACTGAATTACATTTCTACAATCATCATCATCCTCAAGCAGCCCTGGGCTAAAGAGGTCCAACCAGACCTTGCAATTTAGTTCTCCAAGCAAGTCTGTCCTGAGCTACATCTACTGCATCTGGCTACTGCACACCAATTCTAATAAGGTACTGTTTGACATTGTCTGCCCACCGCATCCTAGGTTTTCCCTCTTTCTGAGGCCTTTAGGCACACTGTTCATAACCCGAATTTACCAATCTATAATCATTCATATGGGCAACATGGCCAAATCAACGGATTCTCTCTCTGCACAATATGCTGCTTAAAGGAGGTTGCAAACTCCTTTGCCTAACCTCATCATTTTAGTTACAAAGTTGAACCAAATAATGACCAAGATACTGCATAAGCATCTGGAATCAAAAGCATCTAGCTTCCTGTTATCTTGTTTACAAAGTGTCCAAGTTTCACTACCATAACTAATCCTAGAAAGAACCAAACTATTATACACTCTAATTTTAGTCTTTAGGTGTATACGCCTATTTCTCCACACTCTCCATTCTTAAAAGTCCCAGCAGCAATCCCTATTCATCTGTTAATCTCATGCAGCACATCACCATTATCTGTTACATAGCTCCCAAGATAATTAAACTGTGACACCTGCTCAACACTGCAACCATTCAGATTAACTGAATCACAGCCTGCCTGACCAATTTTCATCACTTTAGTTTTCTCTCTGTTTATAACCAAACCTACCTACTACCAGTTTCATCAACAGCTCGAATGAAAGAGTTCATCTCATCAACATCATTTTCCAAAAGGGCTAAATCATCATCATAATCTAAATCAGAAATTTTCGTATCTCCAGTCCATTTAAGGCCAAAATCTTTCCCTTGAAGTGAATTTGGCATAACATAATCAATAACCAAGCTAAAGAGAAAAGGAGACAAAATGCACCCTTGTCGAACACCAGAAGTAATGCTAAACCAATTGCTACAAGCCTTACCAACTCTCACACACGACTCCGTATTATTATAGAGAGCTTTCATTATATTAACTATCTTGTGTGGTATACCATATGATCCCACAATCAACCACAAATTATGATGATCAACAGAGTCGAAAGCCTTTTTAAAATCAACAAAGCTAGCAACCAAAGATTTTTGAAACTCTAAACATTTCTCAAGAATCTGCCTAAGTGAAAATATCTGATCCACACATCCCCTACCACTTCTGAATCCACATTGCTCATCATGCAATTGACTGTCAACCAGATTCTTAATTCTATTAAGCACAATCATGGAAAGAACTTTATGTGGAACAGAGAGTAGGCTGATACCCCTATAGTTATCACTAGAACTGTGATCAACTTTTTTGAAAATAGGGATAATAATAGCTCTGGTAAAATCCTTAGGAACCATGCCTTTATCATAAAAGATATTCAAAATTTCAGTCATCCAAGTGGTAACCGAAACATTCCCAGCTCTAAGCATTTCCGTAGTAATTTCATCTACCCCTGGGGATTTATGAAGTTTAAGTTTAGAAATAGCCAAACTAACTTCAAATTGTGTTATAGAGCCAACATTAAAGCCATCAATGCATCTATCATCATTGCAAACAATGGGAGTAAAACTAACCACATTGTTTAGAACATCACTGAAATGCTCAGCCCACCTAGCCATGACAGAATCCTCACCTTCTATAACCTTACCTTGTTTATCCTTCAATCCCTGTATACCTGTTCGTTTTCTACCACACAAAACATTAACTATCTGATACAGCTCTCTGCTGTTGTGCTGTTTAACTGCTTCCTCGGCTTTGTCAGCCAAGTCATTAAGCCAAAGATTCTTATCAGCAGCTAACTGATCCTTTACACGTTTATTAAGTTCTCTGTAATGCTTTCTATTAGGGTATTGATTAAGGATATTCCTGCAGTTCCTTCTTTCTGAAATAAGCTCAAGTGCCTTTTCACTCAGATAATTCTGCCTCCTCTGCTCCTTTTTTCCTAAAAGAGTACTGTTAGTTTCCAAAAAAGCCTGTTTAAAATGGCCCCATTCTTTCTCAACTTCAGTAGTAAGCATACCATGACTGTCATAATGACTAAGTAACCTATCATGGTAAGCTTTAGCTATAACTGGGTCTTTCAGAGCTTCAGTATTAAAGGTAAATTTTTTAACTTTAGCACAACACTTCTTAAGTTTAAGTTGCAAGACACTTTTAACAAGGTAATGGTCAGATCCAATTTCAGCTCCCCTATATGCCCTGGTATTTCTAACAGAACTAGCCCATTTGCTGCTAATTAATATATAATCAATCATATTCTTATGCAGCCCATCTGGTGAAACCCATGTGTACTTAATGTATGTCGCGGTGTTTGTAATAAGTGTTAGTTATTCTGAATCCATTGAGTTTACTTACCTGTAGGAGACGTTGCCCATTGCCATTGCAGCTACCAATACCAAAAGGGCCTATTACTCCTCCCCAAAGGCCAGAGTCAGTACCAACTTTGGCATTGAAGTCACCAAGAACAAGGGTAATATGTCCTTTCTTGACAGAATTCAAAATATCCTGAAGTTGTCCATAAAACCTATCCTTCTCATCCTCAACGGCATCCTCAGTGGGGGCATAACAGCAGATAATATTCAAGTCTTTAACGCTTGTCTGAAATTTTGCTGTAAGAAACCTTTCATTAATGCACTCATATCCTAGAAGAGCATCACTAGCGTGTCTGCTGAGAAGCAGACCCATGCCTTGGTGATGCTTATTGTTGTCCCTCCCTGAAAAGAGAAATTTAAGATTATTTTTAAGAATCTGACCTTTATCTGTCCATCTGGTCTCTTGCAAGCTGAGAATATCTAAATTATAATGGTGGAATTCTTGTATAAGGACATCAAGAGAAAAAGCTCTGTGCAGAGTCCTCACATTCCAACTACCTATGGAGAGAAAATGGTTAGTGGGATGTTTAAAGAAACTATGTTTATTGAGAGAGGGAATGCCGACAATATCAAACCTAATCTAAAAAAAAAATAACCTAATTTCAAAACTAATCTCAGATATGGAGCAAAGACCCGTTCCCCCACCACTAAAGTCTGAAGCCATCTACACTGGACTACCATCTACATTTGATGATGCCAACAGAAGCAAAGAGTTCAGGTGCCTGCGATGACCTCTGCTCAGGATTATCCACTAGTTGATAAACATATCCTGTGAATTTATTCACTTGGGGCTGTCAACCCACAAACAAAGAGAAAACACAGCGGAAGATTTTCCCTCCACAGAAGCCCACCAGTGCAGCAAAATCAGAATCCATAATCAAGCTCAGAACCGTAATTCCATTCAGGTTGGTATATATGGTCAGCACCAGGACCCTGTGTGGTTGACCACTCCTCAGCAGGGTAGAAAGAAAAGAAAAGTAGCCATAGATGTCCAGATCAGTAGGCCACACTAATCTCGCAGCCCTCCCCTTCTGTTCACTTCCACAAGAGAGAAAGGTACTAATGGTCTGCACCACGAGAAGGCGGGGTCAGACATTAGGTGCTAGGCCTGGTCAGTTCTATGCATCGTCACAGGGGATAGTTGCATAGCTCTCCTTCCAGTGACTGCCTAGCTACCACTTACAGACCAATGTCAACACCAACAGCAAAGAGCAAAATCAAGATATTCCTCAGATGGCATTACTCAAATTTAGAGTTTGTTATGCAACTTTTCTGATGGTGATTTTGACAATTTTTCTTGTAATATTAATTTGTACTTTCGTTCTAACTTCCCAATAAATAAAATGAAATTATATTAAAATACGTGTTTAATTTCTTTCATGTGCTGGGGCATTTTCTGAAAACCTCCATCGATTCTCACAATAAAATTGTTGCAAAGCCACAGTATCCCCACATTTTTTCCCAGAAAAGATGCAATGTATAACACTAATTTCCAATGTATAATAAAAATATTTGATTTAAAAAGTATAGAACTATTTTCAATCTTAGGAAACATGAAGTACCGGATGGGAAAACCCGTTCAATGATTCGGAAACATCAAAATACTGGAACGATGTTCTGGTTCAGTGATTTGGAAACATCAATTACTGAAACAATGTTCTGGCTCAGTGATTTTAAAACATCAACTACCGGAACGGCATTCTGATCTAGTTGTAGCACTGCTTTCGGTAGTTGCTTCCGCTACTCTTAAGGTCATGCTTTGACACTGTTGCTTATGTTTTACGGATTTATAAATATTTATGTTCAGAAACGGAAGGGGCTACTTCTGACATTACATTCCTATACTATTACATCATATTTTTTCACTTACAAATTAATAAATGATATATATATATACAGTCAAATTTGGTTATAACGAGCATGGAAATAATGATATCGTGGCTGTAATGA